>JANAVB010001800.1:27890155-27963141 GCA_029216955.1 Iris pallida
ATATAATACACAGAGGGTGAAACTATAATTTGTCTTCATCCATCCCCTCTTCCAAAACCTTTCAGCCCGGCGACTCCACCCTCCCATATTGTCAGCAACCATGCAAAACCACCATCACAGCCATGTCCGAACCCGTGTGTCCGTGTCACTTCAATCACATTCCATTACCATCATATCACTATCGTACATCATCGCCAACCCAGTAAAACCCGACCCTACCCCTCTGCACCAAATTCTCGACCACCACCACAAATCCGCCACCACAATTACATAGCAAAACCAAAAGAAAAATCAAAGACTCGACCTACCAAATGCCACCTCCGCACCTGCCCCGAACCGCGAGCGCCGGTGATTCCATCGCGCCTCGTTCGCCTCCGACCCGACTAACAAATACCCTCCGCGACTTTCTCCAGCTGAGCCCTCCACGTCGCTCCCGGCGTTGGCCACGAGGGGCTATGATCGCCGTCTTCTCCGAGGTGCCCATCTCTGCCGCACCGTGTGTAGTGCCCCGTCTCGCTCAGTCAATCAGAGGAATCAGAACGCTAATGGCGTTCGGACTTAGCCTTGCAACGGCTACTCGAAGACATCGCTCGGTCGAGGCGACCGCTCGCTCAGGTGGGGTAGTTTCGGTGAACTTGTCTCATCTTAGCCTTCACATAATAAATTGCATGTTTTCAACTTGCACAAGTAGGCTTGATAATAAAAGAGACCAATTCACAAAAGCTAAAGGGAAAAATCCCGACGGGTCGAATTGAGTTAGAATATGAAAAGGTCCAACGGTCGGCTTAGAGTTGGTGCACGGCGAGCTTTAAAAATGACACTTGGTCCTTCGTCCCGTGGCTTGGGAGAAGAAAGAGTTGGTCTTCGCCACAAGCTAAGAGTTAGCCAAATTCATAGGCGTTGCCCGCATAAATGCTTCATAAAGCATACACGGTCTCTTCGCCCAAGGCGTGGCATAGCCTCTGCTCGCCGACGGGTTAAGTTGTATTGCATGGCTTGTGGCATAAGTCTAGGCACTTCAAATAACTTGGTCGTTCAAGTTGGATGCGTGCACTACACGATCCGTTAAGGCAAAGCTTGACGCAGCCTTGGCTCGTTAAGTTGTTGCAAAGTTAAGTTAGAAAAAGTTATGCCGGTCGACCTAAGACGTTACAAGTACCATCTCGCTCTTTCGCGGTTTGTCGAAGTTAAGTAGTCCCACGATCTCAAGGCCCGTCGACTTAGGCAGGAGTGTCGCATAGAGCACGATTGGCTTAAGGCACGATGCACGGACTTAGTGTTTAAGGCATGAACCACGGTTGATTTAATGAGTTTTGGAAGAAGGACTATCGAATAGGCATTGAGTTGAATGAAATGATATGGTAACAGGAAGAAGGCTCGCGGCCGTGGGTCGTCGAGGGATCTCAAGGAGCATCAAGGGAGAAGGCTCGCGACCGTGGGTCGTCGAGGGATCTCAAGGATAGAAGTCTTGATATTGGTTTGAAAGAAATGGTAACATTGGAAGAGGAATGACTGTGTAAGATGTCAGTTTGTGTTGAGTCTTGCATGGTCATTGGACAACTTGTCGACAAGAAGAGTTTTCTCGAGCGACAACCCGGGGCCGCGGGACCGACTCGGCCTAGGAGGAAACACGGTATAGCTAGTGCTGGATGATAGGGTGATAGTATGGGTTAAGCGGGGACTTGCAGCGGGGATCGCTACTTGTGCTGCAAGGGTCCCGATTAACAAAAGCTATAGTCCAGGATAGCTTGTCATGCTAGTGACCTCATATAGATGAGTCGGCACGGGCGGCAATCCGCGAGTGTGCCTTTGGATTGAGTCGAGTATTGAGTGCACTGTATCAAGGAGTCGAGTTTAATGTGTGGGTATAGTTTGAATACAATGTTGAGCCTAAGATTTGGTCGCAACGTAGGCGACGTTCTTCGGCACGAGATGTGGCATCGAGTCTTATGTTGTCAGCATATAAGTTGCATGTTATGATTGAGTTGGCTTGAGTTTAAGTCAGGAACTGCCTCAAGGCAAAGTGGGTCGACATAAGTTCAGAAGTCCTGATTGGGTCAGTTGGTGATTGAAGTGAAGGGCCGCGAGGCGGCGATATGATTGAGTCTCACTGAGTTACGAGGCACGGCCTCAACAAGGACTTATAGCCCGATCACACGGGAATGGAGTCTTATCGCGTAGTTGCGTCTCTGATTTAAGCCGTAAGGCAAGCACGACTTGATAGGTTAACGTTGTTGAGTTAACATTGATGTTACGAGCACGGGATGGTCTAAAGACACAAAATAGGCAAGGCGTTGGTCATAAAACTGATCCTAAGGCAAGACTAGAAAGACAATTGATAAGAAGGGACTATATTGCACACGAAGTAAATTAATGTGTTGGTTTTGTATGGGTGGGCGAGGAGCTCATTCCACCAGTACAGTTGAGTACTAACACCCACATAGTTTACATGTGCAGGCACAGGTAGAAGCTCGTGGCGCGGAGCTCGCTTGGATGCGTCGAGGCACGGAGTTCCTTGGCGATTCGAAGCGTGTGGCCGCATGGAGTCAAGACTTATACGGGACATAATGTATGGACGTCGCCTTCCGAAGCTTCCGCTGGCTCAAGCATTGAAATCGAGAGATGAGAGAGAGCAGAGTGACTTGTAAAGTGAGAAAAGTGAGCTTGAGTATTTGTAATCTTGGCCTTGCGCCCTAATGTAACCGTTGTTTCGATATCAATAAAGAGCTTCTTTGTATAACTTATGTTTGTTCTAAATTTTTGTTGCATGTTCAATGTCTCTGTATGGGACTTCTGTGCGACGACCCCATCGCAGCCGCTGAAATCGGCCGTTATGGAACCCGCCTTACACGAGCGCAATCTAGGCTCGTGCGACATCACGCCTTAGCGAGGACGATCGCTCCTACGGGAGCGGGACATGACATAATGGTATCAGAGTACGGCTTTACGTCCTTGGACTATCGATTGAATTCTTTAACTCCGTTGTTTCCGTAAACTCTGAATCATTGCTTCCGTAAGTTGTTATCGTTGGTGCGCTCTCTCTCAAATGTCCCACGGGATGTCCATACAATAAGTCTAACTATTTTGTAAAATGTAGGAGAACAGTTTTTGATAAAACAAAAAAGATGGTTTACGTAAGCACGGTTGGCTAAGTCGGGCTGGGCATATACACCAAAGTTGTGTCGACCTTAGAAAAGTCGAGTGCGGGATTCGAATTGTGTCGAACAAGAATAAGTTGAACTCGATTGAGTAAAGTGAGATGACTATCGATAGGGGTGCTATCGAGCGACAATAACGTCGGTGCGATAAAGGTGAGCGTGCTTGAAATTTGAGGAATCGTTCGGACAGAAATTCGAAGAAGTAGATTGTGAATCGAATGATAGTTGAGGATTTATTGAATGACTTCATCCCTGAGTGGTGTATGTGATAGCCTCAGGAATGTCGATCGATCGATTGAGGATGCGGGATGTCGGTGAGTCTATCAGCAAGCGTCGTGTGTATATAAAGCCATAGATTGAGTATCATTAAACAAGTTTTAGTCTTGAGATTTGACGAATTGATTCGAACAACCTAGAATTTACGTGCACGTAACATGCACGGGATTGAGATTACACGAGTATGAAACATGAAGATGATTGAGTAGGCAAAATCGAATCGAAAAAAAGTTAAGGTGTAGCGAATGGATGACTTGATCAAAGAAATAGATATGGATCGTATACGAAAAGTTAGCACGACAGGTAGGTAGCATGCATGAAGGGTTTGATTTTGAAGTTATGCGAATGATTCTAAGGATTGGATTGAATGTTGCTCGATGATTTGAGTTAGTAAAGGGACGATGCAAATTGAGGAAATACGTTGGTCGATGACTTAAGATAAAGGGATGAAGGAATACACAAATTTGGGTTTGAAGAATTTGATGTAGTGAATGATTCGAGGGATAATAATCGAATTTGAATTGAATGTCGAGGAGATTATCCAGTCGAACGATGGCATCATTCGTACGACTCAAAATTTTGTTGCAAAGGAAGATCGTCAGGTTACGCATATCGTCGATGGTATTGAGGCGTATCAAAGATCGATATGCAATAACTCGGGGGTACTCTGACTCGGCGAGTGACGATCGTACAAGTGTTATTGTTCGGTTGGATGTTATACTTAGAATTTTAATTGAGATGAATGTTGGATGAAAATGATTGTGTCTTGATGGTTACGCGGATAACCACAGCGTCGACATTCTTGTCTTGTGCGAGCGTAACTCTAGCCTCGCACATGCGTTGCATCGGATTTTGAGCGATCGTCCTGCGTGAGCGCTGGCATGGTGATTCATGTCGCGGGAATGATCGAACTCAGAAAAATCGGGATGCAACAATTTTGATTGTCTCAACTGTTGGCTTAATGCGAAGGTAAAATTCAAGGATTAAAGGACTTGCGATTGACGATTGAATAAAACTTAAGGATTGAGTAGGTCCAATCCGTCCATCGAGAATGAATTAGTCTAGACGCAAAACAAGAGTTACGTCCCGATGAGGATGATTATTTCGCGGGAGCGTGCATGGTGATTCATGCCCACCGTGGAAAATCTGATTCGCGTGAGATCGGGGCACAACATATTGTTAAGCTAGACGACCTCATGATCGATTACGTGAATTGGAATAGATGACCTAGGGAATGTGGAATGTGAAATTTTGGTTAGCAATGAATTGTGTCATAGCGTGCTTGAATTGAGAAGGATTGATAGGCGAGCTATATCGAACGTGTTCGAAGAGATAGACTATGCAAAAATGGTTTATTGAACGAGCGATATTGAGATGTCGTGGAATTGGTTGAACGTGAATTATCGTAGGATGGCTTTGCTGGACGACTCAGACCCCGTGCGACGAATATTGGGATGTGCGTAGGGAATCGATGCTCGATGTTTAGAAATCGGAGTGATGCGAGCTTGGGTAGAAAACTCCGTAATATCAACTTGGTTTGACCTTAGGATGGGGTCAGTGTTGATATTGTTATTTGGGAACTATGATTCCAATACTGACGAATGACTTTAGCCAAAAGACATAGCCTAGCGGTTAGGCAGACGTCCGAGTGCGAAGTGGTAGGAGATTGTGGAAGCACCACTCGCGAGTCTCGGCTGACATGCACGTATATCAGGGACGCCCAAATATGTGCACGATCCGACTCGAGTGGTGATTTTGGATTCTCTATCACGAGGCTTGGTTGAAATGCATGTATTTTGGAGACGCGTAAAATATGTGCACGATCCAACTAAGTGATACGTTGAATCAAGTGAGACTTGACGAACGGGGAAGTGTCGAGGATTTTGAGATCGTAAGTTTTGAAGAAAGGATTGAAGGTAGTACGAGCGTG
Source organism: Iris pallida (assembly GCA_029216955.1). NCBI lineage: Eukaryota > Viridiplantae > Streptophyta > Magnoliopsida > Asparagales > Iridaceae > Iris > Iris pallida. Next base: position 27,895,520 of record JANAVB010001800.1, read on the forward strand.
GCTCGAATTTGAAAAATGCAGAGGAGAAATGTGTGCGAGAGTCGTTGAGCGTTCGAGTGATAAGTCGGTAAGTAGTACTCAGTTAGTTTCGAGGACAAAACTTTTTCTGAGTGGTGTATGATGTAGTGTCCCGTCCCGCTCAGTCAATCGGAGGAATCGAAATGCTAACGGCGTTCAGACTTAGCCTTGCAACAGCTACTCGAAGACATCTCTCGGTCGAGACGACCGCTCGCTCAGGTGGGGTAGTTTCGGTAAACTTGTTTCATCTTAGCCTTCACATAATAAATCACATGTTTTCAACTTGCACAAGTAGGCTTGATAATAAAAAAGACCAATTCACAAAAGCTAAAGGGAAAAATCTCGACGGGTCGAATTGAGTTAGAATATGGAAAGGTCCAACGGTCGGCATAGAGTTGGTGCACGGCGTGCTTTGAAAATGACACTTGGTCCTTCATCCCGTAGCTTGGGAGAAGGAAGAGTTGGTCTTCGCCACAAGCTAAGAGTTAGCCAAATTCATAGGCGTCGCCCGCATAAATACTTTATAAAGCATGTACGGTCTCTTCGCCCAAGGCGTGGCATAGCCTCTGCTCGCCGACGAATTAAGTTGTATTGCACAGCTTGTGGCATAAGTCTAGGCACTTCAAATAATTTGGTCGTTCAAGTTGGATGCGTGCACGGCACGATCCGTTAAGGCAAAGCTTGACGCAGCCTTGGCTCCTTAAGTTGTTGCGAAGTTAAGTTAGGCAAAGTTATGCCGGTCGATCTAAGACGTTACAAGTACCATCCCGCTCTTTTATGGTTTGTCGAAGTTAAGTAGTCCCATGATCTCAAGGCCCGTCGACTTAGGCAGGAGTGTCGCGTAGAGCACGATTGGCTTAAGGCACGATGCATAGACTTAGTGTTTAAGGCATGAACCACGGTTGATTTAATGAGTTTTGGAGGAAGGACTATCGAATAGGCATTGAGTTGAATGAAATGATATGGTAACAGGGAAAAGGCTCGTGGCCGTGGGTCGTCGAGGGATCTCAAGGAGCATCAAGGGAGAAGGCTTGCGACCGTGGGTCGTCGAGGGATCTCAAGGATAGAAGTCTTGATATTGGTTTGAAAGAGATGGTAACATTGGAAGAGGAATGACTGTGTGAGACGTCAGTTTGTGTCGAGTCTTGCATGGTCATTGGATAACTTGTCGACAAGGTGAGTTTCCTCGAACGACAACCCGGGGCCACGGGACCGACTCGGCCTAGGAGGAAACACGGTATAGCTAGTGCTGGGTGATAGGATGATAGCACGGGTTAAGCGGGGACTTGCAGCGGGGCTCGCTACTTACGCTGCAAGGGTCCCGATTAACAAAAGCTATAGTCCAGGATAGCTTGTCATGCTAGTGACCTCATATAGATGAGTCGGCACGGGCGGCAATCCGCGAGTGTGCCTTTGGATTGAGTCGAGTATTGAGTGCACTATATCAAGGAGTCGAGTTGAATGTGTGGGTATAGTTTGAATACAATGTTGGACCTAAAATTTGGTCGCAACGTAGGTGACGTGCTTCGGCACGAGATGTGACGTCGAGTCTTATGTTGTCGGCATATAAGTTGCATGTTATGATTGAGTTGTCTTGAGTTTAAGTCAGGAACCGCCGCAAGACAAAGTGGGTCGACATAAGTTCAGAAGTCCTGATTGGGTCAGTTGGTGATTGAAGCGAAGGGCCGCGAGGCGACAAGGGCCGCGAGGCGGCGATATGATTGAGTCTCACTGAGTTGCGAGGCACGGCCTCAACAAGGACTTATAGTACGGTCATACGGGAATAGAGTCTAATCGCATAGTTGCGTCTCTGATTTAAGCCGTAAGGCAAGCACGACTTGATAGGTTAACGTTGTTGAGTTAACATTGATGTTATGAGCACGGGATGGTCTAAAGACACAAAATAGGCAAGGCGTTGGTCATAAAACTGATCCTAAGGCAAGAATAGAAAGACAATTGATAAAAAGGGACTATGTTGCACACAAAGTAAATTAACGTGTTGGTTTTGTATGGGTGGGCGAGGAGCTCATTCCACCAGTACAGTTGAGTACTGACACCCACATAGTTTACATGTGCATACACAGGTAGAAGCTCGTGGCGCGGAGCTCGCTTGGATGCGTCGAGGCACGGAGTTCCTTGGCAATTCGAAGCGTACGACCGCATGGAGTCAAGACTTATACGGGACATAATGTATGGACGTCGCCTTCCGAAGTTTTTGCTGGCTCAAGCATTGAAATCGAGAGATGGGAGAGAGTAGAGTGACTTGTAAAGTGAGAAGAGTGAGCTTGAGTGTTTGTAATCTTGGCCTTGCGCCCCAATATAATCGTTGTTTTGATATCAATAAAGAGCTTCTTTGTATAACTTATGTTTGTTCTAAATTTCTGCTGCATGTTCAATGTCTCTGCATGGGACTTCCGTGCGATGATCCCGTCGCAGCCGCTGAAATCGGCCGTTATGGAACCCGCCTTGCACGAGCGCAATCTAGGCTCGTGCGGCATCACGCCTTAGCGAGGATGATCGCTCCTACGGGAGCGGGGCGTGACACCGTGAACCCCGAGCAACCGCTTCCGGCGTCAACCACGTGCAGCCGCGCCACGCGTGCTGCAGTACCACCACATTGAGGTTCCGATGTCGCCCTCGACCTCTTCGTAGCAGCCACTGCGGAACCCCGCACGACCGCTGAGCCTGAGCACATCCGCCTCCGCAATGATGCGCCCCACCAAACAAGCGTCGTACCCGTATATACTATGCCGTGCAGTGCAAGACCAAGCCGGCCAGCGCCTAAACCTTCAACTGGACCTCTATGCTCACCGTTCCTCTTTTGTGACGTCTTTGTTAGACCAAGCACCAGCAGACGCTCTCCAGATCTGAGCGCCCGTCACTCTCCGCCTGCTCACGCGCCGTAGACTCCGATCACGTGGATTCCTGCCGCTACTGGCCGAGGGCCTCCTACGCCCTCGTTGGCGCTGACCACCGCCCCTCGCTCCGCCAGGCAAGTGCCACAACGGTCGGTCGACAGCTGCTACCACGCTCGGCCAACCACAGATCCAACACCGGCGGCACTACCCTGCAGCCGCGAGCGCCGTCCTTCGAACGCTGGAGCTCCGCCAGAGCAGCCCTCTGGTTGAGGTCAGGTCGACGAGCGGCCACCGCCGTCGCAGTCCCATGCCACCATAGCCCTTGCCGAAGGGGTCGACCCCAGTGCCGCACTCGCACGGAGCCGGGGCCGATCTCATTCACCTCGCTGGCCGGACCCTGCCGTCACCGCATGGACCCTCGCCACCGGGGCCGCGTCGAGTAGCTCCTCCTTCCACCGACGGGGACCACCCAGCGACAGCACTCCACGGCGTGGCCGACCAGTGGCCATCACCTCCGCCGCAGAGATCCGGCTACACAACCCTCGCCAACGTCTCCCAGCTACAGTAAGCTCTCATCCTCTCTCCTATTCCGTTTTCCTTTCCTTGAATATTCTCTTCTCTCCTGGAGTGAAGTAATAGGGGGAAAAGTTGTTGAGTGGGCTGGGCCTGTGTCCAGTAGGCCAGGCTGGACTCAGAGCCCAGTAAATTTATTCGTTGTATATAATAGATATACATATTAGTTTGGGTTGGGTTGTTTCACTTAACAAAATGCCTAAAAATCGGATTTTGAAAATAAAACGAGAAAAAGTACACGAAGTACAAATTTGATTCTGGGAAGTATTGCTATGGAAGTCTGATCTGTAAATGATCACTTTGTTCCTTGGACCATACGATGATGATGAAGATCACTGCTAGAAGATGAACAATTGGAAGAACTAAGTCACCAGAAAGGTATCGACGTACTTGGGCACTGATGGCGAGGCCGAATGCTTTCCTGCTTTGCTTTACTCTGTTCTGGAAGAAAAGTTGAAGAAGAATGCTCCGAAAAATCAAAGTCTCTGGGCTCTGATCTCTATGTATTCTCTCCTTTCTCTCTTTGTCCATATGAGAAAAATCAGTCTATTTATAGACTTGGGCTCTTGTGCGTAAAAACTCAGCAAAAGTTTCGTCTTTACGCTAACAACTGCCACCCATGATTAGAGTTATCCTCTGCATACGTTAACACTTGTCCTATCATCTCAATAAGAATAGGATGCACGTATACACGTCTTCGAGATATGTGGCATGAAAGCCATGTAGGCAAACCACGTTCTGAATTGGAATAGGGCGTAAAAAATAACCCAAATATACCCTGAGCGTAAAGTAGTAGACTAGGCGTATAATAGCCCTGATGTAGACTTCCCGCGTAAAGTGGTTGTTAAATAACCTTGAGCAAAAAAGTAGCCCAAATAAACCTTACGCACACGTCAACCGTTGAGCGTAAAAACTCGTATAGTCTCCGTGCGTAAAAGAAGCCATATTATGAGCGTAAAAGTGGCTCAGTCCACATACTAAACGACAAATGGACCTCTGTGTAAAATAAATCCCTTTAATTTCTGTGATATATGCCATCATTAAATCTTCATGTCAGACTTTATATTAAATGCAAGACTTGACAGCTTTGTCCAGCGTAAAAGTGGCTAGCCTGTCTTGGACGTAAAATTATTAGCTTTGACCCGGGCGTAAAATGATTAGCCTGCTTCAGGCGTAAAGTGATTAGCCGCTCTTTGGCGTAAAGTGGATCGATTTGAATGGAATGATCCTTATCTTTGACTCATTCTTATGAAGCACTTTTTACGCTCTTACAAGACCCCCTTCAAAGTTTTCAAATATCTTCAAAATTTGAAACACTTTGAACAGAAGCGTAAAAGTTGAGATTTGACCAGTCAGCGTAAAATTCGGGATACTCAATAGTCATTCGTGTAAAAGTGGGGATATCCAACAGTCGGCGTAAGATCTGGAATTTGAACCGATTTGAAAATTCCCTATAAATAGGGTTTTTCGGGGAGAGAAAGAACTTTACTTTGTTTCCTTGCTCTCGTAATCCCGATCCTTCTTGAACTCTCTTCTTCATTTTGAATTCCATTCGATGGCCCCCAAGAGGTCCGCCGCCGGCAGTAGTAAAGGGAAGAAAGCCATTGATTCGTCATCGACAGAATATGTGAAAACTCCAGTTCGATCATCAACACCACATTGACAACCCAACCCAGCCGTAGCTCCGCCTATGAGGGGTAAAGTACTCCCTTATGGCCGTAGAACTTTATCGGAGAAGAAAAAGGTCTTTTGTTTTACGCCCACGTTATAGCGTAGAAACTGAGATAAACAAAATACGCCCACATTATTCGTGTTAGCGTAAAGCTCAAAAATACGCCCACGTTTATACGTGTCAGCGTAAAACTGAAATACGCCCACATCTAATGTGCCAGCGTAAAAAACTGAAATACGCCCACATCTAATGTGCCAGCGTAAAATTCCAAAATAAAATAAAAAAGACTTTGTATAAAAACAAAAGACTTTTTTTAAAAAACTTTTTACTTTTCAGATCCATTTATCTGCATAAATGACATCAAATTAGATTTTCTCCAACTTGATTTCCTTTTCTTTTTGCAGTGGACTTGCAAATTCACCCTCTTGCAGAAGTCTTTGGCTCGTCAGTTGGCATGGTGGGTTCGAACTATCTGGAAGATTTATCTTATGTCTAATTTCCTCAATCGAACCCTGAATACCCTATAGAGAGGGCACAACTGATAGCAGCCCAAGGGGATAGGATGTTGCTATCCATGATGAATGGAGATTTGTTGACTTCACTAGATGCACAACAATTTGTAAAACCGGCCTTCTTGTTTGGGGATGCAATTGACTGTAAGTCCCAGACACACCCCAAGAAGGAGTCTTGGGTATTCAAATTTGGGGATAGAGCCATGTATCTCCCGGATATGGACAGAGATTATCCTTTGTCAGCATTTTTCCATGCTATCCACCATCGACAAATGCTGTGGAATTTGACTCCTAATAGTTATGGAAGACCAGGTAGAATTGTTTTCAAGAGGGAGCATGCTAATGACATGGGGTATTTTGCTAGTGTTCCCAATGGTGGTGTCACTTCTATTTTTGGCCTCATGCCAGGAGCTAATCCCAGTGAAGACTCGGGTTTAATTCAACCAGTACAAACTTCGATGTTCGTCAACAAATTTATGAGGGCTGCTGTATTATATCCTCAGACAAACCCCAGGCTGCCGGGATGGTTGACTCCATTCAATCAAAACTGGATCCAGATAAGTATTTGGATGATGAAGAACTTTGAAGCAGAGCTGAAAGACATTGGTTTGTATGAGGCGATAGCTTCCACTAGTGAGGGTATTTCTTCAAACGAAAACCTATTTCTGGTCTTGATGGAAATATACATAAGTTCGACTGGAACTTTTGCTACCCCGAAAGGTAAAATGGGCCTTGCTCTTCATGAGATGCAGTTCATCTCGAAGCTGCCAATGTGGGAAGCCCCATATGAGGAATACGTTCCCTCCAACAGAGAACTGGCTGAAATCAGAGAGACTAATCCTCAGTTGATTGAGGTATATGAGGAATTGATGTGTCACTACATGGTTTGTACCACAATATATGAAAGTACATCTCATTTGGCGTACATCAACAAGTGGACGACTTATCTCTTCTTCCAAAAGGATAAGATATCCAAGGAAGACAAAGAAAGGTTTCAGGAAAACAAAGCTCCGTAATCAACATAGATTCGAAAATCCCTTCTAACAAAATTAGGGATATGATAATTGCCTACAAATTCCCTAATAAATATCTGTCTACAAAGACTGGGGAATTCCCTGCCGGAACTGAAGCCTTGAGCTTCCTTAGATATGGTAGTCAGAAAATCTCTAGGAGAGCTTTGCTGGCAGGCTTTCTTTCTTTATGGCTGAGAAGATGGGTTGTGTCGGGAATTGGTACTGTTGACAGAATCCACCGTAGCGTACTATGGCCAGCAGTATGTTTGGTTTTTAAAGTCAGGATTAACCTGCTATCAGCCATGGTGTGTCGAATAAATGCAGGTTTAAGGACCATCGGCGAAGAGTTAATCAACAATGCTTCTCATCGGAATATTTTTCCTAGGGTAGAAATGCCCTACACTTATCTGATGGGCTGGCTGTTGCATCACAACTGCAGATTGTTGCCACCAGACCCGGGTGATGATGCGGAGGTCTTCCTCCAAAAATTCAGCAAAGCTATATGGACCGCTACAACTGTGGCGGATACCCGGGCAGTTCTGAATTATTCTTATGGTTGGAACTTCTTCTGCACTCGACCACAAGTTCCAGCAGATTGCTTTGGCATTCAGTTTGAAGATGAAGTCGAAGGAAGAGCGATATTGCCATCATTAGTCTTCAGATGGCTTCAATGCATCAGACCTTCTCACTTGATATATAGAAATGAAGATAATTTTGCGTTTGAACCATATCTACCCAGTAGGTTCTCTCGCCAATTTGGATATGACCAACTTCATATTGGTAACCCCTCTACTAACTTCCGTCATTATGGAAGATTACTAAACGGTGCTAGGGGTTGGAGATATTTCAATGTTGCTCGTACTGGTTCCAAGTTTAGAGTCTCAACCGCCACTAGTACTACAGAGCTACGTATACTTCATACATATGCTCACTTTTATGCTTCAATTCATTTTTTTGCCCACGGCTGCAATATGAGAGGTAGTCTGAGGTGGCCTAAAGAAGGAGATATTGAGGAGCAGGTCAGGGTACCAGCAGACATCCCTGACAATACTGGCATTCCAGATCCATATTTGGAAGTTATCCCAACAGGAGTTGGGGAACCAGCTGCAGAACCTATCATCATTGGCAAAGGCCGAAAAAGAAAACAAAGTGCAGCCGTTACATTTCCAGAGAAAACTCCGGAAAAGAAGAAGAAGTCTACCACTAAAGGGTCTTCCCAGCCAAGATCCCTCACTCCAAAAGATGACACCTTAGTTGAAGAGGATCATCTTGTTGGTTCTTCTTCAGTCCATCCAGGAGAAGGATCTTCAGCCCCTCCACCAGTAGTAGCACCGAAAGCTGTAACACTTTTGTCTCCTGGACGTCTTAGCTCCTTGCTCCATCTATCTTTACCAACCAAGGCACAAGTTACAGAAGATGCTACTGCTGTATCTACTGTTAACCGAGACCGCATTCCATCAGATAAGCCAGCTCTCGACTTCGATGATGATGATTGGGATGGCGATTATGATTCATATCTTGAACATAACTCACATATTCCAGGTACCATACAAAACCTATATGGAATTATGTACCATGATTTTGTATATTAACTTATTTTATTCATTTTGTAGATGTCATCATTGCATCAAAGCCTGTGGCCCCTCTTCCTCAAGAAGAGGATATCTATGAAGAAAATGAGGAATCTGAGGATGAAACTTCTTCTTCAAAAGAAGAAGACGCTACTGAGGAGGGAATTCAACAACCCGAGATGGAGCTTCAAGAAGAATATCCTCCATCATTAGAGGTACAGCAAGCGCAACATGAAATATCCTCTCCTGCTGAAGACCAGCACAAAGAAGAGACTACAATAGGTCTCACTGTAGGTGATGATAGAGCTGCTGGAGGAGAACCAGATTTGAATAAAGAAGCAGCTGTAGAAAATTTCACTGCAATTGAAGCGATGGAAAATCCTGTGGAGCAAATAATTGAAGAAAATGCTGAAAGCATTCTTGAATCACCAACTGAAACTGGGGAAGCTATAATGACATCTTCTATTGTTGCTACTGATTCAGTACCAGTTTCTGACGAGCCAATGCCAGAACCTGAACCGGCTCCCGTAATTGTCATCACATCCACCGATATTACCGCCATCAGAACTCCAGAAACGGCTGGAGTAACAAATATTGAAGATATTACTCCCGAAGCTCTTGGGAATCAATTGGTTGTGGCAGCAGTAACAACAACAATTCCATCTCAGCCTTTTATTACACCAATGATATCTGTTGGTGTTGGAGATATAATCCCTGAAGCTCCTAGGGATCAATTGGCCATGACAGCAGTAACAACAATGTCCTCGTCTCAACCGGCTGTTATACCAACAACATCTGTTTCTGGTCTCCAAAGAAGAGATCAACTAGATATTGCTGCCACACCAAGCTCTAGCATAGAGATGAATCTCCTAGTTGAGATTCATACCGAGACCTTTTACAAAACTCTAGCAACCCTAATAAAAATGGTCCTGAATAAGGGCCTCAGTTATGAGATTTTGAAGGCAGCGATGGCTCTGACCATTAAGAATGTTGCTATGTTCGATGATGCTGGGAGAGCTGCAGTATTGGAGAAAATTGTAGAGGACCTTGAACAGCCAATCAATGAATACCTCAAGCTATCAAGGAAGACTGTTGACAGTCTCATCCAGGAGGAATATGACGCCTTAACGGCTGATTATCTTGCTCGGGAGACTACATATAATGAAGCTCTTCATGAACATAGTCTGAAAGTTGCCAAAGAGAAAGCTTTTTTAGCTGGGATAAAGCCCGCACTGCATGGTCACAGAGTAGCTTACGATGCTTTGAACATAGGTATTCAGAATAAAAATGATAAGATCCGTGAAGTTGAAGCTGAATTAGCTCGCTTGAAGGCTGAAAGAGAAAAGATGATCGATGCTCGAAATCTGCACCTCACTCAGAGCTCCATTTTAGAAGAACAAGCCTTCGGGGCTGAATCAACTATCAGAACCCTTGATGAAGCCAAGGATCATCTGATAATCAGTTTCACTTGACTTTCTCGTATTTGTACCCCTGAAGCTCGACGTGCTGAAGCTACTAAAAAGGTTGTGAGTTCTCGTGACAAGCGAATGGAAGAACTACAGAAGTTGCTTCAAGATGTTTCTACTCCACCTTAGAAGAACTTCTTGTCATCTTTTATCTCATTCATTTTTGTAATGTTTTCACAAGGTGAATGAAATATTTATTTTGTGATCCTATCATTTTTTTTAAAAAACAATAGGTATGAGGCATAAAATACCTATCAGATGTTATATGAACATGACAAGTCTTTTAAACTCAATAATTTGTATCTATCCAGAGGTAATATGGACATGATAGATAATCAATTCTTACTTTCTATTTTAGAGTATGTAATACTATCAGAGGTAATATGGACATGATAGTATGTAAGAACTCAAAGAAAAGTAGATTAATATCTATGCAGAGGTCGAAGGAACATGATAGATAGGAAAAGCAAGTAGATTTAACATTTATCCAGAGGTCTTGAGAACATGATAAATAATAAATCCAGTTTTTTTAATCAACTGGTAAGATAGAAGATCAAAAATTCTCTCCGAAGAGACGAGTAATCAGCTTAACCAAACCTTGGTAGCTGGGGATTAAGAGGACAGATGTCATTGAGGATATATATCAATATTGATGAAAGAATGAATGAACCAAGATGGCCCAAGGATCATTCTCAAATGGCTTGGATTCACCATCAATTTGAACCACGTAAGCTGAAAATATTTGCTCAGATTCATCATAATAGTCTCCTTTAACACACGAGGAGTGAGAAATATCAGATTCGATGAATTGGACTTCTTCTGAATCTGATAATTGTGAAGAGCTAGAAGAGAATTCTTCTTGTATATCGTCATTAAACATATGGGACGGATCATATCCCAATCCATGACAAGTTTTCTGGTAAAACAGATCACCACATAATGGTAGTCGTCTACCTTTGCCTTGATTGAGACCTTGCATAGTCTTCAAATCATATCCCATGTTCTGGATAATCTTGAGAGATTGTTGACTATATCTGTCAATTCAGATTCTTCCTTTATCTTTATCTCTCAAATCATCTGCATGAGCAACATGGATATTTTTAGCCAGGCCAAACACAATTTGGCGCTTGTTTTTCTTATTAGACGGAACCACGAAATAAGATTCTTTGTGACGTCTATAAGTTACACAAGCTTGCGATGAAGCGGCTACAGGAAGAAGATAGGGAGAAGATGTTAGAAACCTTTGAGCATAAGGTCCAACATCGACATGAGGAGGAAAAGAATTTTCCTTGTTGTCAATGTATAAGGTTTCCTCTGTATCTATGTCGTCTTTATATTGATGACTTTGATTATCAGAAGATAAAGTCATTCTTTCAATAAACTTGACAGCCATATACTCGAAAAGAAAATCTTCATTGATATCAAAGAGTACAGAATGATCAATATTTACATCATTTACAATTTGACTGCTACGTTTCGGATTAATCACCAGTGGACTATCATCCGACTTCTGCGTAAATTTGCCAAAATTGACAATCAAAGGAGGTTCTGGATCATTTGTACGAACTGTACGCCCTTTGACTTTGATCACAAGAGGTTGAACTTGGCTTTTAACAGAAATATTTACTGATTTCTCAGATGAAGCTTGAGTTCTTCCTTTAACCTTGATCATCAAAGGTTGATTGTTGACAGATTGGGGTTGGATTCGCCCTTTGACTTTGATATTCAAAGGTTGCTCTTCTGGCGGATATTCGTTAATAGACTGATCTTCAGCAGATGATTGATCTTCAGCCATCTCTGATATCTCTTTCACATGCTCTTGTTTGTAAAGCCTTGAGTCGAAAAAATAGGCTTCAACATCTTTGAAAGGATTGATATCAGCAAACTCAGTCTTCACAACCCCTTGGGGATCCACATACTTAAAGCATTGGTGGAGAGTCGAAGGCACGATGTTATGCTCATGTAACCATGGTCTTCCAAGAAGAATATTGTAGGATACGTCTGAGTTAATAGCATAAAATGTTGCCATAGTTCGAAGATCACCAATCTGAATCTTCAGACGAATCTTTCCCAGTGGTTTGCTCTTTCCAGAGTTGAAACCAACTATTGTGGTACTAGTGTAAGTCAGATCACTAGTAGGAATCCTCAATGGTCTTAGCATACTTTGAAGAATTATGCTAATGGAAGACCCATGATCAATGTAAATTCTGTCAACTTCAATAGATTCAATATACCCAGTGTAGCACAAAGGTCTGTCATGCTTGTTATGCTTCAACAGCATATCTTCTTGTGTAAAGGTGATGTTGGAAATTGCTTCCATTACACTATGACATTGTGGGCATGATACTGGTATATTGTCAGGAGTCTTGAGTTGAGCTAAGCAGGAATCAGCTTGCAGCAGAGCTTCACTCAAAGTTTCGCGGCTTTCTTTAGAAAGGCGAAGCAACTCGAAGATAGATAATCTAGCCGGAGTATTAGCTAACTGGGCTAGAATATCAAATTTATAGGGTTTCATCATCACCCCCTGACTGGAAGTAGACTTCAACGGGACATCGAAGCGTACTATTTTCTGTTTTCCCTTTTCAACCACAGCAGGAGCAAGAGACGGTTGAGTTGATGGTGTTTCAACATTCTCAGCTTCTTTGGAGGATCCTTCATAATCTTTGTGGTACTCTTTTCCAGATCTTGTACCAGCAAAAGTTTCTTCTTCAGACTCAGAAAAAGGAAGTACCATACTGCAGGATTTAATCTTCCTTTCCTTAGCCTTCTTCTTATGAGGATTGTTATGAGGAACCTCAGAACCCAATCCAGCAGTGAATTTTTGACTTTGAATTTGTAAAGGAATTCGTATCCCTTTATCATTATTCAAACCTTCTGCCTTTTGAAAGTCATAGCCCATCTTTTTCAAGAGAAGGACTGATTGTTGACTGTATAAGTGAGTAGGCAGTGGACTTTCAACAGGTGATTCCATAGAGGAAGAAGAAGAGATCTTTGTGACTACAGGAAAATGAAGAATAACCGTCTCTGTAGCTATAGGAGAAAAAGGATTCAGGATGCGAGGAAAAATCCCTGTAGGAGCCTTTTCATAAGCAGCGAAGACTTGTTGTGCCCTGTATAAAGGAATACTATTCATGGCTAGCCACTGCTGATGAGTAAGCTTGAGCTTGGCAGGAGCAGCCAAACTTGGAGGACATATGTTCAATCCTCTCAGTCTATCTTCCAAAGGAGTACCATCCCATAGATGATCCAAATTATCAGGATCTGGAATAACATGAGAAATCATGTTGCAGGTTTTGACTTTCTTACCTTTCTTGGATTTTGAAGTTTTACCTTCATCTTCCATTTCAGGTACTAAGTCAGGATGTACCCACATAATTTTACCATTTTTTAATGTAAGAGACAACAATCCTTCATTTTCCTTCCTGGCAGGCAGAATATTCACAATCTTCATCGTCGCCTTTGGAATTGGGACAATTCCATCTGGTACTTGTTGTGGAGGAAAATCTCCAAATTGAAGAGAAACCATATTGGTTGTAACCGTATGGTCATCATTGGTTAGAGCAATAGCACCACCATTTATCAGCTCTTGGATTTTCTTCTTCAAAACATAGCAAGCACTGGTAGGATGATTAATGTATCTATGATAGATACAATATTTGGGATTGTAAGTCAGATTCACCTCATTGGGCCTCTTTGGCTCCGGAATCTGAAGTTTGCCACTCTTCACCAGACATTGGAATATCCCTGGGATATCACTTTCGTCAAAAGAGTATTCTTCTTTTGGCCTGAAAGATTTCTGATTATTCGGCGTCGTTTTATTCTTGGAAAGATTGACCATAAGAGTATCTTTTCCTTTCATATTACGATTGCCGGAATTATTACCAGGATTACTTTTCTTTCCTTTATCCTCAGAGGCGAAAATCATCCCATGTTCACGAGCCAACCTACCATTGGTCTCGGCAGAAACTGCCGCTATGATAAATGAAGCCCAATCTGTGAATTAGGAACCTGTGAAGACAGCGATGGATAGTCGCAGATTTATCTTACATGTATCAATCAGCGCTGAATCTGGCATACCAGGAGGCATCTTTAGAGTCGCCTGTCGGAAACGTTCAATGAACGTCCGAGTATCTTCTTTCTCCTTTTGCTTTAAGGAGGACATGTTCATGTCCATACCTCCTTCATAGAAACGGAAGAGAAACATTGCCTTAAATTCGTCAAAAGACGAAATACAATTGTCGGGTAAACTACGATACCAGTCGTAAGCTGAACCCGTCAAGCATCCAATGAATACTCTAGTGAGAAGAGCATCATTTTTCTGCAAATGTACAGTCATAATATCAAAATAATTGATATACTGACTAGGAGAAGCCTTTCCATCAAACAATACCATGGACTGTGGCTTGAATTTCGGTAGAAAGGGTACATCATTCCAATGAGGAGGATAAGGTTGCTTAATTCCTAACCTCTGAAGTTGATCCTTTTGCTTCAAAACTTCAAACTGTGCTTTGAGTTCACGCACTGCTTGAATGGCTTCACTGGTTTGTGGAAGCACATTTGATTGAAAAGTTGTTGGTTGTACCGTAATCCCTACCGGAGATGGTACATCTTCTGGAATGATGGGATCTGAAGATGCAGAATTTTGGTTAACAGTAGGCTCTTGGATATTCAAAGGTATATCAATCCCTTGGCTATCTTGAGTTGGTGCTGCTGCTTGAACCGGTGTTACAATTGCTGGTTGAGCAGTTTGCTGAGCCGTTATTATCTGGTACATGCTTTGCATCATGTTAAGCATGTCTTTCAATGATTGCTCAACAACAGTGAGACGTTGTTCTGTATTAACAGATGACGTCTCTGGTTCGTCTCCAGTAGCGTAGGATTCAACCTCTCTTGAAGATACAGAAGGATTAGTATAGAAGTATGAATCAACACTATCAGTTTCGGACTCAAGAGATTGAGTACCCCCAGCTTCAAAATCAGAAGTCTACAATTGTCTTTGTCTTCTTGATCGAGTATTCTGATATACTCCTTCAAAAGAATCAAGAATTCTGTTGAATTGTTGTTGACCTGGGGTTTGGGATGTGTTCCGTCTAGGACGTCGTCCTCTGTTGGTGTGAGATGCCATGTTGACTGATGCATATGACAACTCATCAGCTTGTTGTTGGGGTGCATTAAAATTTAACCGATCAAAAACTGACCGTCTGGAAGCCGAGCAACAACATTTAATCACAATCTGGTGACACTCACAATGATAATTTTCTTGGGGGATCGTCACGGAAGATTGTCTATTTTTACGTTTTTGTATTAGCAATTCACGTAAATCAGAAGGAGTAGAAGGAGTAGTCTTCTTTATTACATTTGAAGTAGTAAAACATTTAGTCCCTTGTGTATAAAGAAGATTACTGGCTGCATTCGCAGAACCAAACTGTACATTTCTACGCGTTTGGAGTTGTGTGCGCAAATCTTGAGATTTTTGAGCACGAAGGACTCCATTTTCATTGCGTGTGATTTGTAGGTTTGGTACTTTGCGTAGAGCAGTATAAGAAGGCTGTTGGTGTAGAACTGAAGCTTTACCAACAACATTTTTATGCTGTATGCATTTAGGTACATTCACATTAGATGTAAAAACATCGTTGCGAATTTTATCTACACTGTCACAGACAGGAGACTTACCTTTACGCGAAGAGCGTAAAAATTGATTATCTACCACGTCACAGACGGGAGATTTTCCTTTACGCGAAGTGCGTAATTTTTGTGTGTCTACCACGTCACAGACAGGAGACTTTTTTTACACTTAGAAGTACAAGCATTAGAGTCAACCTCATTACAAATGGGAGACTCGTTCTTATGCACTGAGCGTAAAACTTGGTTTTTACCCACTGGGCGTAAAACCTGATTATCTTTACCGTCACAGACGGGAGATAACTTGCCACACTTAGAGTGCAACGCTGAAGTAAGGACTGCCTCGTTACAAACGGGAGCCCCTACGACAGGAGTGGGAAGAATTCCCTTGCCCTCAGAAGCAACAGAGAGATCAGAAGCTATTTTGGATTTAGGAATCCAAACTTTTCATGCTTTACAAGATTTTTGAACATTGGAGCGGCGAGAACCACCCCCAGTTCGGAGCAGTTCTTCATAAGCAGTCCGGTCGAAGTGTACAACCAGAGTCTTCTTTGTCGATCCAATCGAAACATCATCGTATTGAGCAATTGCCTCGTCGTCAGAGGAGAAGGTCGTCCCCAGCAGAGTCGCCATTTTTGTTTCACTTAACAAAATACATGGAAATCGGATTTTGAAAATAAAACGAGAAAAAGTACACGAAGTACAAATTTGATTCTGGGAAGTATTGCTATGGAAGTCTGATCTATAAATGATCACTTTGTTCCTTGGACCATACGATGATGATGAAGATCACTGCTAGAAGATGAACAATTGGAAGAACTAAGTCACCAGAAAGGTATCGACGCACTTGGGCACTGATGGCGAGGCCGAATGCTTTCCTGCTTTGCTTCACTCTGTTCTGGAAAAAAAGTTGAAGAAGAATGCTCCGAAGAATCAAAGTCTCTGGGCTCTGATATCAATGTATTCTCTCCTTTCTCTCTCTGTCCATATGAGAAAAATCAGTCTATTTATATACTTGGGCTCTTGTGCGTAAAAAGTCAGCAAAAGTTTCGTCTTTACGCTAACAACTGCCACCCATGATTGGAGTTATCCTCTGCATACGTTGACACGTGTCCCATCATCTCAATAAGAATAGGATGCATGTACACACGTTCTTCGAGATATGTGGCATGAAAGCCATGTAGGCAAACCACGTTCTGAATTGGAATAGGGCGTAAAAAATAACCCAAATATACCCTGAGCGTAAAGTAGTAGACTAGGCGTACAATAGCCCTGATGTAGACTTCCTGCGTAAAGTGGTTGTTAAATAACCTTGCGTGTAAAAGTAGCCCAAATAAACCTTACGCACACGTCAACCATTGAGCGTAAAAACTCGTATAGTCTCCGTGCGTAAAAGAAGCCATATTATGAGCATAAAAGTGGCTCAGTCCACATACTAAACGACAAATGGACCTCTGTGTAAAACAAATCCCTTTGATTTCTGTGATATATGCCATCATTAAATCTTTATGTCAGACTTTAAATTAAATGCAAGACTTGACAGCTTTGTCCAGCGTAAAAGTGGCTAGCCTGTCTTGGACGTAAAATCATTAGCTTTGACCCGGGCGTAAAATGATTAGCCTGCTTCAGGCGTAAAGTGATTAGCCGCTCTTTGGCGTAAAGTGGATCGATTTGAATGGAATGATCCTTATCTTTGACTCATTCTTATGAAGCACTTTTTACGCTCTTACATGGGTTTCAAGCCCAATACAGTATTTGGATTTTGAAAATATTTTGTGTGGTGTGGACATTGATATAATAGGCCGATATATAAATATATTTTGATAAAGTATATATAGGTATTGTTGTAATATTCACTGTTCTACGTATACCGTTAACATTGTTTTAGTATTATTATAGTTATTTTATCATTAAGTGTTATAGTTTTATAAATAAATAAGCAAGTATATAAATAATATTTTCCAAGAAAATATATGGGTACTTTTGGCATAAGGATATGTATAAAAGCTATATATATATATATATATATATATATATATATATATATATATATATATATATATATTGAGCATATATGATTATGAGGATAATAGTAATTGGGCCTTATAGGTCTAATATTAAATCAAGTTTTAAGTGTATAATAATAAGACCTACATAGTTTACAAAACATTTGTCCCTAAATGGCCTAATATCAGTCCAAACACAGCCCCTATTTTGGCTTACAAATCAGTCCTAATATGTCCCAATGTGCTGTCCAAATATCAGTCCAATTGCTTCACAAATCAGCCCTTGTTTGCCCCAACCTTCAACCTTAACACCACCACCAAAATCACTTCATAACAGCCCAGGAATCACCCTTAGTGGCTGTCCTTTATTGCTCCCATTTTAGTCCTTAAAACCCATCAAAAACAGTCCACATTTGTCCCCCAAAATCTGTCCATATTTTGCCTTTGTGTGTGGGTGTGTTTGTGAGTTGTGTGTGTGTGTGTGAGAGCCTTCACATGAGTGAACCTAGTAGTACATAGATTGGCCTATGTCTAAACTATTAGGAAACTATAGAGAAGCCTAATAGAGTGTGGTATCATGTGAGAGTGAGTGGTGTTGATGAGTGTGGTATAGAAAAGGGTAAATTCATGAGATAGAATAGGTAATAGGGTAAATCGATACCCCGTATCCCAACATGGCCTAGATACCTAGGATACCCAAATTTCTTGGTAGGTAAACCTTAGATAGGTTGATATCTAGCTACCCTAAGGAGCCTAGGCTAGTATCATGGGTATTTGCAAGGTTTCCTTGGTATTGGGCAAGGTATCGGGATTTACCTTAGAAGGGTAAATGCTAGTTTTGCCTAGAAATAGGATATTTGTGTTAGAAGCCTAAGATAGGGTTAGAACTTGATTCCCGTGGTTGGTAATGATCAAATATGGTACTCTAAGACTAGTTTTGACGTCGGTTGACCTTTTTGACCAAAAGTCAACAAAAGTCAACCGAGAGTCAAACTTAGCCTTTAAGCGACCCGATTTGACCAAAACCAACCCAGAGTTGACCAGTTGACTGAAAGTCAATAGTTGGTCAACATTAGACTAGTTGACCGAGGGTTGACCTAGAGTTGACCAGAGTTGACTTTTTGACCAAAAGTTAACTGTAAGTCAACCGTTGATCCCGATCGACCTAGTTTGACTTGGGTTGACTTCCAGTGACCTAGTATGACCTAGTATGAACTAGTATGACCTGGTATGACTCAGTTTGACCTAGATTGACCTAGTTTTGACTTAGACTTGCATTCATGGATTATATTAGCTTTCTTTTTCAGTATTTAGTCCTGTTTGAATCATAGTATCTTATCTTAGGTCTGTGATCGCTCTGAGCGTCTGTTCACCCTATCAGCTCAGGACCACAGGCGAGTACATTCACTGATAGTTTTTATTGTCTTGATATCTGCTATATCCGATTCAGCTGTAGTGTTATACTCGATTTCCAGTCACGACAGTTCACGGACTAGTATATGTTGGATCATGACATGGGATGTTATTCCTAGAGTTACAAGGTATATTGGTACATATTCTGTCTCATTTCAGTGTATTGGTATAGACACCGATTTCAAAAGGGGACTTGCTACCCTCTTATGGAATCCCGTGTCATAACGTGTCATGTCCAGATCCATTGTACTATTCGGGGATGGGGGAGTTATTAGTGGTTGTGTGATCAATTCCCACTTGGTTCTATGGTACATATGGTTCATAGCTATACCCTCGCCTCACGACGGGTAAAGCCTTACCCTATACGGTTCATAGCTTTCCTTGGTGACTGGCCTTATCGTTCTATTGTATACAGGGATCATAGCCAGTCGGATGGAAAGCCTGAGCATATTTTTCCCAAGCTGATCACATGATGCACTAATAATTCAAGGCACCTTTTATATTTATTTTCTTAGGAGACTAAGTTCTGTTCGGGAGAAGGGTTACAGCCCCGGTCCTTGTTTGGTTTAGGGGTTGTAACTCGGCTTCCGAATAGTTCCTAAGTCATCATATATATATGCATTATCGTCCTTTATAGTACTCACATCATGATATATATTTCCAGTTGATTTTGTCTTGTATTTCATTATACTGTCTCTTATAGCTTTTGTCAATTCACATGGAACTGCTGTTGGTGTTTGTACTTGCTCATTTTTCTGACCGGATACCGTTGACAAATTTTACAGATGACTCTGAGATTGACTGCCCGACCTACTACGGGGTTGAGTCTGATGGACTAGACTTAGACTGTGGCTTGTTGGTAGAGCCACTAGATTTTGCTCACCCTGAGTAGTGTAGTTTAGCTAGATTTGCCTAGCCTGCGAGCCAGCTAGCACTTTCAGATTTGTAGTATCTATTATATATTTTCTGAGACTCTGGATGTTTTGTGTATAGCTCTGACTTGTGGATCTTGGACTCATTTCCTGTTTTATCTATCGTATTTTCCTTTTCGTGATATCTACCTTAGTTTGATATATGTGATTGAGACTGTATTGCTATGTCACCTCCATTCGGAGAGTATATACTGTACAGGTACATTTATCTGTTTTAGTCGTAGTATTTATAGACCCTATATACAACGTTCTACCGCCGATACTGCGGCGTAGGCTGGACGTAACCACGTGCTCGTGCCCCTCTTCAGGGTGCGGGTCGTGACATATATATATATATATATATATATATATATATATATATATATATATATATATATATATACATTTTCTAAAAGGGGGTTTATAAATACTTATGAAACTAAATATTATTACTAGTAACTAATGAGCATTTTCTTACAAGTATTACTAAATATATTTTTCAAGGTTTTCAAAAAATAAAATAAAAATAACTATAAATATTTTTAAAAGTATATATAAATAATTTGTTACGGGATTATCTTATGCTAAATCGACTTCCTCCTAGGATACGCTTATCACGACTAATCATTTTTCTTTAGATTAGAAACATTGATCATGGATAATCGTGTTCATATATTTTCTTTGTCACTTTGGGATTCTACAATTCTATCCTAACCAACTGGACTATGCTGGATCCAACAAGATGGCTTGTTTTACCAGCTAAGGACCTCAGACAAGTACACTTTCTGATTGCTTTTCGATTCATAGTAGTCTATACATTTTATGTTTATACATATGTCATGCTGCTTGTTGACACGCTCGTCACACGGAGTAGTCGGGAGGGGAAATATCTTAGCAGACATCTGGACTACTCAGAACTATCCTCCGTGTCTATCGTGGAGAATAGCAGCTGCACACGACACGTACAGGGTGCCGGATTTACCCCCTAGCCGTTCACATGTCGAAACGAATATTTCAAATCACATAGGTAGTTGTATTTTATTTATTTTTTCTTGTCTTCTTCACCAATTGCCATGTCATCAGTTACCTTCTAGTTTTTATCTCTCATATGTTATCTTCATGACTTGTTAATTCTATTGTGTTCTCGCATTGCCGTCAGTTTGTGTGCTTGTTCCATTCCTGACTGGAAACCAATATTTTTTAGGTTTAACCGCGATCAGTCTTAGCACTGGGAAGACATGGGTATGCTGAGGTCAACCTAGATAGTTGGATTAGATGTCTTTTCTATTTTGTGAGACATTGTATTTTCTAGCAAATGTAAATCTTGTAATAATTTGTATAATTGATTTAATAGTGTGAATGAGCAAAACTGTATATTTTGTGATTTTGAGCATATTGGCCGTGACAGCGTTCTACCGCCGACTCTGCGGCATAGGCTGGCTTGGACACGTCTCGTATCCAAAAAGCGGGTGCGGGTCGTGACAGTTAGTAGTTGTTCAAACTTGCGAGTCCACACTAGGGGTGAGGGTTTGAGTATTCTATTGGTTATTTGTTGACATCGTGACATCGTGTTCTCTTGTTCTCCTCCAGGAGTTCGTTTATGCGTAGTGGTTCTTCCAGTCGTGTATAGTCGTATTTTCGTGTTGATTGGTCCTTTCCCATTTATTTCCTGTATTTTCTTTATTGTATGATAAACTGCTAGATAGGCATGTTTTTATATATCTTGCTATGTCCCATGAGGACCTGATGATCTCTTCAGGTTTAGTGATTGCATGGAGTTAGCTAGTAGTTCTGGATGGCAGATGTGATGATACTCTTGCGGGATTCAGGTATCGTTATTACGTTTGTTATCCTTTCGTGCTTTACATTTCTTATCATGAGATATCTTGCTTATTGATTCAGATTTGAGACTCTTGTTATATTCCTTGGAGTCTCATCGGACATATATGCTAGTGAACTGCAGACCACGACCCATAGTGTTCATTCATGTTTCGTATACTTATTATGGATTTGAGATATAGATTTGTTTGCCATGATTTGGCAGTATACCATAGCCGTGACAACGTTTACGTACTCAAGTCGGGCTGGAGTCCGCTTGATGCGTAACTGGCTTGCTCACAAGCTCGCGTCCGAAAAGCGGGTGCGGGTCGTGACAGGTGCTCGCCAAAGCAAGGAGGGGAGCTGAGGGGGGCGGGGAGGAGGAGGAGGGTTGTAAGCCCCTATTTTTCAAAAATTATTTAATTAGTGTTAATTAATTATTAATGTTATTTTTAGCCTTAAAATATTTATTATAATTTTTAGGAATTTTTCTAGAATTAT
The DNA here is from genome assembly GCA_029216955.1 of Iris pallida. NCBI lineage: Eukaryota > Viridiplantae > Streptophyta > Magnoliopsida > Asparagales > Iridaceae > Iris > Iris pallida. Next base: position 27,917,474 of record JANAVB010001800.1, read on the forward strand.
TAAATGAATTTTAAATACTAAAATATCAATTTACAATTTTCTAAAATATTTTAATATCATTCTGTAATTTTTAGAATTATTTTTATATCAGTATGCAATTTATTTAATTGTTACAATAGCATTTTGTAATTAATGAATTGTTTTTAAGGGTGGAATGCAAATTTATATTTGCATTTAGTGACTTAGGGACCTAAACCTAAATTCCTAAAGTCTAAGGGTTTATTTGCAAAACCTTTGTCACCTACCCCCGACGACCAGCCAAGTCGCCGGCGACCGACCCCGATCTTTCCCCGCCTTTCCCGGTCGTTCCACCGCCTCAAACTACCTATAAATAAACCCTCCTTCTTCCCCAGACCCAAACCCTAGCTCTACACCCCACCACAACCGCCGCAGCCTTTCGTCTCCGACGAAAACCCTAAACCTAACCCTAACTCCGGCGACACCCTACCACTGCCTCACCAACCGTCGACGTCGATCGCCACCACCACCATTCGCTCCGCCTCGACGAGACGACCGCAGCGCCACCACTCCGTCGTGACCACGACCACTCCTCCGCCGTCCACGGCTCTCGAAACCCCCATCGACCGTCGGACACGTAAGTAACAGGACTCAAATCGTGTCGTGCGTGTCTCGTTTTCACGCACGAGACTCGCCAGGACACGACGAACCTAACGCTGTGCTCGGACACGCGAGACTGAACTCGTACGTGTCGTGCATAGCACGGACACGTGGATTCCTGTGTCCCAAACTGTCCGGACACATGATTGATTTTATTATTTTTTTATATGTTAACTCGTTTAAACCTAAATAAATTAAACCTAAACCTAACCCTTAACACAACTAGCGGGCTGACCCCCTGGCCAGCCCGACCCAACATAACCCCCCCCAGCGCGCTGGCTCGAGTTCGAGCCCCCCCTTTTACTTCTGTGCTGTTTTCCTTTTTCTTTTCTTTTGTTTTAATATATATATTTATATATATATGTATACATGTATTTGTATATATATATATGTATTATTATATATACTATATTATTTATATATATATATGCTGTTTTTCTTATATATATATATATATATATATATATATATATATATATATATATATATATATATATATATATATTTTATATATATATATATATATACTTCATTTTTAGTACATTATTATATATATATGTATTGTGTACACATATGTACATATGTATATATGTATATATTTTCTTGTGTATATATATTATTATATATATATATACTATTATATGTATATGTATACATTATTTGTATATATATATATATATTTTATAGTTAAGTATTTTCTTACACATTTATATATATATATGTAATTTTTTAACATATATAAATCCATTATGTAAATATCCATATATTTATGTATATATATTATTATATATGTATACCATTTTACATATGTATTTCACTATGCTTAGTGTAAGTTATTTTTCTATGTAAATATACTTATCATATTTTATAACTATTATGTGTAGTTTTACCTTATTAAAATATTAATATTTATTTTTGCACTTTTACCAAATTGTATTTTAGTGTATTTAAATTACTGCAACCATTTGGTGTCCAAGCCTAGCATGGATTTTGGGCCCAAATGTGTTTTCACACATTCAAGACCTGTACAAGTCATATTGGACTTGATTCATGGCCTTGGGTCCTGTATTTGAACTTTGGTTCAAATTATATACATGGACAAAATACGCAGATAATTAATTATTTTAATTTCAATTGTGTGCAATGCTGTTTTTGAATTTCTAAAAATACTTAAAGTACTATTAAAATTCTGGAAAAATAGTATTTAGATACTATGTTAATTTAGCTAATTTAGAATAATTTTTATAGTATTTAATTTACAGTTTTGCCACTAGTTTGGCATATGAAACCAAAACTCATTTTCTGTATACTTAGGAAAACTGATTTTTATAAAATACTTGTACTGGTTAATAAATTCCAGAAAAATTATAATAAATTTCTATGATTAGCAAGGATCATCTTGGTACTTTATTTTATGTAAAATTAAGCTTTTTGTCTATCTCAAAAATTGTTAAAACATAATGATCTTTTGATTTATTTATTGACTGATTACGACTTGTAACTTTTTGTGTTATTTTGAGTTTTAGCCGTATTAAACCTCACCCCTCACTAGTGTAAAGACCCTAGAAAGATAGTTAAAGTAGTGTATCACCCCACATTGGTCTTCTATGCTAAAATTATCATTTTGGCTAGGTATCCAGTCACAAGTCGTGTTTCACAAATTAGTGTCTTAGCGTTTTAGCTTAGTGTAAAAACTAAATTTATGTATTTATTTCTACAGTGACGAGTTACCGGACATCTATAGCACTTTTATCACAGTTTGTTTTGCTTTGCTTTGCTAGAGGCAAGTACTTTCTACAAACTTTACATACTGTTACATAAATGAACTGCTAATCCAACCATGTTAAATGCTGATCCTTGGGGTAGCAAGTTAAAATATCACATGTTGTACTTTCTATTACTACTATGCTTAGAATAGTTTTTATGTATCTCTCACATGATTAGAGTATGGGTTATGGAGAAACTGACAGTTGAGTACGTGATTATGACCCCCCTACAGTAGCGAGCGAGGTCGCATTTTATATGCATACCTTACCGCAGGCCATTATCCCGCATTTCTGTACGGATGTACACCTATGCATGTTAACTTGTACGTATGTACATTTCATTTACATGTACCACAGTACATTGTACATCTATTGATCGATCACGTACCTGCTACAGTTTTAAACATTACATATACATCTGTCTCTATGACATATGTGTCCTTGCCATGATAGATTGCGTGATGCCATATTTCCAGTTATTCCTCCTATGTTCATTTCCATGTTTCATATGCTAGTTTGTTAGATTCAGTACTTGCTTCCGTCCTGACAGGATAACGTTGTAGGTGTCCTTACTGAGGAGGAGTTACTCTGCGACACATATTATGGAGTTACTGCTGAGGACCCGGCTTTGCTTTACGAGGATGTTCCTGCAGGGAACCTCGCCTAGTTATCTTTTTGCTTTAGACTTTTGAGATTAGTCATGTATTAGGCTACATATTTTGTAACTGGACATGTATCCAGTTTTATATTTCAGATCACTTGTACTTTGGACTTATTTCTATTTATGAGACGACTTTTGTGTTTGGAGCATTTATGACTTTATTTCACTTATAGAACTGTTAGCACATTTAGTCTTATCCTGTTGTCTTTAGAACAGCTTACTACGTTTTATCTCAAACGTAGGCCGGGCATGACTCGGCCTGGCCCAACAATTTGGGTAGCGGGTCGTGACATGTTTTTAGTGGTGGCCCATGCAGGTCCTGACTACATTGTTTGGTTACGTTATTGTACCAAGCATGCCTGCAATTAGGAACTTAAGGTAATTAGACAACATTAGGAATGACGCTTAGAACATCTAGAGGAATGCTAGGATTACAACATAGAAAATACATCACATGCTTGCTATTATAATTAGATTTTCTTGTCTATGATTGCTTACTTTAACAAGTCCTTATAAGTCCTTTTTTATTGTAATTAGATGGTGCTTACTCGTTCGTCCCAGTATGTTACACCTGAGAATGGTGCACTCCATATCCAGTCAGCTGACCAGTTGACTGATACACCCCCACCTCCACCTACCACATTCCCCCACTCCACAGATCCACAGACCCAGATGCCTCCACCACCTTCCATATCACAGTCCCAGCAGGCCCCGATACTTCTACCACCCCCTATCACTATACCCACCCAGGCTTCCGTCACACTCGACGGGAACCAGCTGCTCACTATGATCCAGGGGTTCCTAACAACCCATCAGGAGCAGACTACCCTACTCCGCCAGAGCATGGAGCGTTCTGAGGGACGTCCCGTGGTCCCACCACCTGTAGAGCCACGACAGAGAGCGGGGACGATCAAGGACTTCATGGGTCTGAATCCCAAGGAGTTCTCAGGGACTGAGGGCATAGTAGTAGCAGATGACTGGCTAGACTCGGTAGAGAGGAAGCTTCTCGGAGTTAGGATGCCGGATGACCTCCAGGTCGATGCAGCAGGATTTCTGCTGATAGACCTAGCAGGAGTCTGGTTCCGGAATGAGCCGCTATTCGCGAGAGGGAGAGCCACTTGGGATCAGTTCAAGACCCAGCTCAAGAAGAAATTTTTCTCGACCACTGCTAGAGTAGCCATGGGGCTACGATTCCAGAACATCCAGCAGGGGAACTATTCTGTTGATGACTATGCGGCAGAGTTTAGTCGCCTGAGCCGTTTTGCTCCTAGTCTGGTTGCAGATCCAGAGGAGATGACCCGTAGGTTTTGCCATGGTCTAGTTCCAGACATCGGCATTCTTATAGTGGCGAACGGTACGACTGACTATTACCAGAGCCTAGAGTTGGCCCGGAGCATTGAGAAGCGTCTTCTATCTAGCAAAAGGCCGGCTTCTGTACATCATGAGGGACCGTCCAAGCGTCAGGCTTTCCAGCAGAGAGCACCGACGCCACCTCAGCAGACTTACCGTCCCCCTACACCACATCATCAGACCCCGCCAGTTAGAGCCCCGGGACCCCGACATCAGCAGCAGCAGCAGAGGGGAGCTATATGTTCTTTCTGCGGAAGACCAGGGCACGACAGCTCCATTTGCAGGAAGAGGTTGAAGCAGTGCTTAGTCTGTGGGTCTGCCACCCATCAGATTCGGGACTGCCCAGTAGCGAAGCATAGAGGACCGCTTCCGACTCAGTAGCAGAGGTTTGGACAGCATCTGCAGCAGCAGAAGGGACCTCAGGGGAAGACTTATAGCCTAGCCCTTGAGCCGGAGCCGGAGCAGGTTTCGGAGCCAGATTACTTAGCTGACGTCATCATAGGTCATGTTTATTTGCATACTTTTCTAGCTGTATGTTTGTTTGATTCTGGTGCATCTCATAGCTTCCTATCATTAGAGTTTATGCATAAACACCATCTAGTAGCTACACCTACTGCGGAGATTAGTAGAGTGACGACGGGAGAAGGACCAGTGCCTATTAGATCTATCTATAGATGTTCTATTTTTATAGCCGGGAGAGAGTTCAGGGGACGATTCTTTGTGATGCCACTCCCCGGTTATGATATCATATTGGGGATGGACTGGCTTAGCTATGCCCATGCATCTATAGATTGTCATGAGGGTAGTATTTTGTTCAGTCCCCCAGGCACAGCACCATTCAGTGTCAGGAGGACAGGGCCGGAGATCAGCCTAGAGCCGAACTGTTGTACGACAGTTGGGGACGCAGCACCGCCATACCCTATCATTAGGGAGTTTATGGATGTATTCCCAGAGGATCTTCCAGGGCTTCCGCCTGACAGAGATGTGGAGTTCACTATAGATTTAGTGTCGGGTTCATCACCAGTATCCCGGGCTTGCTATAGAGTGAATCCCAAGGAGGCCATAGAGATGAAAGAGCAGACTGATGACCTGTTGAAAAAGGGTTTCATTCGATCCAGTGCTTCTCCATGGGGAGCGCCAGTGCTCTTTGTGCCTAAGAAGGATGGTACAGTCCGGTTGTGTATTGACTACCGGGCCTTGAATGCCATCACCATCAAGAACAAATATCCTCTGCCCAGGATAGATGATTTGTTCGACCAGTTGAGCGGGGCGAAGGTGTTTTTCAGGATAGACTTGAGATCCGGGTACCACCAGGTGAAGGTTAGGGCAGCAGACATCCAGAAGACGGCGTTCAATACGAAGTACGGGCAGTACGAGTTTCTGGTGATGCCATTTGGTCTCACAAATGCGCCAGCTGTCTTTATGAATTTGATGAATAAGATATTTCACCAGTATCTGGATAAGTTCGTCGTAGTGTTTATCGACGACATCCTGATATACTCGAAGATGCCAGAGGAGCATGCAGAGCACTTGCGGATAGTTTTGGGAATTCTGAGGCAGGAGAGATTGTTTGCCAAATTACCGAAGTACGAGTTCTTTTTAGACCGAGTGGAGTTTCTCGGCCATGTAGTCACTGGAGATGGAATCTCGGTGGATCCCAGGAAGATTGCTGCAGTTGAGACATGGAAGGCTCCGACGTCAGTTTCAGAGATCAGGAGCTTGCTGGGTTTAGCAGGCTATTATAGAAAGTTCGTCCAGGACTTTGCTGGATAGCTGAACCCATGATGAAGCTGACGCGGAAGGACGCAGAGTACATCTGGTCAGAGGACTGCCAGGCAGCATTTGAGGAGCTGAAGAGGAGGCTGACGACCGCTCCAGTTCTGACTTTACCTTCAGGTTCTGGAGGTTTCACCATTTACAGCGATGCTTCTGGGAAAGGGCTAGGATGTGTCCTACAGCAGCATAGGAAAGTGATTGCTTATGCATCTAGGCAATTGTGGACTCATGAGAGGAATTATCCTACCCATGACCTAGAGTTAGCTGCGGTGATCTTTGCACTCAAGTTATGGAAACATTACTTATACGGAGAGCGTGTGGATATCTTTACTGACCACAAAAGCTTGAAGTATGTGTTCACGCAGAAAGAGCTGAACATGAGGCAAAGACGATGGTTGGAGTTGATGAAAGACTTCGACATCGATTTACAGTATCACCCCGGGAAGGCAAATGTGGTGGCGGATGTGCTGAGCAGGCATCCGATGGCATGGTACCTGATGATTGATCGGCATTTACGGGAAGATATGAAGAAGCTCGGCATCGAGCTAGTTCGGCCAGGATCAGTGATACAGATGATGGCGCTTGACATTCAGTCATGTTTGATGGAGCAGATCAGGGAGGCACAGCCTACAGATGAGAGCCTTCGCAGACTTCGAGCCCAGGCATTAGCAGGATTGCTGGATGACTTCATATAGCAGAGGATGGATCCCTGAGGCATGGCAGCCGATTGTGCGTGCCGAAGGGAGAGCTGGTAGAGGCAGTCTTGCAGGAGGCGCACCGATCGAGATATTCTATTCACCCTGGTGCTAACAAGATGTACCGTGACTTGCAGGAACATCTTTGGTGGCACGGGATGAAGAGGGATGTATCACATTTTATCTCGAGATACCTAGTTTGCCAGCAGGTCAAGGCAGAGCGCCAGAGGCCAGCTGGTTTGTTGCAGCCGTTACCCATTCCCGAGTGGAAGTGGGAACATATTACGATGGACTTCGTCTCAGGGCTTTCTCGTTCCCAAGGAGGGAAAGATGCCATTTGGGTCATCGTAGACAGGCTGACGAAGTGTGCGCACTTCATACCCTTCAAGGTGGGGCTTTCTACCGAGAAGTTGGCAGAGCTATACATGCAGCAGATAGTTCGCCTACACGGAGTGCCGGTGAGCATCGTGTCAGACAGAGACAACAGATTTACATCCCACTACTGGAGGAGCTTACGGGAGGAGTTGGGCAGTAGGCTCAAGTTCAGTACGGCGTACCACCTGCAGACAGATGGGCAGTCCGAGAGGACGATACAGACACTGGAGGATATGCCGAGGACCTGCGTGCTGGACTTTGGAGGATTATGGGAGAGCCATCTGCACTTGGTAGAGTTTTCATACAACAACAGCTACCAAGCCAGTATCGGTATGTCTCCTTTCGAGGTGCTTTATGGACGACGATGCCGCACACCGCTCTTTTGGGATGATGTCGGAGACAGAGTTATGCTTGGGCCAAAGATGATCACGGATGCAGCAGAGAAAGTCGGGATGATCAGAGACAGGCTCAGAGTAGCTCAGGACAGGCAGAAACACTGGACTGATGCTAGTCACAGACCGATGGAGTTCGCAGACGGTGATATGGTGCTAGTGAAGATATCACCTACTAGAGGGACGATCCGGTTCGGACGAGGAGGGAAGCTGAGCCCCAGATACATCGGGTCGTTCGAGATACTTGACATGATCGGAGAGGTAGCTTACAGGGTTGCACTTCCACCCAACCTAGCAGGAGTTTACGATGTCTTTAACGTATCTCAACTGAGGAGATATGTTTCAGACCCCAGTCATGTGCTAGATCATTTAGAGTTGGAGGTCGGACCGAGCCTTACAGTTTCTGAGCAGCCAGTGGAGATATTAGACAGGAGAGAGAAGAGGCTGAGGAACAAGGTTATACCCCTAGTACGAGTAGCTTGGAGCCGTCACTCCCCAGGTGAATCTACTTGGGAGAGGGAGTCGGACATGAGGGAGAGATACCCTTATTTGTTCGATCCAACCGCTGCGAGGGAACCACCCGTTCCCGCTTGATACCTTAGAGGTTAGTTTCGATCGCAGCCTTAGTCTTTGTGTTGCATTGCTTGCTATGTTAGAATGTTGTAGGGTCTTCAATCCTTGTGAATTTCGAGGACAAAATTTTTCAAAGAGGGAAGACTTGTAAGCCCCTATTTTTCAAAAATTATTTAATTAGTGTTAATTAATTATTAATATCATTTTTAGCCTTAAAATATTTATTATGATTTTTAGGAATTTTTCTAGAATTTTTAAATAAATTTTAAAGGAGTTTTAAATACTAAAATATCAATTTGCAATTTTCTAAAATGTTTTAATATCATTCTGTAATTTTTAGAATTGTTTTTATAACAGTATGCAATTTATTTAATTGTTACAATAGCATTTTGTAATTAATGAATTGTTTTTAATGGTGGAATGCAAATTTATATTTGCATTTAGTGACTTAGGGACCTAAACCTAAATTCCTAAAGTCTAAGGGTTTATTTGCAAAACCTTTGTCACCTACCCCCGACGACCAGCCACGTCGTCGGCGACCGACCCCGATCTTTCCCCGCCTTTTCCGGCCGTTCCACCGCCTCAAACTACCTATAAATAAACCCTCCTTCTTCTCCAGACCCAAACCCTAGCTCTACACCCCACCACAACCGTCGCAGCCTTTCGTCTCCGACGAAAACCCTAGACCTAACCCTAACTCCGGCGATACCCTACCACCGCCTCACCAACCGTCGACGTCGATCACCACCACCACCATTCGCTCCGCCGCGACGAGACGACCGCAGCGCCACCACTCCGCCGTGACCACGACCACTCCTCCGCCGTCCACGGCTTTCGAAACCCCCCCATCGACCGTCGGACACGTAAGTAACAGGACTCAAATCGTGTCGTGCGTGTCTCGTTTTCACGCACGAGACTCGCCAGGACACGACGGACCTAACGCTGTGCTCGGACACGCGAGACTGAACTCGTACGTATCGTGCATAGCACGGACACGTGGATTCCTGTGTCCCAAACTGTCCAGACACATGATTGATTTTATTATTTTTTATATGTTAACTCGTTTAAACCTAAATAAATTAAACCTAAACCTAACCCTTAACACAACTAGCGGGCTGACCCCCTGGCCACCCGACCCGACATAAAACCCCTCCCCCCCAGCGCGCTGGCTCGAGTTCGAGCCCCCCCTTTACTTCTGTGCTGTTTTCCTTTTCCTTTTCCTTTTTCTTTTTCTTTTGTTTTAATATATATATATTTTTTAATATATATTTTTTCTTTTGTTTTAATATATATATTTATATATATATGTATACATGTATTTGTATATATATATATATATATATATATATATATATATATATATATATATATATGTATTATTATATATACTATATTATGTATATATATATATATATATGCTGTTTTTCTTATATATATATATATATACTTCATTTTTTGTACTTTATTATATATATATATATATATATATATATATATATATATATATATATATATATATATGTGTGTGTGTGTGTGTATTGTGTACACATATGTACATATGTATATATGTATATATTTTCTTGTGTATATATATTATTATATATATATATATATACTATTATATGTATATGTATACATTATTTGTGTATATATATATATTTTATAGTTAAGTATTTTCTTACACACACACACACACACACACATATATATATATATATATATATATATATATATATATATATAAAATATATATATATATATATATATATATATATATATATATATATATATATATATATATATGTATTGTGTACACATATGTACATATGTATATATGTACATATTTTCTTGTGTATATATATTATTATATATATATATATATACTATTATATGTATATGTATACATTATTTGTATATATATATATATATATTTTATAGTTAAGTATTTTCTTACACACACATATATATATATGTAATTTTTTAACATATATAAATCCATTATGTAAATATCCATATATTTATGTATATATATTATTATATATGTATACCATTTTACATACGTATTTCACTATGCTTAGTGTAAGTTATTTTTCTATGTAAATATACTTATCATATTTTTGTAACTATTATGTGTAGTTTCACCTTATTAAAGTATTAATATTTATTTTTGCACTTTTACCAAATTGTATTTTAGTGTATTTATATTACTGCAACCATTTGGTGTCCAAGCCTAGCATGAGTTTTGGGCCCAAATGTGTTTTCACACATTCAAGACCTGTACAAGTCATATTGGACTTGATTCATGGCCTTGGGTCCTGTATTTGAACTTTGGTTCAAATTATATATATGGACAAAATATGCAGATAATTAATTATTTTAATTTTAATTGTGTGCAATGCTGTTTTTGAATTTCTAAAAATACTTAAAGTACTGTTAAAATTCTGGAAAAATAGTATTTAGATACTATGTTAATTTATCTAATTTAGAATAATTTTTATAGTATTTAATTTATAGTTTTGCCACTAGTTTGGCATATGAAACCAAAACTCATTTTCTGTATACTTAGGAAAACTAATTTTTATAAAATACTTGTACTGGTTAATAAATTCCAGAAAAATTATAATAAATTTATATGATTAGCAAGGATCATCTTGGTACTTTATTTTATGTAAAATTAAGCTTTTTGCCTATCTCAAAAATTGTTAAAACACAATGATCTTTTGATTTATTTATTGATTAATTACGACTTGTAATTTTTTGTGTTATTTTGAGTTTTAGCCGTATTAAACCTCACCCCTCACTAGTGTAAAGACCCTAGAAAGATAGTTAAAGTAGTGTGTCACCCCACATTGATCTCCTATGCTAAAATCATCATTTTGGCTAGGTATCCAGTCACAAGTCGTGTTTCACAAATTAGTGTCTTAGCGTTTTAGCTTAGTGTAAAAACTAAGTTTATGTATTTATTTCTACAGTGACGAGTTACCGGACATCTATAGCACTTTTATCGCAGCTTGTTTTGCTTTGCTTTGCTAGAGATAAGTACTTTCTACAAACTTTACATACTGTTACATAAATGAACTGCTAATCCAACCATGTTAAATACTGATCCTTGAAGTAGCAAGTTAAAATGTCACATGTTGTACTTTCCATTACTACTATGCTTAGAATAGTTTTTATGTATCTCTCACATGATTAGAGTATGGGTTATGGGGAAACTGACAGTTGAGTACGTGATCATGACCCCCCTATAGTAGCGAGCGAGGTCGCATTTTATATGCATATCTTGCCGCAGGCCATTATCCCGCATTTCTGTACGGATGTAAACATATGCTTGTTAACTTGTACGTATGTACATTTTATTTACATGTACCACAGTACATTGTACATCTATTGACCGATCACGTACCTGCTACAGTTTTAAACATTACATATACATCTGTCTCTATGACATATGTGTCCTTGCCATGATAGATTGCGTGATGCCATGTATCTAGTTATTCCTCCTATGTTCATTTCCATGTTTCATATGCTAGTTTGTTAGATTCAGTACTTGCTCCCGTCCTGACAGGATAACGTTGTAGGTGTCCTTACTGAGGAGGAGTTACTCTGCGACACATATTATGGAGTTACTGCCGAGGACCCGGCTTTGCTTTACGAGGATGTTCCTGCAGGGAACCTCGCCTAGTTATCTTTTTGCTTTAGACTTTTGAGAGTAGTCATGTATTAGGCTACATATTTTGTAACTGGACATGTATCCAGTTTTACATTTCAGATCACTTGTACTTTGGACTTATTTCTATTTATGAGACGACTTTTGTGTTTGGAGCATTTATGACTTTATTTCACTTATAGAACTGTTAGCACATTTAGTCTTATCCTGTTGTCTTTAGAACAGCTTACTACGTTTTATCTCAAACGTACGCTGGACATGACTCGGCCTGGCCCAACAATTTGGGTAGCGGGTCGTGACAGGGGTGGTTGGCGGGAGGGAGGAGGGGAGAGGTTAGGAAAGGGGAGGGGGGTAGTTTAGGTTTTTTTATATAAAAAAATGTCACTTAACGGTCGAAACTAACGGTCAACAGACGGTAGGGGGCTAGCCGAGTAAGTCATAGATTGCGGGGGTCTTTATTTGCTAAATTTGACTAAAAGGTCTTTCTACTCAAAATGTGCACATTTAACGAGAATTTTTTTTACAATTTACCCAATTAGATATACTACTTAGATAGTCATTACCAAAAAAAAGAAAAATAGCAACAGATTTTTTCGTCGCTATTTACCTAATTTCTATACCATTGATGTCGACATGGTCGGACTTGATATGAGATTGATGAGGCGACTATCGCAGGCCCAAAACCAAAATTTTTTACATACCATTTAATGTATGTAAGTCCAATTGTGAAGAAAGGTCAAACACTACTCATTCTAATTCATTTAGTCTGCGTAACAAAATTGTTATAAGATATCCAAACGTACGTCATATACTAGAATACCAAGATACAAGTCGCATAATTATTATAATAAAGAAAAAAATGGTGTAATCGCTGTCAAAACTCCCTCCTCATTCATTCTAACAGGCCGACGTTCTCAATCTCCTCTACCCTTTTCTCGTTGTCAACCTCCTCTACCCTTTCATCGTTGTCAATCTTCTCCTCTTCCGGCCTTCGGCCTCTTTCAGTTGGCGGAATCATGGGGTTGGAGAAAGAAAGTCATTCATTTTTTATGTTTGGATGTCAAAGTAAAGTACGAGGAAATGAAAATGATTCCTTATAGGGAAGAAAAATAAGGGAAAAAATGGTTCCTCCATCCAACCAAGGATTTACTTTTCCACTCTAGGAAATACACTTCTTCTTGATCTTTTCTTCTAATTTTTTTTGTCCTCTTCAAACACCCGGAAAAAAAAGGATAGAAATTACAATTTCTCAAAAAAATAAAAAAAGGTTTTTTTTAGGGGCACCTCCACAATTACTAAGGGGCAACCCAAAATTTTTTCTAAAAAATTACAAGTTTGCCATTGGGTTTTTTTACTAGGGGGGGCAGCCCAAAAAATACTATATAAGCCAACTTCATTTTAGATTTCATCTCTCTCTTTCTTCCTCCCTCCACTACTTCTCTTCCTCCACTCATTTTTTCTTCTCCTAATATAAACCTATAATTAACCCTAGCTAGGTGAAATTGTCCCCCAACCTAAAATTTTTGGTAGAATACAGTGTCAATCACTTCTCCCATTAATTTGTAAGTCGTCGAATTTATTTTTGTGTAATATTTTAAGTTTTAACCTAAATTTTACATATAAAAGTTGAATTTTGTGTTTAATATAGAAAAAAATAGAAAATGGAACAACCCGGACCATCAAATGCTGGATACTCTCCTCCCACAACTTCCGAAGAACACTTTGAAGCATCGGAAACCCTCGTGGTAACGACACTTGAACTTTACTTCGGGTCAAAAATTAGACTTTGACACAGAGGACTGCCACAAATGTGGCAGTCCCTCACATATACAGGACTACCAGAGATGTGGCAGTCCTATATATGTGAGGGACTGCCACATCTGTGGCAGTCCTATATATGTGAAATCTCTTCTGATTGAACCTGTGCAAGAAAACAGAACATTGCAGATAGTATCTTGAAGACTGGAACTGCATTGTCATGTTATGAGAGAAATTTATAGTTACTGGGTATGGCACCATCTTGGCACAAAGAGAAGACTGGATATCAAGAACTTGCAACTTATGGGTCACCAATCTTTGATGTTATCCTCAGCCCCATTTTGAAAGCCACTGGAAGTGCTCGTGTTTGTAATAGTTGTTTCTGTCATGTTTGTAATCGATTATTTTTTGGTAATACATTCCTCTTTCCAGAGGCCAGACAGACTCCAATACACTTGCCCATTCATATTGTAAAATGTGTTGTAAATTATTAGCGGCTGAAGAAGGTTTTTTTTTTTCTTTTTCTTGCATAGCATGTTTGATTACTTTAGTTATTCAGAATTGGAGAATGGAGATCATGCTTGATCTTTTAGTCTTCTTTAGCCTTTATATAACTAATTCTTCCCTGTGAGGCGCCTTGCTTTCTGTCTTCCGAAGATACATAATGTCTCATGTGACTCAACTTTGTATAATGTCTCATATGACACAACTTTGTATCATTTCTTCCATCCCTTTGATACTTTTGTACCTTTGAGAGTATGTAGCCCTGTGTGGGCATTGGTGAGGTATTACTGTAGTGTGGGTTGAACCGCAGATGTGATAGAAAATTGAAGCAAATTATGCTCTGCTTGATCATGAGGAAAGGTCCATTCCCCTTATTCTGTTACTTCCGTGTTATCGATATGAGCAAATTGTCCTCATGTATGGGTACAAGTGAAGGCATACAGTAGAATGCATGAACAAATGACACTTCACATTATACCAGAGGACTGCCACAACCAGGATAGTCCTTCACATGTGTTGGACTGCCCTGGGTGTGGCAGTCCTAGATGTAATGTTCTGTGATCAAGTCACAGAACAATTCATCTAGGACTACCACATGTGTTGGACTGTCCTGGGTGTGGCAGTCCTAGATGAAATGTTCTGTGACTAGATCACAGAACATTTCAGCTAGGACTGCCACACCCAGGACAGTCCAACACATGTGAAGGACTGCCCTGGATGTGGCAGTCCTAGATATAATGTTCTGTGATCAACATCAAAATCAAAATTGAGATATCACAAGAAATAGTGATCATATTAGATAGGGAGCATCAATCCATGACCAAACTTCAGTAGCTTTAGGTGCCAGACACTGAATTGAGACAAGACCCAAGGGCCACAGGTCAGCAGCAAAGTTTGAACCATCATTTCTTGTGATTGAACATACACAGGAAATTTTTTTTTCCAAACCTGGCATTTTTGCAAAACTTAGTGCATATCGTATGATAGTGATAATTGACTATAACTTTGTAATAATAAAATTTAATAACTCAATCTCCTAAAGTATTTGGTTCTACTCATCTATACAGAACCAAGCTTTTCCTGCAAAATCTAGCTCCTTTCGGACCATAATATAAACATAAACAGCATCCCATTAACAATCCCAACTGCGAAAACCAACATGATTTCAGGATAACGCTTTAAATGTACTCACCGTTTTACAAAATGCAGGTACCAGTCAGTATTGAGGTATAAAATAACTTACGCGCAACCAAAACTGTTTCTTGACAGATTACCATCCGCAGATTATTGCAAGTTTCCGCAATTATTTCGACAACCCAACCCTTTTGTACAAATTTCGTTACGATTTACAAACTAATATAACAAAATGTTTTTTTTCTTCCAGTTCAAAAGATCTATGGCCTCATCCTAGTGACTGGAGGCCTATATGATGAACCTTCTGCTCTTCCTTGAGATGATGACCTCTCAGAGCCGTTCCTGTGCCAGATTCCCCACCTGCTGCTGGAATCAGACGAACCAGTAGACTGAGGTAAAGGGCCCCACCAGCTTGCTTCCCTGTCGACCGGTAGTAATGGAAAGGGAGCAAAACGATCTCTTCCCCACGTATAGAAATGGTCTCCCCTCATGCTCTCAGCCTCTTGGGAGCTTCGACTTGATGAAGCTGTCGGTGGGAACAGATAATAAGTTGTAGGATCCAGCTGAGGCATGTGGGGAGCCGCGGGCCTGAGAAGATAGTCCTGTGCATGCTTGGGGGATTTTGATGTTGGTAGTGCTCGTGTACATGAGGGTAAGAACATTTCATCTTGGACTGCCACACCCAGGGCAGTCCTTCACATGTGTTGGACTGCCCTGGGTGTGGCAGTCCTAGCTGAAATGTTCTGACAGAACATTTCAGCTAGGACTGCCACACCCAGGGCAGTCCAACACATGTGAAGGACTGTCCTGGGTGTGGCAGTCCTAGATGAAATGTTCTGTGACAGAACATTTCAGCTAGGACTGCCACACCCAGGACAGTCCAACACATGTGAAGGACTGTCCTGGGTGTGGCAGTCCTAGATATAATGTTCCCGACGGAGCATTCTTTCTTGAAAGCATATGCACCTTCGCATCACACCACAACAGGATAATGTTGTGAGCATTCTTTCTTAAACCCCATCATGCAAACATTTGGGATGGTTTTCCTTTCTGCCAAAGAATGTAACAATATTACATTTTACAACGTTGTGAGCATTCTTTCTTAAACCCCATCATTCTAGGGTTTCGAATAAAATGTAGAAAATTATAGAAGAAATTAGGAAAGAACGTACCCAGAATCCGATTTCTTCGACTTGCGTGTCATCTCGTCG
Source organism: Iris pallida (assembly GCA_029216955.1). Lineage (NCBI taxonomy): Eukaryota > Viridiplantae > Streptophyta > Magnoliopsida > Asparagales > Iridaceae > Iris > Iris pallida. The sequence goes on from JANAVB010001800.1 coordinate 27,933,957, forward strand.
AATGTGGGAGTGTTCTTGAAAAAAATTTGGTGGAGGAATTAGGATTAGAGTGGTGGAGGAGAATTTTCTAGGGTTTAGGGAGAGGGAGAGAGAGCTCTTCTTCTTTTTCTTTTGGAGGAGAGAGAGAGGAAATGATGAAATGAATAGGAAATGGGAGTTTGGGGGGTTGGGGTGCCCCATAGTAAAATTTGGGCTGCCTCCTAGTAAAATTTCCACCAAATGGGCTGCCCCCTAAGTAAGGGCTGCCCCTTAGTAAATGTGGAGGTGCCCCTAAAAAAAACCTAAAAAAAACAAGGATCTGATTTTCTTTCCTTTCCACGAACCAAACGAGGCCTTCCGTCGTTCTCTCTCTCTCTCTCTCTCTCTCTCTCTCTCTCTTCCTGGAGCCATATCGATACTCGAAGTGTGGTGTGACTAACGAGATTTGCTCGATACTCGAAAGTGGGGGGAAAAGGAAATATCCAAGCAACGTGAATAATGAGCATGCATGTTCCTCTAGTCGACATAGCTAGTAGAGGAAGAAAGGTGATGGGCCAAGGTTAGCTACGAAAGTGCTCTATGTTTCTTCAACGAACTAACGTGGATAACTAACTTTGCTTTCTCTCTCTCAGAAAGAAAGAAAGCTTTTTTTTTTTTTTTTTTCTTCCTTCCAGAAAGCTTTTTTTTTTTCCTTCCATGTGGATATGGCCCTTATCATCAGTCTGGCAATTGCCAACCCCTTCCACTTCTCCACGGAATTAAGAAGGAAAAAAAGAGGAAACTAAAGAAATGAGTACATATATCTCCTACTCGTTGCCATCACCAATATTGGCTATCTCCATCAGTAATTCATGCCATCCTTCATAAAGAATCCTCTTGGAGGTTTAGTACTGGCCCATGAGTGAACTGGCAACAATGATCGTTGATATAAGCTAGTCACGTACGTATGCATGAAAAAAAGAAAAGGTTTTCTAATACAACACTCGCATTTAGTACCACCCTTTGGCTTTCCTACTAGTTTGCTAGCTTTGTCATGTGGTACTAACCAAATGAGAACGCAAGGTATTTATTTGAGAAATTTTGTGTTGCCCCCTCCCCTCACCCACTTATTCTTATCATAATTCATGGTGCACCACACAGAATTACAATAATGTATAAAATCCTCCAATTTTAATGAAAATCGTCGATGAGTAACAATCAACTCATTTTTTCATAATTCAAAGTACATCCCATTTATTTGAGGGTACTTTGGTCATAATTCAAGGTACATCCCACTTAAATGGAGATCAAAAGAGTCGACTGTTAGGTCATTGACGATTTACGCTAAAAGTGAAAGATTTTATACTTTATAGTAATTCGATGATATGCACCTTGAATTATGGTAAAACAAATGGGGGACAACTCTCGCAGTTTTAGTCGACAATTTTGATTTGCCAACCACGTATCGGCCTCCCATTGGAGGGGGGTCAAAATTTTCGAGAGTGGATCCTGGAGCTTGCACATGAGAAGGGACGAAGCAAATAGGGGGGGGGGGGGGGGGGGACACGTGAGCTGCTGTCACCTTCCGCGGTCAAAAAAGAGTTTTCATTTTTCTTTTTACTAAACCATCTTAAGTTTCCTAATGTTGGAAAAAATTATGAGAAGTAAAACAAATACAAGCTTCTTTATTGGTTAATAGTTCATCTCAAGTTTTCCTAATTTTGGCACAAATGGAGAAGGTAACTATTTAACTTTTGACAAAACTTGATCAAGGACTTTCTTTTTAGCCAAAATGAGAAAAACCATAATGACTTTGTAATTTATTGCATGCAAGCTACTAGTATTGTTGCAAAAGGTTTTGAGAAAGTTTAAACACTTTTAATGTTTTAGATTCTAGGAACTAATTCCAATTTGAAAAACAAAGTTACAAGATTTCTTACAAAATGAAAAGCATTTTATGTCGTCAAGACGACCTAAACACCGGTCATAGTAGCATTACAAGATAATTAATCATTAGGTTTCTCTATCTATGTTGTATAAAATCTTAATTAAAGCTAGAATAACTTCTCTCTTTTAACACAACAAAAATTATGCACAATTAGGGTGCATGCGTTTGATTACAAGGTAGAAAATAAATTAATTTCAAAGAATTATTTACTAGAAAAAAGTTATGGAAAAGAAATTCACAAAATTAATTTGGGTGTGATTGTCGTTATTTTTCTTGAAAAATAGTTAATTTCCATAAAAATTGTTATTTTGCTATGGGCTGGACTAATTTTATTTTCCATAGTTTTGGAGGAAAATATAAAATGGAAAAATTTATGAAATGCCCAAAAAACAAAAAAGTCTTTTGAAAAACCCACCGCGCAATAACATTTCATCGCGTGTCCAGAATTAGCAAAAAATATATAAAGAGGGTTCCGAATGACCTTTTTGTCCTTCCTTCTAATTTATTGAAAACACCTACGAAACTACTCTTAAAAAAATGTTTCGATACTTCATCTTTTTCCATACGCTGCTCACTTTCGAATCTAGGTTTTCTCCTCAAAAATCTTCAAAAACTCGTCGAAAAATTTCGGAAAGACCGAGACAAACGGTGTAACGCCCCAGTCCCAAAATAGAAGGACTAGAAACGCATCATGCCAGTTGTATACATACGAGTAAATATACGGCTCGTATGTATACATAAGCTGTAAATGTAGAAAGCCAAGACACTAAATCTCATCCACGAAGATAAATAATGATATAAAAGCAACTTTGAGTTTGTCATGTACACAATAGTTGGGCGGAGACAAATTCACTACCAACTAAATTAAATATAGAAAAATATACAAGGAAAGAATTGAGCAAGCGAGAGCAATGGCGAGTCCAAGAGCAATCATCACGAAGGAAGGAAGACATGGCCTTAGCTAGAGCACCTGCAAAAATTACGAAACACACATGTGAAACCCGCAAATTCCAATTATGTTTTTATAATGCGTGTTTGTTATTAAGTAATTTTCAGATTATTATTATTAGTTAAATAGAAAAAATTCTTTTCAAAGTTAAATAATTTGGACTTTTAATTTCCTGGCCCAGACCCAAACTCAATTTTGAATCTAAATATATTTTTATAATTTTGGAATTCTAAATTATTAGTTACAAATTCTTCCTAAAGAAAATGATATCTTTAATTCATTTATCCTCATTTAGCCATTAACCTTTTTAAAGCCCAATCATCATTAAGACCATCAACCATTTGGTTTCTTATAGCCCAAAGACCATTTTAATTTTATCAACATAGCCCATACCATTGAAGCCCATTTCCTTTGCAACCCAATAACCCTTTAAGCATAGGTTATAAACTCATTAAAACCATTCTTACTCAAAAAAAAAAAAAACCAAGCCCATGTATCTTAGGCCCAAAGCAATTTTTTTAACTCTTTAAATCCAATAGCCCAAAACCATCCCTTGTGAACCCATTATCCATAAACCATTTAGGAGCCATTAACCCATTTGCACTTTTGGAATGAATGTTAGCATTCATTCTAACATTCAGTAGCTTTCTATAAACCGAAGGAGTCCATTCCTTTCCAACCCGACCAAACCCGTCGACGGTCGGATTTTTCGCCGCCGCCACCGCCGGCCGGCCATGATGGCGTGGCTCTCCGACTTCGTAACTTCTTCCCCCTCCTCCCTATAAAAGCCCCTCTACTCCAACCATCACCACTCCCATCTTCTTCTTCATCCCCAATTTCTCCTAGCCCTAACTCCGACCACCACCCGACTCCGGCGATCCGCCCCTGGCCGACCCCTCCAGCCGGTGCACCCCCTCCCGAGGCCGATCCCGACGCCGGCGCCACCGTCGCCCACCGTTCCCGGGCCGCCCGACCCCCTTGCGCGCATGACCGGCCCATCTAGCTGTTGTCCAGAGTTTTCCTGTCTCCGGCGAGCTTCCGTGCGCGACCCGTTGTCCGATCCCGAGCTTCGGTTACGTTTACGCAGCCGTACCCCGGCAAGGCGTGTCCCGAGTCCGAGGCAACCCTTCGGATTCCGTCGATTTGGGTAATTTCTGGATAATCACAGTAGTTCGTCCCTCCCAACGTGTCTGTGATGATAAATTGGTCCCCGAACTCTCTATGGGAATTCGGAATTTTGCTACGTTATGGTTTTCGGGAATTTCGGAACCATTCTTGGCTTATGTTCTGTGATTTTTTCTATGTTCTGATCATTTCGGGTTTTCCCGAGAACTATTCGGAATTATTCTGATGGTTTGGATAATTATTTGCTGGTGTCAAAATTTAGAGAAACTTTCGGAAAAGTTTCTGTTGCGGTTTTGAATTTGGATTTCCCGAATTAAGTTGGTAGTATTGGTTCTGAGATTTATTTGGTTTCTTATATATGTTGGTTGGAAATTTTTAGTTCTGTTGAGTTTTGGTTTTCATCCGAAGTTCATTTCGGGTTTCCGAATAATATTTCGGGAAGGTTCTGTGGACTGGGATTGTGATATTATTATGTAAATTATGGTTGGAATTTATAAATGGTGATTATGGCACACTTTCCAGTTTTTGGGTTAACTGAAAATAGAGTAAGTGCTGTCGAATTTTTCTATAAAATTTAATTATATAATTTTAAAATAATTTTTCGGAAAAGAATATTATTTTGAATTTTTGGACGACGACCGTACCGGTCCATAGGCCCTAGCTAAATGCAAACGAAACCGGAATTTCCGGACGTTGAGGCATTAGCTATTTTTGTGACGATTGGACCAAGTCTGAGACTCGTAATTCAATTTAATTTAATTTAATAGTTTTATTTTGTAATTAAATTGTAGGACAATTTTAAGAGCTAACAAATATTTCTTCTTATTTTAATTTATGTAAAATAATTTGTAAGGGCATAAGCCCAGCTTTTCTATTTCTTTCTCTGAGGCCTGTAATTATTGTAGCACAGCTTTTTCTTTCTTTTTCTGGTTTTACTGGTTTTAGCGTATACGCGTAGAATTAAAATAAATATTATTTGATATAAAAAAATTAATGAGATTTTCTCATATTAAATTACAAATTGGTAGTTTAACAAACTCATGATTTCTCATTTAAAAGAAAGTCTAGTTTTATATATATATTATCAAAAATACAAAGTTTTGCCAAATAACCGGTAATTGCTATTTTTCTCCAACTAAACCAGTAACATGTTTATTCCATATAAATGACAACGAACGCATCTTATGACATTAGACGGTTTTCTGGTAATTAATTATTAAACTAAAACTTGATTAGGATCAATTCTAGAGATTGCAACTAGCACACCTAGATATGGTTCAACTTTGGTTCTAAGTCTGGAATCTCAAATGTAGAATTTCGAGGAAGTGTTTGACCTAGTTCCCCGGTACAGACTCTCGATCCAGTCACAATAACAAAGGCAAGTGCAGTTATGTCTATTTGATAATTTATCTAGTAATTGCTTTATTGCAATTTTAAACCACATTACCACACGGAACTCTCTCCTAGAGTATTGATTGTGGAACTCTTTACTAGAGTTCGAATATTGACTCATTGATTAAATCTGATTGACTCGGGATATTGGGGGAGTAGTGTAGCGTCTATGACCAACACCCCCATATTGCATTGATTGTGCGAGCTGATTCCTCCTATACACGAGGATAGGACGGACCGTATCATTAGGATATAATTGAATCATCCCAAGCCGGTCATAGTTCGTTGCCTATTCAAATCACATTGTTTTGATTGTAGAATTGTTGGAAAATATTGCTCAAGTATTTCAAATTGTTTAACATTGCAAATTTTAAATTATTATTTGAATTATTGGATATTCGTAATTGTACTTTGCTCCCTCCTGACTGGAGACCAACATTTTTAGGTGATTCCGTCGTCGAGGATCTGATGTCTAACTCTGGTCCTACAGAACCTGGAACCCCAGAACTTTAAGATGGATAGTACTTTACTTTAATTTTGGTAACCATTGTAATAAATGAAAATTGTTGTAACTAATTGTTGTTGTATTTCAGACTTTTAAAATTGAATAAAATGTTTTATTTTTCGTTAGAATTTTGTCTATATGGTTTCACTGCTTGATACAGCTTACTGCCGCCGTCTCAACAACGGTGCAGGCTGGACATGATCCGATTCGACCCAACAATTTGGGATCGGGTCGTGACATATTTTTACTGGTGGCCCATGCAGGTCAGATCTGTAAATTGGTCTAGTCAACTAAGTCTAGACCATCGCGCAGTTATGTAACTTGACCTAGGGATAGTTGAGACTTTAGGAAAAACAGACTTTAGAAACAACTAGAACACTTAGATGATATACACCATGTTACATTTTAGGGCCGAAAATTATTTACTTAAATATCTATTTTTGCCTGCTTATAGATTCGTAGGATACCTTGTTTGAGTTTGTACCTAAACCTTATCTAGATTAAGCTGATTGTACCTTTGATACCTTTGACTTTCGAGATTATATTCCTACCATAATTTTCAGGTTCTAGTATACCTTATGATTCATTTTTTTTGGAATAAGATTGAATTCTTCGGTCTTCTTCTTCTTTATCAAACCTAATTTCGAATTCTTCATTGGTTGATCAAATCTTACTTCTCTACCTTTAATTGAAATCATGATTCGTTCGATATGTAGAATTTCGAATTCTCTTAGCAACCCTGATAAATTCTTATCTACCCAATATATATCCATAACCATCATCCAATCTTTTGCCTTGATCTCCTTTCCAATTGACTGACTTTCTCGGAATCAATCCTGAATTAAATTCTTCTGGGACCATTAAACCTCAAGGTCAGTTATTGCCAGAAGAATTAAGTTCAGTTTAGTCAGTTCATGATTCTCTTAAAGGAGTTATTTTCAATTTCAATATTGATTGTTATCTCCTAAGTTATTCCAAAGACCGAGAATATTCTCATCTGTTGACTTCCTTCATTCATCTTGAAACCCTACTCTCTCTATGCAATTTCTTGATCAAATCAAGGCCTAGAAAGCTTCTATGATCATAAAGCAGGAGCGGTCAGAAAATTGATCACATTTTGAATCCATTCTATCCTTAAATTTCCTTTAGTCATGGAAAAATGATTATAATTGAGTTGTCTCAAAGATATTTCATTCTTTGCTAGACAATCTCGACTTAACTTCTTTTCAATAAGACTTTCCTTCTCTCAATTATCCAGTAAATTTTTAATTTTCCTTAGTTGTGAAATTATTCTTAAAATTCTGTATTCCCTGAGTGATTTATCGGAAATATTTTAATTGATCTTTCTTACTTAATTCGAAGCTGTGGTGCTTCTATCTTACCTTGTGTCTAACTCAATTATTCAAATCAAGGTTGATCGTCTTATCTTTGGAAAAGAATATCGGAGAACAGATACTCCTCTTGATTTTAGCCCCAGTCTCTTGAATCTCAAACACATATTTTGATAAATCCCTTGATCTCAGAAGAACAGTCATCTACATTTTCCATCCTGTTTAGAACTTTAAACTCGTTTGAATTTTTGAAATTTCTCTGAAATTCACATGGACAAAGCTGAGGAAATATTTAGCAACCTAACATGACTCCGCACATTTACGTGATAGTCATTTATCTGAATTATGGAAAACTGCAAGTTTACTGCAGCTAGTTGTGCACTGGCGAGGCATAAACTCTAAAGTTGAAATAATGACAGGTAATCGTTAGGTTTCCAAATATTATTGAGACTTTGTTCTATGTTTGCTTAGCCATAAAATGGATAAAGTTGGAAGATTATTCGGTAAACTAAATTATTCAAGTTATGGAGTCAAAAAAATTCATTGCAGTCAGGTGCACACTGGCGAGGCATGAATTTGAAACAAAGTGACTTGAAAATAGTGGTTTTCGAATATTAATAAGACTATATTCATATCATGGTTATCTCTAATCATTCTGAGGATTTGTATTCTAGCATTTGCTCCCACTTCCAGAAATGATCTATCGAATTATATTCTTGTCATGGCTATTTTAATCACCTTCACTATCTTAAAATCATACAATTTGTTGATTTCTTCCTGAGTCTCAAACTTCATACCTCATCCCAATTTGAATTTAAAAAAAAAAAATTTGTCCCTCATTTCGGAAAATTACATTATATTTTGTTCCTCAAATAAATTATTGATGTCGTATTCTTTTTGACCTTTCTGTTTTATTTGATCTCATTTTAAAACTTTAAACTTGTTATGATTATTTAATTTATACCTCGATTTTACTCGTGCCTCAAATGATTTTGATCATAACAAATATTCTAACTTTATCACAGATGATTTTAAAACATGCTTATATTTTATCTAGTAATCATGTCTCGAATTTGAGTAAGCCAGATGATTTAAAATTGGAATGATCCATTTCAGGAAAATTATGGAGAACATGAATTTTGAGATATATATATATATATATATATATATAACACTTGTGATTGAACTTAAATCTAAGAAGGAAAATTAATGAAGATCAAATATTGACATGGTAGGTTAGAGGTTGTTGAATGATAAGTATGGAGATGCACTTTAGGAAGATGCATGATAAATCAGAGAATATATAAAGGATGACCAAAACAAGAAATTTAGATTTAAGGCGTAATTAATTAAGGATGAAGGGTACCAATATTAGAAACCAGAAATGGAAAGAATATACAAGTTGAAAGATGTAATAAAATATACTTTTGACAGAGAAAAGTTTAGTCAAAGTAATACAATAAAAGCAAAATGAAGGATTTGAGCTTAATCATGATAAATAAAATTTTATAGGGAGTTCAGGAGCAATGAGGAATCGAAATCAAGATATATACATGTTAGTCTAAAATCACAAGAGTGATCACTTATGAGTAAGAAATGATAAAACTTTACGGATCATGACAAATAAGAGTGTTGGACTTTAAATATGATATTGGGTACCGAGGCTTGATACTGAAGTAGTAAGACAAGACATAGTCATAGAATTAAAAATTTGAACATGTTAGAAAACTGAAAGAAGTACATACTATATTGCAAGATAGATGATATGTGAAAATATGGAAGGCAAATTTTCTAAGGTGATTGACAATTCAGGAATGGAAACGAGAACTCATAATCATGGAGAACGACTTTATCCCTAAGGAGGGAAGAATATACGATTGATATATGACAGTTAAGTCTAGTTAGACATAAAGATATTGAAGAATAATACTCAGACTGTTTGAGGCATGATTGCATGATTGTACCTCTGACCCTGCCTTTAAATTTCGAGGACGAAATTTTTTAAGGAGGGAAGGTTGTGAAACCCGTAAATTCCAATTATGTTTTTATAATGCGTGTTTGTTATTAAGTAATTTTCAGATTATTATTATTAGTTAAATAGAAAAAATTCTTTTCAAAGTTAAATAATTTGGACTTTTAATTTCCTGGCCCAGACCCAAACTCAATTTTGAATCTAAATATATATTTATAATTTTGGAATTCTAAATTATTAGTTACAAATTCTTCCTAAAGAAAATGATATCTTTAATTCATTTATCCTCATTTAGCCATTAACCTTTTTAAAGCCCAATCACCATTAAGACCATCAACCATTTTGTTTCTTATAGCCCAAAGACCATTTTAATTTTATCAACATAGCCCATACCATTGAAGCCCATTTCCTTTGCAACCCAATAACCCTTTAAGCATAGGTTATAAACCCATTAAAACTATTCTTACTCAAAAAAAAAAAAAACCAAGCCCATGTATCTTAGGCCCAAAGCCATTTTTTTAACTCTTTAAAGCCAATAGCCCAAAACCATCCCTTGTGAACCCATTATCCATAAACCATTTAGGAACCATTAACCCATTTGCACTTTTGGAATGAATGTTAGCATTAATTCTAACATTCAGTAGCTTTCTATAAACCGAAGGAGTCCATTCCTTCCAACCCGATCAAACCCGTCGACGGTCGGATTTTCTGCCGCCGCCACCGCCGGTCGGCCATGATGGCGTGGCTCTCCGACTTCGTAACTTCTTTCCCCTCCTCCCTATAAAATCCCCTCTACTCCAACCATCACCACTCCCATCTTCTTCTTCATCCCCAATTTCTCCTAGCCCTAACTCCGACCACCACCCGACTCCGGCGATCCGTCCCTGGCCGACCCCTCCAGCCGGCGCACCCCCTCCCGAGGCCGATCCCGACGCCGGCGCCACCGTCGCTCGCCGTTCCCGGGCTGCCCGACCCCCTTGCGCGCGTGACCGGCCCGTCCAGCTGTTGTCCAGAGTTTCCCTGTCTCCGGCGAGCTTCCGTGCGCGACCCGTTGTCCGATCCCGAGCTTCGGTTACGTTTACGCGGCCGTACCCCGGCAAGGCGTGTCCCGAGTCCGAGGCAACCCTTCGGATTCCTTCGATTTGGATAATTTCTGGATAATCACAGTAGTTCGTCCCTCCCAACGTGTCTGTGATGATAAATTGGTCCCCGAACTCTCTACGGGAATTCAGAATTTTGCTACGTTATGGTTTTCGGGAATTTCGAAACCAATCTTGGCTTATGTTCTGTGGTTTTTTCTATGTTCTAATTATTTTGGGTTTTTTCGAGAACTATTCGAAATTATTCTGATGGTTTGGATAATTATTTGCTGGTGTCGAAATTTAGAGAAACTTTCGAAAAAGTTTCTGTTGCGGTTTTGAATTTGGATTTCCCGAATTAAGTTGGTAGTATTGGTTCTGAGATTTATTTGGTTTCTTATATATGTTGGTTGGAAATTTTTAGTTCTGTTGAGTTTTGGTTTTCTTCCGAAGTTCATTTCGGGTTTCCGAATAATATTTCGGGAAGGTTCTGTGGACTGGGATTGTGATATTATTATGTAAATTATGGTTGGGATTTATAAATGGTGATTATGGCACACTTCCCAGTTTTTGGGTTGACCGAAAATAGAGGAAGTGCTGCCGGATTTTTCTATAAAATTTAATTATATAATTTTAAAATGGTTTTTTCGAAAAAGAATATTATTTTGAATTTTTGGGCGACGACCGTACCGGTCCATGGGCCCTAGCTAAATGCAAACGAAACCGGGATTTCCGGACGTTGAGGCATTAGCTATTTTTGTGACGATTGGACCAAGTCTGAGACTCGTAATTTAATTTAATTTAATTTAATAGTTTTATTTTGTAATTAAATTGTAGGATAATTTTAAGAGCTAACAAATATTTCTTCTTATTTCAATTTATGTAAAATAATTTGTAAGGGCATAAGCCCAGCTTTTCTATTTCTTTCTCTGTGGCCTGTAATTATTGTAGCATAGCTTTTTCTTTCTTTTTCTGGTTTTGCTGGTTTTAGCGTAGACACGTAGAATTAAAATAAATATTATTTGATATAAAAAAAAATTAATGAGATTTTCTCACATTAAATTACAAATTGGTAGTTTAACAAACTCATGATTTCTCATTTAAAAGAAAGTCCAGTTTTATATATATATTATCAAAAATACAAAGTTTTGCCAAATAACCGGTAATTGCTATTTTTCTCCAACTAAACTAGTAACATGTTATTCCATATAAATGACAACGAACGCATCTTATGACATTAGATGGTTTTCTGGTAATTAATTATTAAACTAAAACTTGATTAGGATCAATTCTAGAGATTGCAACTAGCACACCTAGATATGGTTCAACTTTGGTTCTAAGTCTGGAATCTCAAATGTAGGATTTCGAGGAAGTGTTTGACCTAGTTCCCCGGTACAGACTCTCGATCCAGTCACAATAACAAAGGCAAGTGCAGTTATATCTATTTGATAATTTATCTAGTAATTATTTTATTGCAATTTTAAACCACATTGCTACACGGAACTCTCTCCTAGAGTATTGATTGTGGAACTCTTTACTAGAGTTTGAATATTGACTCATTGATTGAATCTGATTGACTCGGGATATTGGAGGAGTAGTGTAGCGTCTATGACCAACACCCCCATATTGCATTGATTGTGAGAGCTGATTCCTCCTATACACGAGGATAGGCCGGACCGTATCATTAGGATATAATTGAATCATCCCAAGCCGGTCATAGTTCGTTGCCTATTCAAATCACATTGTTTTGATTGTAGAATTGTTGGAAAATATTGCTCAAGTATTTCAAATTGTTTAACATTGCAAATTTCAAATTATTATTTGAATTATTGGATATTCGTAATTGTACTTTGCTCCCTCCTGACTGGAGACCAACATTTTTAGGTGATTGCGTCGTCGAGGATCTGATGTCTAACTCTGGTCCTGCAGAACCTGAAACCCCAGAACTTTAAGATGGATAGTACTTTACTTTAATTTTGGTAACCATTGTAATAAATAAAAATTGTTGTAACTAATTGTTGTTGTATTTCAGACTTTTAAAATTGAATAAAATGTTTTATTTTTCGTTAGAATTTTGTCTGTATGGTTTCACTGCTTGATACAGCTTACTGTCGCCGTCTCAACAACGGTGCAGGCTGGGCATGATCCGATTTGTCCCAATAATTTGGGATCGGGTCGTGACAACACACCTGGAGAGATCACCAGGTCCTCAGAGGGACGTAACAAGACACATAATATCATGCCATAAACTGAATAGTAAGAGCTCAATAGAAAATATACAAGCGTAAAGGTTCCTAACCATTCTATGTGGAATAATGCACTTTAGAAGACAACGTTTTACGCAGGAGCTTAGGTGTTCAGCATAGATGGAGAGAGAGTGGTAGTAGGTAGAGCTCATAAGAGACACTATCGACCATGGGCAGAAAGTAGCTCTCATACGAGAACTATCGGCCCCGGGGCAGTAAGTAGCGCTCATACGAGACACTATCGGCCCAAATCTATATTGTGTGTACTGAACATGTAGCCCCTACGCTAATAACTGTCTCATCTCCCCCCATGATACTATATATGTGTCGACTCCACGATACTGTTTGATCCTTAATAACTGCCAAGTCTTCTACACAAATCTATTACCAGTTATATCCTAACGCATGGCCTGTACGCACCGATGTACGGTCGATACGCAATTCCGAAGCTATATGCGACTCACAACTCACATACAACCCGTGGCACATCGTGACAGTTTATGAGATGCTCTAAACATATGGTAGTCCCTTAACTCTAAGCCAATTGCATAAAGTATAATAATTTGCATCTATATATAGTTTTGAAAGAACAATATTTTATTTGCTAAAAATAAGAAAAAGAATGCTTGATATTGAGTAAGAATGTAAACAGTGAAGGCAAGGTGTCTTGTCTGATGTGTCACCTGGTGTGACGCCGAGTGTGGTGTAATAATCCGGCAAGTTTCGATTGTCCAATAGCCATGTTTGTGGTGCAAGGGTCCGAATTTGCGAGAAAATATGAATGGCTGATTAGTCATTGACATGAAAAGAGAAATTTACGAAGAAATACCTTATGCTATTTTAGAAAGTAGGAAAAGGGTAAAGTGCATTTAAATCCTCCCTAGAGTTGCCTCGTTTGCAAAATAAGACCTTTTAGAAAACTTAAGCAGTTTGCACCTCCAAAAAAACATGTTTTGTTTAGAATGGCCCTTATCCGTTAAATGGCCGTTAAAATGGCCGTTAAGACTTAAAAAAAATAAAATAAAAATTAGAAACTACCTAAACTACCCCCTACCCTTCCCTACCAGCCCCTACCCTCCCTCCCCCCCTCCGCCGGCGACCCGACCCCCCCTCCCCCGCCCCTCCTCCCTCCGTCGGTCATCCCCGACCCCCCCTCCTCCCTCCGCCGGTCATCCCCGACCACCCCCCCTCCTCCCTCCGCCGACGACCCGCCCCCTCCCCCCTCCCTCCCTCTCCTCCTTCCGCCGGCGACCCGCCCACCGACCCCCTCCCCCCCGCCTCCCTCCGCCGGCGACCCGCACCCCACCCCCTCCCCCCCTCCTCCTCCGTCGGTCATCCCCTCCCCCCCTCCTCCGCCGGCCATCGCCGACCCCCCCTCCCCCCCGACCCGCCCCCACCACCGGAGAGAGAGGGGGGGGGAGAGGGGAGGGGCAAAATCGTCTTTTAAGATATTTTTTAACGGATTTTAACAGCGGGGAGTGATTTGAGCATTTTCGTAACGGACTGTCATTTTCGGATCAGCGAGTCTTTATTTGCATTTTCGTGACATCTAAGGAGGGTTTAAATGCACATTACCCATCTATAATATGGAAAATTTGATTTGTTTAGTTAAAAATAATTTTAGATAAGTACTTTGGAAAATATAGAAAAAAAATTATTTTTAAAATTGAAACTTAATTTTTGTCAAATAGGTTTTGTAGGCCAAAAACTATATTTTTAATCATAATATATTTTTAGGAATATTTACTACATATATTAAGAATAAATAACAATAATAATTTTAACAAAACTACTGATAATAATATCCATAATAATAATAATAAAATTAATAATAACTAATAATAATGATAATAATATTAATAATAATAAAACCCTAAAAATAATACAAAATATATCTAAAATAATAATTATACAAACACATAGTAAAATATTTTTATTCGCTCAAACAAAATTACAGGTGTATACTGTCCTTTAATATAAGGGTCATAAAATAATAATTTTTCCAATAAACATTTATAACATTTATATACTAATAATATATTATAAAATCTTATTTACATTATAGGTTTAGAATTATAAATATTTTAATAAAATATTTTAATGTGTAATGATTATTATATATGTAAGTGTGCTGGTTCAAGTCATAAGTATATACTAAAATAAAAAAAAATATAAAAACAATATAAAACAATAACATAAGGCTGGCTCTCTTCTTTGAAGAGAGAGAGATAATGGGAAATTTACCAAAAAGAGAAAGGAGAAAATCGAAGAGGAGGAAGTGCGGGTGAAGCTCACCGACGGTGGCTCCGGCACCGGGCTCGGCTGACGGAGAGGGAGCTGCGCGAGGTCTCGGGGACGCGGCGGCGCGTTCGGAACTGCGCGCTTGGGCGCGACGGCGATGGTTGGCGGAGGAGATGAAGAGGGAGTCTCGGGGAACGCGGCGGTGGTTCTCCCCGAAGGGCTCCGCCGGTGCGCGGATGGGTGGGGGACTCGGCCAGGGCCGGCGGGAGGAGACGGTGGCGCGTCGGGCGCAGACTCTCGCCACGAAGCGAGGAGGCTAGTCCGCGCGGAGGACACGGTGGGCTCTCGGAGGTGCCTGCGGCCGACGCAGAATTCTCTACGATGCACGGAGGCGGGGCAGCAGAGATCGGTGGTACGGGGACGACGTGCGGAGCGGGCATGTCGACGTCGGTGGCGAATTCAGGTAGAAATTTCCCTTTTTTCCTGCTTGTGATGGGATGGATGTGGTCGGTGGCAGGGCAATGTTGTGTGGATGATGTCGACGGTGGTGGCGGTGGTAGGCTGTGGTGGAGTCGAGGAGCAGGGGTTGTGGATATGGCGGAGAAGGAAGGAGGAGACGACGCTGGTGGTTTGTATCTTCGTGTCGAGGCTGTCCGACACGACGGAGAGGGGGTCGGGTTCTTTTGGGGAAGTTGTAAATGTAATAGAAAATATAGTAGATGGGCGTGGAGCACAGACACGATGCATTATTCTTGGGTTGTGGAATTTGGATGAGAAAAAGAGGGCAAGTACCTCTCCTTTTATAGGAGGTGGGAATCCCCATTAGGAATAGGAATAGAATAATTTAAACCCCGTTTAGATAATACTATTATTTAATTAAATCACATTTGAATCAAAAAGGAATATCTTCCAATAGATTTAAACTAGATAAATCATTCTATTAAATTCGAAAACTCATAAAAATTTGATAAAAGCAAATACCGATTTATTCATAATAAACTAATTTAAAAATAATTTTTCAAATAATAAAATCATAGTATTTAATAATTTCAAAAATAAATTTAAATTCATGTACTTCATATGCAAAAGAATATTTGCCTCAAAACATAGTTTTCAAAGTCACCATTTATATTTGTATAATAAATAAATATCATTTATGACATATGAAATTATACGAATTTAAAAAATTCTATTGTGGCGTCCTTTTACAATTTCAAGCAAAATATAATATTTATCATATAGTATTGAAAGCTAAAAATAATTTTCAAATATATGTGCCTCGCACATATTCGCATTTGACGAGCAAATACAAAACGTAAATCGCGCGTGACGTACAAATATGAGTACGCGAACTTGTACGCAATAAATTCCAAAATAATTACCAAATTTATATAAATAAATAAAAAAAACTGTCACTTTTCGTTCCCAGAATACGTATTTTTAATACATGTACTGCTTTAATATATTTATTTAATATTTATCATGTATTGTTCTGTAATTAAACCCCTTTAATTTTTATGATAATTAATTTCTTGCAATTTTATTTCTGTATTTTATTTCCTGCTTTTATACTCTGCTTTAACTATGCTTTGGGTTCGGCTTGGATTGGATTAAGCACGTTGGTTCATCATGAACCGAAACAAACCACCACCTCTTTATTTATAACTCCACCCCTTTCTCTCTATTCATTACTTCACCATTAATCTTCTTCTTCCTCATAACTCCTCCCCCCACCTACCAGCCGCCAAGGCAAGTGCCAACTTGCTTCTTGATGGATCACCATTATTATTGTTCCATCATCTTCCTTACTTGATTTTGAGCCTCTTTAGTACTTAACATTTTCAATTTCCATGGTTCCTTTCTTGTAGATCTAAGTTTGTGCATTTTCGGATTTCTTAGGTTTTGATCTAGTAATTTTGTTATTTCCAAGTTTTGATGCTTCCAGGCTGTAGAGAATTTCGTTCTACCCTATTTTGACCTATGGAAGTCCAGATTTGGGCTTGGAATGAAGGATTTATGGAGCTTAGGAAGTAAGGTCTTCATGGTTGTTCTTCTCGGAATAGTGGAGAAGAAGTGCAGTACTTAGCCGCATGAGTTTTCATGCAGCAAGTCATTCTTGAACCGCATGCAGTATCTGGCCGTATGGAATGTTTTCGGCCGCATGCAGCGCCTGGCCGCATGTTACATTTCCAGCCGCATAAGCTTGGGATTAATTAGCCGCATGACCCGTCGACGTTTTCGACCGCATGAAGTTTATATATATATATATATATATATATATATATATATATATATATATATATATATATATATATATCCTGGCCGCACGACTTATTTAGCCGCATGGACTCAGGTTGACCCGCAGCCGCATGGCGCTGACAATTCTTAGCCACATAAGGCCAGTCATCCGTAGCCGCATGAGATACTTCTCAGCCGTATGGGCGCGCGTTGCTTGCAGCCGCATGAATTCGAAACCCGAGCCGCATGAGGCCAGTCGTCCGCAGCCGCATGAACTCCCATTGTATCTTAGCCGCATAAAGCTTATTTGCATCCATGCCGCATAGGCTTGTTCTTTGAGCCCCATATGAATTGTTATTTTTAGACCGCATAGATGGAGCCCGATCCGCCTAGTCGCATAAATAGGCATCTGCCTATGGCTGCCCATAATGTCCTTTTGGCTGATTCTGTCCCGAGTTGGCATTAATTAAACATAAATTGTTATTTTGGCATTAATTGACATTGATTGAAATTTATCATCATTGATTGATTGACTTGACATTTATTAACATTAATTATTGTCTTGACATTAATAAACAGGGATTGTCATCTTGATTTAGTAAATTGATCATGCGTTCCTAGTTGGAACTAAGAGGCTGGCTAGTCGTCTTATTGAATTAAACAAATGAGACACGAACTATGGTAATCGACTGGCTAATCCCGAATATTGGCCTACAAGCTTCAATTTATTTATTTATTTATCTTATCAAAGCAGCATGTGTACTTTATGGTCAAGACATAATTATTCCGTTGTTAGTTTTGATTGTTGTATTACGCTATGTAAGACCTACAACCTAACCGCACGGGTATTATTGTAGAGTTGTGCATATCGTACTCCGTACGAAAGTACTCATTCTGAATGACCATGATCCACGACATGGGACTTCACTCAACGTAGAGACTATTAATCTAAATAAAATAATGATTGTATGGAGAGAATGGATTCTCGAGTTCTTACATGGCAGCCCTCTCGAGACTATTAAGTGCCCGACAGGCCGGCTGGTTCCCACAGGTACTACAAATCTGCCACACGGGCAGGGAGCATTATCTGCTTATATTATTTAATTGTACATGGAATACTAACGACGAGCGTCCCGCTAGGACTCGTCTAAATACATGATTGGCGTAATTGATTGACTGGATAACTTGGAACTCACAGTAGCAAGCCGTAGTAGTTGCATGGCCGTTTAAATTGATTTGTTTGTGTACTGTGCCTACTCTGTTACCTAACTGAGATGATCATAATGTCAGGACATGACGGGCCAACTTCTGTCCTTGTTTGGTTGGGAGGTTGGTTCAAAGTGTCGTGATGTTATGTTAATCCTAGTAGATAGCAGAGATCTATTATCATATTCTCTTATTACTGGCTTCATTCCTATATCGTGCTCCCTTGCGGTACTTGCTATTAGAGGTCTAACCTCTCTGGTTTTGCATGGCCAGATTTAGAGCCGGTCCCCGAGGATCCAGCTTACTTCTACCTCCAAGATGGTCAATACTAGAGGAATGATCGCAGGAGGACTCGAGTGGGTTCCTTACTTCCTCGCTCGTTTTGTTAAATACTTTATACTTTGCCGTTTGGCACCGACATGTTAGTCGGATTGTCTTGTACCTACTTTTGCATAATTGTAACTAAGTCAGGCTGCAGCTGATAACAATTGTGTATACTTACTACATCATCTGGCTGTGTTTTGTAAAGCCAGATATCAAGAACATTTTGACTGAGCGTTTGGGACGCCTTACTGCTTTATCTCACATGTTCTCTATTTCTGTTTCTTGTTTGAATGATTGAGACAATAGATATGGAGTGACCATAGCGAGACTTTTATGTAGTATACACCCCCTCGTCTTATTAGACAGCATTGATCGTATTATACGGTACTTATCTACCCATAATACGTAGCTGGCTGAGTCATTCCCCCGCTCTCCAGTATTCTGGTTCTGGGGCGTAACAAAAACTATAGTAGAAATTTAGGGGTTTTACATCCTACCCAACTTAAAAGAATTTCGTCCTCGAAATTTAGGAGAAATTAGGGTAGGTAGGCTTAAGGAGATAGAAGTTGTTTAATCGATAAGAATTTGATTCATATTAAACAAAAAGGCAATAAATTGTTTGACGAGTAGGAACGACATTTTAACGGCAGTAAGTCCTTTATTAGGACAAAGATTCAATAGTTCTAATATGATCATGTGTATGACAACCCCTTAGTGTCTATAATCCATCATTCATTATCATTTGTGCAAGCTCCCAATTAGGTAATAGTTTTCAATAGAAATTTGATCATTAGATCAATATCCTCGATTCAAACTTTCAGTGCACGTTTTCAGTATCGTTAAAATCTCAAATCGTCCTTACCAATTAGTCATATTAATCTTTCTCACTTTGTTTTGTCCGCAATTTTATATTCCATCTTTATCTTCTTCTTTAATTACTTCGATCATTTACCTCAATTTTTTTCCCCCAAAATGTATGCATATATCTAATTCCGATGTTCCACAAGGAGAATTCAACCAGCTCAACAAGTTCAACTCCAATGAATCTCTAATATACCTTCCCAACATATCTATAAATATAATTATTTTCGTCAAAATAGATTTCCTCGTTCCTAATCTCTTCCAAGAGTAGGTAATCGATAATCCTTCAATACGTTTAATCAAATATTCCATCAACATTCTTCGTAGAAAATTCGTACTTATCCTTAAAGTACCCAAATAAAATATCACCTTCAATATTTGTTGATCATATCTTCACAACACAATCTTTTATCATTATAATTGAAATCTCTCAATCTTTTAATCCATTAGTCGAAGATCAATTCAATCTTACTTCAATATGAAATTATGTCTAAAATCTTAAAATTTGATAAGTCCAACTTCCAATTTAGATAACCTCTAATACTCTTCTTCCTACATATTTTCTCTCAAGCTAATTTCTCCATGCAAAATTTTTCTTTAAAATAAATTTTCTTCACTAAATTAGTCAAGAGTAAATTCAATCTCACCTTAATATGACCTTTATATTTACAATCATCCCATAGTTAAATTCTTGATCATTAAGGATTTAAGAAATTACATTCTTCTTGAATTATTCAAACACTCTGTCTATCATCTCATAAAATAAAGACTCAATTTGTCAAATAAGAATCTATTCTCCCTTTATCATAAAATATACTTCGTCTCATAGGTTTACTGCAAAATTTCACTTATGCATGCTCAATCATCTTATTTAACTTTACCACTTTTCTCTAGGGATCTTCTAATCTAACCTCTCCCCAACCAAAGGATGTCATGATCAAATTTATCTTCGAGCAAGAAAATCATAACATGAGCAAAATTGCATAAACCACAGAGGAATCAAGGTGAAATATGACAAGCAATTTAGTGAGAAGGGAGAAGAGTAAGGGTTGCTAACATCACACGAAAAGTAAAAGTTGTTATTGGTCAGAGTAAATCAAGATAAAGCACGAAATAAAAGGACAAGGGTTAAGCAATCGAGTTAACACATAAGCTATGCATAATAAGAAATTATGCAGATCACACATATATTGGGTCAAAAATTGAGTCGAGGTTTGGTCCATATACGTAGTCAAAAGTATATCGGTTCCATGGTAAGGGTTATGGTTTAGTCTTTATAACCAAAAAGTCGTACCATAAAAATAGAGTACAAGGGGACGTGTTTTAGTGGGAGATGATATAGCTACGTGAAGGTGAGCTCGTCTAGGTCTTGCATGTAAAATTTGTTGGAAGAAAAAGTCTAGTGTTGTGCTCATTGTCACGATAGGGAACGCCAAATGATCAAAAATAGAAAGTGGGTTTTCATGTGGTACTAATTAATGCACCAAAATAAAAGGTTAAAATACGAAATAAAGATAATTTATGAGATCTCATAGATCAAGTTAAGATAAGTTAGAGACACAGTTTCTAAAGGAAAGATAGTCTCATAGATAAGGGTATGGTCAAGGGAATGATTCCAATCATTTATAAGTTTCAAACAATTAGATGGTCACGAATAAAGATCTAGATTTGAGGGAAGGTCGAGTAAAGATATAGTTTGGTCGATGACTAACTATACTAGTGTATATGCAATATCATAATCATAGGTGGTATGGCAATCTAATGTGGAATACTTTTCTCTCTCTAGGGTTACCTTACTTGCTTCTTGGTCCTCTACCAATATGTGGTCAAATCTAAAATTTCAAGTTGCTCGAAAGTTTTTCAATAAGATTTCCAAGATACTCCACCAAGATTTCCAATCATCGTAGGCTGTCAACTTTAATCAAGGTTTTTAATCACTAATCAATCTCGAAATAGTCCATGTATATCGTAAATTGAACATTTTTTTTCCAAAATTTAAATATCCATAATCAAGGCTTTAAACTCGAAATTTAAATAACTTTATAAATCATAGATCATAGGACACAATTTAAAATTTGAATTTTTCCTTCAAGTCGATTTCATATAATCCAAAATATTTTAAACAAAACTTTCTACCATCATCTCTTCAAAATCAAAATTAAATAAACTTAAAAATCGTACGACTTAATTAAAAACCTCAAGCTCTCTAATAAACCATAAATCATAAACCCTCCATATTCTCTTATAATTAAAAACTCTTTAATAATTTTTGAGATAAACTTTTACAATCCAAACTTGAACTTAACCGTAAATAATGTGTCACAATTTAAAGATGTTTCTCAAATCGGTTTCATATCCCAATACATCATAAACTATTTCGCAATTTCCAAAAAATCATAAATCATAAATTTATTTTCTCGATCTAGATGTCCCCTTGTGTATACCACCTTGTAATATCAAAATAAATTTTTAACTATCCCTTGAAAGCGGTAATATGCTACTATCCAACTTGGAATTAACTAATCCTTAAGATCATATTTCTAGGAAAATAAATGCCTTTATAACTCAAATAAAATCTCAATGCATATTAATTGTCAATATAACCTTCTAGCCATGTGCTTGACCTATGAGCATATATTAGTGTAGCCATCTTCCTATCAAGTATGGAAATAAGGATTACGGTAGAAAGAGCTCATGCAAGATGTAGATCAAGGAGGTCGAACGAGAGTTCAGAATTTGAAGTCAAGAAAGGATGTCAAGTAGGTGGATGATATTCTAGACTCTAATCCTATATTGTAGGCCCGTTCGGTACAGTCATGTAATCGAAACGGCAAACCAGACCTGCATGGACCACCACAAATATATGTAACGCCCCAGTCCCAAAATAGAAGGACTAAAAATGCATCATGCCAGCTGTATACATACGAGTAAATATACGGCTCGTATGTATACATAAGCTATAATGTAGAAAGCCAAGACACTAAATCTCATCCACGAAGATAAATAATGATATAAAAGCAACTTTGAGTTTGTCATGTACACAATAGTTGAGCGGAGACAAATCCACTACCAATTAAATTAAATATGGAAAAATATACAATGAAAGAATTGAGCAAGCGAGAGCAATGGCGAGTCCAAGAGCAATCATCACGAAGGAAGGAAGACATGGCCTTAGCTAGAGCACCTGCAAAAATCATGAAACACACACCTGGAGAGATCACCAGGTCCTCAGAAGGACGTAACAAGACACATAATATCATGCCATAAACTGAATAGTAAGAGCTCAATAGGAAATATACAGGCGTAAAGGTTCCTAACCATTCTATGTAGAATAATACAATTTAGAAGACAACGTTCTACGCAGGAGCTTAGGTGTTCAACATAGATGGAGAGAGAGTGGTAGTAGGTAGCGCTCATAAGAGACACTATCGACCTTGGGCAGAAAGTAGCCCTCATACGAGAACTATCGGCCCCGGGGCAGTAAGTAGCGCTCATACGAGACACTATCGGCCCAAATCTATGTGTGTACTGAACATGTAGCCCCTACGCTAATAACTGTCTCCTCCCCCCATGATACTATACATGTGTCGACTCCACGACACTGTTTGATCCTTAATAACTGTCAAGTCTTCTACACAAATCTATTAGCAGTTATATCCTAACGTACGGCCTGTACGCACCGATGTACGATCGATACGCAAGTCCGAAGCTATATGCGACTCACAACTCACACACAACCCGTGGCACATCGTGACAGTTTATGAGATGCTCTAAACATATGGTAGTCCCTTAACTATAAGCCAATTGCATAAAGTATAATAATTTGCATCTATATATAGTTTTGAAATAACAACATTTTATTTGCTAAAAATAAGAAAAAGCATGCATGATATTGAGCAAGAATGTAAACAGTAAAGGCAAGGTGTCTTGCCTGATGTGTCACCTGGTGTGACGTCGAGTACGGTGCAATAATCCGGCAAGTTTCGATTGTCCAATAGCCATGTTTGTGGTGCAAGGGTCCGAATTCGCGAGAAAATATGAATGGAGTCATTGACATGAAAAGAGAAATTTGCGGAGAAATACCTTATGCTATTTTAGAAAGTATCTATAATATGGAAAACTAGATTTGTTTAGTTAAAAGTAATTTTAGATAAGTACTTTGGAAAATATAGAAAAAAAATTGTTTTTAAAATTGAAACTTAATTTTTGTCAAATAGGTTTTGTAGGCAAAAAACTATATTTTTAATCACAATATATTTTTGGGAATATTTACTACATATATTAAGAATAAATAACAATAATAATTTTAACAAAACTACTAATAATAATATCCATAATAATAATAAAATTAATAGTAACTAATAATAATGATAATAATATTAATAATAATAAAACCCTAAAAACAATACAAAATATATCTAAAATAATAATTATACAAACACATAGTAAAATATTTTTATTCGCTCAAACAAAATTACAGGTGTATACTGTCCTTTAATATAAGGGTCATAAAATAATAATTTTTCCAACAAACATTTATAACATTTATATACTAATAATATATTATAAAATCTTATTTACATTATAGGTTTAGAATTATAAATATTTTAACAAAATATTTTAATGTGTAATGATTATTGTATATGTAAGTGTGTTGGTTCAAGTCATAAGTATATACTAAAATATAAAAAATATATAAAAACAATATAAAACAATAACATAAGGTTGGCTCTCTTCTTTGAAGAGAGAGAGATATTGGGAACTTTACCAAAAAGAGAAAGGAGGAAATCGAAGAGAAGGAAGTGCGGGTGAAGCTCACCGACGGTGGCTCCGACGCCGGGATCGGCTAGCGGAGAGGGAGCTACGCGGGGTCTGGGGGACGCGGCGGCGCGTTCGGAACTGCGCGCTTGGGCGCGGCGGCGGTGGTTAGCGGAGGAGATGAAGAGGGAGTCTTGGGGAACGCGGCGGTGGTTCTCCCCGAAGGGCTCGGCCGGCGCGCGGATGGGCGGGGGACTCAGCCAGGGCCGGTGGAAGGAGACGGTGGCGCGTCGGGCGCAGACTCTCGCCGCGAAGCGAGGAGGCTAGTCTGCGCGGAGGACACGGTGGGGTCTCGGAGGTGCCTGCGGCCGGCGCGGAATTCTCTGCGATGCACGGAGGCGGGGCAGCAGAGATCGGTGGTGCGGGGACGACGTGCGGAGCGAGCATGTCGACGTCGGCGGCGAATTCAGGTAGAAATTTTCCCCTTTTTTCGTGTGGTGATGGGTTGGATGTGGTTGGTGGCAGGGAAATATTGTGTGGATGATGTCGACGGTGGTGGCGGTGGTAGGCTGTGGTGGAGTCGAGGAGCAGGGGTTGCAGATATGGCAAAGAAGAAAGGAGGAGACGATGCTGGTGGTTTGTATCATCGTGTCGGGGCTGTCCGACACGACGGAGAGGGGGTCGGGTTCTGTTGGGGAAGTTGTAAATGTAATAGAAAATATAGTAGATGGGCGTGGAGCACAGATACGATGCACTATTCTTGGGTTGTGGAATTTGGATGAGAAAAAGAGGGCAAGTACCTCTCCTTTTATAGGAGGTGGGAATCTCATTATGAATAGGAATAGAATAATTTAAACCCTGTTTAGATAATACTATTATTTAATTAAATCAAATTTGAATCAACAAGGAATATCTTCCAATAGATTTAAACTAGATAAATCATTCTATTAAATTCGAAAACTCATAAAAATTTGATAAAAGTAAATACCGATTTATTCATAATAAACTAATTTAAAAATAACTTTTCCAAATAATAAAATAATAGTATTTAATAATTTCAAAAATAAATTTAAATTCATGTACTTCATATGCAAAAGAATATTTGCCTCAAAACATAGTTTTCAAAGTCACCATTTATTGATAATTATTTTATATTATAATTTTTGGTGATTTTTAATCATTTTTAAACTATTTAAAATTATGACTTGTGATTTTGACATTTTACTATTGTTTGGTTTTAATTTCGAGGAATTTGTCACCCCCAGTTTTCAGGAATAGGAGTATTTTTGTCATTTTGTATTTTTAAAATATTTTTGAAATTTATTTTATTATTTATGATATTGTTTTGGGGTTATTTGAGTCGGGTTCGAATTTCAGCTCAATCCGACTTGAAACGGGGACCCGGGGGTAGTGTTGACTTTAGTGGACCCACACATTAGTTAGCCATGGTCCACATGATAAAAATATTTTAGTTAGAGGTTAGACTAATTATTATGGATAAGGTTAGTGTGATTAGAGACTTTAGAATGACTAATTTAGCCCCAACCAATTAGCCCTTTCCTAATACTAATAAAATAGGTTAGTGGGGGCATTTTGGACCTTACCATAATAGGACAAATAGGCCCATATGGCCAGCCACTTTGGGAGAGGATAGGCTCAAGTTCATTTCATTATTCTCATCCACACTCTCTCTCTCTTGTTCTTCCCCAAATTTCTAGAGAGCAATCCCTAGCAATTTCTCCACCAAATCCTTCTATTTCGCCACCAAATCTTCTTCTTTCCTTCTCCATTCTAGCCAAGGAGGAAGCTACCCAAGTTTGGAAGGATTCGGAGCTCGTTCGTGTCCTTTTGGAATCTCTACGTGTCGGTGTCGCTCCGGGAAGGCTTTTCTTCGATTCGATCTACCGGAAGATATAAATCCCTTCTCCTTTTCATTTCCTCATGCATATAGGTCTATTTTGAACCCATAGGAATGACCTTCATGGTTGTATCTCCATTTGTGTCTATTTCGTGTCCATTTGGAGGTCATAGAGTGTCCTTTGTGTTGTGGTTGTGTCCATGTGGAAAACCCCAAATTTGGACATTATGTGTTGTTGTTATGTATGAATGAATTATTACATGTTTAATCTCATATTTTTGTATTGGAGAGTGTTCTATAGTGTCTCATATATATATATATATATATATATATATTATATATATTATATAGATATATATTATAATATATATATATATATAATATATATATTAGTGTAGAGAGTGAGTTCTTGATATATTATGTTATATACTTGTGTTCTTTTGTCTCAACTACCCAAATTCTTCATATTTTTATCCACGTTTTAGTAGCAATAGCAACTTAGAAATATCATAACTTTAGCTTAAACTCCGATTTATCTCCCGTTTTTTTAAAAGACCGTATCAAAGTTATCTTCCAATATAATTTTAATAAGCCAAATTCTTTCTGTAACTTTCTGTAGAATTATTTGAGTGTCAGCTGTACGAAAGACAACGTGTTTCGATATTTTCGCGATTTCGGGAGCTTCCGACACGAAAATGCGATCCGTTTGAGAAATCTAACATGAAGTACTACCAACATACTTTAATCTAGAATTTAGTGAATGTCCAATTGGTACAGTATTGGTTTTAAGTAAAAGAGTGACTATACGATATATGCATTTTGTGTAACCTATGAGCCTATATGGATATTAAATGAATATAGATTGTAATGCATGATATGTTAGATGAATGAAATGATATATAGGATATATTCTCTTTACATTAATGTATATATATGATTGAATGCAAGCATGTAGGAATGTAATTAATGTAATATATGTAAGCAATGCATAAATGCATGAATGAAAGAATGATATCAATGCATGCATGAAAGTATATATGAATGCTAGATATAAATGCAAGGTATATTGTAATGAAAGATATGAAGCATAATGTATAAATATTGTAAATGCAATATCATATTTCATATGTAGACATAGACCACTGCAATAGCTGATATTTAGATTGAATGTTAGTTCATTTTAGGTTGTTTCGAACACTGAACTGTCCATGTAAGCATATATACCTTCCTTTTCCTATTGCCAAGCCAATTTCAGTTTTCAATATAGTGGATGTCTATATGTAATGTTAACCTTCACCCTTAATTTGAATGTTAGTTAATTTCAGTATTAGACAATGCATGAGCTTTATGTATATGGGATGTTGGCTTAATGGCAGATTTCAGATAACATGATTCATTTTATTGGTTAGTTACACCAGTTTATGGGATAGCTCACTTTAGTTTATATGTAAATGTGGAAACTAAACTGAGAATGAACTTCACCCTCTGCACAAGACACCCCACTCTATATCAACCACCATGCCATGTAACCCTTCTCTAAAGATTGCTATAATATATATAGATTTATGTAAAGTATAGATGCATGTAGTTATAACTTAAATAGTCTCTACTCTAATGTTATATATTATACTTGTAGCCATGCATGTTACTTCATGTGTAATGTAGATGGTTAGTTTTGTGCCATGTGTAGTGTAAACTCATAACTAGTGTTGATTTCTCTTTTCATGTACACCTCCATGTTCACACACACACACATAGCTTTACATGTTAGTTCTTTCTCTTATATATATATAATATATATATATATATATAAAATATATATCTATATATATATATATATATATATATATATATATATATAATGTTGAATATGCATGAGTGATGTGCCTTGATATGTGCTTGTGTTTGGCTTGTATAGCCTTGTGTGGTGTTGATTGCTAGACTAGGCTTGGTTAGGCCTAATGAGACTTATTAGACTTGTCGGGCTAGGACTTGACCTAGTTGACCTAGTTTGACTAGTCTAGTTGACTGGAGTTGACCAAGTGCTGACTTTAGTCTAGTTTGACCTAGACATCATCACTACCAAAATAACCAACTTTAGCGACGGCCACATCCGTCGCGAATCCGTCGGTAACATAAATTACCGACGGCATAGCGACGGATATTTTGATGAAAATGGCCGTCGGGAAATACGTCGTCGCTTAAAATTTGTCCGTCGCTAAGCCGTAGGACAAATGATTAACCGGGACTAGCGACTGATTACCGACGGTTGCCTTTCAACGATTAGCGACGGATTAGCGACTTGTTCCGTCGGTTTACATACCATATAATATTAAAATATCCGTCGCTAAGCCGTCGTAAATAGGTCGGTAAAGCGTATCAGAGAGGTTCCTGATACGCAAAATCAGTCGCTATTCCGTCGCATTCCGTCGTTAAGCTCGACGTAATAGCGACGATTAGCGACGGGTAGGGCGTCGGCCTGGTTCTGGAAAGCTTCCATAATTCCAGAACCATGTCGACGGATAATGGGTCGCTAAGCCGTCGCTAGCCGTCGTCATCTCGACAGATTAGCGACGGATTAGCGACCCATTATCCGTCGCTAAGTCTCTGGAACCTACCATATTTCCAGAACCATGTCGACGGATTTGCCGTCGCTAGGTAGTCGATATTCCGTCGCTATATTAATCGTACCCAGTTAGCGACGGAAGTTCCGTCGCTAGTTGGTCGCTAGATCGTCGCTACCTGCAAATTTATTTCAACCAGTTAGCGACGGATTGTCCGTCGCTCGTCCGTCGTAACGCAAATATTTATATAACCCAGTTAGCGACGGATTTTTCGTCGCTAGTTAATCGCTCATCGGTCGCTAAAAAGATATATCCGTCGCTAATTAGTCGCTAGTCCGTCGCTAAATGCAACATTAATTAAAAAAATTACAGAAACATTCTATTTCCTTTTCGTAAATATTACACATATTCATAATATCCAATATCCAAACATCCATGTACGATCAACAATATCCAATATTCAAATATCCAAATTCATAATATCCAATATCAAACAGAAATATCCAAACATCTAGTAAATATCCAAACACAAATACACAATTCATAATATCCAAACATTCATGTACGCTTCCAAAATATCCAGAATTCAAAATCCAAAAACAGTACAAATATCCAAAAACAGTACAAATA
>JANAVB010001800.1:27980500-28220291 GCA_029216955.1 Iris pallida
AACTCCGGCGAGTCTCGTCGGGGAAGATGGGTTGGTTGCGGCGGCGTAGGGGGCTGTGGTGGTCGTGGAGTCTAGGTTAGGGTCTGGGGGGTCAGGGTATTTATAGAACCCTAGGGCGGTGGGATTAGGGCTAGAAATTAGGATTAGGGTTAGGTTGGTCGTGGATCGCCGGAGACGACGACACGCAGAGGCGGTGTTTCGGTTAGGGTTAGGTTGGTTTTATCAGAAAACCCCTAGAGTTTAGGAAATCACGGATAGTCCTTCCAGCGTCTAAACAAAATCAAATTTGCATTCCGCATTAAAAATAATTAACTATTACAACCACTGATAAAAAATAATTCTAATTATTACAAAACTATATTAAAAACAATTTTGAAAATTGCAAATTGATATTTTTGTATTTAACTCATTTAAAAATCATTTAAAAATTCTAAAAAAATTCCTGAAATCCTAATATTATTTTAAGGCCATAGATGACATAAAAAATAATTAACACTAATTTAACTAAAATTTGAAAAACAGGGCTGACAAGTCTTCCCTCCTTAAGAAATTTTGTCCTCGAAATTCACTAGGATTGGAGACCCGACAATACTAACATAGCAAGCATGCAACAAATGCTAAGGCTGCGATCGAAACTAACCTCTAAGGTATCAAGCGGGAACGGTGGTTCCCTCGCAGCGGTTGGATCGAACAAGTAAGGCTATCTCTCCCCATGTCCGACTCCCTCTCCCAGTAGATTCACCTGGGAGTGACGGCTCCAAGCTACTCGTACTAGGGTATAACCTTGTTCCTCAGCCTCTTCTCTCTCCGGTCTAATATCTCCACTGGCTGCTCAGAATGTAAGGCTCGTCCGACCTCCAACTCTGAATGATCTAGCACATGACTGGGGTTTGGAACATATCTCCTCAGCTGAGATACGTGGAAGACGTCGTGAACTCCTGCTAGGTGGGTGGGAAGTGCAACCCTGTAAGCTACCTCTCCGATCCTTCCAAGTACCTCGAACGGCCGATGTATCTGGGGCTCAGCTCCCTCTCGTCCGAACCGGATCGTCCCTGAGTAGGTGATATCTTCACTAGCACCATTCACCGTCTGCGAACTCCATCGGTCTGCGACTAGCATCAGCCCATGTTTCTTCTGCTATCCCTGAGCTACTCTGAGCCTGTCTCTGATCATCCCGACTTTCTCTGCTGCATCCGTGATCATCTCTGGCCCAAGCATAACTCTGTCTCCGACATCATCCCAAAAGAGCGGTGTACGGCATCGTCGTCCATAGCGCCTCAAAGGAGACATACCAATACGGCTGGTAGCTGTTGTTGTATGAAAACTCTACCAAGTACAGATGGCTCTCCCATGATCCTCCGAAGTCCAGCACGCAGGTCCTCAGCATATCCTCCAGTGTCTGTATCGTCCCTCACTGCCCATCTGTCTGCGTGGTACACCGTACTGAACTTGAGCCTACTGCCCAACTCCTCCTGCAAGCTCCTCCAGTAGTGGGATGTAAATCTGCTGTCTCTGTCTGACACGATGCTCACCGGCACTCCGTGTAGGCGAACTATCTGCTGCATGTATAGCTCTGCCAACTTCTCGGTGGAAAGCCCCACCTTGAAGGGTATGAAGTGCGCACACTTCACAGCCTGTCTACGATGACCCAGATGGCATCCTTCCCTCCTTGGGAACGAGGAAGCCCTGAAACGAAGTCCATCGTAATATGTTTCCCACTTCCACTCAGGAATGGTAACGGTTAACAAACCAGCTGGCCTCTGGCGCTCCGCCTTGACCTGCTGGCAAACTAGGCATCTCGAGATAAAACTGATACATCCCTCTTCTCCCGTGCCACCAAAGATGTTCCCGCAAGTCACGGTACATCTTGTTAGCACCAGGGTGAATAGAATATCTCGATCGGTGCACCTCCTGCAACTGCCTCTACTAGCTCTCCCTTCGGTACGCACAATCGGCTGCCATGCCTCAGGATCCATCCTCTGCTATAGTGAAGTCATCCAGCAATCCAGCTAATGCCTGGGGTCGAAGTCTGCGAAGGCTCTCATGTAGACTGTGCCTCCCGGATCTGCTCCATCAATCCTGACTGAATGTCAAGCGCCATCATCTGTATCACTGATCCTGGCCGAACTAGCTCGATACCGAGCTTCTCCAGATCCTCCGCAAATGCCGATCAATCATCAGGTACCATGCCTCGGATGCCTGCTCAGCGCATCCGCCACCACATTTACCTTCCGGGGTGATACTGTAAATCGATGTCGAAGTCCTTCATCAACTCCAACCATCGTCTTTGCCTCATGTTCAGCTCTTTCTGCGTGAACACATACTTCAAGCTTTTGTGGTCAGTAAAGATTTCCACACGCTCTCCGTATAAGTAATGTTTCCATAACTTGAGTGCAAAGATCACCGCAGCTAACTCGAGGTCGGGTAGGATAATTCCTCTCATGAGTCCAATTGCCTAGATGCATAAGCAATTACTTTCCCATGCTGCTGTAGACACATCCTAGCCCCTTCCCAGAAGCATCACTGTAAATGGTGAAACCTCCAGAACCTGAAGGTAAAGTCAGAACTGGAGCGGTCGTCAGCCTCCTCTTCAGCTCCTCAAATGCTGTCTGGCAGTCCTCTGACCAATGTACTCTGCGTCCTTCCTCTTCTTCGTCATGGGTTCAGCTATCCTAGCAAAGTCCTGGACGAACTTTCTGTAATAGCCTGCTAAACCCAGAAAGCTCCTGATCTCTGAAACTGACGTCGGAGCCTTCCACGTCTCAACTGCAGCAATCTTCCTGGGATCCACCGAGATTCCATCTCCAGTGACTACATGGCCGAGAAACTCCACTCGGTCTAAAAAGAATTCGCACTTCGGCAATTTGGCAAACAATCTCTCTGCCTCAGAATCCCCAAAACTATCCGCAAGTGCTCTGCATGCTCCTCTGGCATCTTCGAGTATATCAGGATGTCGTCGATAAACACCACGACGAACTTATCTAGATACTGGTTAAATGTCTTATTCATCAAATTCATAAAGACAGCTGGCGCGTTTGTGAGACCAAATGGCATCACCAGAAACTCGTACTGCCCGTACTTCGTGTTGAACGCCGTCTTCTGGATGTCTGCCCTAACCTTCACCTGGTGGTACCGGATCTCAAATCTATCCTGGAAAATACCTTCGCCCCGCTCAACTGGTCGAACATCATCTATCCTGGGCAGAGGATATTTGTTCTTGATGGTGATGGCATTCAAGGCCCGGTAATCAATACACAACCGGACTGTACCATCCTTCTTAGGCACAAAGAGCACTGGTGCTCCCCATGGAGAAGCACTGGATCGAATGAAACTCTTTTTCAACAGGTCATCAATCTGCTCTTTCATCTCTATGGCCTCCTTGGGATTCACTCTATAGCAAGCCCGGGATACTGGTGATGAACCCGGCACTAAATCTATAGTGAACTCCACATCTCTGTCAGGCGGAAGTCCTGGAAGATCCTCTGGGAATACATCCATAAACTCCCTAATGATAGGGTGTGGCGGTGCTGCGTCCCCGACTGTCGCACAACAGTTCGGCTCTAGGCTGATCTCCGGCCCTGTCCTCCTGACACTGAATGGTGCTGTGCCTGGGGGACTGAACAAAATACTACCCTCATGGCAATCTATAGATGCATGGGCGTAGCTAAGCCAGTCCATCCCCAATATGATATCATAACCGGGGAGTGGCATCACAAAGAATCGCCCCTGAACTCTCTCCCTATAAAAAAGAACATCTATAGATAGATCTAATAGGCACTGGTCCTCCTCCCGTCATCACTCTACTAATCTCGCAGTAGGTGTAGCTACTGATGATGTTTATGCATAAACTCTAATGATAGAAAGCTATGAGATGCACCAGAATCAAACAAACATACAGCTAAGAAAAGTATGCAAATAAACATGACCTGTGATGACGTCAGCTAAGTAATCCGGCTCCGAAACCTGCTCCGGCTCCGGCTCAATGGCTAGACTATAAACCCTCCCCTGAGGTCCCTTCTGCTGCTGCAGATTGCCCGAACCTCTGCTGCTGAGTCAGGAGCGGTCCTCTAGTCTTCGCTACTGGGCACTCTCGAAGCTGATGGGTGCAGACCCACAAGCCAAACACTGCCCCAACTTCTTCCTGCAGATGGAAGCGTCGTGGCCTACCCTCTTACAGAATGCACAAATACCTCCCTTCGGCTGCTTTCGGGGTCCCGGGCTCTAACTGGCGGGGTCTGATGATGTGGTGTAGGGGGACGGTAAGTCTGCTGGTGGCGTCGGCGCTCTCTGCTGGAAAGCCTGACGCTTGGACGGTCCCTCATGATGTACAGAAGCCGCCTCTTGCATGACAGACGCTCCTCGATGCCCCGAGCTAACTCTAGGCTCTGGTAGTAGTCAGTCGTACCGTTCGCCACTATAAGTGCCAATGTCTGGAACTAGACCATGGCAAAACCTACGGGTCATCTCCTTGGATCAGCAACCAGACTAGGAGCAAAACGGCTCAGGCGACTAAGCTCCGCCGCATACCTTCAACAGAACGGTTTCCCCTGCTGGATGTTCTGGAATTGTAGCCCCATGGCTACTCTAGCAGTGGTCGAGAAGACTTCTTCTTGAACTGGATCTTGAACTGGTCCCAGGTGGCTCTACTTCTCGCGAACAACGGCTCATTCTTGAGCCAGACTCCTGCTAAGTCTATCAACGAAATCCTGCTGCCTCGACCTGAAGGTCATCCGGCATCCTAACTCCCAGAAGCTTCCTCTACAGAATCTAGCCAGTCATCAGCTACTACTATGCCCTCATCCCTGAGAACTCCTTGGGATTCAGACCCATGAAGTCCTTGACCGTCCTCGTTCTCTGTCGTGGCTCTACATATGGTGGGACCACGGGACGTCCCTCAGAACGCTCCATGCTCTGGCGGAGTAGGGTATCTGCTCCTGATGGGTTGTTAGGAACCCCGAATCAGTGTGAGCAGCTGGTTCCCGTCGAGTGTGACGGAAGCCTGGGTGGGTATAGTGATAGGGGGGTGGTGGAAGTATCGGGGCCTGCTGGGACTGGGATGTGGAAGGTGGTATCTGGGTCTACGGATCTGTGGAGTGGGGGAATGTAGTAGGTGGAGGTGTATCAGTCGACTGGTCAGCTGACTGGATAAGGAGGGCCCCATTCTCGGGGGTAACATACTGGGATGAACGAGTAAGCACCATCTAAATTACACATAAAAAGACTTATAAGGACTTGTTTAAAGTAAGCAATCATATGCAAGAAAATCTAATTATAATAGCAAACATGTGATGTATTTCCTATGTTGCAATCCTAGCATTCCTCTAAGTGTTCTAAGCGTCTTTCCTAATGTTGTCTAATTACCTTAAGTTCCTATTTGCAGGCATGCTTGGTACAATAACGTAACCAAACAGTTTAGTCAGGACCTGCATGGGCCACCACTAAAAATATGTCACGACCCGCTATCCAAATTGTTGGGCCAGACCGAGTCATGCCCAGCCTACGTTGAGATAAAACGTAGTAAGCTGTTCTAAAGACAACAGGATAAGACTAAATGTGCTAACAGTTCTATAAGTGAAGAAGATCATAAATGCTCCAAACACAAAAGTCGTCGTATATAGTAAAATATCCAAGTACAAGTAAACTGAAATGTAAAACTGGATACATGTCCAGTTACAAAATGATATAGTCTAATACATGTCTACTCTCAAAAGTCTAAGTAAACAAAAGACAACTAGGCGAGGTTCTCCGCAGGAACATCCTCGTAAAGTAGAGCCGGGTCCTCGGCAGTATCTCCATAGTAAGTGTCACAGAGTAACTCCTCCTCAGTAAGGATACCTACAACGTTATCCTGTCAGGACGGGAGCAAGTACTAAATCTAACAAACATATAATACTGATCATGTGATGAAAAGGAAATGACATATCATGTTGGTTCAGTTTTAGGTATGTTTTAGCATGGCGATAGATATACATTTTAAAGTTTAAAACTGTAGTAGGTGAGTGATCAGTCAATAGGTAATCAGGATGTACAGCGGTACATATCAATTTTCTGATGTGCACATACGTATACATAACGGCATCGGTGTATATCCATACACAAACGCGGGACCAGACATACGACACAGATACATATAGAATGTAACGGTGCTCGGTAAATACATACGGAGAAGGGGGTCGTGATCACGTACACTACTAGCAGTTTCCCCTTAACCCGTTATTTAAGCATGTGAGAGAGATTATGAGATACGGTATAAACATGGTAAAGACTGAAAGTAATACAACATGTAAAGTTCTAACTTGCTACCCCAAGGATCAGCATTTAACATGGTTGGTGATTCACAGTTTTATGGTTTATAGCAGTATGTAAAGTTCGTAGAAAGTACTTGCCTCTAGCAAAGCAAAACAAAACAAGCTGCGATAACAGTGCTATGGATGTCCAGTAACTCATCGCTGTAGAAGTAAAATATAATAACTTAGTTTTACACTAAGCTAAAACACTAGGACACTAATTGGTGAAACACGACTTGTGATTGGGTACCTAGCCAAAATGATGATTTTGGCATAGGAGACCAATGTGGGATGACACCCTATGTTAACTAACTTTCTAGGGTCTTTACACTAGTGAGGGATGGGGTTCAACACGACTAAAACTCCAAATAACACAAAAAGCTACAAGTCGTAATTAATCAATAAATAAATCAAAAGATCATTGTGTTCTAACAATTTTTGAAGTAGACAAAAAGCCTAGTTTTTCTTAAAGTAAAGTACCAAAGTAATCCTTGTTACTCATAGAAATTTATTATAATTTTTCTGGAATTTATTAACCAGTACAAATATTTTATAAAAATCAGTTTTCCTAAGTATACAGAAAATGAGTTTTGGTTTCATATGCCAAACTAGTGGCAAAACAGTAAATTAAATACTACAAAATTTATACTAAATTAGCTAACTTAACATAGTATCTAAAAACTATTTTTCCATAATTTTATCAATACTTTAAGTATTTTAGAAAATCAAAAACAGCAATGCACACAATAATTAATTATCTGCGTATTTTGTCCATGTATATAATTTGAACCAAAGTTCAAATACAGGACCCAAGGCCATGAATCAAGTCCAATATGACTTGTACAGGTCTTGAATGTGTGAAAATATATTTGAGCCCAAATACCCATGCTAGACTTGGACACCAAATGGTTGCAGTAAATTAAATACAATAAAAATACAATTTGGTAAATAGTCAAAATAAATATTATTATTTTAATAAGGTAAAGTTTTACATGGTAACTATAAAAGTATGAACATTATTTTATATAAATAATTTACACTAAGCTAAGTAAAATACATATAGGAAAAAAAAAATATATATATATATATATATATAAATATAGGGATATTTATATATATAGGAAAATGCTCAACTATATATTATATATATATATATATACAAATATATGTATATATACATACATATAAGAAAATACTCAACTATAATATATATATATATATATATATATATATATATATATATTATATATATAGATATATATATATATATATATATATATATATATATATATACAAAATGATGTATACATATATAATAGTATATATATATATATATATATATATATATATATATATAAATATATATATATATAAAAAGAAAACAACAAGTATATATATACATAAATATAGTATATATAGTAATACATATATATATACACAAATAAATGTATATACATATATATATAAATATATATATAAAAAGAAAAAGAAAAAGAAAAAGAAAAAGAAAAGGGAAAGGAAACAGAAAGGCTCGAACCCGAGCCAACAGAGCGCGGGGGGTGGGGGTTTTAATTACTGCGCGCTGGCCAGTAGGCCAGTTGGCCCGTTTGTTAGGAATAGGGTTTTAGTGAATTTTATTTAGGTTTGATTAACATTATATATAAAAAAAAATATAAACACGAGCCTGTGTCCGGACAGTTAGGGACACAGGTATTTACGTGTCTGGGCTAGCACGACACGCACGAGTCGATTCACCCGTGTCCAGACCTATAGCTAGGTTCCCCGTGTCCAGGCGAACGTCGTGCGTGAGTTCGAGACACGCACGACACGAACTCAGGTCTGTTACCTGCGTGTCCGACTTTGGAGGAAGCTTTCGAAGGCGGAGACGGCGGCTAGGGGCGTCGGGACGGTGGCGGAGTGGTGGCGCTGCAATCGTCTCAGAGAGACGCGTCGAATGGTGGTGGTCGGGGCTGTCGAAGTGGCGTGTAGGCGTCGGGCTAGGTTAGGGCGAACTCCGGCGAGTCTCGTCGGGGAAGATGGGTTGGTTGCGGCGGCGTAGGGGGCTGTGGTGGTCGTGGAGTCTAGGGTTAGGGTCTGGGGGGTCAGGGGCTATTTATAGAACCCTAGGGCGGTGGGATTAGGGCTAGAAATTAGGATTAGGGTTAGGGTTTGGTCGTAGATCGCCGGAGACGACGACACGCAGAGGCAGTGGTCGGTTAGGGTTAGGTTTAGGTTTTTATCAGAAAACCCCCTAGAGTTTAGGAAATCACGGATAGGTCCTTCCAGCGTCTAAATGCAAAATCAAATTTGCATTCCGCATTAAAAACAATTAACTATTTACAAACTGATATTAAAACAATTCTAATTAATACAAAACTATATTAAAACAATTTTGAAAATTGTAAATTGATATTTTTGTATTTAAAACTCATTTAAAAATCATTTAAAAATTCTAAAAAAAATTCCTGAAAATCCTAATAATTATTTTAAGGCCATAAATGACATAAAAAATTAATTAACACTAATTTAACTAAAATTTGAAAAACAGGGGCTGACAGAGTTACAACCCTTAAACCAAACAAGGACCGGGGTTGTAACCCTTCTTTCAAACAGGACTTAGTCTCAAATCATGGTACAGTATAAAGGCAGGTAGAGCATGTGAGTAAATGAAATCATAGCATGGTGAGAAGTACAGAAAGTAAAACTGAACTGGATATATGATACAACAATAAATGTAAAATGCGATTTGAATTATTAGAGCGATATGTGATCGGCTAGGGAGTCAGGGTAGGGTTATCCACTTGGCCCGACAATCACAGAAAAATCTCTGGAAAGGGTCATGCCGGCCAACCTGGATAACCCGGCAAGGGGTGTCTGCTACACCCTACGTGAGGTGAGGGTGGCGCTAGCAAAATAAGGACATGGGACTTTGATCACATAACCCCTAATAATTCCCCCATCCCCGAATAGTATACAGATCCGGACATAGCACGTCATGACGCGGGATTCCCTAAGAGGGGAGCAAGTCCTCTTCAGGAATCGGCGTCAATGCAAGTACAAGAATCAAGACCAAGCAAGTACCAGTATCCCAAGAAATCCAGGAATGACATCTCATGACCGGAATCCGATAATACTAGTCCGTGAACTATCGTGTCGAGAATCAAGTAAGACACTACAACTGAATCGGATATAGTAGATATCAAGACAATAAAAACTATCAGTGAATGTACTCGCCTGTGGTCCTGAGCTGATAAGGTGAACAGACGCTCAGAGTAATCACAGACCTAAAGATGAGATACTACAAGTCAAAACATGGTTTAATAATGAAAGGAAAGCTAATCTAATCATGATATGCAAGTCTAAGTCAAAACTAGGTCAAACTAAGTCACACCAAGCTAAACTAGGTCACACTAGGACAACCAAGGTCAAACAAGGTCACAGAAAGTCAATCCAAGTCAAACTAGGTCAATTTGGGTCAAGGTTGACTTACAGTTGACTTTTGGTTAAAAAGTCAACTCTGGTCAACTCTGGTCAACACTGAGTCAACCCTAGGTCAAACAAGTCAAATGTTGACTAACAGTTGATTTTCAGTCAACTGGTCAACTCTGGTTTGGTTTAGGTCAATTCTAAGTCAAGTGTTGACTTGAAGTTGACTTTTGGTCAAAAAGTCCACTCTTGGTCAACAGAGGTCAAGACTAGCCTAAACTACCCTCATATAGTCATTACCTACCAAGACAACTTATTTCTAACCCCATTTTAGAAGTCAAACTCAATATCTCATCAATACCCTATTTCCTACATTTACCCTTCTCATTCTCCTCCTCATTCTCCTCCTCATTCTCATTCTCCTTCTCATTCTCCTTCCTATTCTCCTCCTCATTCTCCTTTCCATTCTCCTTCTTATTCTCCTCCTTATTCTCCGTCTCATTCTCCTTCCCATTCTCCTCCTCATTTCCCTTCTCATTCTCCTTCCCATTCTCCTCCTCATTCTCCTTCCCATTCTCTTCCTCATTCTCCTCCTCATTCTTCTTCTCATTCTCTCTATATATATATATCTATCTATATATATATATATATATATCTAACTATCTAACTATCTAACCATCTATATATATATATATATATATATATATATATATATATATATATATATATATATATATATATATATATATATATATATATATATATACATTCACATACATATCTATATATAAATACATACACACACACATGAAAATATACATAGGGACACAAAATAATATATATATATATATATATATATATATATATATATATATATATATATATATATATATATATATGTAGGAACACACAAGAACAACATCTAAATCTGAAATTAAAATAAGAATAATCAATCACACAAATATTAACCACATGGTGTGTCCAAAATTGGGGGTTTCCCACATTGACACAAAGCACAACAAAAAGGACACTCCTATGACCTCCAAATGGACACGAAATGGACACAAATGGAGATACAACCATGGGGGTCATTCCTACGAGTTCAAAATATTCCTATATGCATGTTGGGGTGATTTAGAAGAGAGATTATACCTTCCGGGAGAGAGATTCAAATGAAAAAGCTTTCCGACTCGACACCGACACGTAGAGATTCCAAAAGGACACGAACGAGCTCCGAATCCTTCCAAATTTGGCTAGCTCCTTCCTTTCATGGAGTAGAAGAGAAAAAAAAGAATATTTGGTGGAAGAAATGGTGGATTTGGAGATGAAATCAATAGAGTTGCTCTCTTGAAATTTGGGGAAGAACAACAGAGAGAAAGTTGTAGATAGAAATGAAATGGAGAGAGAGAGGTTGCTTTGGAGTGAAGCAAAGGAGAGGAGGTGCTCCATACATAGCCGGCCACATCCTAGAGGGTTGGGGGCATTTGGCAATTTACCAAAATGCCCTCCAAGTCAAAGAAATGAGTGGTTTGAGTTGGGGTCAAAATGATAACTTGAAAACTCCTAATTTCAAGTTCTAAATCTAATTCTAATCCCTAATCCCACTAAAATCAAATGGGATTAGTCAAATATAAATATCTGGGTTTGGTCATGACAAGTTGGTCGGTTCCAGTTGGGTCCCGATCAGAGTCTAAGCTACCCCGGGTCCCCGATACAAGTCGGAATGAGCTGAAATTCGAACCCGACTCAAATAACCCCAAAATAATATCATAAATAATAAAATAAATTTCAAAAATATTCAAAAGTATAAAATGACAAAAATATCCCTGTTCC
Source organism: Iris pallida (assembly GCA_029216955.1). NCBI lineage: Eukaryota > Viridiplantae > Streptophyta > Magnoliopsida > Asparagales > Iridaceae > Iris > Iris pallida. The sequence continues at coordinate 27,992,047 of JANAVB010001800.1, forward strand.
TGAAAACTTGGGGTGACAGCCGCTGCAAAGAGACGCCGCTGGGACGGGAGAGCAGCCGCTGCAAAAAGTTTGGGGGTTAGAATTTTATAAAAATTTGGGGGTTATAATTTTATAAAAATTGGGGGATTAGGATTAGAGTTTTACCAGAAGAAGACTAGAACCCGCAGCCGGTCGAACTAGAGAGGGTCGGGGGACGGGAGGAGCAGCCGTCGCCGGTCGAACTGGAGAGGGTCGAGGGAAGGCAGAAGCAACCGCTCGGCGCTCGGGGAGTTGGAGCGCTCGGGGAAAATTTTTGTTGGACAAGACAAGGGAAAGTTGGCTCTTTGCTTTTGTTTTGGCTACATGAGTTCCCTGCCTCACTGGCCATTGGTCTAAGTCTGCAGACCAACATTTAACTTTAAAAAGAATTAACATTTCTTTTTGCACTGGGCTACAACCCAGTGCACTCACAATGTCCCTCCGCCCCTGCACATATACCACAAAGTCCTTGAAGTCCAAATTTAAGAACTACATGTCCGATAAATTATTTAATGAGCTGCGAGACTCACCGTGCACCTCACATACCATCCACTTGATGGCATAGAAATGAGTAAACGTAAAACAATCCTCCACATCTTCATACAATTTAGTGGATGACATAGAAGATGCATAGTGAACCTGACTCACTGAATAATTTCTCCTACATGCCCACTTCTTCTTGAATTAATGAAGTACCATGTGCAGTAGAAAATAATGCTCCTCTTCTTTTGTTATTAGTTATAGAATATTATATAATATTAGAAATTTACGTTTAAATCGATCTCCTGACCACTCGAGCTGCATGCATCTCTCTTAACCACTAGGCTCAAGATCATTTGCATGGAGAGCTAAATATAGTTTTTAAATACTATACGGGACCCTAAAACTAAATAACCTTCTTTTTTGGATGATAGTATCAGAACATGCTTATTCTTGTAACTCAAATTTATTTATTTACTGCACACAGTATAGGCTGACGGAAACACTAATCACAGTTTTTAGAATTTTGTTACGTTTAACTTGGGATTCTGATAATGTGAGAGAAAAAGCAAATATTGATCCTTAATAAAACATGATCACTGTCAGGCCCGGAGAGTTGGATTGCTCTATCCGAAACTATATTTGGTTGCCACTTGATCTTTGTTGTGGGCCGATTCTAAAGGGCCACAAGAGACTTCGATCTCTTGTAGAATCACGCTAAGTTTGGAAGTTGCCCTCTAAATAGAGGAGTGTTGTCCAAGCCTGATGTCTTCGTTAGCTTATCCCTGGGCAGGTCCTGCATGATGCAAAACCATTTGCAGTAGAATTTCCATATATATCTATTCTCTATTCTACTATATAATAGGAAAAGTTAGATGGTAAAACTTTTGAATTCCGAAAATACTCTTACATATTTATACTAATTAAAAATAGTTCATTAATTTTAGTAAGGACAACTTAGTAATTAGGAAGACTACTCTTTAGTCTTCCTAAAGAGTCTTCCAAAACTAATTAAGAAATGTTAAAATACGTGCAAGGCACGTGCACGCACACACACACACACACACACACACACACACACACACACACATATATATATATATATATATATATATATATATATATATATATATATATATATATGTTATTGCCGGGAATACCGGGGCACGCTATTCGATGGAAAATACAGAAACTGAAACAGTTGTAAAGAGAACGTTTCAAATGCAATTCCTTAAAGAAGGTTTTTGCAACAGAGATCCAGAAGGATTCTGCAAATTACGAGATCTAAAAAGATATCGTAATACACGAATAATCTAAAGAGATTTTCGTGATCATAGCAAACTGGCAGTAGTGCCTTCTAAAAAGAAGATACTGACAGAACTGTATAAAAATTGGGGGATTAGGATTAGAGTTTTACCAGAAGAAGACTAGAACCCACAGCCGGTCGAACTAGAGAGGGTCGGGGGACGGGAGGAGCAGCCGTCGCCGGTCGAACTGGAGAGGGTCGAGGGAAGGCAGAAGCAACCGCTCGGCGCTCGGGGAGTTGGAGCGCTCGGGGAAAATTTTTGTTGGACAAGACAAGGGAAAGTTGGCTCTTTGCTTTTGTTTTGGCTACATGAGTTCCCTGCCTCACTGGCCATTGGGCTAAGTCTACAGACCAACATTTAACTTTAAAAAGAATTAACATTTCTTTTTGCACTGGGCTACAACCCAGTGCACTCACAATGTCCCTCCGCCCCTGCACATATACCACAAAGTCCTTGAAGTCCAAATTTAAGAACTACATGTCCGATAAATTATTTAATGAGCTGCGAGACTCACCGTGCACCTCACATACCATCCACTTGATGGCATAGAAATGAGTAAACGTAAAACAATCCTCCACATCTTCATACAATTTAGTGGATGACATAGAAGATGCATAGTGAACCTGACTCACTGAATAATTTCTCCTACATGCCCACTTCTTCTTGAATTAATGAAGTACCATGTGCAGTAGAAAATAATGCTCCTCTTCTTTTGTTATTAGTTATAGGATATTATATAATATTAGAAATTTACGTTTAAATCGATCTCCTGACCACTCGAGCTGCATGCATCTCTCTTAACCACTAGGCTCAAGATCATTTGCATGGAGAGCTAAATATAGTTTTTAAATACTATACGGGACCCTAAAACTAAATAACCTTCTTTTTTGGATGATAGTATCAGAACATGCTTATTCTTGTAACTCAAATTTATTTATTTACTGCACACAGTATAGGCTGACGGAAACACTAATCACAGTTTTTAGAATTTTGTTACGTTTAACTTGGGATTCTGATAATGTGAGAGAAAAAGCAAATATTGATCCTTAATAAAACATGATCACTGTCAGGCCCGGAGAGTTGGATTGCTCTATCCGAAACTATATTTGGTTGCCACTTGATCTTTGTTGTGGGCCGATTCTAAAGGGCCACAAGAGACTTCGATCTCTTGTAGAATCACGCTAAGTTTGGAAGTTGCCCTCTAAATAGAGGAGTGTTGTCCAAGCCTGATGTCTTCGTTAGCTTATCCCTGGGCAGGTCCTGCATGATGCAAAACCATTTGCAGTAGAATTTCCATATATATCTATTCTCTATTCTACTATATAATAGGAAAAGTTAGATGGTAAAACTTTTGAATTCCGAAAATACCCTTACATATTTATACTAATTAAAAATAGTTCATTAATTTTAGTAAGGACAACTTAGTAATTAGGAAGACTACTCTTTAGTCTTCCTAAAGAGTCTTCCAAAACTAATTAAGAAATGTTAAAATACGTGCAAGGCACGTGCACGCACACACACACACACACACACACACACACACACATATATATATATATATATATATATATATATATATATATATATATATATATATATATATATATATATATATATATATGTTATTGCCGGGAATACCGGGGCACGCTATTCGATGGAAAATACAGAAACTGAAACAGTTGTAAAGAAAACGTTTCAAATGCAATTCCTTAAAGAAGGTTTTTGCAACAGAGATCCAGAAGGATTCTGCAAATTACGAGATCTAAAAAGATATCGTAATACACGAATAATCTAAAGAGATTTTCGTGATCATAGCAAACTGGCAGTAGTGCCTTCTAAAAAGAAGATACTGACAGAACTGCTAAAGGCAACAGAAGGATGACAGGCGAGAGATGGAAATGTCACGACCCGTTACCCAAATTGTTGGGTCGGGCCGAGCCATGTCCAGCCTACGCTTGGTTAAAGCGCAGTAAGCTGTTCTAAGAATAGACAATAAATGATCTAAGCTACTAACAGTTCTAAAATCACATTTAAAGTTCATCACAACACAGCATCTATAAGCGAAGGTAACATGAGCATAGACTTAATAATACATAACCAAAGTATCTAACTGGAGACAAAGTCCAGTAACCAAATATAAGTATAGACCAAAATCTAAGTCTCAAAACACATGAAAATAACTAAGCAAGGTTTCCCGCTGGGACCTCTTCTGGAGCTAAGGCCAGGTCCTCAAAATCAGTGCCATAGTACGTAATACATAGCATTTCCTCCTCAAAAAGTATACCTACAACGTTATTCTGTCAGGACGGGAGCAAGTACAACCTCTACAACTAAAGTACTGAACATATAATGAAAGAGATGTACAACAAAAAACATGGTGTGATAAGTCTATAAAATAGGAAATACTGGAAAACATGGCCTCATGGTACAACTAGGATCACAGTATCATGGTAACATAGGGAACATGGCATATCTGGAATCATGGTATGACTGGAATCACGGTAAAATACATTTGTCAAGATGACACATGTATATCTAGTATTTAAAACTGGAGCAAGTACGTGATCGGTCAATAGGTGATGAGGGTGGAGTGCCACCAGTAAGAACAATATGTACTTTCGTACATGCCTAAATGTACACACGTACAAGTCCGCAGGATTTTGGGCCTATGGCAAGGTCTACATGCATAATGTCGTCCTTACACGGTATCAAGGTCGCAGATAGGGGCATGATCACGTACTCAACTGTCAGTTTCCCCATAACCCATATTCTAACATGTGAGAGATACGAGAACAGTAAAATATGTGAAAAATACTGGGAGCAGTATAAGCATGGCAGGTACTAGGAGCAGTATAAAACTCGTGAATACTCAGAGCAGTATAAAGCATAGTGAAACATGTACCGAGAACCAATATAAAACATGTGAAGATATAAGAACTGTCCTAAGCATGGTAGGGACCAAATTAATGTAACATGTGAAGATTTATCTTGCAGTTATTCAGAAAGCAGTATTTTAACAGGGTTAATACATGTTCTAGCATTAAAAGACAGTAAATGAGTGTGTAGATGTACTTGCCTCGAGCAAAGCAAGAATACTAGTACGAAGATATAGATGTCCGGTGTCCTGTCAATAATGATATACAACTCAGTTCTAAGCTATGTTCAATAATACACTAGTGGTGTGACATGACTCCCAACTAGATACTAACTAAGTGGGGACCTAACATAAAAGTCTAATGTAGAGTGCCACTAATATCCAAACTAATGTTCTAGGATCTTTACACTAGTGTAGGGGGTGGTCCAATACTATAATAACTCAAAACAACACAAAATATTGAAAGTCGTAATTATTCAATAATTAAATCAAACTGTACATTATGATCCAATAATTTTAGAGATACACAAAAAGCTCAAATATATATAAAATAAAGTACCAAAATAATCCTTGTTAATTATAGAAATTTATACTAATTTTTCTGGGATTTATAAACCCTCATAAATAATTATTAAAAATCAGCAAACATAAATATATTGAAATGAGTTCTGTTTTCCCATTTTTATAAAATACCAAAAGTACTCATTAAATGCCGAAAAAATTATAATAAATTAGATAAATTAACATAGTATTTAAATATAATTTTTCCAAGATTTTTACAGTAATTAAAATATATATAAAAATTCAAAACCAGAAAGTAACAATATCTAGAAAAATAATTAATTATAAATTAAGGATAATACATAATCAAAATCTACAGATGTTGTCGGATGATAAAATAAATATCCCCAACGTGTCCAGAATGGTCAAATCAGCTAGGATAGCCTACCCATAAGTCCAATTTGGACACAAGGACAAAACGGTAATTTCGGGTCAAAATGATGTCCGTCGTTGGACACACTTTGCACCGAAAAGCGTGTCAGGATAGAAGTCTACAAAACCTAGCAAATTATATGTCCACGAATCTAGAATGATAATACGAACCCATCGGTATGTCCAAAATAGGATTCCGATGTGCCGATCTTAAAATGATACGTTGACACGGACACTTGGTATCCGGTTTGCACGAAAATGCGTGCCAAAACAAACGTCTTCAAAACTCAGTAAATTATATGTCAACGAGTCCAGAATGATGATACGAACTCAACGGTATATCCGGAATGGGATTCCGATGAGCCGAACTCAAAGTGACCCGTTGACTCGAAAAGTGGGATCCGCTTTGCACCGAAATGCGTGCCAGGGCCCACGTTCTCCAAATCAAGCAAATTTTATATGAAAACATGCCAAAACGACACCACGAGTCTACTGGTGGTGTCAGAAATTGAATTCGGAGTCCCGGGTTCAAAAATGGAATTTAACAAGTACAATTTAAAGAATTTAGACGGCCAACTTTGGCGTCGAATTCAACCAACCAAACGTGCTTAAAATGAAACGAAATATAAAGGAGACAGGAAGATGGTTATACCAGCTGTGCACCGGAACTGACGGTGCGTAAAACGGAGCTACGACGGCGAAGTTACGAGCTGACGAAGTCGACTCCACGAAACTGTCCAAAAACAGTTTAATTTAAAATATTAACTTGGTGGCCGGTTTTGAGGTATCAAACGACATAATTAACGGACAAAAATTGACAGGAGTGAAGACGGATATACCAAGATTGCGACGGAGTAAAAATATCGCCGATCCAACGGTCGGATCTCCCAGAAAAGCTATACGAAGTTGCTGCGACGGAGCACAAATTCTGAGTTCCAAACTCGCGCGTCACGACGGGATTTCGACGTAAACGCACGAATCGTGTGTTCAACACGCCGGGGAGGCCGGTGGTGGACAGGGAGAGGTCGCCGGGGGTCGCTGGACGAGGGGGGCTCGCGGGGGCGGGCCGGCCATGTGGTGGCGCACGGCACACCCATGCATGCGCGCGGGGGCGGCGCGACAGCTACTGCCGCATGCTGTTGCTGCTGCTCGCAGCTGCTGCTGCGGCGCGTGGTGCGGTGGCGTGCGGCGGCACGTCGTCGGGGCACGGCGAGGGGGGGCTGTGCGATGGTGGCGACGGCTTGTGGAGGTGGTGGAAAGATGATAATAATAGAGGAAGAGGAGGAGGAGAAGAGGGAGGTGGTTGTGGGTGTTGCTCATGGTGATGGTGATGTTCGGCTAGGTGGGAGGGGGCTGTCGGCTGAGTGGTGGTGGTAGCCGTGAGTGTGGAGAGGAAGAGAGTGTGAGTTATTATTGCGTGTGTGTGTGTTTATATGTGTGTGAGTGTTTTAATAGAAAGAGAGAGTGAAAATAGTGAGTGATATTTGAGAGAGGGAATAGGAGGTCGGCCGAAGGGGGGTTGTTCCTGCTGGTGATGGGAGAGGGTGAGGGGGGTGAGGTGGTGTGAGGAGAGAGAGAGTGAGGGATATTTATATATATATATATGTATATATATATAAGAGATATTTTAAATGAGATATTTGTAGAATAGAGAGAGAATAAATAGATATTTAAAATAGGAAAAAAATAGGGAAATTATGTAGGGCACTTGGGCAGTCATGGGAGAACAACATGGGACTTGGGTTCGGGTTCGATCGAACCGGGTTGAGTCAAAATCAAACCGGGTGCAATAATCGAATTAAAATAGGAATTTATAATCATGGATAAATAAACAACATGCGGGGACTCAAATAAATGGGACACAAGTTTCATGCGGGTAGTAGGCTTCGTATGGGCCACGTCCATACTTTGGGTTGACTAGGTCGGATCGATGTCGGGTCCCGAAATTAAATCGAAAATTAAATCGAGTTTCACGGTAGATAATTAATTGGCCTAAATTGAACCGAAAGTTGTGCGAAGGAAATGGAGCACAAAATGGAGTGTCTGAGTGGGACACGAAGGTCATGGGTGAAGAGCGTCTCGAGTAGATCATTCATGAGAAGTTGGTTCTGGGAAAACGAATGGTCTCGTGCTCCTAAATTAAAAGTCACGGTGACGTGCAAACGAAGATCAAAAATAAAAGTGGGAATAATTATTCAACGATTAATTGGTCTAAGTTGACCCGAACTTGCGCGATATAAAAAGAGCACAAGGGAACGAGTTCAAGTGGGACACGATATATCAACAGGAAGATAATCTTGCCTACTTCAAAACCCATGAAGAGAGTTTACAGAGATTGGCATCCCTGACGCTCCAGAAGTCAAAGTTACAGAAAGGCACATTAATGATCTAAACAATTAAATAATAATATATTTATCGAAAACAATTCATTCAGAAAAAATAAAAATAAACCCTAAAATTCAGGGGGCTTACATCCTACCCACCTTACAAAAATTTCGTCCTCGAAATTAAAAATCATCCAACCGGTCAAACTATAACATGTAGCTGCTCTGGCTACGATACTCAATCTGCTATCCTTGTAATCATCTCTTTTGTTTCTCCTACAAACTTTTTGGTTCAGGTTCAACAATGGTCCTTCTATCATAAACTATGTCATATATCCTTTAGAATCTTCCATACTAATCATGAAACCTTTATGTATACCCTAAACTATAGGTCATTCTTTGGACATGTCTATAAGCCTAAAATGCTTAATCATCAACCATATTTTCAACCTCAATTGTAAATACTGGATTTCCTTATCATATCCTAAGTATCCTTATTTCATCAATCCACAGTTCCTTGGCATCATTTATAGTCAATCCTTTCCTACAGTTTCTCCTTGAAATTATACGTTCAATTCTTATCCTTGGCGTAGAGCCTTCTTCTTTTTACTCAACAAGTCCTCCGAATATAAATCCTCGATTTCAAAACTCCAGATTTATTAATTACCAATGTGCATATGTCTCTGTCTTGTTCATTGTCTTTTTAACTGATATCTTTTCGATCTCGTATACAATACGATAACTCATTCTAACTTATTCTATATCAATCCACATATCGATCTACCCTGCAATCACATGTAATTAGCTATAGATAACCAACCAAAATTCTACAAATGCTAAATCCTCAAACTGCTAAGCACAAGATTCTAATCCTCAATCCATTAGTCACAACAATATAATATCTTATAATTCCATCTTAGATACCCTATCATCAAGTCATCCTATCAATACAATCGTTCTTAATGGTTTCCAAGTCTACTATGGTCAGTCACCCATACTTGTCCTATAAGCTTAATCTAACCAATCCCTAGGAAAAGTACTTATCATAATCATATCATACATTTATAGTTATACTACAGGATCAGTCAACAAGGTTTGGCTATTTCAGTCGTCTATCAAGTAGAAGGTAACAAGGCCTAAGACTGGGTCAAGCAATCCATAACAGTGTCCAAACAAGTTAAAGGGTCAAGCAAGACAGAAAAAGTTTATTGGAATATCTCCAAGAATGGTACGAAGACAACGAAATGCATAACGAGAAGAATTACCCAAGAGGTTAACGAAAAAGAGTTTAGTCAAGTTATAGGAAAGATAGAACACAAAAATAATTATGTCTAAAAGATAACATGAAAGCAATTCTATTGGAGAGTTCTAGAGAACCTATAATCCTAGTTATAGATGGAACAGAGTTAATCAAGACGGGGAAGAATGATAATAAGAATTTATTCTTGCTCATTCGGTCATAACAAAGTGAACCAAGTTGAGATATGATCTGATAACCATATACGTCTTCCTGAAATCATGTTGCCAGAATTCTCGCCACACTAGTAATCTTAGATGCACTAAACGATAGAGTCATAACTAAGGTATACACCCTATAATCATATCATCTAGATTCCTTACCACGCCAACCGGTATGGCTGCAAGAAAATCTAAATTCTATGAATAGGATAGTATATCCAAAATCAGGCTCTATGTTTTTGTCATATCAGCTAATATGGCTGCGATAAATTCTAAACTCCATAAATAAAGCAGACGTTTACCTTATCAGGATATTTCATAATTTAATCCACAAAATTTATCACGATGCAAGATCAAAGTTAACAACAAAATCAGAAATTAAATTCAACAACGAATTTAAAGAAGAGCAAATAGAAATAAGTGGAAACTGATTTCTAGATAAGATTAGAGTGAGATTAGAGTGAGATCCTCAGGGGTCATCCCAAGGGTACAAACTTGGTCTAAATTGACCCACTGAAATACAAACAAGAGGCTAATTATAGCTAACGGTCCTATGCTGTGATGAGTTCTCCTATGTTGCAATCCTAGATATCCTCTAGGTGTTCTAAATGTTTATCCCTAGTGTTAACAAGTTGTCCTAGATCCTAATTGCAGGCATGCTTGGTACAATAACGTAACCAAACAACTTAAGTCGAGACCTGCATGGGCCGCCAAAAAAACATGTCACAACCCGTTACCCAAATTGTTGGGCCGGGCCGAGCCATGTCCAGCCTACGCTTGGTTAAAGCGCAATAAGCTGTTCTAAGAATAGACAATAAATGATCTAAGCTACTAACAGTTCTAAAATCACATTTAAAGTTCATCACAACACAGCATCTATAAGCGAAGGTAACATGAGCACAGACTTAATAATACATAACCAAAGTATCTAACTGGAGACAAAGTCCAGTAACCAAATATAAGTATAGACCAAAATCTAAGTCTCAAACACATGAAAATAACTAAGCAAGGTTCCCCGCTGGGGCCTCTTCTGGAGCTAAGGCCAGGTCCTCAAAATCAGTGCCATAGTACGTAATACATAGCATTTCCTCCTCAAAAAGTATACCTACAACGTTATCCTGTCAGGACGGGAGCAAGTACAACCTCTACAACTAAAGTACTGAACATATAATGAAAGAGATGTACAACAAGAAACATGGTGTGATAAGTCTATAAAACAGGAAATACTGGAAAATATGGCCTCATGGTACAACTGGGATCACAGTATTATGGTAACATAGGGAACATGGCATATCTGGAATCATGGTATGACTGGAATCACGGTAAAATACATTTGTCAAGATGACACATGTATATCTAGTATTTAAAACTGGAGCAAGTACGTGATCGGTCAATAGGTGATGAGGGTGGAGTGCCACCAGTAAGAACAATATGTACTTCCGTACATGCCTAAATGTACACACGTACAAGTCCGCGGGATTTTGGGCCTATGGCAAGGTCTACATGCATAATGTCGTCCTTACACGGCATCAAGGTCGCAGATAGGGGCATGATCACGTACTCAACTGTCAGTTTCCCCATAACCCATATTCTAACATGTGAGAGATACGAGAACAGTAAAACATGTGGAAAATACTGGGAGCAGTATAAGCATGACAGGTACTAGGAGCAGTATAAAACTTGTGAATACTCAGAGCAGTATAAAGCATAGTGAAACATGTACCGAGAACCAGTATGAAACATGTGAAGATATAAGAACTGTCCTAAGCATGGTAGGGACCAAATTAATGTAACATGTGAAGATTTATCTTGTAGTTATTCAGAAAGCAGTATTTTAACAGGGTTAATACATGTTCTAGCATTAAAAGACAGTAAATGAGTGTGTAGATGTACTTGCCTCGAGCAAAGCAAGAATACTAGTAAGAAGATATAGATATCCGGTGTCCTGTCAATAATGATATACAACTCAGTTCTAAGCTATGTTCAATAATATACTAGTGGTGTGACACGACTCCCAACTAGATACTAACTAAGTGGGGACCTAACATAAAAGTCTAATGTAGAGTGCCACTAATATCCAAACTAATGTTCTAGGATCTTTACACTAGTGTAGGGGGTGGTCCAATACTATAATAACTCAAAACAACACAAAACATTGAAAGTCGTAATTATTCAATAATTAAATCAAACTGTACATTATGGTCCAATAATTTTAGAGATAGACAAAAAGCTCAAATATATATAAAATAAACTACCAAAATAATCCTTGTTAATTATAGAAATTTATACTAATTTTTCTGGGATTTATAAACCCTCATAAATAATTATTAAAAATCAGCAAACATAAATATATTGAAAATGAGTTCTGTTTTCCTATTTTATAAAATACCAAAAGTACTCATTAAATGCCGAAAAAATTATAATAAATTAGCTAAATTAACATAGTATTTAAATATAATTTTTCCAAGATTTTTACAGCAATTAAAATATATATAAAAATTCAAAACCAGAAAGTAACAATATCTAGAAAAATAATTAATTATAAATTAAGGATAATACATAATCAAAATCTACAGATGTTGTCGGATGATAAAATAAATATCCCCAACGTGTCCAGAATGGTCAAATCAGCTAGGATAGCCTACCCATAAGTCCAATTTGGACACAGGGGCAAAACGATAATTTCGGGTCAAAATGATGTCCGTCGTTGGACACACTTTGCACCGAAAAGCGTGTCGGGATAGAAGTCTACAAAACCTAGAAAATTATATGTCCACGAATCCAGAATGATGATACGAACCCATCGGTATGTCCAAAATAGGATTCCGATGTGCCGATCTCAAAATGATACGTTGACACGGACACTTGGTATCCGGTTTGCACGGAAATGCGTGCCGGAGCAAACGTCTTCAAAACTCAGCAAATTATATGTCAATGAGTCCAGAATGACGATACGAACTCAACGGTATATCCGGAATGGGATTCCGATGAGCCGAACTCAAAGTGACCCGTTGACTCGAAAAGTGGGACCCGTTTTGCACCGAAATGCGTGCCAGGGCCCACGTTCTCCAAATCAAGCAAATTTTATATGAAAATATGCCAAAACGATGCCATGAGTCTACTGGTGGTGTCAGAAATTGAATCCGGAGTCCCGGGTTCAAAAATAGAATTTAACAAGTGTAATTTAAAGAATTTGGACGATCAACTTTGGCGTCGAATTCAACCAACCAAACGTGCTTAAAATGAAACGAAATATAAAGGAGACAGGAAGATGGTTATACCAGCTGTGCACCGGAACTGACGGTGCGCAAAACGGAGCTGCGACGGCAAAGTTACGAGCTGACAAAGTCGGCTCCACGAAACTGTCCAAAAACAGTTCAATTTAAAACGTCAACTTGGTGGCCGGTTTTGAGGTACCAAACGACATAATTAACAGACGAAAATTGACAGGAGTGAAGATGGATATACCAAGATTGCGACGGAGCAAAAATATCGCCGATCCAACGGTCGGATCTCCCAGAAAATCCGTGCGAAGTTGCTGCGATGGAGCGCGAATTCTGAGTTCCAAACTCGCGCGTCACGACGGGATTTCGACGTAAACGCATGAATCGTGTGTTCAAAACGTCGGGGAGGCCGGTGGTGGAAGGGGAAGGTCGCCGGGGGTCGCTGGACGAGGGGGGCTCGCGGGGGCGGACCGGCCACGTGGTGGCGCACGGCACGCCCATGCACGCGCGCGGGGGCGGTGCGGCAGCTACTGCCGCATGCTGCTGCTGCTGCTCGCAGCTGCTGCTGCGGCGCGTGGTGCGACAGCGTGCGGCGGCGCGTCGCCGGGGCACGGCAAGGGGGGGCTGTGCGGTGGTGGCGGCGGCTTGTGGAGGTGGTGGCGGTGGTGGGAAAATAATGGTGAGGGTGATGGGAAGATGATAATAATAGAGGAAGAGGAGGAGGAGAAGAGGGAGGTGGCTGTGGGTGTTGCTCATGGTGATGGTGATGTTCGGCTAGGTGGGAGGGGCTGTCGGCTGAGTGGTGGTGGTAGCCGTGAGTGTGGAGAGGAAGAGAGTGTGAGTTATTATTGTGTGTGTGTGTGTGTTTATATGTGTGTGAGTGTTTTAATAGAAAGAGAGAGTGAGAATAGTGAGTGATATTTGAGAGAGGGAATAGGAGGTCGGCCGAAGGGGGGGTTGTTCCTGCTGGTGATGGGAGAGGGTGAGGGGGTGAGGTGGTGTGAGGAGAGAGAGAGTGAGGGATATTTATATATATATATATGTATATATATATAAGAGATATTTTAAATGAGATATTTGTAGAATAGAGAGAGAATAAATAGATATTTAAAATCGGAAAAAAAAATAGGGAAATTATGTAGGGCACTTGGGCAGTCATGGGAGAACAACATGGGACTTGGATTCGGGTTCGGTCGAACCGGGTTGAGTCAAAATCGAACCGGGTGCAATAATCGAATTAAAATAGGAATTTATAATCATGGATAAATAAACAACATACGGGGACTCAAATAAATGGGACACAAGTTTCATACGGATAGTAGGCTTCGTATGGGCCACGTCCATACTTTGGGTCGACTAGGTCGGATCGATGTCGGGTCCCGAAATTAAATCGGAAATTAAATCGGGTTTCACGGTAGATAATTAATTGGCCTAAATTGAACCGAAAGTTGTGCGAAGGAAATAGAGCACAAAATGGAGTGTCTGAGTGGGACACGAAGGTCATGGGTGAAGAGCGTCTCGAGTAGATCATTCATGAGAAGTTGGTTCTGGGAAAACGACTGGTCTCGTGCTCCTAAATTAAAAGTCACGGTGACGTACAAACGAAGATCAAAAATAAAAGTGGGAATAATTATTCAACGATTAATTGGTCTAAGTTGACCCGAACTTGCGCGATATAAAAAGATCACAAGGAAACGAGTTCAAGTGGGACACGATATATCAACAGGAAGATAATCTTGCCTACTTCAAAACCTATGAAGAGAGTTTACAGAGATTGGCATCCCTGACGCTCCAGAAGTCAAAGTTACAGAAAGGCACATTAATGATCTAAACAATTAAATAATAATATATTTATCGAAAACAATTCATTCAGAAAAAATAAAAATAAACCCTGAAATTCAGGGGGCTTACAGGAAATGCTGGGGTGAATTATCACCGTTGCTCAAAGCTTTATTCGTCCTCTACGAACAGCTTCCAAGAACCAGCAAGGTTGACGGAAAACCTTGGAACACTCCTGCTCTTCTGACTCCTCGGAAGACGGCGAACTCCTCTGGCAATGGCTCTACTCTTCTCTCTCTGTTTGAAGTAACAGAACCCACGCGTACTAAAAAGTACTAGTGTTTGTGTTAAAGAACACGCTCACTACTCTGTTGTGTTAAAGAACACTTAGAGTTTTTCTCCCTGGAATTCTGATTACTACTCCCCTCAGAGAGAGGAGAGAACCTGCATATATAGCCCACGGGGCGGTTGCCAAACAGTTGCCTGAACTTCAGGGTAGTGGCAGAACCACTCCTGAACGTGCAGCAACTGCTGCAACCGTTCCCGCTCTAATATGCAGCCAGCCATACGCACATACGCGGACACGCGGGTACGCGGGTTCACAGGTTCGCTGCGTACGCTGCCATATGCTACCATACGCTGCCTTACGCTGCCGTATGCAGCCGTATGCAACCGTATGCTGCGTATACGCGTATTAGCGTTACTTATGCGTACTTTGCGACGAAGCTGACTTGCTAAGTGCAAAGTACGCCAACAAAATGCCACATTACGCCTCATGAGCCCGAGCCCGAGTTCGAGTCCGAGCCCGAGTCCGAGTCCGAGTCCGAGTCCGAGTCCGAGTCCGAGTCGCTAAGCTCCTACGGAGCTTAGCTCCATGGCAATAAATTTCCAAGAGCAAAAAGCTTACAACTTCTTAATTGTTGATTAAGCCTTTATACCATTAATAATTAATCCCACATGGCACACACCCATGTGCACTACATGTGCATCTCCATAAAGAGAAAAGACTCATATATGTGGAGATACACATTCCTTTCTAGCCGATGTGGGACTAAAAACCAAAACAAAAGGCTACAAACCCAATAATCCCCCACATATCTCTATATATGTGAGTACGAGTGTTCTCCACAGTAACTGTCCATTATGCTTTTAGGGTAGATGCCACTTAAGACTTGAATCTTCCCACGTGAGTCAAACAACAGACTACAAATACAAGAATGGACTAAACCTTGAATTCTGCATCATAGCTGAAATTCTACCCATTCACATAATGTAGTCACATGTGCCTCTGGCTACACATTAAAGGCCCTGTGCCAGCCTGGTTTCAGTGTATAATTTTGGGTGTCTACAAGTTTATCTTCAAGAGACGGCCTGATATCTCTGTCATACACTATAGGTGAGTTCATTATAAAGAGACATGGCATGAAGCGCTTTACGCTTTCCTTGCGGTGCTACGCCGCTATGACATGGCTTAAAGCCGAGGCCTTACCCCGTACCGGGAACCTCATCGTAGTGTCATACTACAGTAGCATGAGGTAACCGCCTCTTTGTAGTGTCAAACTACCCAGCATAAAGCCTTAGGCCCCTTTGCGGTGTTACGCCGCAACGACATGGCTTGCAAGGCCGAGGCTTTATCCCTAACCGGGTACCTCATGGTGGTGTCGTGCCACTGTAATATGAGGAACTCCTCCTCTTTGTAGTGCTGACTACACCCCTCTTTATATTTAATATACAGCATTAGGCTAACTGCCTATTTGCGGTGCTACGCCGCTGTGACTTAGCCTGCAAAGCCAAGGCTTTATCCTATTCCTGGGCAGCACCCCACATATAGGAACCTCATTGTGGAGTCACCCCACTGTAGCATGGAGTTTTACTCCTTGTATTGCTGCTCTACCGTGCTTCCTGTAAAGCACTCCAGGCATTCACTCTGCCTGAGAACTCATTAAGGCAATTAAGCCAACTTTCCCACAGGAACCATTTTTCGCAGAAAACAATAGTAGACAACAGTGGTTATAGGTCCGTAACCTCTCCATGCCCAATAGAACATGTACCCACCGTTCCTGATATTCTTCCGATTAGTGGTCCTCCCTTGAACCAAAAGCTAGATGCCTAGTAGATAAATCTTTGAACTATTAGCATAAAACTTTATGGTAGGAATACAAAAATCCAATATCAGAATGCCTTTAAGCCCATTTTACAAGCTGTGTCATTGACCAGCTGGCGCTTGAGGCCCTAGGTGAACGGATCCGCCAGGTTCTCCTGACTCCGAACATCAATCACTGCAATAACACCTCTCTTGATAAGATCGTGTACTGCCCTGTGCTTCAACCGCACAGTCCTCTTCTTCCCGTTGAAGAGGTCATTTGATGCCACCGCCGCAGTCGCCTGGTTGTCGCAGTATATCGGTATCGCCGGTATTTGCGCTCCAACCAATGGAAGATCATACATGAGCTCCTGAAGCCATTCTGCTTCCTCGGCTGCGGTATCTAGTGCAAAGAACTCAGATTCCATGGATGACCGCGAGAGCATAGTCTGCTTCTTCGACTTCCACGATATAGCAGCTCCACCCATTGTGAAAATGTATCCACCTGTGGACCTCTCGCTCTCCACCTCTGAGCACCAACTGGCATCACTGAAGCCTTCCACTACCGACGGATCTCCGCTGTAGTACAGTGCATATGTCTGAGTCTTCTTGAGATATCTCATAACCCGTTTCACAGCTTTCCAGTGTTCAGTACCTGGGTTGCTCGTGAAACGACTCAGCATTCCCACGGCGAAAGCTATGTCAGGCCTTGTGGCAGTAGTAGCATACATCAAGCATCCTATTACGCTTGCATACTCCAACTGCCTGATGCTTTCCCCTGAATTAGGCTTCAGCTTCAGATCACACCTGTACGGCGTATCGATCCCTGGAAGATCCCGATACCCATAACGAGTGATCATTTTCTCAATATAATGAGACTGTGACAGCGCTAGTCCAGTGTCTGTCCGGATGATCTTTATCCCTAAGATCACATCAGCTTCCCCCAAGTCCTTCATACTGAACTTGCTTGAGATAAATTTCTTTGTCTCCGTGACACAGCTAATATCCGTACCTAGGATAAGCATGTCGTCCACGTACAGACAAACGATCACACCTCTTCCATCAGCGAACTTCGTGTAAACACACTTGTCCGTATCGCTGACCATGTAGCCATTTGACCTTATAACTTTGTCAAATTTCTTATGCCACATCTTGGGAGCCTGTTTAAGACCGTACAAAGATTTCACCAACTTGCAGACTTTGTCTTCAAGACCCCTGATGACAAATCCCTCTGGCTGTTGCATGTAAATCTCTTCGGTCAGCTCGCCATTTAAGAAAGCCGTATTCACATCCATCTGATGTATCACCATTTTATGTATTGCTGCGAGAGCAATCAACATTCTGATGGTGGTCATCCGGGCTACTGGAGCATACGTGTCAAAATAGTCAATCCCCTGCTTCTGAGAAAACCCCTTGGCTACCAACCTAGTCTTGAACTTGTCAATAGTTTCGTCTGCTTTCATCTTCTTCTTGAAGATCCATTTGCATCCGATGGGTTTCGCTCCTTCAGGAAGATCAACCAACACCCAAGTGTTATTTGAGGTGATGGAATCAATCTCATTGTCAATCGCCTCCTTCCAGAAAATTGCGTCTCTGGACTTTATCGCCTCATCATAGGTAAGCGGATCTGCTTCCACATGATAGGTGACAAAGTCACTTCCGAAGTCCTTCGGCCTCCTCACACGCTTAACTGACGACTCAGCTTGTTCTGGTTCAACCGTTGTATCAACAACAATATCTTCTTGGACCACATCTTCATTGAAGACTTCAGTCTCTTGTGCACCCTCATTATTCTCCGGAACATCCGAAAGAACAATATTCTTGTGCCTTGCAAACTTGTCTTCAAAATATTCTGCATCGCGAGATTCAATGATATGATTTGACTCAATATCAAGAAATCACCGAGCATCACTCTTCTCGGCATACCCCAAGAAGATCGTCTTTGTAGTCCTTGTCCCAAGCTTCTGAATCTTTAGATCTGGAAGCTTGACATACGCCAGACACCCCTACACTCGAATGACATTCAAGTTAGGTCTGACCTTGAACCAGAGTTCATGAGGAGTAATGTCTGAAGTTGCATGAGGCACTCTATTTAGAATAAAAGTGGCCGTCAATGCAGCTTCTCCCCAGTAGCACTTAGGAAGGCCAGCAGTCAACAACATTGAATTTATCATTTCTGTCAACGTCCTGTTCTTCCTCTCAGCTACTCCGTTTGATTGAGGAGAGTACGGAGCCGTAGTCTCATTGACAATTCCATGTTCCTTACAGAACGATGCGAATTCATGAGACCTGTACTCCCCACCTCGATCACTTCTTATCCTTTTGAGTTGTTGTCCAGTACTCTGCCGCTCAGCTTCGGCTCTGAACTCCTTGAACTTCTCGAATGCTTCGTCTTTAGCCTTCAGCAAGTAGACGAACGCACACTTTGAGAAGTCATCGATGAAGGTTATGAAATACTTCATCCCGGCCTTTGTAGAGAACTGTTTGAAGTCACAGATATCGGAGTGAACCAACTTCAGAAGATCTATACTTTGATTAACCCGAGGAAAGGGTTTCCTTGTGATCTTCGTTTGAGCACAAACTTCACATTTCTCTACCTTACCTCCACATTTGGAGATAAGTCCTAGACTAGACATTCTGTTTATTCGTTTACAATGAACATGTCCTAGCCTATTATGCCACAACTCAAGAGTATAAGCAGAATGAGTGACTTCATTAATTACATTAATTACATTGGACTGATTTACCAGCTGAATCTTGAACATTCTTTCGGTATAAAAAACTTTCCCGAAATATGTTTCCTTGATAGACATCACCATCTGGCCAGCATTGATGTCCATCCTGAGGCCTGCATTGCAGAGTAGGCCTCCCGAGACCAGATTCTTGGCGATAGCAGGTACGTGCTTTACGCCTTGAAGCGTCAGAGACTTCTCCGAAGTCAGCTTCAACACCAGCGTCCCGATCCCGAGCACTTCAGCTTGTGCTTGGTTCGCCATCATAACCACTTCAGAAGTAGGTGTATAGGTGGTGAACCACTCCTTACTGGAGCAGACATGGCAGGAGGCTCTAGTGTCTACCCACCAGTCAGAGTCAGTCCTTACTGCATCAACCTGTGCAATCATAGTAATTACGTCAGTGATCATAGATACCTTACTAGGCTCTCCTTGCTCTGATTGCTTGGTCTTTGCTTTACACTCATTCTTAAAGTGGCCCTTCTTGCCACACTTGAAGCAAGGCATTTCTGACTTTGGCTTCTTTTTCTTGATAGAAGTTCCCTTGACTTTTAGATTGTCAGGGTTCTTCTTCTTGCTGTGGAAAGCTGTCTGCTTTCCCTTTGGTTCCTTGGTCTGAACCAGATTGGCGTTAGCCAATTGCTTGGACAGTGTGTCCACCTTCAGTTGAGCCCGCATCTGGTCCTCAACATAGATTTCCTGTAGGAGATCTTCAAGGGTGATCTCCAACTTCTTCCTATGCATGTTTGCATAGAACTTGCTCCACCCAGCGGGGAGCTTTGAGACCCCTCCAACAACAAACTTGTCGGGGAGGGACATCGCCTCGTCTTCCAGCTTCTGTCGCAGTTTCAGGAACTCCTTTACCTGCGGCAGCATAGACTTTTCGTCCTCAAAGAACCACTTGTGATATTTTTTAACCACAAATATTTTACTGCGGTTCTTGTCTTCTTCGTAGAGTTTTTCTAGAGACTCCCATATGTCTCTAGTGATATTCTTCTTAGTATAGGATTCTGCTAGGGAATCCTCCATAGCATTCAGGATAAGCAACCTGCAAATGCTATTCTCCCTTCTCCACTTGGCCTGAAGTTTAGTAGCCGCAGAGATTGCGGCAGCAGACCCAGTATCTAGAACGGTAGGTTCCTCTTCAAGAAGCACGTGATCCACGTCTCTGAGTTGAAGAGTGAGATAAACCTTCCTCTTCCAGACTTGATAATGCTCTCCATCAAACTTCTCTAACTTACAGAAGTCAGTGTTTAGGAGTGAAGCATTAATGTTTTCCATCGTAGCAATAAAGCTTTGAGATTGTTATTGCCGGGAATGCCGGGACACGCTATTCGATGGAAAATATAGAAACTGAAACAGTTGTAAAGACAACGTTTCAAATGCAATTCCTTAAAGAAGGTTTTTGCAACAGAGATCCAGAAGGATTCTGCAAATTACGAGATCTAAAAAGATATCGTAATACACGAATAATCTAAAAAGATTTTCGTGATCGTAGCAAACTGGCAGTAGTGCCTTCTAAAAAGAAGATACTGACAGAACTGCTAAAGGCAACAGAAGGATGACAGGCGAGAGATGGAAATGCTGGGGTGAATTATCACCGTTGCTCAAAGCTTTATTCGTCCTCTGCGAACAGCTTGTAGGAACCAGCAAGGTTGACGGAAAACCTTGGAACACTCCTGCTCTTCTGACTCCTCGGAAGACGGCAAACTCCTCTGGCAATGGCTCTACTCTTCTCTCTCTGTTTGAAGTAACAGAACCCACGCGTACTAAAAAGTACTAGTGTTTGTGTTAAAGAACACGCTCACTACTCTGTTGTGTTAAAGAACACTTAGAGTTTTTCTTCCTGGAATTCTGATTACTACTCCCCTCAGAGAGAGGAAAGAACCTGCATATATAGCCCACGGGGCGGTTGCCAAGCAGTTGCCTGAACTTCAGGGTAGTGGCAGAACCACTCCTGAACGTGCAGCAACTGCTGCAACCGTTCCCGCTCTAATATGCAGCCAGCCATACGCACATACGCGGACACGCGGGTACGCGGGTTCGCTGTGTACGCTGCCATATGCTACCATACGCTGCCTTACGCTGCCGTATGCTGCGTATACGCGTATTAGCGTTACTTATGCGTACTTTGCGACGAAGCTGACATGCAAAGTGCAAAGTGCGCCAACAAAACGCCACATTACGCCTCATGAGTCCGAGCCCGAGCCCGAGCCCGAGTCCGAGTAGCTTAGCTCCATGGAAATAAATTTCCAAGAGCAAAAAGCTTACAGCTTCTTAATTGTTGATTAAGCCTTTATACCATTAATAATTAATCTCACATGGCACACACCCATGTGCACTACATGTGCATCTCCATAAAGAGAAAAGACTCATATATGTGGAGATACACATTCTTTTCTAGCCGATGTGGGACTAAAAATCAAAACAAAAGGCTACAAACCCAACAATATATATATATATATATATATATATATATATATATATATATATAGTTTCTGATGGTCAATTGTTGATAGTGTTGAAAGCAAAATGCAACTGGAAAGAAAGACTTCAACTATGTATCTCCACCCATCAGTAAGAAAAGAAAAGGATAGACAGCAACTGTGATAGGCCAACTGTCTTCCCGTAGAGTGTCGATCTCATCTGCAGTACTTAACCCCAATCCAGCATACTACAGTTTGGTCGAAACCGACTTCTACGAGGTCTCAGAGCGCACACGCACGTCTGTCAGTACACGACCCGAAACCGGCTACAAGACGACCGTGAAATCCATGTAAAAATGTGGGTTCCAAACTGTTAGGGTTTGCCGAACTCGAGTGACTCTTGTGATTATCGATGAGAGATATAAGACTCCGGCTGAATGACGGAAGATCAGTGGATCGAGTCACGGAAACGTATTATTTTTTCAGTTATTTGGTGGGAGTTGGGGACAGTGGACCCAACAGGCATACAATACAACATATACTACGTCCCGTGCGTATCGTCCGAACATCTCAAAAAAAAAAAAAAAAAAACAAAACAAAAAGAAACTGTTAGTGTTCCAATTGGATTGGAGTGATTTTAATCGGATAGTACTGCGAGAAGTTATTCAGTGAGCCAGATTTATCATACATCTTAATTTTCTTCTACATGATGGTATAGAAATGTGGAAAACTGTTCCAGACTGCCACTGCATGTACTCATCTTCATGCCATCAAAGCGGAGGAGAATCAACATTTACGGTGAGGCCGACTCACGGAATTGTTTCTATCCAACAGTGCTGATAGGAAAAAAAACTTAATGAGTCATCCAATTAGCATATATACATGCATATATAGGAAAGCGATGGGCAAACAAACAAAGGGCCTCTCATGTGTTCTGAAGAGGAGTGAACGAGCAGCTTGCATGGAGTGCGGGTGGTGGGGATGGGCGGGTGGCCATCCATGCACAGTGGTAGGGGGACAGCTAGGACGACGGCTCGAATAATCTCAACCAGAGAAAACTCGATCGAGACAGTGCCTCACTTTTTCTTTTTCTTTTTCCCTCTCCCCTATATCCAATAATTTTCGAAGTGTGTTATTAAAATTATTCTTAATATATAAGAAAAGTTATAAAAGTTTTTTCTTGAAATTTTAATAAATTGAGAATAGTTTTTGTAATCCATTTTGAAAATTCAAAAATATTGTAAAAATTTCATTGGCAATTGAGATAAATATCTAAGAATTTTCAAAGCTTTCGCAAAACTACCTGTCACCAAAATCGAATTCGTGGAATAATTTCCACCGGATGACCTAGCAGTTGTCATGGGACTGACATACTTACCATCAATCTTTGACTCTTATATCATGTGTAGAATTAACCCAAAATCGAGAACTGCATGCCAAACTTCGGTTTTAAACATGGCAATGGACTATGTACGCAAATATCCATGCTAACATTCAGGCCCGGAGGTGAGATTCATCGGGGGCAGGGACGACTAGATCCTGTGCGAAAAATAAATGGAGACATGTTCTTATATAAAACCTTTAATAAAACAAATTCAAAAAAAATAAATTATCCAAAATTTGACATCAACTAAGAAAAATCAATCTACGATATCTTTCAATTGCATTAATGTTTGACTAAAAGAGATACAAGTAAAGCTAAACAAACAAGTATCTTTCATCATCTTCAAATTAAGAACGATGTTCTAGCATTCTTATCGCCAAAATTATCAACTAATCGTTCATAATCAACATCTTCCAAGAACCCATTTTCTAAATGTTATATAAATAAATGTAAAATATATGACATATACATATAAAAAAAAAAAAATTTTGAGGCCTATGAATTAATTCGAGAGGCATAATACGGTCGTATCCATTCCACTTCCTCAAAATCGGCCCTGCCAATATTTATCGTAACGTAATCTCTTCCGAATTTGATTATGTACTTGCGGGTTTATCCATATACCAATTCTAGGCCCAAGTCCATAAGACTTGATGTGGATATCTGGACCTAGCCGACAATGTATCACCTATTTTCCTATCAACCGATGTTGCTTTATAAGGTAACTTCAAAATCCAAGTGATAAAATTATTATTATTTTAGTTGGTACTAAAATGGGGGAATGGATCGCGTATTAATGAAATTGTTTGCTTTGCCAACTTCACACTAATGTAGTTTTTGGCTACATAATGAAAACAAAAAATGTCCGTAAGAAAAGAGACAATAGGATCAATAGAGATCATGTCAGACAGAGACGAGACGGAACCACGTTGTGGATTGAGATGGACTCCGGTCCATCCAATTTTTTTTATATATATATATATATGTCAGTGCATATGCAATCTACCATAGTCCACCTCAAGCTACTTCAGTTCGAATTTCTGGTTGTTTTCTTGATACAAGACCTCCATATGGGGGGAGTCTGACAATATCATGTTGGGAGCCTTGTTAGCAATCACCCGAATGAAATTCGTATTATACGCAAATTTTTTCGTCCCTTTCAGAAACGTATAATACTTGCATACTTTTGACAGATACAAATCAGTACGTAAATTTTATGCATGCGAAGTTTTAAACGTGTTTCGTATAAATTATTAAAACATTTGGCGCAAAAAATGTGGTGAGAACCTGTTTAATTAACCAAATTTGAAAACATATTTAAGAAGGTGAAATTTTTAACCTCAATATTTTTATTTTTCGAATATTTGACCGAATTTTTAACGTATTTTATTTGCACTGGGCCGATTTATACTCGTAGTTTTGTCGTTCCGAATTTTTCCCGTTTGCTGAATTGCTAACAAGGGTCAGGAGTCTAAGAGGGACAAGCCCAGTTAGCAATCACCCGAATAAAACTCGTATTATACGCAAATTTTTTCGTCTCTTTCAGAAACGTATAATACTTTCGTACTTTTGACAGATCCAAATCAGTACGTAAATTTTAAGCATGAAAAGTTTTAAAACGTGTTTCGTATAAATTATTAAAAAAAATTGGCACAAAAAACGTGGTGGAAAATATCTATTCTACTATATAATAGAAAAATTTAGATGGTGAAACTTTTGAATTCCGAAAATATCCTTACATACTTATACTAATTAAAAATAGTTCATTAATCTATTCTATTATATAATAGGAAAACTTAGTTGGTGAAACTTTTGAATTCCAAAAATACCCTTACATACTTATACTAATTAAAAATAGTTCATTAATTTTAATAAGGACAACTTAGTAATTAGGAAGACTACCCTTTGGTCTTCCTAAAGAGTCATCCTAAACTAATTAAGAAATGTTAAAATACGTGCAAGGCACGTGCACATATGCTAGTTTTAATAAAGACAACTTAGTAATTAGGAAGACTATCCTTTGGTCTTCCTAAAGAGTCTTCCTAAACTAATTAAGAAATGTTAAAATACGTGTAAGGCACGTGCACATATGCTAGTGTTTAATTAACCAAAATTGAAAACATATTTAAGAATGTGAAGTTCCTAAACCCCCCCACCCCCCCCCCCCCCCCCCCCCCCCCCCCCCCCCAACACACAACACAACACACACTCTCTCTCTCTCTCTCTCTCTCTCTCTCTCTCTCTCTTAAAGGCCTCTTGAATTAATCGTGGGCTTGGCCCATGGAAATCGAGATCTCAAATTGTTGAGAAACAACTTCTATTCATTTTGTGAGAAACATGTTTTCCCCATTCTTAAAATAAAATAATTATCAGACAAAAAAATCCCACTATGATATGTGTCAATCGTCTTCCAAGTCTCGTTGGGCTGGGAAGGAGAGGCATTGTCATTTCAATATGAAGTAATGGGTGACTTTGACTTGCTGAGCAAATTAAACTAAGAACAATGTTAGGATTATAACCATTTTTTTAACCTCCTTAAAACCGCAACACACCCCCCCCCCCCCCCCCCCCCTCTCTCCCCCCCCCCCCACCCCCCCCCCACACCCCACCCCCAACCCACCCCCAAACATCTGAGGTAGAAAGAAGAGGACCCAATTGATAATTTCATGTAGGCAATATCGAGAGGTTATAAAACAAATGGTTTTCTAATCATAAGATTATTGTTAAACTAAATGATCTTTAGGAAATCTTATTCATCATGGTTCATTTCCTTACTTCATTATATATATTCAGAGTTGGATTGAAATTTATGAAATTTTTAAAAATTTGTATACAACAGTAAACTTATTAAATTGCAAAGAAGAAGTAAGTTTGCTAAATTTATCAATATACAATACTTTTACTAAGGGCTGTTTGGTTTGCTGAACTACCCCTAGGAATTGCCCAAATTTCGGAAATGGGCGGTGTTGTCCACACTTTTGTTGACCTCGTATCAGGCTTGCAGTGACTCGCTTGGGGATTGTCAAAATTCTAAATAAAATATGTTGTTCATTGAACAAAATATTTTGTATAATTTCTATATATTTCTCAACTATAAATATCACTTTGAAATTCATGAATTATGGTTATATTTCTCTTTTTAATATAGGTCTTCTCCATGTAGTAAAATCATATGAAGATTTAGAGGGGGAAAAAAGTATAAGAACCATAGTTGAGGTGGGCTAGATTTCTCAAACTCGAAAGTCTATTCCTCCATAACTAGATTCCTGATTAAACTTTTTTTAGCGCCTATAAATAGAAAAACCTAGTATTATTTTTTTTTTTTTAAGATTCTGAAATCTACTAGTATACACAAACCTAAGAGCATCAACAGTGGAAGAGATATCAAGTGCTACAATTTGATTTTAGTCAAATTTTATAGCATTTGAAGGCTGCAATGGACACCTGTCCTTACTTGAAATTTTTTAGAAAGCTAATAGACACTCCATATTTTGAGAGTATTGTAGCTCCTCTATATTAATTTTTGGGCCCACAAATATTAACCATTTTTTACCAAACAAGGAAGAAAAATAAAGAGAAAGAAGAGGGAGGAAAAATCTTACCAACATTAAAGAAAAATAAAGAGAAAAGAGAGGGAGGAGATTAATTTGGAGTATTTATTTGAAGTGTACCATTGTGTGCCAATATCTAAGAGATACTCCAAAATTAATAATTTACATATCTCCATTGTGGATGCTCTAACTACCTAAGGAAGATGCTAGTAATCCCTCTAAAGTGTTCCTCCAAAGCATTTCTTCTTGTGTTGCAGTTGACGTGATATCTGACATGACAAAAATTAAAATTAAAATTAGCTTTAATATTAATATTAACATCAAAATTACTATTAATACTAACATTAAAATAAATTAAGTGATAAAAAATTTTAGGTAAAAATTTGTCATGTCAGATATCACATAGTGGAAGATGACATCACCCAAAGAATTTGGATGGTGAATAGCATAATTAAAATACTAGTTAACATGCACGTCAGATGTCATAACAAGGAAGAATGATTTGAAGGAACACTTTGAAAAGATTAATAGCATTACTCCAAACCTAATACTAATATAATTAATTTCAGCAAAATACATGAATAAAAAATAATAAAATACATAATGGAGATTCTAACCCATCCTAATCGATATTTGAAACATATTCGTGAGTCGTACTCGGACTCCGAAAAATTGGAGATATACTTAGCTATATATGCGCGCATGAAAAAATTAATACATATTTTATCATATCCATCTTTAATTATAATTATAAAATATTTTTCAAAACAAGGGGCAACTACAAATTATAAAACAAAAGACAATTCTTTTGAAAAAAATTATACACAATTACGTAATTGTTCTCATAATTTTAATTAACAATTTAAGTAAATATAGATAAAGACATATTTGAAAGTAAAACATCAACGATAAGTCTAAAATATTTTTTTATGATACAGTAGTATAGATAAGTTCAACCCATATGACATGTGGGTCCGGGTTGTCCGAACTCTGTACTTGTCGAGTCAAATTCGACCCAAAATTGTCGTCGATCAGTCCGAGTTGGGTTCATGGGCTGGCCGGTCCACGACCCACGTATAAGTACGAAAATAATATTTTGTCCGCGGTTTGTAATCGCGGACATGACCACTTGCCGATGTGACGGCGACTATTGGTCTCTCCTGCTATGTTTGGATTCTATCCGAATCAGGAGCCAATGGTCAGCCACTGGGTCGGTCGGCGGTCACGTTTATAATTACAAACCGCGAACAACTTAGCAGCTCTCGCATAAAGTACCATGCATGTAGTTACTAAAGTTACTGATGTGCATTAGTTTGTTTGTGTGGGGATGTAGGGGTTGGAAGAGTCTATGGAAGCTTAGTAAATGGAATAACTATTCTCTCATGTTAGCCATGTTCTTGAGTTTAGTACAGTACAGTACAGTACAGTAGACAAACAGGAGGACATAAATTCAATAATGGCCCCAAAAGTGAGAGAAAGAACAAGACAAGACAATGGTGAATGAATGAAGGAATGGTCCCTTCTGATACCATTAAGTAACCTCCAGTAAACCGTGCATATATTTGAGGGACCGACAAGCCAAGCCATAGTACATGCATGCATGGTTGGTGTAGCTAAGTTAATTTTATTTTATTTTTTATTTTTTTTAATTTTTTGTAGCTAAGTTAATTCGTTCTGAAGAAGGTGAAGAACACAAATTAACAATAGGAGAAGGTAAATACTATTCTCGCTTGAAGACCTACAACTCAGTACTAATGTCTACAACCAATCTCGGTATGAAGGCCTACAAATTCAGTCCGAAAGTATCACGATCCGAAGGCCTGACACCATTACCACCGCAACAGCATCGTACCCTCCTCGTTTAATTCTCTCACAAAGAAAATAAAACACTAGCTTCCTCCGTTGCTCGAACGCGCAACTTTCTAGAGGGGATATGTCTCAATCTAACCGTTACAACCAGGGACGTAGTTAGGATTCTATATTGGGATGGACTAGATTAGGTTAGGATGGACTGACTATAGATAAACTCATATAAAAAAATAAACACAAAAAATATATATATAAGAAAAAGAAAAAAAAATCTGGGGGGAGGGAGGGCTGGAGCCCATCCTAGCCATAAGGTGGCTGCGTCTCTGATTACAACTGTTGGAGTTGGATTGCAAAACTAAGATTAAAATGTGATAGTATCTACTGAAAAGATACATGTGTACTCACAGCTGTGCAATACAAATCTAACGGTTGTAATATAGGTTGGTTCTATAATATGAAACCACCCGACTGGTCTTTGAGCATCGAATTGTGACCTGACCGCATGTCACGTGTCATCGTCCCATTGACATGAATTATGGTAGCGGATCCAAACAAACAGGGAGTTTCTACTGGGATTCGAACTCTGTCCACAATGGTCATATGCTTCCACACTAACCACTTGGATTAGTGGTCATTTTATATATATATATATATATATATATATATATATATATATATATATATATATAGAGAGAGAGAGAGAGAGAGAGAGAGAGAGAGAGAGAGAGAGAGAGAGAATGAATTATGCATGTGTCTCTCGTGGTGTGGTGTGTGGTGTACTGTCGGCGGGAGAGGGAGATGCTCTTGGGAGTTAGTGTAAGGCATGCGGGAGACCGGTATCGGACGGAAGATCGAGGATCACATGGTTTGGCACCGCGTGAGCTGGACACCATCAAAACCTTGTTCCTACGAACATCCCAACAATATACTTACTTGCTCCCCCACTTGGGTTTGAGTTGTCTTTCATTCCTTTTATTTCTTTCATGTATAATATTTGTGAAATATTTGGTTGTAGACTTAGCATTTTTCTTAACTTCGCTAGTCTTGGGTTTGCTTTGGTAACAATAATAAATTGTGATAGCTGTTTCTCATTTACTTTCAAAAATTATTCTAAATTTGAACTAGATCTAAAATTTCTTAATAAGACGAAGTTATTAAACAAAATTTCGATTGATGTTCAAAAAAGATTAAGCATAAATAGCCATGATAAAGCAATTCCAAACCCAACAATAGTGAAACGCTAGAGTTAACTGCCACATGACGAACACATTATGACTACTATATTTAGTGCGGAAAGAAATTTTCTCGTCCTCCTCTTTATTCTTAAAACCCTAACAATTGAATAGTGTTGGAAATGCGATGTGATTCGAATCGAAGTTGGTCAATGAGGCGCAATATATATTGAACATGGCCCATATACCTTAAAAAGAAATTTTCATGTAAGGTCTGAACTAAGCTCAATTATCTACAATTCATGATCTTACCTCATATCTGATGTGGGACTAAATTACTAACTCCATTGTCACCCCCTTTGAGGGCTCAATCGAAATTGAGATACTATCCAACAATCTCCACCTTAGCTGGTTCCCACCAGCCGAATAACCTTAGCACCTTTGCTAGTTTTTGCTTGTCTTCAGCCAAACAACATTAGCATCATTGCTACCTTTTGGTTCGTTTCCGTCAGCCAAGCACCCAGGAGATCCAACATATTGTCATCTCAATCAATTCGACCACAGAACCAAATGGTACATTCATCCACACAACTTCTTGCTCCACCTTGGAGGCATCGGATCCACCTTTAAAGTCAATCCGTGTAGTTGCCTATGCTCTTAGCTAGACTTTGAGAAAAGAGCCCATATATCCGTGTATATGTATGAATGTTCAACACCACCTGTCTCAAAGCAATAGAGCTGTCCAAACCAATTCCATAACCATGAGATCTGATAACACTTATTGGTAGAGCGATGTGACTCGAATCAGAGTTGGACCATGAGGTGCGATATTGGACTGACCCTATGCCTTAAAAGAAAATTCTCATGTAAGGTCTGAATCAGTCCCAATTATCTACACTCCAGGATCTACCGCCTATCTGATATGGTACTAAATTATAAACTCTACTGTCATGTCCTTTGAGGACTCAACCGAAAATAAAATACAATCCAACAAATAGAACTCTAACAACTTTTTGCAGCCACATCAAACCTACAACATGAGACTTTTGTAGGGAGACAAGTACATAGGAGGGTGGAGAGACTGTTTGATCGTGAATAACAAATTTATACTTGCACAACATATTTATTTTAAAATAATATAAAATATTTTAAAATAAATTTAATTTGAGATGTTGAATATTTATTATAGTTGGAAGTGTATAATTATTAATGGTTAATAATTATTTTAGTAAGAAGGTTTACAATTTACATATTTTATCTATAGTTAATTTAAGTATATTTTTGATATATACAAAGTTGCAAAAAAATAAAATAAATTGAAAGAAAACTTTATTGAAAACTTCAAATTAATTTTTGATATCATATATAAGGTCACAGTCATAATGTAGTCATTTTTTGTCCCGGAACTCTAAGTCTATTGCTAAGGTGGTGTTTGGTTCGATAAAAGTGGAGATGAAAGTGGATAATTTTGGAAAGTTGATCTCCTATTTATTGAGTTCAGGTGTTTGGTAAAATGTTTGAAACTCCTTTTCTTTTTTCGACCGGTGAAAGTTTAATATTGTGAAACTCATCTCACTTTTTATATATGACTGGTGAGAGTTTCATGTCGTGAAACTCGACACTTTCGTATAGTTTCATGGTGAACTCATTCGAGTTCGGACGTTTGGTTCAAAACTTGGGGAAGTGATTTTTTTTATTGATTTGGCCCTTCGCAGTTTCACGTCACTTGAGAAAATGTTATTTTTGTACCTCCGAAAAAGATGTAGGAAGCGGAGATGAAAGTGGAGAGTTTGGATATTTGGTTGTACAAAGTGATAAAAGTGAATTTTTTTTATGAGTAAATTAAATTTCGGAGTAAACTAAAAAATATATGTAACAAAATATTGGAATAAATTATTTTTTTTGGAAAATCATACAATATTTGTTAACAAAATTTGTCTTGAATACAATTTTATCACTTAGAAAATTTTAGTTTAATTTTAATTTTTTTACATTTAGTAATTATATGTCAATTAAAATAAACAAAAAATATTTGATAAGATTTATATTACAATATTAGGTTTAAATGATAATTATTTGTGTGTAACCAGCACCCACATTCAACAACCATCCACTTTCAACAACCATCCAAACAACCAATTTTTTTTTTCCACTTTCAACTACCATCGAAATAACCGAACTTTTTTTTTCACCACTTTCAATTCGACAAACCAAACAACATTTTGAAAGTCAAAATTTATGCGTACACGATGAATTTATGCGTACACGATTACGCATAACTTACGCAAACTTTATTTTTCTACTTTCGTACTTTCTTACACTTTCGTGCAACTAAACATGCCCTAAGCAAAGGTAGCAAAGTTACAATAATAATCTAACTAAATTACTAATTAATTATTAATGCACAGTTTCTAATTTATTACTAATTAACAGCAACAAAATAATACTATTACCTAATCATACTGATTATGGAATAATAATAGTTATGCTTCATAAGATATTTATGTTTTTAGTAATAATTACCAATTTAATATTAATTAATTTTAATGATTACATAATATTAATGAACTATCTCAATATCGATTGGTACCAAGATAATCCTTTTTTCATTACAAATCACACACATCTACACGTCCTTACGGTTGGAAACTCGAACCATCTTATCTGATATCCGTACTGCTTTTCACAT
The DNA here is from genome assembly GCA_029216955.1 of Iris pallida. Classification (NCBI taxonomy): domain Eukaryota; kingdom Viridiplantae; phylum Streptophyta; class Magnoliopsida; order Asparagales; family Iridaceae; genus Iris; species Iris pallida. Next base: position 28,024,291 of record JANAVB010001800.1, read on the forward strand.
GAACTACACACATTAGACAATATAACCAATTGATACTATTTCTCTTTCTAATAATAAGTAATATTAACTATTTAGCATATTTAATAATTATTACAATTAAAAAAAAAAAGGAAAATTCTACTTTCGTCTCACATTCACTAAAAAAGAAGAAGAAGGATGTTGAAATGATTTAACTTTTTACTAATATCATTGTTCCTAAATGGAAATAACATGCAGGCATACAACATCCATATGACATTGTTGTAGTAGTTGGGAACAGATCTGCTATCTCAAAATAGGGAAAATTTATGAAATGCCCAAAAACGAAAAAGTTTTATGAAAAACCCACCGCGCAATAACATTTCATCGCGTGTCCAGAATTAGCAAAAAATATATAAAAAGGGTTCCGAATGACCTTTTTGTCCTTCCTTCTAATTTATTGAAAACACCCACGAAACTACTCTTAAAAAAAACGTTTCGATACTTCATCTTCTTCCATACGCTGCTCACTTTCGAATCTAGGTTTTTTTCCTCAAAAACTCGTCGAAAAATTTCGGAAAGACCGAGACAAACGGCAAAAGTGCTAAAACGGAGGTCCAAACATCATTTTTTTTACGATTCTAAAATTTCGAAAGGCCGACAAACAATAAAATTATTTATTTCAGGCTCCTCGAAGATACGCTCATTTTGCGATAAACCGGGCCTCGTTTCGATATCCCAGTCAAAAGTTATGGTCCTTTAAAGTTTCAAATGACCATCACTACCAAAATACACTCATTTAGCGACGACTTTTTAGCGACGGAATTTTTTCGTCGGTATTAGCGACGGTTTCGTGGCCGCTCAGCGACTGATTTTCGACTACAAGCCTTTGCCATTTTTATTTTAATTTTAGGAGGAGGAACAGTCGCGCCGCCGTCGCTAGACTGACGGTAATATAGCGACGGATTTACCGTCGTCGCAACACAGTCGTATATTTGGCGGGAATTGTGTAGGAAATTGGCGGGACATATTTTCGACGACTTAGCGACGGGTAGTCAGTAGGCACATATCAAAAAGGGCGACTACCGGGCGACGGATGTATACCAGTCGCTAGTCCGTCGCTATATATACGTTTCAGACTTTAAATGAAACGGCGGGGGGAACTTTTCGCATTCCCCCCAAATTCACTCTCTCTCTCTCTCTCTCTCTCTCTCTCGCCAGTGTCGGCTTCGGTGATCGGCGTCGGTGTCGTCGTCGGCGTCGGCATCCTCTCCTCTCTCTCAACCGAAGATAACCCCCTCTCTCTCTCTCTCTCTCTCTCTCTCTCGGTGTCGTATAGGGGCTGGGCGGCGCGCTTGGGGCTGGGCCGTCCGGGGCTTGGCGGCTGGCTTGGGTCGGAGGCTGGGGGCTGGGGCGTCGGGGGCTGGGCGGTGGGCTTGGGGCGGGGGCGTCGGTGTCTGGGAGGCGGGCTTGGGGTTTTGGGGCGTCGGGGGCTGGGCGGCTTGCTTGGGTCGGGGTCTGGGCGGTGGGCTTGGGGCGGGGGCATCGGGGTCTGGGAGGCGGGGTTGGGGCGTCGGGGGCTGGGCGGCTTGCTTGGGTCGGGGTCTGGGCGGCTGGCTTGGGGCGGGGGCGTCGGGGGCTGGGCGGCTGGCTTGGGTCTGGGGCTGGGCGGTGGGCTTGGGGCGGCGGTATCGGGGGCTGGGCGGCTGGCTTGGGTCGGGGGCTGGGCGGTGGGCTTGGGGCGGCGGCGTCGGGGGCTGGGCGGCTGGCTTGGGGCGGGGGCGTCGGGGGCTGGGCGGCTGGCTTGGGTCGGGGGCTGGGCGGTGGCCTTGGGGCGGCGGCGTCGGGGGCTGGGCGGCTGGCTTGGGTCGGGGGCTGGGCGGTGGGCTTGGGGCGGCGGCGTCGGGGGCTGGGCGGCTGGCTTGGGTCGGGGGCTGGGCGGTGGGCTTGGGGCGGCGGCGTCGGGGGCTGGGCGGCTGGCTTGGGACGGCGGGCTTTGGTCGGGAGCGGCGGGTGGCTTTGCTTCTCAAATTCATCTGAGTTTATATATTGACTAAATAATGTGTTATCCATATTGGGTGTTTCATTAGCTTGGTGGTGTTTGGATTAGTAAATGTGAATATATATGGGGTTTGGATTCATGGTGTATATGTTCACTGTCTCAAGGACAGTGCGAGTTCTATCAGTTGTGTGCTTCTGTATAGATGTATATATCTATACATCTAGCTGTGGTATACATATGTGTATGTGACAATCTCAGTTAGCGACGGACTAGTTACCGGTTAGCGACGGATATTTCCAGCTCCATTAATTGCATTAATCTACGGTACGACATGGTGACGGATATTCCCTGCAGCCATTCAACTGGCGAGGCAGAAACTATGTTGCCGTAGATAAAGTTGCCTGTCCTCCGACCCTCATCCCTCGGCAATGATGATACGACAACCCATCACTATATCTTATATAGTAGTAGATGATGTCTTAGTATATTACATTAGTGAGTTCATCTTGATTCTGTTACGTACGTCCTTCAGATACTAGATACGATAAGGTTAACATATCATACACGATATGTATACAGAATATAGATGATTCACACTAATGTATGCTAGAATGAATCTTGGGTTGTGTTCTGAGCCATCCGTTCTCACACTTAAAACACATAGGAATTAGTAGTGTGAGAGCGCCGGAGAGAGTGAGAACGCCGGAGGGGGGAGGAGAGAGAGAGAGTAAAATGGTACGACATGGTGAAGTAGTACTGTATTTTGGCTCCAGTTCCAGCTCCATTTGATCTACGGTACGACATGGTGATCAGGACATAGTCTCTGCAGCCATTCGACTGGCGAGGCAGAAACTATGTAGCCGTAGATAAAGTTGACTGTCTTCCGACCCTCATCCCTCGGCAATGATGATACGACAACCTATCACTATATCTTATATAGTAGTAGATGATGTCTTAGTATTACATTATGTGAGTTCATCTTGATTCTGTTACGTTCTTCAGATACTAGATACGATAAGAACATATACTACACCATATGTACAGAACATAGATGATTCACACTAATGTATGCTTGAATGAATCTTGGGTTGTCTTCTGAGCCATCCGTTCTCACACTTGGCAAAAAATCGAATTTTTTATACTTTATCGGCTTTCGAAAATGTACTCAAATTACATGATGGTTCCTTTAGTTAGCTTGCTTATGTTACAATTATATTATTTGTGACTATCGATCTTACCAGATGGCACCCATGACCCGAGGAGCGGCACGTCGTTTGAAGAAAACAGTGAATGCTGAGGTGGCTCCTCCTACAGTTGAGGAGGAAGTGGCACCGGTTGCTGTAGGGTGTGAAAATTATGACACGCTGATATAAGACCCAGCCCAAGTCATACGCTCAAGGTCATACGCTCAGCCAAGGCCATACGCTCATCTAAAGGCCGTACGCTCAGTGAATATTATATTATTTCCTGAGATGACAGCACAGCATGTATTTAATAAAAGATGAATCTGACACTTCGTCTTTCGTGCAAAGACAGCTGCCCCATGAAGATTAGCCGTCGTATAGGTTTTCGAGAAAAGATTTTGTCTCTTACGAGGACAGCTCAGCAGCCATCATAAATAAAGAGCCATCATTACTATCATTTCTGACAGTCTGTCATCATATCTGCAGCACGACGCTCAAGAAATATTTGTCAGTATTTGAAGATATGGCGTATTTGAGAAGATTGAGAAACAGCCACGTGTCTATTCCCTCAATGCATACGGCTCCTTGCCATCCAAGTGAGCGTATGGACTCCATACGACTCTTCCCAACTAAGTGAGTGTATGGACTCCATACGACTCTTCCCAACTAAGTGAGCGTATGGACTCCATACGACTCCTTCCAACTAAGTGAGCATATGGACTCTATACGACTCCTTCCAACTAAGTGAGCGTATGGACCCCATACGACTCCTTCCAACTAAGTGATCGTATGGACCCCATACGACTCCTTCCCAGCCAAGTAAGCGTATGGACTCCATACGACTCCTTCCCAATCAAGTGAGCGTATCAGCTTTATATGATCCAAGTCAGCGTATGTAAGACATGTGCTTTCAAAAGCTAGCGTATGACTCTTCTTCAAAGACAGCGTATCACAGCAAAGGCATCCAGGATGACTTTCAAAGTACAGTCAACACACGTTCTCACGTGTCCTGTACTCAGTTACTCAGTTATTCAGAAGTTATGCAACGTGGCATCCATGCCACCAATCTCTCCTAGATATAGTCTACTACTCTCAACCGCACTCCAAGGTGTCTTCACCAGAATTCGCCACGCGTCCCTGCAGTTATGCACACGTCAAGTAACTGACTGAGCGTATGCTTCAGAACAGTTATCCAGAACTCTATAAAAGAGAGTTTCTTCATCTTCATCACAACACAGTCAATTTCAGAGAGAACAGAGAGATTGCCCAGTTGCTATCCAAGTTCTTCGAAGCTCGAGTTTTCTTCATCGCATCGTCCAAGGGATAAAGTAATCGTCTTCTAGATTAGATTCCTACAGTTGTAATTTTCTCAGATATAAAATAAATAAAGTAAAATTATTTATAAAAAATAAATTGGCGACTCTGCTTGGGAAAGCTGTCTCCTCCAACGAGATAGCAACAACTCAATGTGATATTTCGTCGATCGGCTCGACGAAGAAGACGATGGTCGTACAATTCGACCAATCTGCTTACGAAGAAATGCTCAAGGCGAAGGAGGGCCGAACTGCTTCCTCCGCTCTTCCTGCTGCCAAGAAGAAGGGACGCTCTGTCTATGTCCCTAAGTCTTCTTCAACAGCCCGAGACGCTTCTGTCACTTCTCACGCTGACAAGAACATGTCTTCAACTTCCACGAAGCACACTTCGGCTTCTCTGAATACGGCAACAGTGGCTTCTCCTAGTCACGCTGACAAATTTGGTTCTTTAACCAAGTCAGCGTGTCCAAGGAAAACCATCTCTGGACATGTCAAAGTCTCTTCCCCCTCTACTCTTACAACAGCAGTCGGCTCTTTAGCCATTGATGACTCTGTACGTATGGCAGTCAAAGGGCAGCGTACGGCAAAGGCAGCGTATGCTAAGCCAAAGCCAGCGTATGCTAATAAAAAGGCAGCGTATGACCAGAAGTCCAAACTGAAGTCAGCGTATGCTAACAGATACAGTCCTTTGACTGTTTCTCAAAATCAAGCTGGGGGTTCTCTTCCACAGAACATACAAATGATTCCCCCTCAACTTGCACATCTTGTGCCAACCAAGGAGAAAGACTCTTTAGTCAACTCCTCTACTCCTAAGGTCTTTACCTCTGGAGTTAATTTGACTAGTACTCTTACTAGATCAAACAAAGGAAAACGCCTTTTGGCTAATTCCTCTAAAGATGGATTATTACCGACTCCCTGTCGGAATAATACCCATCTTCCTTCTCTCAAAATTTCTCGATCTGAGAAAGGCAAATTACAAGTATCCAAGACTGATACCAAAGTCAGATCTCCTACGGATCTTCGTAACAAGCTTCATCAGAATCGTCTCGGTTCCACTGAGACAAGTATATTAGACCCTGATGCAGAATATGCCAAAAACTATGTGGCTCAGATTAATCAGTCTTTATACACTCAAGAACCGAGAAGACAGAAGAACAAAAGACAAGTTTCTACACAGAAACTATCTTCAAGTACTTCCCAATCTGCTCCTACAGATCTCCGGGAGTATTTGCAAAATAAACGAAGAATTGACACTCCATCAGGTTATGATATTGCTCATATTTGCCATGAAAAGCATGGTTGCAACTTCCAACCTCGAGTTGTGATTCAATGTTGTTGTTCACCAAAAAGACGATCTGTTTTCGAACGGATTCAAAATGAACCAATATTGGATGAAGATGAACCTCTTTATGCTTCTGTCAACATGACCTCCAGAAATATTGGGGGTAGCATACGATCTGATGCTATATCAGATTCTGAAGATGGAGTTTATCTCGGCACCCGATCCAGGACCGGAGCCTTGGCCAGAGTCTCTTCTTCTTCTCATCCAAGTGGTAATCCGGAGATCACAGAGGACTTCCTTGGAGAATCCAACTTTCCAGTATTGATTCCCGTAAATAGCCCCGGAAAAGATACTGACTCACACAGTGATGATTCAGAACAGACTGTTTCATCATCTATTCCTCGAACGATTACCACTTACATGGCAGAGGGCAATCATGAACCTTCAACTAGCACCGAAGCTCTTGAACAAAGGATTTCTTCCTTAGAACAACAGTTGCGAGCTATGGTAGATACATTGAATGCAATGCACACTCTTATGCAAGCTTAGCATCAAACTCAGCAAGTCCAACATACAGCCCCTCCAGTTGTATTAAATACTCCTGTTGTTCCAAACCCGGAATCCTCTACTATTCCGGGGGTACAATCTAATGTTCCTGTACAACCCACTCCAAGTCAGTCTGGAGCTGGGGGTGGTACATATGCTGCAGTCCCTCCTCCCAATTACACTCAACAAGTTACAACTCCACAATCCTCCGGAATTGTTACTGAAGAGTTAAGAAATCTCCGAACTCAATTTGAGGCATTCAAACAGAAGGATGGTTTGCAAAGGTTAGGTATCAAGCAACCTTACCGATAGAATGGAAGCAAGTATCATATCCTCCTAAATACAAGCCTCCGACTATCTCTTTCTTTGATGGGACAACCTCCCCAAGTCAGTTCATTAATCACTTTGAGGTAATGACTGATCAACTGCAACCAAGTGACGCCCTCCTTACTCGGGTGTTTGTTGGGTGTCTCAAAGGAACGGCTTATGAATGGTATAGAAGTCTTCCTGATGGGTGCATTACCTCATTTGCCGGTTTCAAGCAAATGTTGCTTGAACGGTTCTATGAAGGACTCAATGACATGACCATGTCAGCCCTCATAAGAATTAAACAGAAAAATAATGAAACCACCGAGGACTTCATTGAAAGATTCAGAAGAGAAGCCCTCAAAATGCCTCTCGGAACTCCCGATGCTGTTACTATCGACACTTGCAAGTCGAATCTCTTACCAATTATCAGCATGTGGACAGGGTCCACTCAGTTCCAAGATTGGCCTTCTTTCATTGTCAGTGCCAAGGCTGCTGAAGTCAGTGCTGAGACCTTTAAGGGTCTGGGGTACAAATGGCTCCCAAGGAATCAAATCAGAGTGCTAGCAATAGTACTCGACCCAACAATCGCAAAGGGAAAGAAGCTCTTGAAGTCAATCTCCAAAGCAGTAGTCAAGAGGTAAAGACTACTCAAGCTACCCCAGCTCCAACAAATCAACAACAGAGACCTCCTCGGCCGAAGGAAGAATATTTTTTCGACGATGACGATGTTCAGGGTATCTTTGAATGCTTGCTCAAAGGTAACAAGATTCAATTGCCAGAAATCAAAAAGCCTGATGAAGCCAATAAGACAGATCATCCAAAATACTGTCCATATCATATAATGCTGGGTCATACAATTCGGTCTTGCTATGTATTAAAAGGAAAGATCCAAGAGATGATTAAATCAAGAGCTGTGACACTGACACCCAAAGACAAGACAGTCACAGCAAATGTAATTTTAATGCAGTTCGGTGACTTCCCTCCTTTAATGGTGGAAAGTGGGATTGTTCCTATCCCCAAAGCAACTCTCGAAGTTGTGAACATCCCACCAGCACAGAATGAAGGACTTGTTCCTGTCACAACTAAGAAGGGAGAGATCATGTGGATTCATCCAGATTTAATGACGGAGTTTGAGACGTCTTCCTCTTCTCCTCGGAAGACTCCCTCATCTAAAAAGAAGCTCAGGAAGACTAAGTCATGTAATGTGACTTCTAGTTTCACACCCGATTTTTATCTAACCTCTACTTTCATCTTGGCAGGAAATTCACTCCCTACGGAGATAAAATTTGTACCTCAATCTGAAGATAGGTACAAGCCTACATTTCATCTATACAGTTCACAATCTCGTGAATTAATGGCGAAGATGGGTTATGATCTAGCCACTGCTCCTGGTTTGAACTCAGGCAAAGGACTCCGAGCACCTTTAGCCATTATTATGAGGCATAATCAATCTCGTGTTGGCCTTGGTTTCTGGAATGAAGCTCTCATCAAGCATAAAAGAACCAAGAGCAAAATAAAGAATTGCAACATGGTTTCATAGACCCTGAACCGGAATCTGAAGTCGAAGTTCATGCTGGAACTCGGTCAGGAAAAATATATCTGAAAGATTATGTTGACGTTCCTGAAGAAACTTCTGATGTTCTTCCGGTTACAGCTCCAACACCAGTCTCTACTGAAGAGCCTTCAAATGTTCCTGTTGAGACAGTTCCTTCCAAACCAACAACAGCTGACAAAGGCAAACAACAAGTCCGCTTCGACAAACTATTGAAGAAGTCATCTCCTACAGGACTTGAAAAGCCTTATAATTTTGATATATTGGCTCAACTAGCCAATACACCAGCTAAATTATCAATCTTCGAGCTCTTACGCCTCTCTAAAGAGACTCGAGAAACTCTGAGTGAAGCACTACTGTAAGCAGAAACCTGCCTAACTCTCCTCAAGAAGTTGGAATCAGAACCTGTTTCTCATTGCCATAATGTATTGGAATTTATTCCAAACATTACCTTTATGCAGGACGATATGCTGCTAGAGGATAATCGACATGACCGTCCTTTATATCATACAGGATATATCGATTCTATGAAGGTTGATCGTCTACTGATTGATCCAGGATCTGCTCTCAGTATTATGCCAAAGACTATGCTAGATGCACTGAAGATACCTGTGCATAGTCTTTCCAGCACTATCACTACCATCTTGGGATTCAATCAGGGAAAAAGTGAGCCTTTGGGCAAGATTCGCCTCAAATTTCAAATAGGCGATCTTCGCACCAAAGTTACTTTTTACATCATCGACAATCATGGTTGCTCATACAATGCTCTATTGGGGAGACCATTCTTGCATGAACATAATGTCGTTCCTTCGACTCTTCATCAGTGCTTCAAATATGTTGATGATAATGGAGAAGTTCAGAAGGAGGTTGCAGATCTCTATCCATTCAAAGGAGTCGAAGCTTACTTCAATGACGCTCGCATGTACAAAGATGAATACTCAAAAGTCTTGCAAGCTATGGATAATGACGATGAGATATCAAAAGTCGACACTTTTGTTATTCATGTAAAATGGCGTATCACTCCTCCGCGGTCTGTTAAATCATCCGAAGAAGGCTCACTGATAATTCCTGTCAGTGGACGTACTACTTCATCACCTGCCCAGGCTCCACAAGGCTCACTGATAATTCCTGTCAGTGGACGTACTACTGTGTCGTCTTTCCAAGCTCCACAAAGTTCGCTGATAATTCCTGTCAGTGGACGTACCACTCCCCCTCCACCTTCTCAGACTAGACCAGATACTCTAGTCATTCCAGTCAGTGGACGTACTACTTATCCACGATCTTCTTCAAGGGAGCTCACCTCTTCTGAGCCTTTTGTTATCGATCTTAATCGAAACAAAACTTCTGATCGCTCTTCCTCTCCCCCTTTTGTCATTAATTTGACTAAGTCTGATAAGGCTCAGCCTTCTGTTGTAAATACAGTATCTAATATTAATGAAGCATCTCCTTTGCAGTATATTGATGTCTGTAATCATGTACAAAGTTATTTACAATTGCTAGATAGCTTAAAGCCACTAACTATAGGAGTTATTCAAACTCTTCATACAGACGTATCATTGGAGTCCATACAAAAATCATACTTTGTGGTCCCTATTAGAAAGAAGGGAGAAAATCCAATATTCTTCTATAAAGGACCACAGAATCCTCCTAATCTGGAAGAAGATGACACAAACGACGATACTGGAAGGTTACAACTGCGTCGCTACAGTCAGCAATCCAAAAATATCATCAAGAATATGGGTTATGACTTCAGAACCAGCCTCAATAATGGAAAAGGAAGAAGAATGCCCGTTCGAATTCCTCCATTAAAATACGGAAGAACAAAATGTGGTTTAGGTTACATTGCTCCTACTTCCTTTATCAACATAGTCCATGAAGATTCAAAATCCGATGAAGACGAACGATCTGAGTCTTCCGATTCCCTCTCTTGGGATTCTGACACGAGTATTGGCGATCTCCATCGCTCTATTCTATCCATCAATATGGTCTCTGTTGATGGCCCGCAAGAAAATAATGAAGATGAGGATGATTTTGAAATATCTCCCGAATCAGAATAATGGGCTCAAAGATTAGATAATCAATGGAAATTCAGGTTCGAGCAGAGGGAACCTCCTACTGAAGATAAACTGATCCAAATTGATGTTGGTGAAGAAGGGTCTCCTAAACCAATATTCATCAGTGAAAGTCTTTCAGAAACTGATAAGCAAGACATGATCAAGCTTATTCATGATTATATCGATGTCTTCGCTTGGAGTTATGAGGATATGCCGGGACTAGATCCAAAGATTGCAATGCACAAACTTAATATCATGCCAAATGCTAAACCAGTCAAACAACAACAGCGACGATTTCGTCCAGACATTATGGATGCAATTGAAGCTGAAGTCAACAAGCTTATGGCTTTCGGATTTATTCGAGAGGAACAACATCCTGAATGGGTGGCTAACATCGTTCCTGTCCTTAAAAAGACTGGCAAGATCCGAGTCTGTATAGACTTTCGCGATCTCAATGCAGCTTGTCCTAAAGACGAGTTTCCTCTTCCAATTATAGATGTCATGATCGACAACACATGTGATTTCGAACGGATGTCATTCATGGATGGGTATTCGGGATATAATCAAATCAAAATGTTTCCAAATGATGAAAAACACACTTCCTTCAGAACACCGATCGGTACATACTGTTATACAGTGATGCCGTTTGGTCTCAAAAATGCAGGAGCAACATATCAGCGAGCAATGAGCACTATATTCTGCGAACATCTCCGAAAAATAGTCGAATGCTATGTAGATGCTATAGCAGTCAAAAGTCGACGAAAGGAGGATCATATCCAAGATTTGAAGACTATCTTTGATTTAATGCGTCAGCATCAACTTTAAATGAACCCTACTAAGTCCTTCCTGGGCGTCTCTAGTGATAAATTTCTCGGCTTCGTCATTACCGCTAAAGGTATACACGTGGATCCCGAAAAGATCAAAGCCATTCAAGAGATGCGTCCTCCACGCACCTTAAAAGAGCTACGAGGATTTCAAGAAAGAATCGCTTATATCAGGAGATTCATTTCTAACTTATCAGGACGCTGCAGACCATTCAACAAACTTCTGAAGAAAGGTGTATCTTTCGTCTGGAACGAAGAATGTCAAAAAGCATTTGACGATATCAAACAGTATCTCATGAACCCTCCAGTTTTGGTACCTCCCGTCTCGGAAATACCATTCCTTCTATATGTTCGAGCCATGGATCATTCTCTTGGTGCATTACTCGCCCAGAAAAATAAAGATGGCCATGAACAGGCTATTTATTATCTCAGTCGCACAATGACAGGCGCTGAACCGCGTTATTCTCCAATCGAGAAAGAATGCTTAGCATTAATGTTTGTTGTTCAGAAAACGCGACATTATATTATCGGTCAAACGATTCACGTCATTTCTAGAGTGAATCCCATCAGGATTATGATGAAGAAACCCGATATTCTCAACTCCAGACTAGCTAATTGGGGAATCTTGTTAGCTCAATACGATATGTATTATATTCCTCAGAAGTCAGTTAAAGGACAGGCTCTTGCTGATTTTCTGGCAGCTCATGCGATTCCAGAAGATTCTAAATTATATGATGAGATTCCAGATGAAGTTTTGGATTCAAATCTGGTTTCTGAAGAAATTCCTACCTGGCGTCTATTCTTTGATGGAGCATCTAGAATAGGTCCTAACGGCGATATTGTCGCCGGAGTTGGGATTGTTCTTGTACCCCCAGAAGGACTAACTATTCAGAGGGCTTATTCTCTGGATCAATCATGTTCAAAAATGTAGCCGAATACAATGTATTGCTCATCGGTCTTCAACTTGCTAAACATCTAGATATTCAATATTTGGAAGTTTATGGAGACTCCAAGCTTATTGTCAATCAGATCAGAGGAACGTATGAAGTTCGTCATCAAGATTTGATACCTTATCATCGAGCAGCACTCTCTATGGCCTCCTTCTTTGAAGGTTTCTTTATTGAACATGTTCGACGAGCCTATAATGCAGAAGCTGATGCTTTAGCTAATCTTGCTGCTGTATTAGCCATACCAATCAGACGTCAACAAATAATAGTGGTTTATAATCGAGAACTATTCTGTGTTGAGAATAATCTGGCTTTGGCTTTTCCTCATAATCCTCATGAAGATTCTCTCAACCTTGATGCTGGATTAAAGTTTGACAAAGTGTCCTCGTCTTCTTCCGATTCTACTATGGAATATGTCTTTTCTAATGAAACAGCAGCCATAACTGAAGACTGGAGACGCCCATTTCTAGACTTTGTATTATATGACATACTTCCTGATAATCCGAGTGAAGCAGCGTCTATTCGGCGTAGATCTCTCAGATTCTATTATAATCATACTACGAAGACACTATATCGTCGGTCCTACGATGGTCTTCTCCTTCGATGCATCGCTGGTGAAGAAGCACAACAGATAATCCGTAAAGCACATGATGGTGTTTGCGGAGCTCATCAACCAGGTCCTAAACTTCAAGATCGTATCCGACGTATGGGTTATTATTGGCCCACGATGGTGGCTGACGCCATTCAATATGCTCGAAAATGTAAAGCCTGTCAAATTCATGCAGACTTTATCCATCAACCGTCAGAGTTCTTACACCCAACAGCGGCATCATGGCCCTTTGAAGCTTGGGGCATGGACGTCATTGGTCCCATCAACCCACCATCATCAAGAGGACATCGGTTTATTCTAGCAATAACCGATTACTTTTCCAAATGGGCTGAAGCCATCCCGTTGTCTGAAGTCAAAACTTCTAGTGTTATCAACTTCGTCAAGCATCATGTCATCTATCGATTTGGTGTTCCTCGGCGTATTATCCATGACAATGGACCGCAGTTCGTCAGTCAGAAATTTACTCGATTCTGCGATGATCATCGGATCAATAATTTAGCTTCTACAGCATATAATCCAGCAGCTAATGGATTGACAGAAGCTTTCAATAAAACGATCATCAAACTCTTGAAAAAGTTCGTTTCTTCCAACAAACGCAACTGGAGCGAGAAGCTTGGTGAATATTTATGGGCCTACCGCACCACAGTTCGCAATGCAATCGGATGTACGCCTTTCTCTTTAGTATATGGGTGTGAAGCTGTTCTTCCCCTTGAGATCCAGATTCCTTCTCTGAGAATTGCAGTCTCCAATGAACTTACAACAGAAAACAATGATCGTCTTCGACTTCAAGAATTGGAAGCTCTAGATGAAAAACGATTGTATGCTCAACAAAATATCAAGCTGTATCAGGCCCGAATCTCAAAAGCTTTTAACCGAAAAGTCAAAGTCAGAGCATATCAGAAGGGAGAACTGGTCCTTACTGTCAGACGTCCTATGACCATGACACATATGAGCAAAGGCAAATTTGACGTAAAATGGGAAGGCCCATTCGTAGTAAACAAAGTCTTCTCTAACGGAGCATACCAGCTTGCCTCTATGGATGGGAAAGTCATGATGATGCCTATCAATGGCAAATTTTTAAAGAAATATTATGTATAATATTTTCATCATTCCCCAGCAAATATAAAATTCTTCTCTACAAAAGTTATCTCGATATCGTTATCCCCAGAGGAAACCGATATTCTACCATGTATCATTTTCTCAGAGAATTTGATATCTTGTCTTATTAGATCCCCAGTGGACTTAACAAAGATCTTTTATAGAAAATCATGTCCATATTACCTCTGAATTTTCTATCTCAGTATGTATCATATTTTTCTATTCTCTGAAAATGATATCTCGTCTTTTGATTTCCGAGTCCAAAGATCATGGAAATAGAATCCAAAGATATCTTTATATCTGAATTCTGTTTTCTCTAATCAGTATTAAACTAAAATTATCTTTGGTTTAGTATCATGATAGAGTTACAAAGTTTATTTGTATATTCTATTTTATTGAAATATGTCATGTATTATTTACCTCTGAACATGTTTTCTACAAAAATATCATCCACAAAATTGAAATCAAGCCAAGATATTCATTTCAATCAAAATCAGAACATTGATTACAAATGGGTATCAAAACTTCAATACATGATAAATGTAAAAGATCTATTTAGGAGGAGTAATTATCTCCTGAATACGAACGATTACATTATTTATCTTTTCTTCATGAGCTTTCTTGATTCGCTCTGCTGTTTCAGCTCCAATCATCCGTTGGTCATATTCCACAATAATAGAGCTACGGCGGTTGGTCTCTTCAATCTGATTGGTTTGCATCAATTCTCGCTCTTGCTATAAAACTTGACAGCGTTCAGCTGCAGATTTACGATCAGTAGCAATCTCTGATTGTTCTGTTTCCACAGAGGCAATTTGCTCCTGAAGACGAGCTAGTTCTTCCCTCAACTTCCTAAGCTCTTCAGCTTTTGACGCTTCATCTTTCTCTAGGCGCTCCATATTCTGACGAGTACTTATTATTTCTTCGTCTTTCGCCATTAACTCTTTGGAAGACTGAGCGAGGAATTCTGTCAGAGCAATATGCTGAGCTTGAGCTTCATTCTCCAATTGAGCAATCTCAGCTGCAGTCAGGGAATTAATATCCTCCTTTTTTATCTCCCAATATTATGGATGTTTGCTTCTAAATCATTCAGGAGATGTTCAAAAAAGACACATTGGGTCCCATAACCAGCCTGTCTCAAAGCTGAAAGTGGAAAACTAGTCGCCTCTCGAAGACTCGAAAAGGGCATAGTCTCATCCTTCATAAGTCGTCTTGAGAATGTATCCAGATACGAATAAATAATATCTGAATACATCCCCATGATCTTTGCTATCCCTGTATCAAAACCGGGAGTCGCTGCAATAGTAGGGAAAGGAGCAGGAGGAGCCTCTATTCTTGGAGCTGAAGTTAGTGCTTTTGGAGAACTCGACAAATGTGAACTCCCCTCACCCACATCAGTTTGAACAAGTGAGGCTTGAGTAGAACTCATAGCCGGTGCAGTTCCTACAGCTGTTGGAATAAAAAAAAAAGTATGATCAAAACCAAAAGACAATAAAGCAGAGACAAGACAAAACTCTGATGAATAAAATATTACCTGGAGCTGGTTCATATTCAGTTTCCTTCGGATCATTCAGCCCGGCTCGTAGTCTGTTCAGAGTACTTTCTGACACGGGATTTATTTCACTGCTTCCCGCCCCAGAAGTACTCGGAACTTGAACCTCTATATGCCTCTCCGGCTCTGGTGCCAACCCTGAGTGTTGACCAATGGTCTTCAGTACATCAATTGGTGTTTTAGACGGTGATTCATCGTCTATCTCCATGTCTTCTTCTCCAGAAGAATGAGACGACGGTTCATAGTCAACTTGTTTGCTCTTTGAAGCTTCAGCAATTGGTTTGAGAGAAGTGGCTTCCTTCACTGATTCTCCCGAAATCAGTAAGTCATTAGCTGTTTTAGTCTGATGCTCGGCCTCTACCGCAGGTTGACTAATCTCCTGCGTATCATCGGCCATTGGCAGAATCGATCCTATATCAGAAGGCATGGATGACCCAGCAGGTTCAGGAATATCTTCTTCAACAGGTTCTGCCTTTACAGAAAAATCAAAAGCAGCTTGTTTTTCTGAAGCCAATCGCACAGCACGATCGGTGGGACTCTCTGCATCGAGACAAATTACGGATTTAGTTTTTGAAACTATCACTTTCCTTCCTATTCTTTTTGTGAATGAAACAGTAGGATAATTGTCTTTTGGATCACTACCTGCTTCATCAGTATCTCTAACTCGATTGGAAACAGGAGAAGTCCCTGGAATGGTAATTCCTCCACGATTTCGAGTCTCTGCTCGAGTGACTCTTTTTGGGGCAGGCCCAGCAACACCTTTGCCCCGCTTTCTCTTCGGGATATTATCAGCAGATATACTTTCTTCAGCACTCCCGATGGGTACATGTAATGGTTGATGAAGGTCATCAGAGAAGAAAGTTTCTAAAACTTCATCATCAACTTCATCGGTAGCCAAAGGATCTTCTTGATCATGGCAATCTCTAGGCAGGGCTGATTTAGTTGATTTCTTTTCAATATGAATAAAGCTTCTACCTAAGATGCTGAATTTTTCATCAAAGGTATTAGCTGATACATAGAATTTGGCATAAGACGCCAATATTCTAGCTCCTCTCTGATAGGTGACCGGATCTGGCATGGAAAAGGTAGCCCATGTACCTTTAGCAATGTAATATATCCACGCTCTGGCACCATCAATCAACCGGCCTTGATAACCAAAACACGTCGTTGCATTGCCTACATGTAAATGATCGTAACCAAATTGTCGAGCAAACCTGCTCGGAAGATATGGTTCTAGATAAGTGATGTTGTCACGGCGGCAGATTAAATGAGATGGCCTGATCCTCTTCAGCCATTCATGTTAAACATCATCCAATTCATTGCCACCAATGACATCAATCAACCTTCCAGGCATGGTCTCATATCCAACAGGTGGAGGAACATAAGTGAAGCTCCATAGTTCTTCTCTGTTTAATATAGTCCTGCAATCTGTCAAAGTGTCATATTTCCACTTTGGTGTGTGACTGTATCTTTCCAGAAAGGTGTCATCTGGTCTAGCCATCCCAGCACTCATAAGAGATTCGAAATGCAGAAGTAGCCATCCAAATAAATATGTAAAGGACATTTCTACCCGAGGAAAGGATGTAAGGCTCTTCCTTGCCAATTCGAGCATTCTGTCTGTGTATGCCCTTAATCCAGCATTCAGACGGCATGTCATCGCTGTCAGTAAATCCATCTTATACCTAAAAACCAGACGGACTGCTGCGAAGACAACTCCTCTGTGCATCCTGTCTGCTGAACAGGTGCCAGGAACTACGAATTTTCTCAGCCAGAGAGAGATAAATCCGGCCAGATGACCTTCAGCGGATAATTCTCGGCTGCCCTGCTTAATATAGGTCTCAAACCTATCACCGGCTTTATAAGTGCCTTCGTCTTCCTCAATGACAATGTCGTCATGAGTGGTATCCCGGATGAGCCTATCAATCTCAGCTTGATTCAGAGGTTTAAATTCACCGACATACTGCTCAGACTTCTTCTTCTTTTGAACTTCATCAGTACGGCCTTGAAATAAATAGGCCATCCATTTGGAAGAATAACAGTTAGAATCTCCTTCTCCACCTTGTCCTTTATAAAATGCCTTACAAATACTGTAATGGCACATCAATTCTTCAAAGACATGAAGAACAAATGGGTTGGCTTCGGAGATCTTATTCATTTTATCAACGAAAGAGATATACTCTTCATATGGCAGATCTGCTGTTGGCAGTTGAGAAATATATGCCATTTCATGAAGGACGAATCCCATTTCGCCTCTTGGGGTCATGAAGGTGCCGGTACGGTAGTTATACCTCTCCGCTAACGCCAAGAACAAATCCGGGTTTGGCCTGAAACCATAGGCAGTGCACTTAATGGCATCATATAGGCCTATCACCTGTAACTGTTTACCAAAATTCTTCAGAATCCATTTCACAAGAGCAGTCCATCTGGTATTCTCCGGATTTACCAGACCAGTCAGCCTCATTGACTGTTTTGGATAGATGGCATTTTCCAGTTGAGCAAATTCGTTTGTAAAAATTGGGACTCTGACTGGCTTCAGCAGTGCCAAGTCCTCAGGAGGGATGGTGGCAGGTAGCAGTCCTCGCATAGATGTGACATATGGTTCAGTACCACTGCGGAATCTTCCTTGACGATATCCTATCCACCCAGCCTTTGCTTGTCGGGATGGAGTGATATCCCACTTCATTTGTCTTTGACAACTCGCATGAAATAAACGAGCTATGTTGATACTTTTTGATAAACCAGTCAAATACATTGGCTGATTTATATCACCATCCCTATAGTAACAGTATGATACTTTGTCCAAAGCAGGCTGAGAATTCATGTCAATAGCATCTCCGAAAAGAAATGCTGGCTTCGAATGGGTAACACCATCTACACTTTGTAAATGCAGTCCACTCATCAGGTTCAGCAAAGTGTCATTTTCTTGATTGGTCAAAAGAGCTATTCTTGTAGAAGGTCCATCGAATTGGGGAAAACGAACATGTGATAAGTCACTTCTATAGTTATTTCCCACACATCCTTCAAATTCTGCCTCCTGAGCCAGAATATCCACTGCAAAAGAAGAATAAAACCTTAGTAATCTTCAACATCAAGAGATGACAAAGTTCAGCATACGCTCAGTTTTCCTTAAGCGTATGGCAGATTCAAAGTTCAGCATACGCTCAGTTTTTACTAAGCGTATGGCAGACTCAAAGTTCAGCATACGCTCAGTTTTTACTAAGCGTATGGCAGACTCAAAGTTCAGCATACGCTCAGTTTTCCTTAAGCGTATGGCAGACTCAAAGTTCAGCATACGCTCAGTTTTTACTAAGCGTATGGCAGACTCAAGGTTCAGCATACGCTCAGTATATCCTTAGCGTATGGCAGACTCGAAGATCCATATACGCTTAGTTTATTCTAAGCGTATGACAGATTCAGAGATTACTTTTTACGCTCAGTTTATCTTAAGTGAATGATTTTAAAAGTTCAGTTTATGTTCAGGGAGTTAGCGTATCTCAGTGAGACAACTCGCCATAGCATATTCTTTCAAGACAGCATATTTTGACATTTCTATCAAAAATACGCGTATCATACAGAATACGCTCCAAACATATTTTTCGTATAAACAAAAAAATATGGGATACGGCTAAACCCTAAAGAGGGAAGCGTATTTTCTGACGTATTTGACCCTAAAAAAGGGGATACGTTTTATGATTTTGTTCTAACCAGAGCCCTAAATAGGGGATAGTTACAGTTCATCATCATCATCCTCACCATAGAGAGGCTTCAATGGGCGTTCACTTCGTCGAACGCGCTCATTGGTAGTCTTCTTAGCAGCGGCGGTGGCGGGCTGAGATGACTCCGCAGGAGCCTTCCCCTTTCCTTTCGTAGCAGCATCAACCCTGGGCGCCATTGATAAAGCTTGAGTCGAAGAAGAAGAAGAAGTTGAGTCTTGAGTTTTTTTTTCTCTCTCGAAGATGGATGCAAAAGTAAAGAAATAAATCAGGTCTTGGAAGACCTATTTATAGAAGAAAAGAAGAAGTTCAAACGGCGGATATTCTTTAAACAGAATCCCTAAAGATTTGCACTGATATTGAGGAAGATAACAAACTTATGCCAGCGTGTCAGGACTTATTCCCACTTTAAGTTCAAAGTAATTTCGAACTTTTAAAATTCATAAAGTTCAAAAACTTTGAAGGGGGTCTTGTAGGGTGTGAAAATTATGACACGCTGATATAAGACCCAGTCCAAGTCATACGCTCAAGGTCATACGCTCAGCCAAGGCCATACGCTCATCTAAAGGCCGTACGCTCAGTAAATATTTTATTATTTCCTGAGATGACAGCACAACATGTATTTAATAAAGGATGAATCTGACACTTCGTCTTTCGTGCAAAGACAGCTGCCCCATGAAGATTAGCCGTCGTATAGGTTTTCGAGAAAAGATTTTGTCTCTTACGAGGACAGCTCAGCAGCCATCATAAATAAAGAGCCATCATTACTGTCATTTCTGACAGTCTGTCATCATATCTGCAGCACGACGCTCAAGAAATATTTGTCAGTATTTGAAGATATGACGTATTTGAGAAGATTGAGAAACAGCCACGTGTCTACTCCCTCAATGCATACGGCTCCTTGCTATCCAAGTGAGCGTATGGACTCCATACGACTCTTCCCAACTAAGTGAGCGTATGGACTCCATACGACTCTTCCCAACTAAGTGAGCGTATGGACTCCATACGACTCCTTCAACTAAGTGAGCGTATGGACTCTATACGACTCCTTCCAACTAAGTGAGCGTATGGACCCCATACGACTCCTTCCAACTAAGTGAACATATGGACCCCATACGACTCCTTCCCAGCCAAGTAAGCGTATGGACTCCATACGACTCATTTCCAATCAAATGAGCGTATCAGCTTTATATGATCCAAGTCAGCGTATGTAAGACATGTGCTTTCAAAAGCTAGCGTATGACTCTTCTTCAAAGACAGCGTATCACAGCAAAGGCATCCAGGATGACTTTCAATGTACAGTCAACACACGTTCTCACGTGTCCTGTACTCAGTTACTCAGTATTCAGAAGTTATGCAACGTGGCATCCATGCCACCAATCTCTCCTAGATATAGTCTACTACTCTCAACCATACTCCAAGGTGTCTTCACCAGAATTCGCCACGCGTCCCTGCAGTTATGCACACGTCAAGTAACTGACTGAGCGTATGCTTCAGAACAGTTATCCAGAACTCTATAAAAGAGAGTTTCTTCATCTTTATCACAACACAGTCAATTTCAGAGAGAACAGAGAGATTGCCCAGTTGCTATCCAAGTTCTTCGAAGCTCGAGTTTTCTTCATCGCATCGTCCAAGGGATAAAGTAATCGTCTTCTAGATTAGATTCCTACAGTTGTAATTTTCTCAGATACAAAATAAATAAAGTAAATTTATTTATGGAAAACAGTTGCTAGTGAGACCGGGAGTTCTATTCATCCAGTACCGGTAGCTAGTGAGACCGAGAGTTCTCTTCATGCAGTCCTTGCAAGGGACGACATCTCTCCTCGCGCCAAAAATCTCGCTTTTTCGAGGTGGATGCGTGAACGTATCACTGAGCGTTTGCGTGAGCAGCGTGGTTCTCATTAGCTATTAGTACTTATTTGTATTGGACTATTGGTATTGGGTTATTTTTGTATTAGACTATTTGTATTGGACTACTTATTGAGTTATTTTTGTATTAGACTATTTGTACTGTCCTCCGACCCTCATCCCTCGGCAATGATGATACGACAACCAACAAGAGAGAATATTAGATCCATCTCAGTATGACGTATACTCTGAGAGATCACTATTACAAGAATGATATCAGTAGTGAGATTGAGTGTTGGAGGAGATATTATCAGAGTATACGTCCTACTCAGATTGGTCTCCCACTGTTACTAATTTTTTCTGACAGCATGGTGGATGTGCTCCGTCAACAAAATCTTGCTCCGAACCAAAACTTTGCCCCGGAGCTCAAGTAGACATCCTTCGTGTAGAGCTCGAGTGAGAGGCTCCTGACAACATGGTTGTCTCATTTGTCAAAGTATTCGTGCTCATCCCACATTGGTTGTGGGACGAGCACGGATACTTTGACAAAGGAGACCACCTTGCTGTCAGGAACCTCTCACTCGAGCTCTACACGAAGGATGTCCACTTGAGCTCCGGGGCAAAGTTTTGGCTCGGAGCCAGATTCTGTTGACGGAGCACATCCACCATGCTGTCAGAAAAAATAGTAACGGTGAGAGACCCATCTGAGTAGGACGTATACTCTGATAGTATCCCCTCCAGCACTCAATTCCACTACTGATATCATTCTTGTAAAGGTGATCTCTTAGAGTATACGTCCTACTCAGATAGATCTCCAGAGTATCCTCTCCGGTTGGTTGTGTTCTGAGCCATCCGTCCCAGGGATTTGATTCTATATTTTGGTTTCTGTATTTTGGCTCCAGCTCCATTTGCATTTGATCTACGGTACGACATGGTGATCAGGACATAGTCCCTGCAGCCATTCGACTGGCAAGGCAGAAACTATGTAGCCATAGATAAAGTTGCCTGTCCTCCGACCCTCATCCCTCGGCAATGATGATACGACAACCTATCACTATATCTTATATAGTAGTAGATGATGTCTTAGTATTACATTATGTGAGTTCATCTTGATTCTGTTACATTCTTCAGGATAATTGATGTCTATTTTATATTAATTTGATTTGGTCTATATGATTCTTGGATAATTGGCGTGCATTAAATTCGTATGTGCATATTTGGTCTATGTGATTCTTGGATAATTGGTGTACATTATATATTGGTTTGGTTTATGCATATTTTTTCAGCTCCATTTGCATTAGTCTACGGTATGACATGGTGATCAGGACATAGTCCCTGCAGCCATTCGACTGGCGAGGCAGTAACTATGTAGCCGTAGATAAAGTTGCCTGTCCTCCGACCCTCATCCTTCGGCAATGATGATACGACAACCTATCACTATATCTTATATAGTAGTAGATGATGTCTTAGTATTACATTAGTGAGTTCATCTTGATTCTGTTACGTCCTTCAGATACTATATACGATAAGAACATAGATGATTCACACTAATGTATGCTAGAATGAATCTTGACTTGTGTTCTGAGCCATCCGTTCTGATCAAGCATCTTCCTTCTCCTCTCCTCCACCATGGCTCTGAACCAATCTGCTCCTCCCTACTTCCCTTCTTTTTATTTGACTCTCTCAGCCACATATGACATCCAGCTCAAGTGTAGAGTCGGGGGAGAAGAATCGGACAGGAAGATGAGGGGGAAGCAGCACAGCCTACAGCATGACCCGGAGGAAGTACAGAGGTCTTCTTGCAAGCTTCGGTCTCCAGATACTTAGTGTCAAGATTCTGGACGCTTTCGTAGAGCATGTCAACGCATCCTAGCGTCAATTTCCTGCCGAGTAAATTGACGCTAGGATGCGTTGACATGCTCTACGAAAGCGTCCAGAATCTTGACACTAAGTATCTGGAGACCGAAGCTTGCAAGAAGATGCTGCTCGACCCTAGAAGTGAAGCAGAAAGGCTACGTGAGGGTTTAAAACTCAATGTCGATGATTTAAAACCTCGACGAATTTACGGGTGCCCCATATTTGAGTGCTACACCAAGACTCACCGTGATGAGGTTAGTGATTTATTTAACCTAAGACATGGGATCATAGAATCGAAGACAGTTGAGACCAAGACTGTAAACATTATGTGAGTTCATCTAGAATGAATTTTGGGTTGTGTTCTGAGCTATTCGTTCCCATACTTGACAATTAAGCATGTGAAATAGAACTGATTATGTTTAGTTTGTCTTACGATACAGATTTTCACATCCAAATTGAAATGGATCGTTACTTCATTGTTCGTACATGGATGTATTAGCGGATCAACCTCCTGGACCGTAGGTACTTATAACTATTGATCGTGTCGGATTAGTATCGATCTATCGTTTGGTATGGACCGTATCGGTTGGTATTGGCCTTAGCGAATTGGTATCGTCCTATCCGATATGTATCGGCTGTATAGCCATTAAGTCATATTGGCCTTATCGATTTGGTATCGGTCATATCCGATAGGTATCGGCCGTGTTGGATTATTATATACCATTTCGGATTAGTATCGTTGAAGGTTTAGTAACAAGTGTACTTGGATTTCTCTCTTCTAGAGCTAGATTACCATTGCAAGAGAGTCACGAGAGCGTAGATGGCCAGTTACAGAACATACATATTTCCTTTTCAATCTCGCTTTTCCTGATGGAAAATGAAGTATGTATGTTACTGTAACTGGCCAATCACGATCTGGTGATTCTCTTGCAATGGTATTCTAGCTCGAGAAGAGAGAAATCCAAGTACAGTTGTTACTAAACCTTCCACGATACTAATCCAAAATAGTCTATACTAATCCAGCACGGCCGATACCTATCGGATATGACCGATACCAAATCGATAAGACCAATATGAATCCTAACTATTCGGCCGATACATGTACATATCGGATATAGGACGATACCAATATGATACGTCCTATACTGAACCGATAGACCGATACTAATCTGATACACTAGATACTAAGTACATCTAGCATCTCTGTGGATCCACAAATTACTGCACGATAGTACCAACGACTCCAGTTACATCCGGTTATTGGTGAGTACATAGTAATTCTGTTAGTCTTGTGATACAGATTTTTACTCTCTCATGCTACCAACGTTACAACTTTTCGAGTGCTGCTCCCTCTAATGATGATGAACGCAAAAAACAACGTCACAACTTTTATAACTTGAGTAAATTTCTTTACCCTATATAAAAATTTCTGTTGTCAGAAAGATGGCTCCTAGGACTCGTCGAGGTGGTGCTGCTAGTCGAGGAAGGGGTCGAGGTAAGAAACCCTTGGAGGTCGACACGGAGGAAGTCTCCGTCGTCAAACAAGAGCCGGTTACTGTCAAGGAAGAACCGATGACCATCAGGGAAGAGATTGCTCCCAAGCTTGAAGCTAAGGTGGAGCCACCGTCAGAGAGTAGTAGCATCGGGACCGACCCTCCTATCCCTACAGAAGACCTCAACCAGATTGAGCCTTCGTATGCAAAGTGGCTGATAGAATGGTACATGCCTCAACGCAACTATCATCCCTGGCTGTGAGGATTCATCGTCTGACTTGTGGTCTTTGTTGAGGCCAAAGTCGATTTTCCTATGTATTTTGAAATATTTGTAAAAATTTTGGAATATTTGTGCTATGATCGGTCGTCAGGATTGGATATTAGGTTACTGTAACTGGCCAACTCTTTCCTATGTGTTTTGGAATATTTGTGAAAAATTTGGAATATTTGTGCAATGATCGGATTATAACGATGGATATTAGGTTACTCTTCCGGATAACTGATGTCTATTTTATATTAATTTGGTTTGGTCTATATGATTCTTGGATAATTGGTGTGCATTAAATTCGTATGTGCATATTTTGGTCTATGTGATTCTTGGATAATTGGTGTGCATAATATATTTGGTCTATGTGATTGTTGGATAATTGGTGTGCATTATATATTGGTTTGGTTTATGCAAATTTTTGCGAACAGCTAAAAAGCAGTAATTTTTTTTAAAAATATTCTCAGTTAGCGACGGACTTGTGACCGTTTTGCGACGGATGTCTCCAGTTGCCGACTATTTTTCGACGGTTATTCCGTCGCTACCTGGATATCTGAAAATTATTCCCAGGTAGCGACGGATGGTCGACGGACAATCCGTCGGCATGATTCATTGTTCGACGGAATAGCGACGACATATTCGTCGCCCGTATTCTGGAAATAACAAGAATTTCCAGAACAAGGTCGACGGTTAATCCGTCGCTATGCGGTCGATATATTGCGACGGCACAGCGACGACTTATCCGTCGCCAAGTTGCTGGAAATGACATGAATTTTCTGAAGCTGGTCGACGGCTTTTCCGTCAGAAAACCGTCGCTAATCCGTCACTTGATATCGACGTTATCGACGAATTAGCGACGAAACGATACGATCTGATACGCTTTTGCGACGGGTTAGCGACGGAATTTACGTCGGTATTGTCTATACAGTTAAGTACTTAAAAGCTGAAGTGGACGACAGTCCGTCGGAAATACGTCGCTAATGCTTCGTATTGTGACGTCGACTATCCGTCGCTATTCCGTCATGTGACGACAACTTAGCGACGGATGGTTATTAGCGACGAGCTGATTGCCGACGGATTTTTTTGGCCAATATCCGTCGGCAATCGGTCGCTAATAGTTATTACCGTCGTCTTAGCGACGGATTCGGCCGTCGCTAAATCGATAAATTTTGGTAGTGCATAAAATGCAGAAGAATGACCATTCTTCATGTTAGAACACGAAGAATGTTAATTTCGCATGAGGGTGGCCATTCTCCGTGTTAGTAATATTAGTAACACGGAGAATGGCACTCTCCGTCTTAATTTACACGGAGAATGGTCATTCTCTGTGTTAGTAACATGGAGAATGACATTCTCCGTCTTAAATTACACGGAGAATGGTCATTCTCCGTGCTAAATTACACGGAGAATGGACATTCTCCGTAAAATTTAGCTCGGAGAATGGTCATTCAAGTGTTATAAAACGCAGGAGAATGGCCATTCTCCGTGTTAGTAACACGGAGAATGGCATTCTCCGTCTTAATTTACACGGAGAATGACCATTCTCTGTGTTAGTAATATGGAGAATGGCATTCTCCGTCTTAATTTACACGGAGAATGCCATTCTTCGTGCTAAATTACACG
Source organism: Iris pallida (assembly GCA_029216955.1). NCBI lineage: Eukaryota > Viridiplantae > Streptophyta > Magnoliopsida > Asparagales > Iridaceae > Iris > Iris pallida. Next base: position 28,050,318 of record JANAVB010001800.1, read on the forward strand.
GAGAATGGCATTCTTCATCTTAATTTACATAAAGAATGATCATTCTCCGTGTAATTTAGCACGGAGAATGGACATTCAAGTGTTAAAACGCAGGAGAATAGCCATTCTCCGTGTTAGTAACCCGGAGAATGGTATTCTCCGTCATAATTTACACGGAGAATGATCATTCTCTGTGTTAGTAACATGGAGAATGGCATTCTTCGTCTTAATTTACACGGAGAATACCATTTTCCGTACTAAATTACACGGAGAATGGTATTCTCCGTCTTAATTTACACGGAGAATGTCATTCTCCATCTTAAATTACACGGAGAATGGCATTCTCCGTGCTAAATTACACGAGAATGCCATTTTCCGTGCTAATAACACGAAGAATGGCATTCTCCGTGTTACTTTACACGGAGAATGACCATTTCCAGTGTTAAAACGTAGGGGAATGACCATTCTCCGTGTAATTTAGTACGGAGAATGGTATTCTCCATGCTAAATTACACGAAGAATGGTCATTCTTCGTGCTAAATTACACGAAGAATGGTCATTCAAATGTTAAAACATAGAGAATGGCCATTCTCCGTTTTAGTAACACGGAGAATGCCTAATTTACACGGAGAATGACATTCTCCTTGTTAAAATGCAGGAGAATAACTATTCTTCGTGTTATATCGACGGAGAACAGTTGACAGAAACCTAATTTTTTATTTTTTTTGTTTTGCTGAAAGAAATTTGACATGAATAAAGATTCAAGAGTTTTCGTTTTTCTTTCAAAACGATGCTAACTCTTATGGAAAAGAAGAAGAATATCTTCTCTCCATAATTGACCTAATTGTCGGAAAAGAAGATGAAAAAGAAGAAGATGAAGAAGATGAGCGATGATCGGAGTTCGACTGAAAAAAAAGCACGGTGACCTACGAACGATCTTTGCGATCTCTGCTGAATATGAGAGCAATGGAATTCAGATCTCTCGTGAAGAAAAAGAAGTAGAAGACGAGAATCGCAATACAAATCTGAGTTTGTGCGGAGGGGTAGTTATGGTATTAATTTTGTAAATACAGAACATCTAAAGGAAATCTTGGAATACTTAACGTGGAAATATATAATTCTGGACATTTCATAAAACCCATCCTACGGGTGAATTTTTTATAAAAATCAACCCCGAAATTGTGTTTCTCAACAATTTCCAGCTCAAAATATATGTACCATCTTCTATGCATATAACCTTTATAATTTGTATTTAAAATAATAAATAATTATGAATATAAAAAGTTATGTGCACTGAAAAGTGGACATGGTTGGAATATTTATTTTAGGGACAACATCCGATGTCGAAGTTTATATTGTTTGGTTTCATGTAAAATAAAATAATAAAAAAAATAAAACAATATTGCTATATTTATTGACGGATTTTGGGTAATTTCAAAATTGCAAAAGTAATTTCTATGCGAATAGCTTCCGGCTTGTGCTCTTTTGGTGTTCTTTAGAATGATTATTTTCTTTTCAATCCTATGATTAATAAGATGGAAGAGGGATTTTATTCTCATTGTGGGGTCGCCTGGGATTTGAGGGCACATGAACATGGGTTGTCTAGTCTACTCTTTCTGATTTTGTTCTCTTTAACAGCCTTTCTCTCTCTTGTTGTGTCCATTTGGATGTTTAAAACTACACTTGCTCTTCACTACTATTGTAGTGCCTATACAAATCTCTTACTACAAAATATGAGTTGTATGACCAGTTCTTTAGAAACCATTTAATACAAGATGATTATCATTTTTTATTGCTGAGAAACTTATATACAGCAAAGGTTAATTATAGAAAGTCCTGAGGTAAATTTATAATTATAATTACTTAGTATAATAGAATTTCTCTCTCTATATATATACTTTTCTCCAAAGAGAGCTGTCAATTTTTTCAAGAAGAAGGAAGAAACAAACCCTAGTTGTGTAGCTTTTCTTGAGCCGCAAAGCCACCGAGCTGATTGTCAATCCAACGCCCACCACCGCCTCTGTCGCAGCTTGTATATTTCTCTTTTGATCCGTAAGCCGTCTCCTTCCACTGTCGATCACCGATCTTACGTCCACTCGATTATCCGATTGATGGACGGAAAAATTCATGACAATTATGGACACCTCTCATTTAATATTGGATTGTTGTCGGATGAAAAAAAATTTATTTCTGTGGGCACTTCTCGTTCAGGATGCACATAGACGGAAGAAAGAAGATGGAATATCTTCGTGTGGCGATTTAGCCTATGACCGAAGAGCATCGCACGTATGATGATTGGTACACTGAGGATTAGAAAGTTAAGGGTTGGCTTCTATCCTCTATGAAGCAAGAATTGATGAAGTGTTACATCTGCTTGTCGACTGCAACGGAGATATGAAAAGCCTTGAAAACTGCTTTCTTTGATGAGAAAATTAATAAAGTGCGAGTTTACACCCTGACCCATAATGCTTATCGCCTCTGACAGAATGGGAGGCCTGTTTTCACCTACTTTGGCAACAATTCAGAAGAAGTACCTCAGGTAGTTATCTGTAGTATGGGTAGTCAATTTATTCAAGTTTAAATATTTGTCGAAGTGGAGTGACTTGTATATGGGTTGTAGGGGATAAAATGGTATCAAAGTACACTTCACTTCCTCGAACTTCAAAAACGTTTTCTTTTTGAAAGTTTTGATGTAATTTTTTGGTCGAATGATTTTCGATGTATGCCGCATGAAATAATATTTCCATACAGTAAGCTTGTAAAACTTTTTAGGGATGACTAAGAAGAATACTGCTAGCACTCCGAATAGTTCAAGCAGTTCCTGGGGAGCAGTCCCAAACGGACCAATAGAAAGATTAATGTTGTGCATGATGGAGACGCAATAGAGACAGACGGAGGCACAACAACAACTTCAAGTGCAGATTCAAGCTATTTTCAACGCCCAACATAAGCAAATGGATACCTTGACTCAGATAGTTACTTCTTTGGTGACCAACAACAATACGACTACAGTGGCGATGGTCCAGGAAATTAATTTTGGTAGAAGAAGCCTAACCGACAACAAAGAAGTCTTAGAAGTCTTCTTTCAAAGCCATTACGTTCAAGAAGATGAACCCACCAGACTTCAATGGCAGAGCCGAACCAGATGAGACAATGGATTGGACAGCTACAATCAAAGGCTTGTTCGACCTCATTGATCGGCATCAAGGGGCCCAAGAAGGTAGCATGCACGTATGTGCAGCTACGTCTGAGAGCTTATGATTGGTGGGAAGCTAAGAAGCAGAAAAATGTACGATGCCAGTTCGAATTCTAAAATTTCTTGGGAGATATTGAAGCAAGCATCTCTGGAACAATACATTTTCAGGGTAGTGCGTAAGCAGAAAGAGAAGGAGTTCGTCGTGCTAAACAAAAAAATATGTCAGTGGACGATTATGACCCAACTTTTGCAAAACTTGCTATGCTATGTTTGCCAAAACTTTCTACCAGACAAAAAGTCCTAGCGTCAACGATTTCAACATGGCCTGAATGACGATCTATAAGAAAGAAAGCCTGACACAAAGCTTATGACCCTTACATTAACACCATATCCCAAAAGAAGAAGAATGGGTCAAGACTGTAAAACCTCCTAGCTATATATATTGTTGGTGCTTTCTTTACATGGAGAGAGCTTGCTCTCAACATGCCTTGTAAAAGTTTAGTCCCACATCGAAAATGCACCATGAGTTATCTCAACATATATACTTGGTTGTGTTGTTGAGAGATGCACATTGAGTGGTGACCCTAAGGAGGGAAGCATGTGGATGATTTTACTAGGAGGTAATGTCACGACCCACACCCGCTTTTCGGATACGAAGCGTGTCCAAGCCCAGCTACGTATCGAATGGACTCCAGCCCGACTCGAATACGTAAACGCTGTCAAGGCTATGGTATACTGCCAAATCATGGCAACCAAATCTATATCTCAATCCACAATAAGAATATGAAACATGAATGAACACTACAGGTCGTGGTCTGCAGCCCACTAGCATAAATGTCCGATAAGACTCTAAGGAATATAACAAGAGTCTACAACTGAAACAAGGAACATGATATCTCATGATAAGGAATGAAAAGCACGAGCGGATAATAAACTCAATAACAATACCTGAATCCCGCAATGTATCATCACGTCTGCCATCCAGAACTACTAGCTAACTCCATGCAACCGCTAAACCTGAAGAGATCATCAGGTCCTCAGAGGACATAGCAAGATACATAATATACATGCATATCTAACAATTTTATCATGCACAAGAAAATAAACAAGAAAGAATAAGGACAAGACAAATGACTACGAACACAAACACGAACACGAATACGAACACTAGAACAACTATTTGGACTTGTAGCATGCCGACGAGTAGGGCACATTTCCAGTCCACTGTTATGTGGGGCACCCATCATTGTCACTTAAATGATTGAATTCTATTGTCACTCTAATGTATTGTACTCTCTAGATTGTCACTATAATGATTGCCTGGATAACCTGGATAGCTGCAGGGCATGTGACTACTTGGAGCATCCCATTGTATCTTGCTAGTAACTAGGATTGTGATAACCCTAGTTAGTTAATGTAGAAAGCCATAGGCAATGATTGGCCGTGATTGATTGGATGGAGTCTAGTCCAGTATAGTATTGTCTAGAAGTGATTGATTGTAAAATTGTACCAGAATGATTGTCACTCCAGATTATTACTATAACGATTGTACTCTATTGTCACTCTAGCGTATTGTACTCTTCATTGTCACTTTTATCATTGTACTCTCTCCTTTTTACCTTAACGATTGGCACCTTTAGCAATAAATGATCAGAGACTAAGTTCTGTTCAGGCGAAGGGTTACAATCTCGGTTCTTGTTTGGTTTAAGGATTGTAACCTGGCTTCCGGAACAGTACCTTCGTCTTCTCTTCATATATTGTCCAGCTATGTTTTATTTAGCATAATTCTCCAGTTCTTTTATGTCAATGATGCTTCGCTTAATTATTTTCTCTGATTGGGATAAGTGCATTGGTAGTGCACAAACCTCAATCTACGTTATTTATTGTTGTTTTCTTACCTGTTGAATGCTAATGATTTGTTGGTTTTAGTTCTTAAGTGAAGTCTCCTTTGTGGCACTTGCTCTTTCTGGGGTCTGACCCAGCTGGTTTTGTATGGCCAGATACTGGAGCAGTACCTAAGGATCTCCCTGCCTTCCAGCCCGATGGTGGTCACCAGGCGTAACCAGGGCATCGAGTGGGTTTCTTTTGTTCTCCCACTGTAATACTATAAATTATTCTTTTGAGGCGTTTAGCCGACGAGCAAGTGTTAGCTCGATTGTACTTACTTACTGTCTGCCTACGGGCTGTAACATGATTGACAAGCCCCGAGGGTTGATCATGTATGACTGAACTCTTGCTAGTCCTCACATTTTGTAACGACTAGCTTCATGATCATTCCGAATATATAATGTATGGGACGCCTTACTATTGTGTATTTGGTGGTCTGACATCTTGTAACTACTATTAGTTGGTTGAGATTGAGACAATAGGCTATTTTATGACCTTAAGAGACTGATAGATTGTAGTGAAACCCTCACATATCTAGACAGCCATGACCGTATAGCGGTGTAGATTCCATTTCGTTATACATAGCTGGCTATGTCTGTCCCCGCTCTCCAGTATTCTGGTTCTGGGGCATGACACTAGGATTGTTCATGACCTTAAGAGACTGTTGGCTTGTAGATAAACCCTCATGTATCTAGACAGCCGTGACCGTATAGCGAGATGGATTCCATTTCATATATGTAGCTGGCTATGTCTGCCCCCGCTCTCCAGTATTCTGGTTCTGGGGCGTGACAACATGCCTTGTAAAAGTTTAGTCCCACATCGAAAATGCACCATGAGTTATCTCAACATATATACTTGGTTGTGTTCTTGAGAAATGCACATGGGGTGGTGACCCTAAGGAGGAAACCATGTGGGTGATTTTACTAGAAGGTAAGAATAAGGCTCCAAGGATTAAGCATTAATTCTTTTGTCATTCTCTTGGATTAATTCCATTTGGAGCTAAGCCCCAAAGGGGCTTAGCGACTCGGACTCGGGCTCGGGCTCGGGCTCATGGGCTCATGAGACGTAATGTGGCATTTTGTTGACGCACTTTGTACTTAGCACGTCAGCAGTCATGCGGCTCATATGCGGCCATGCGATCTTATGCGGCATGCGGCTCATATGCGGCCACATGCGGCCTCATGCGGTCTCATGCGGTCCATGTGGTCCATGCGGCCTCATGCGGTCCATGTGGTCCATGCGGCACTTGCGGCTAGGGCTGTGCATAATTAAGTCAAACCGACCAAATCGAACCAAGCCAAACCGAACCGATTGGTTTTAAACCGAATCGATGGTTCGGTTGGTTAGGTTCGGCTTCAATTTTTTTAAAACCGACCGATTCGGTTCGGTTCATGGTTTGGTTATGCCAAAAACTGTCTAAACCGAACCGAACCAAATCCTTGTTAAATAATTAGGGTTGGCTGGTTGGATATGGGTTCATTGGGTTGTATTATATCGGTTTGGTTCATTTATTCACATCACAACCATTTATCAAGTTGAAGTTGAAAGAGCTCTCTCTCTCTCTCTCTCTCTAGTCTTAAAGATGAGTGCTGGCGGCTCATATTCTTTTTCTAATTGCTCATATGCACATGAAAGGGGCTTTTGGTTGAATGTATATGGTTTTTTATTATGTATAATTGGCATTTTTTTCACATATAACGCGCAAGTTGAATTGAAACCGTTGAATTGTATTTACTGTTGCAAAGTGCAAGTTGACTGAGGTTTCACAAAAAAGAAGAAGCATACAGTCTATTTTTTTATGTGATCAAAACCGACCAAGTCGAACCGATCCAAACCGAACCAAGTCGGTCGGTTTTAAAATCGAACCGACCATTTGGTTGGTTTGGTTCGGTTTTATTTATTTTCAAACCGATTAATTTCGGTTCGACTTCGGTTGGGACCAAATAGGTCGACCACCGACTGATGCACACCCCTACTTGCGGCCATGAGGCCATGCGGCTCATGCGGCCAGGCTGCTGCTGCTGCTACCGCATGGAGGACTCCGCTGACTGTGCAGGCTACAAGTCAGTTATGGAAAGACTGATTCAATGCAATTAATTCAGATCCACTTTTTGTGGGATTTGAATTAATTTCGTTGTTATCTTTGTGGGATTTGAATTAATTTCGTTGCTATCTTTGTGGAATTTGAATTAATTTCGTTGCTATCTTTGTGGAATTTGATTCAATCTTTCCATAACTGAAGAGGCGGCTAGGGTTTCTACCCTCTCTCTATATATACTCTCTTCTGGCCTCCTTTGTGAAAAACTACGAATTTTATAAGTCAGAAAAGAGAGAGAGAGAGAGAGAGAGAGGAAGCTGCTGCCGCCATTGCAAGTCCATCCGAGGAGTCAGAACATAGGTGACTTCGAGCGTTCCACAAGTTCTTCAACTTGCCGGTTCCTGAAAGCAATTCGTGTGGGACGAATTTTGCTTTGAGGAACGGTGTTTTGACACCCCAGCAACTTTTTTTCATATCATCTTTCTCTAGATTATTGTAACTCGTTTTGTCCCAATTGCAACACGTTTGCAAGGAAGAACGAGAGATCTTCTCTTCTCTATTTCCCTCCTTCATATTGTAATCTGGCTATTTGGCTTTTTGTATCATCGTAGATCTTGAGTTTGATCACTGCAAAGTCTTTGTGTGACTCTCAGATCTCGATTGCATTAGTTTTTCCATCTTTGGTCAAGCCCCGGGACTAACATATATTACCACCAAAATATCAAAGAAAAGAGGGATGCCAGGGAAATAAAGAGTAACAGATACAATTGAGCCACCACCAGCACCAACATGTCCAAAGCTATCAAGAGCATTCCATGCTAAGATCACTTTTAGTGTGGATGGGAAGGACACAATGTGAGGACATGTCTAAGGAATAGGAGGGCCGGGAACACTAGCAATCAAATATATCTTTAGTTGATTTTACATTAATGCTGCACTTAATTTAGATTTGAACTAAAAAAATTGTGTATTTTCTGGTCTTATCTATGCTAATTGAATAGCAAGGGGGTGGACAAGAAATTACTTGCCAATCAACTCAACATACAACAAGTGCACCTGCAAGTGAAGCTACATCTACATCTGAGTGAATAATGAATGATGCACTGGAGGTTTGATTGAAACAAGTTGATCTTTTGTGTCTTTTTTTGTCAGATCAGAACCTATGCTTCTTATTCAAGTTTTTTGAACAGTTTGTAAAGATCAATCCTGAGTTTGGTTTTAAGACTCAAATATTGATACTTATGATGGAATTGCATTTGCACTTTGTTTAAAATTTTGAATTGGTATGACTTGATTTGATATGGCTGGTGTTTGTGTTAGTTTTCAATTAGAAATGGTCTTTGCATCAGGTTGAAATGTATGTTTGGTTTGTGATAGATGGCATGGTTTGTGTTGGTTTTTAATTGAACATGGTCTTTGAATCAAGTCAGGTTGAATTGGTATGGCTGGATTGTGTTGGTTTCTAATTCCAGTTGGTATTGTCATTTACTTCTTGTTAACCTGTCTAGATATTATTCAATTGAAATTGTGAGCAACTCAAATACCATTATGCAAGTCAGGTACTTTGATCTTACATAAATAGTTCATGATATTACACTTCAAACAAAACTTGACAACACTTACACCAACCCAACATGGATATGGGAGTTAACTTCTCATTCTTTTGTGTATGGGAAAGGAATTCAACATTCCTATACCCATATATGGTCATATTGGACATATGTAGTCCAAAAATTTGAATTTTTTCATTTCCATATTTGGTTCAGACAGGAATATAAATATTAATTTGTTTAGTTCTCCATAAATATCCTTTCACTAATTTTATTATGTTATTATTATCTAAATTCAATTGGTGCCATTGAAGATATTATCGTCAAAAAATATATAATTAATGCACCCAACCAACATTTTGAGGAAAACAAAAATATTTTCGGAGGGTTTGGGCTTTACTTTTCTACATATGTGGGAATCTAAAGCCTCTCATATCACCTCTTAATTTTCTATTCCACACTTATCAAACATGGGTAAGGAATCCAAATCTCATTCTCAAGCCTCTAAAACTTGAACCAAACAGCCCTTTTAGAGACTAGGTGACTTACCCCATCATTAGAGCAACCAAAAAAAATCTTCTTCCCGGATTGGCTTCAGTCCAAGAAATTCGTCTCTCACCAGTCCACTCGTTTGCAGAACTTGGGTTGCTTGAAGAGCTAAGATATGTTGCAAGCATCTTTCTTATGTGGTGGAATAGTAAGAGAAACGAAGAACGAAATGGTACCTAAGAGAAAGGAAAATTAAAAGATCATGTATATGTTAGATAGAAGGGTATTAGGGAAGAAAAAAATCTTGCCTAAACTAAGGAGGAAATCGAGTACTAATCAAGCTAAGGGAAGGAAAACAATTGAATTGACTGTTGTGACCTTTCAAACAGCCCAAAAAAATTAGTCATGTGCATGATACATGGTTGAAATTGACAGATTGGTAGAAAAATGTGGACAGAGGTGGTCAATTGGCAACACTCCTAAAGTCGGGTGGTAAATTGTCAAAAAAAAAATGTCCAGATGGTTTCGTTGCACACCCCCTATAGTCTATGTGGTGTTTATGCAATTTACCCAAATTGTTGGCTAAAAAATTTAAACACTTCCCGGACTATAGCATCTTGATGAATAAGAATTAATTAATACAAAACAGTGAATTTGTTATTTGAAAATAAATTATAATATTAACCCATTTTAGACGGTAAATATGCATAAAAGAGAGAAAACACGATGTAAGGTAAATAGAATTAGACCTACAGGCTTAGATTAACTCATGAGTTCTTAATTTTAAAAACTCGGATATGAAAAACTATTGAATTACTCTTGATTTGTTTCCAAGAGGCTAAAGAGTAAAATAAGTAAACTTTTAATGCATGTTAATTGTTTGAATAAACGTGAAAGAAGGAAGAGAAAATAGAAGAGAAGATCTCTTATTGGTGTAATCTTATAGTGGGAGGCAAAGACCTTATTTATACAAACCAATGGAGATGTAATACTAATCTCTAACCGATGTGAGACTAATATACAAAGTGAAAATCTAACCCTTTAGTAACCCACATTATAACATTAATAACATTCATGTGTTGTATCATATTATAAGTTATTGTTTTGAGATGGTATTTGAGTTTGTGTAGTTGAATTGTAAAACAACAGTAGACAAGAACAAGAAAGGGAAGGAAAAAAAAAAGGGGGGGGGGGGGGGGGGGGGGGGGGGGGGGTCTTTATTGCTCCTCTCTTGTCCACATTGATTCAAAAAAAAATGATGAGTGAATTCTTGAAGAGATTTGGATGATATCTGGTCAGATCTTGCTTTCCAAGAGGTGGGATTTGGTGGGGGCTTTGTTTTTCTCATCTCTTTCCTTCCCTTATTAAGAGATTCCCAATATAAACAAAGAAACAAAGGCACCCAAAACATAAACAACAAAAACAAAAAATATAGGAAAGACCACATACCAACCAAGCCCACCCATCCATTCTCTTCCTCCTCCTCCTCCACTACCAACTCATTCTTTCATTCATTCCTCCTCCTCCTTTTGGTGGCTGTTGTGGTGGAACCATGGCCATTGCCACAGAGACTGGTCAGTTCCATGTCCTTGCTGTGGATGACAGCCTCATTGACAGGAAGCTCATTGAGAGGCTGCTCAAGACCTCATCCTACCAAGGTAGAGCAGGAGCAACGAGCCAACCCAACTGCTTTCCTTTTGCAGCTTAATTCCTAACATGAAACTGATGCATATGTATTGTTAATGGTAACCAGTGACCACAGTTGACTCTGGAAGCAAGGCTCTGGAGTTCCTTGGCCTGCATGATGAGAAGACCAACCCTCCTCAAGATCAGAATGTAAAAAAAAAATCTCATTAATTTGGTTTTGTTTTCAAATTTTGGGTGAATTTGAATGGTTTGCTGAGCTTTTTGTTAGCTTCCTCTCTCATGGTTTCAGGAACTTGAGGTGAACCTCATCATTACAGACTACTGCATGCCTGGGATGACTGGATATGATCTCCTCAAGAAGATTAAGGTACCAATTTTACATATTTATTGTTCCTTGGAAAGAGATTGATGGGGATTTTGTTCTTATGGTTGGGTCAGGAGTCATCATCCTTGAAAGATATTCCTGTTGTGATCATGTCATCTGAGAATGTGCCTTCCAGGATCAACAGGTGAGACCAAGATGTTCTCAATTCTTGCCTAATTTTTAGAGATTCTCACATGTATTTAGGGTCCTATAAGGAATTTTTTTCATTAATGTATTTTAGGTGCTAATAAGAATATATCAATATGTTCTGGTCATATGAATATGGGGATGACCACCCATCAAAACATCAATTTGAGGATTTTGTAACTCCAACTAATCCTCAATTTAATTTTTTTTTTTTTTTGTGGATTGAGAATCTGGTCCTGAAATTTGTGCGTGTGGTGATAGAGGGAGAGAGAGAGAGAGAGTATCCTCAATTTGAGGATCCACTATTCATACAACATATTTTTCCAATTTTAATTTATATGATTAATATAATAATTATACCATTACAATTTCCTTGTTGAAATATTTTAATGGAGTCTAATATTGAATATATTTGTGTTTAGTTGTTTTGTTTTTTTTTTGTTATTAGATTTTGAACAATAAAGAGGTGGTTATTAGCTAAGCGAAATATCAATGGGTTATTTATAAATAGTCCCCTATGGTTTGTATGCATTTTGGTAACTGTCCTCGTTGTTTTAAAAACAAAGAACACCCCCCCTCGCTGTTTAATTTTTCACTCATTTTCTTCTATGTACCAAGGGGTGCAACTAATTAACTCTATAAACCGGGAGATGTTCTTTATTTTTAAAACAACAGGACAGTTACCAAAATGCGTACAAATCATAGGGGGTACAACTAATTGACGCAATATGAATTAAATTATAATTTTATGTAAGTCTAAATAATGTAGAATAATATAGTGCATATAATTTTATCAAATAAATGTAAAAGAAATTAATTTACGTAGAAGTAAACAAGAGTTTTTTGTGGCTTGAGGAGTGAAGTTAAAAGATGCATGGGTTGGATTTGTAAAATTTTGAGGATGAAATAATATAAGAATATTCTATTTTGAGAATTCAAATGGAGGGAAATTATGAGAAATGGTTGGAGATGGCCTTATGTTGATGCTAGTAGTAGGTCATAAGTAAGAATGTTCTTGCCTAAAAGTTTAAAGTTAGTAATATCTGCATCTTGATGAGGTTACAGTTATAGAAATATTATAAAATTATGGCTTTTGTTATATATTCTGGATGGGAGTTCTGACCAAGAGACCATGCCACTCTTTCCCATGAAGCAAAGTTGATATGATGCAACCAAAAGCATCAAACCTTCCCCCATACTTGTGCTTTCAATTCATTCAAGAATCAAGACTCCCATAATTTTCCTTTTTTTCCTCTTAAAAGGTTTTATCACTTCATTTAAAATATCTTGAAATTTAGGTATAGTCAAATCTTTGATAGGAGAATAAAGGGGAGAAAAAAGGAGTCTTGACCAATCTCAATCAAACATCATCAAATAAAATATTTTCCCTCATCCTTGCTAGATTTTATTCTTGATGACCCATCCCTGTTGATGATGATGTATGTTTGACAACAAAACAGATGCTTGGAAGAGGGAGCAGAGGAATTCTTGCTGAAGCCAGTGAAACTATCAGATATGAACAGGCTCAGACCCCACATACTCAAAGGGAAGAACAAAGACCAGCAAGAGCAGCAGGAGCTGCCACAAACCAATCATAGTGATGACAACAACACCACCACCAGCAGCAGTGACAAAACCAATAGCAACAGCAGCAGCAGCAGTAGCAACAAAAGGAAAGGAGCAATGGATGAGGAGGAGGGCCTTTCTCCTGAGAGGACAAGACCAAGATTCTCCAATGGCAGCTTGACAGTGTTGTGATATTGTCTATCAATATTGAGAGACTAATTCTTTTTTTCTTCTTCTAATTTTATTCCTAAAAGTGGGATTCTCACTACTCTTACTTCTTTGTTTGTTGTTTCTATTCTTCTTTTTAATCCATTCAATTTTGATGTGCCTAAAGCTTTTAGAGAAAATGTTGTATATAGTGGAGAGTGAGAAATATAGCAGCAGGTCAAATTATTGATGGCTATCATATAGGAAAGATGATGTGAGATTTCTTACTTTCTTTTGCAAATATTCTTCTGTCAAAGTTTGATGATTAGTTCTATTTTGGTTTAGAGCTTTTGCTAACTTTTCCTAAGCTCAAATTATTGATGGCTATCCTATATGAAAGATGATATGAGATTTCTTATTTTCTTTTGCAAATATTCTTTCTGTCAAAGTTGGATGTTTAGTTCTATTTTGGTTTAGAGCTTTTGTTAACTTTTCCTAATTTTTTTGGCTGATGAGCAGGGTCAGTCCTGGGGTAAGCCTGACAAGCCATCGGCCATCGGACTTGGACAACCCCCCCGACTCCTAAGTCCCCACCTCTCCGTCAATTGAGTCTCCGCGGTCCATCCAAACTCCTTATTGTCAGTCGAACTAGCAATCCCCTATGTCCATATTTTGTGTTCCTACTAGAAAACTCTCGAGTAGCTCATGAGTCAGGAGTGGAACTCCGAATCCGAGTTCCACGCCGCCGTCAAAGCCAGATATATCTTTTTTCTGGAGTTGATATCAGTTCAACATTTTATGGCTTTCAGTTTGTTATAATTTTTTTGATATCTTTTTCTGAAGTCAATGTCAAGAGTAGGGGTGTCAACGGATGCTTATCGGTACGGACAGGACAATATCCGTATCCGTATCCGAATTTTTTTTTGTAATATCCGAATCCGATCCGATATCCGAACGAATATCTCTTTTGACACTCCGAATTCGTATCCGTCTAGTTTAACGGATATCGGATAATATCCGATCCGATTAGCTAAAAAATTCGAATGCTAGTATCCGAATATCCGAAATATTAAAAATTTAGTTATTATCCGAATATCCGAAAACCAAATTCAATTTTTCTACATATTTGAGTCATTTCTTCTTATGTTGTAAATTGTAATTAATATATATTACTATTATATATAAATTATATTATAATTATTTTATGTAAAAGTTAGTTGAGAATAAAATACTTTAATTTTCTCTATTAATTAATATATATTACATATACATTATACTATAATATATATAAAATTTTGGATATCCGAATCCGATATCCGAATTCGATATCCGAAATTTGCAATTTAAAGTCGGATCGGATATTAACGGATTCGAATACCTTAATATCCGAATTCGTATCCGAAAATGGATAATATCCGAAAAATATTCGGATATCCGAATCCGATATTCGAAATTTCGAAAAATATCCGAAAGTTCGGATACGGAATCGGATCGGATTCGAATTTTCGACTATCCATTGACAGGTCTAGTCAAGAGGCAACCAAAATTATATTCGGCTAGGACAATACAATTTTCCGTGCCGGCCCTGCTGCTGATGAATGGGTATTGTTCTCAATTATGAACTCGAGGGAGGCTTAATGACAGTCTTTTTTGGAAAGCTTTTTGACTTTAAAGTGAAGTTTGGGAAAGAAAAGGCTCAAAGATGTGGGGAGGGACACAGGGAAATTTGTCTATGAAGTCGCAGCATTTTGACCTCACTAATCAATGGAGAATCTAAAAGTCTGGAGTGGAGTGGGGTCAATCAAAGCTTGTACACTAAACTCTTTAGACATATTAGAATGAGCAAAAGCAAAAATTACGCAGTAAATCTTATCTACTTATTTGCACTGTGATTTATAAAGGCAAACGTAGGGGTTATCACAGTTTTTGATGGTCTATAGTTGTCAAAAAACTTGGTAGTCCTCTGCAAATTTGGACTGAAAATATAGGACTACCGAAAGTCCTAAAAAAATATAGAACTTGCCAAAATTGGCAATACTAAAATAGTAAGGACTGTCAAAATTTTGACAATCCTGAATATGCACAGTACTGGCAAAAGTGTATAGACATTATAAATTTTAATAGTTAGGCCTTAGGCCTCGTTTCGTTCGTTTGGTTCGTGGAATGGAAGGAAAAGAAAATCAATTCCTTGGCATTTTCTTTCCTTTAGAAAATTCAATTCTCATTAATTTTTCTTTGCGATGTTTGGAAATGCCAAAAAATTTGGAAGGAAAAGTGAATACTTCAATATGGGAAAGTAATCCCTTACTTGGATGGATGAAACCACTTTCCTTCCTAATTTTTCTTCCATTGGGAATCACTTTCCTTTCTTTCTCAATTTCTTTGGCACCCAATATAGAAAAGTAATCATTTTCCTTTCCCAACGCGATGATTCCGTGAACCAAACGAGGCCTAAGTAGATTCAGTCAAATTCTGTTTATTTCTTCCAATATTTTCTTTCTGCACAAGATTGTATGTGAAGTTAATCTTTTTAGCATATGCTCAGATTCTCCAGTTCTTTTCCTCGTGCGAATCACAAGCATTTCGAATTTTCAGTGATGGCTAGTTTGACTAAAATATTTGGAAGGACAGTCATATTTAGAGGAGTAAATCACATTTTTTTTGAGGACCCAAATTTAAAGTTATAGACAGACATGCCATCTTCTTGCAGAAATGCTTACGCTGTATGTACACAGGTGCCATATATTAAAAATTATCATTCAAACTGATCAAAAAAACCTTAACAATCACATTAATCAGCACTTCCAACTTATCCCTAAAACCCGGAAGTGGTATTTTTTCAAGAAATAATAAAGCTTCGCTGTTTCTCACTCCAAGAAGGGTATTTTTTCTTTTTCCATTTACATGCTTCTGTAACTTTAGTATGCTTTTACACCCCTTTACTGGTGGGTCTTTTTCGTTCAATTTTTTCAGTCGAATCGACTTCTCCAACGTCGGTATCAAGGACGGAACCATAAATTCAAATTAGGCTAGGCTGAAGTGGACTAGTGTAGGCTAAGTGTTGGATGATTTATAGAAGAAATTTTTTTAAAAAAAAGTGATAAAAAAAAAAAGCAAAATTTTTTTTTGGGCGGAACGTGGGTAATCCCTTGGTCGGTATCCATCAGTAACGATCGAAACATGCCAAATTATATTGGTATCGGCCGTATCGTATTGGTATCGGCCGATATTATAGTACATAGTTGTTAACGTTTCATAAAGATAGCCCTCGATAGAGAAGGGAAGTTTTTACGTAGCTGATTCGAGGTACATGCTTTTTTTTTGTCGACGTTGTTGTTACTGGAACAAGCTCACGAGTTATTTTTTGTAAGGCATTTCTAACTTGATTTTCCAACACGGACACGTAAAAATGGTATTTGTATCGTGTTTGTATCCGTGTCCGTATTCGTAGGGACAACATATGTACATATCTGAAAATATCTGTATCTCGTATCCTTATGTGTCCTAATCAGTATCCTTGTTTGTATTTTTGCGAGATAGAGCCTTCCAATATCGAGAAGAACTCAGACAAAAGGCAAGCAGAAGCATATCATTAATGCGGAATCACACATTCCCTATCCTAGTGGGGAATTTAGTTTTTCTCTACAAATCTGAAGTATATATGTCGTAAATTATTTGATTGTTAATTCGACTTTTAATAGACGGCTTCTAATGCTAATTGTTTGCAGACGGTTACGACTTACGATGTTAAGAAGATGACTGTTAGGTTCGCGGAAAGGAAATCAATTTCTTATTCTTTCCAATGTTTGGAAAATTGTAATTTTCATCCATATTTCTTTCTAGTATTTGGAGAGGACAATGAAATTACAAGGAAAAGTGAATTTCCAATAGTGGAAAAGTGAATCCTTGGTTTGATATGGAGAATCACTTTTCTTTTTATTTTCCTTCCCTATGAGAATCATTTTTTTTTCCTTATACTTTTCTTTGACATCTTTACGTTAGGGGTGAATATTCGGTTTATTCGGTTCCAACCGAACCGATTAACCGAAAATCGAAGTGGACCGAAACCGAATAAGCAAAATCGAAACCGAACCAAACCGAATTAAATCGGTTCGATTTTCGGTTTATTCGGTTTTTGGGTTTATTTGTGTTTTTTTTGTTAATATATATAATAACTAAATATACCTAGATATATTTATTATATATATATATATATATATATATATATATATATATATATATATATATATATATATAAACTAAATTTTCTTATTCGGTTTTCGGTTTTGGACCGAAACCGAAACCCAAAACCGAAACCGAATAAATTTTTTTAGTATTTTCAAGACCGAAACCGAACCGATTTTTTTTAAAACCGAACCGAATCTCTTATTCGGTTCGGTTCGGTTCGATTTTCGGCTCAAAACCGAATAATGCTCACCCCTATTTATGTAATAAAGGAACGACTTTTCTTTTCTAACTCCATGATTCTGTCAACCAAATCAAACCAAACCAAACGAGGCCTTAGGCTTGACTAATCCCCCGGATCTTGGTCCATTTTTCAATGCTTTTCTAGGGAACTGATGCTAAAGAACAGTGTGAGGATGAAGATGCAGTATATTATTTTCTCAAACATGGAAGACATAAAAGCTGACTCACAATTTCCCTGAGCAAAATTATATAGTTGAAGCTTTGTCAATTGATGTGCAACTTACAAGTAAGGGAAGCAGATCTGCTGTCCCATTTATTCTGTTCCAATTCTGTCCCCCTTCCTATTATATGTGGGCCACCATCCACTTATCTACTCCCATGGTCCACATATAATAGGGAGTGGGGCTGAATTGGAATAGGATAAATGGGACAACAGATCTGCTCCCACAAGTAAGACCCTCAAACTCAAGGTGTGTATCAGACTGTCCTGGTCTAACTTTGATTGGATTTGGGCCGGGCCGAATGAGCCTGGTAGAAGTTTGGGCCAGGCCAGACCGAACTTTAGAATCTAAATTCTAAATTCTAAATTCAGTCTGGACCCGAGACTCAGGTACCTTCGGTCCAGTTTGGATCTGGACTAAACCTGAGCTTGGTTTGGACCGGCCCGCGGGCCGTTTAATTTTAAAAACATTAAAAATTAGTATGAATATCATCTATAATATAAAGCACAGTGGATTTTTGGTCCGACCCACGTGCTTTGGTTCAACGATAATGAAAGGACTAAATTGTCCCCCTCTATAAGAGAGGAGGACGGTCCCATGTTGGGTGCGGAGCAACGGTTGTTCCAACGGCACCCCGCCTCCAGCTCCTCTTGCACCACCCCTCCTCCGCTGCCTCCGCTCCATCGTCGCCCACGACGTCGTCGCCGGCCTCTTCCGTAACCCCTTCGTCGCAAGCAGCCTCCTCCACCGTGCCGCCGACGCTGACCCGTCCTTCGTCGCCTCCCACTTCTCCGCCATGACCAACCCCCAACCCCTTCTCCTTCAACACCGCCATCGCCATCTCCGCCGACCCACACTCCATCTACTCCCAAATGCTCCGCCGCCGCGTCCCTCCCGACTCCCACACATTCTCTTTCCTTGCTCAACACCACAACCGCCGCCGCCGCCGCCGCCACCAGGTCGCTCCACGCACACGCCTTCTTCCTTGGATTCCGGCCCGAATCCTTCGTGCAGACCGTCCTGCTCACCGTCTACTCCCGACGCGGCTCCGCCGACCACGCCCTGCGGGTGTTCGACGGAATGCCGCACAGGGACGTCGTCTCCTGGACCGTCGCCGTTTCGGGTCTCGCCGCCCTCGAACGCCCCGCGACGGCCCTGCGCGTCTTTGCCTCCATGAGGCTCCACGCCGCCACCGTGGTCTTTGCCGTGTCCGCCTCCGCCGGGCTCTGGTCCCTAGCGCTGGCCCGGTGCCTGCACGCCTACGTCGAGAAGGCCGGGTTCGTGTCCGTGCCATTATGGCACGGGTTATCCACTAGTATTTATATACATTACAAGACCAAATTAATGTATACATACTGGTTAGTAAGGGAAGCATTAGGCTTTGATTATGTCTTGGATTCAAATTCACCGAAGGCGAATATATACATCAAAAAAAAATGAACGTCACATAAAGGTCCTATAAACGGCGGGCCTGAAAGAGATAACTCAGCTCGGGCCGGTTGGAGAGCCAAGCCAGGCCAGGCCGACGGGCCTCGACAATGAACCCATTCCGAAACCGAATAATCACTGGATTGGGTCGGGTTGGCCCGTTGATCGGGCTAGGCACTACCAAGTCCCAATTTTGATAAGGCCGAACTGAATCGGATTTCGGACCGGCTTGACCTTAAACTATTGCTGACTCAACATTTAAGAAATACTTTACTACTAATTCTTGTCAGAGGGAGGGTAGGATATTGAGAATATAATGTCCAACAGGTCTGATGGATCCTACACGGACGGATCCAAGGCTCTCATAGAAACTTGGAACGGTGTCAGGGTTGATTAATTTAGTTGGCATTTTCTCAAACATGTAGGCTTATAGCTGAGTCATAAATTTCGTATTCGTCTGGCAGTTTTTTTTTTTTTTTTTTTTTTTTTTTTTTTTTTTTTTTTTTTTTTTAAACCAAAGCCGGTGGACGACTCCATCCGACCTTGACCCGGAGGCCGTGGCCATCGTCACTCAGCCACCTCCGTGGGAGGGAGGGCTCGAACCCGGCCCTCACCCCCGGTGCACGGTGGTGTTACCAGTACACCACGACTCGATGTGCAAAATTCTTTGTTGATTGTGCAACAACTGTGGCAGTTGATTGTGCAGCAACTGTGG
Source organism: Iris pallida (assembly GCA_029216955.1). Lineage (NCBI taxonomy): Eukaryota > Viridiplantae > Streptophyta > Magnoliopsida > Asparagales > Iridaceae > Iris > Iris pallida. Next base: position 28,070,120 of record JANAVB010001800.1, read on the forward strand.
GATTCTTCTAGCAGGTCATGGTGTGAAATGGCCGGGCGGCCCCGGACCGACCTGGTCAACGTCGGTATCGATCGGCTCAGATCCGATCAACAGACCTGTCCGGCTCGACCCATGGCTCTAGTGGGTCTGAGCGGGGTTCAACTTTTAGATCCGCCAATCGGTCCAACTTTTGGATCCGACCATCCAGCTCGGCTTTTCTTTACGGGTGCAGTCCAGTTTAGTCCGGAAAGTCCGGTCAGATCGGTCCGGACCAGCCCGGTCACCGACCCGGTTAAGACCCGGTCCAAAATAGGTCTTACCCAAAAATCTTTTTTTTCCCATATCGTTGGGAGATACTTTGACCAAAGTACTCCCGTTTTGGTGACCTTTTCTGACCGTTTTAGAGGGATATTTTGGCTATTTTGCTAAAAACGACCAATATATTCTTATAACAACTATAGTTTTAGGAATACTGGGGGTCGTTTTGCACCAAAATATGCTTATAAATAGTCCAAAAATATAAAAGTTAACCACAACCAAAATTACTTCCATCTCTTTCAAAATTTAGAAGCAAAAATATTGAAGTAACTTTCTGGATATTTGAGTGCAACTTTTTGGAGTCCAAAAAACAGTGTTCTTGAGGCTTCAACTTATGCGAAAATTTTCAGAGGCTTCAAGATGACGTTTCAAGTAACTTTAATATTACAAAATATTTTTTTCTGATTCGGAATTGTTCCTCTCTCCCTCTCTCTCTTTTCGTAAAAAAAAAATTTCATCTCTTTTTTCTTTCTAAAAATTAATTTTTAAAATATGGATGATAGCGGTTCTAACCTCCCTTATGGAGGTGATTCTAACCAAAATTTTGTTTATTATGCTGATATGTTTGAAAATAATTCTATTCATGATTCTGTACCATCAACACAAGTATTACCTCATGAAGTTAGAAGTATGGCTACTAATGTTATAAATAGAAAAAAAAATGTTTTATGGAATTATTATGAACAAATATATGTTTCTGGTAATGAGGGTGCACCGGTTTTAGATCCAAAAGATCAAAAAACCAATATCTAAAGCTGCAGAATGCAAGAAATGCATTCAAATTTACAAATGAAAAAAAAAATGATGGAACTTGCATTTTAAGAAGTCATTATAAAAATTGTTATGGTAACGACACATTGCATGCTAGACAAACACAGATAACCATAGGTCCTTAATGATCATCTATAGGTAACTTTACTTATTTTGAGGCTTGTATCAAAACAGAGTTAACAAAATATATTATTTGTGATGAACAACTTTTTACATTCGGTAAGAGTGATTGGTATTATGATTATGTAAGTACTACTCTTAATCCTTGTATTACTAAATTTTCTAAATTTAGTACTAGAACATAGTTTATCAAAATATTTCAAAATGAAAGGACAATTTTTTAAAATAGTTTTGTAAATGTTAGTAAATTTGCTTTAACTTATGATATGTGGATTACTAAACAAATTTACGCTTATATTTATATTACGACACATTATTTAGATCAAAAATAGATGTTGTAAAACGTATTATTTGTCTAAGATATTTAGAATTTTCACATACTGCGGGCTCTGTAACCGGTAGCACTATAATACAATCTTTACGTGAATATGATATTCATAATAATTTTTATTTTTAGTTTCTTTTGATAATGCTATTAATAACACTTCTTGTATTAATATTTTAAAATTATAATTTTGTTTATAGTAGAATGACAATTTTTTTTAATGTAATTAGATGTGCTTGTCAGATTATTTATTTAATTGTACAAATGTCTTCAATTCTTTCAAGCAAATGTAAAAAAATGTCAGATTATATTTACATTATATTTACAAAGTTTGAACACTTTCGCGAGTAAACAACAAGCTTTTAAAATTTTATGTGCACAATATGGTATAACTTTTAGGATATTTGTTAAGGATGCATCACATAGATGGAACTTTACTTATTTAATGTTAAAATTTTCTATTAAATTTAAAAAAATGTTATTACACATTACTGTAATTTTAATCCAAGTTTTTATTATCAAGTAGCTCAAAATAATTAGTTAATTACTAATTCTATTTAGAATTATTTTACAATGTTGCATGTATTTTATCTGGACTTTAAATAGCTTTAACAGAAATATTAACATGCCTAATTTATTTTTAAATATAGAACGGTTCTTATTTTGATTATGTTGTTTCCAAAATGGAAAGAATTTTTTTTAAATATTGAGGTGATATATCTATTCTATGTTGTTTGGTTTCGATTTTTTATCCTAAGGTTAAATTAATTGTATTTATATTGTTACACGATTTAATAACAATATAAATGTTGATGTATGTAACTTAAAGTAGAAATTAAAGATGTTTTAGATTTTTAAGTACTTTATATGAATAAAAAATTGTATCGAGTCAATCTGGTACAACCTTTCAAGATAGTACTAGTAGCCTGATTTTATGTGTGAATTATCACATGTTAAAAGTGTACTGCAAAGGAAGAAACCAAAAAATCTTCCCTACCAACTAAAGAATTGTTCTTATATTTAAATCCTTATGAAGAAAATGAAGATGAATCTGCCTCGTATTTTTCAATTTTAGAATGGTAGAAAGATATGAAAAGACGTATCATGTACTTTCTTCTATAGCACGTTATATACTAATAGTTCCGACAGGGTCGGCCCTGGTCCAGGGTGGCCACGACGATCGCCCAGGGCCCACAGATCATGAGGGGCCCCAAAAAAATAGTTTAAAATTAAATATGTTAATAATTTTGTATCTTAAATAAATCTAGTATGTACCATGGGCCTTTTAAACATAAAGTTATTGTGGTGTAGTGGTTAGTACTTTAAATTTGTATACGAAAGATTTGAAGTTCTATCCTTGGTTGGAACTTATTTTTTACATTATGTATGGGCGCCTTGTTTTGAAAGTTCCTTCTGGGCCCCCATGAGCTCAGGGTCGGCCCTGAGTCGGTATCCACAGTAGCATCGGAATCTTGTTTTAATGCAGGTTTAAAGATATGCTAAGTAAGAGGAGGAGCTGGATGCTGCCAGATATTTTGGAAGTCTGCGTCTGCGTTCAAGATTAGGTTCATACAGAAAAACGAACTCAAAACTCAAGAGATGAAAGTGCCGACATCAGTGAGCTGGACTTCAGTCTCTTACTTTGGTGGACGCTAGTGGAGGAGGAGATGATCAATAACCTTAGATGAAAGACAGATAACGGAAAAGAAAAAAGATATTTGTACATTTTATTACAAATTTTATAAAAAAATAGAATATCGACTTTAATCTTTCAATTTTTTTTATTAGTTAATGTTATAGCATATTCAAAATTTTAATTATATTAGTAAATTTTTTCTCAAATTTTCATTTCTCTTTTCGATTTTTTTTTGAAATAAATTGGGCCGGCCCGGACCCAACCCGGTTCGACTCGGCCCGCCTCCGACCGGTTCACGGTTCGAAAAATAATTTAGGAACGTATCATGTGTTCCAAAAGCAAAATTTATGAACGTTTGATAATCGTTCAAGACTAAATTTATGAAAACTTTATAACCGTTCCAAAAATTGCAATGCCACATTTAAGAACGATTATGATATATTCCTAAAAATATTTGGAACATATAAAATTTGTTCATAAATATATTTTGTTAACGGAGGGATCCACTGCACCACAACATGTTTGTGAGCATATATAAGAGGCTAATCCTCCTTCTAATATAGTGGAAACAGTTTCGGGGGCCAACGCTAAGGATCCGATACAGGTGGGCATTGTGTCATTGGTCCCTTATCGTCCCTTCTTTCTTATATATGTCCGTAAATTGAAATTTTGCTTCTTCTTTTTTTCTTTGCGATGTCCGGTATAACGTACAGGACTTTGTGCATACTATGTTGCATGTCATTTGGGCCCACTATCCGCAATTTTCACACACGTCTCTTCCGCGGTTCGATTCCGAGACCATCCGTCTAGCCAAGGAGATTATGTCTCTCCTCACTGACCATAATAGCCAGTTGAGTTCCGTAAAACTTTTGAATTCCGTAAAATCTGGAATTTTATAGTTGTAATAAGATTCAAATACTTAATTATTCCAACACCTCTCCATATTATGTCCAAATGATTGTTTTGTATTCCTATAAATCAATTACCATCCCATTAGAAACATTTTTACATCATCTTAATATGTGCAGAGAATACGATTTGAATTTGTTGATGCAAAGTTTAACATCTTTTTCTTTGTATCAAAATGTGCACAAAATAATATTTGAATTTGTATGTAGAACTAGGACTAACACGGTTATCACAAGCCACAACCAACTAGAGACGATCGTAATCCTCCTTTTTAGATTTACACAACCATAACTAATTAATTTGAACATATAGAGAAAGCAAAGGAGAAAAAAAAAAGGTCATTACATAGGAAGATCCTTCAAAAAATAGTAGAAAAACATGTTATTACTAGATTTATTTTTCAGAATAAAAATTTATTTCTCACGGAGAGTCGAGTACATCTGGCAGAGTCGAGCAGAAGATGATGTAGTGAAGTAGCTCTACTGGATTACTAGTTCTACAAGAGCAAGTAGATCTAGTAGATCCAGTAGATGTACTAATTTTTTTTCAAATTAAAATTCCTCCCACATAGATCTATTATTTAAAAAAAAATTATGCAAAATCTACAATCGGATGAAGGAATAATACACTTTAAAAAAAAAAAAAAAAAATTCACATGATTTTTTTTTTCTTATTTACGGTTACGGTACTCTCGGGAATGACGGAAGAGATGGTTGGTAGGGGTGACCGCAAGAGAGGTTTCAACTCTTAGAGCATCTCCAACCCTATTGTGAGTTTAGAAAAAATGGTTGCCACATAAGAATGACAAACTTTCATTCCAAAAATTCTTCTCCAATGCAATTGTCAAGTCAATTGTGAAGCTTATGTGGCAAAAATTAAAGAAGACATTGTGAAGTTGATTGTTTTGTTCTAGACAATGCACTTGACAATGTCTTCTCTTCCATGTCATCAATTATGAATAAAAAATATTAGAAAAAAGAAAGAAGATGAGAAGTTGTCTTAAAAGTTGCCTTGGAAGTTGGAAAAAAATACTTTTTATTGTCTTCTCAATACTTTTGCATTGGAGAGAGTTTTTCTATTTCATTGTCTTTTGAGATATAATTTTGTCACATAAACAACACATTGTCTTGCGGCTCATGCCACATAGGAGCCACCTAAGACTCAACACTTAACAAGACAATAGGGTTGGAGATGCTCTTAGAGCATCTCCAACCCTATTGTCTTGTTTTGTGTTGTGAATCCTATGTGGCATGAGGCACAAGACAATGTCTTGTATATGTGGCAAAATTATATTCACAAATGACAATAAGTTTAAAAAGTCATCTCCAATGCAAAAGTATTGAGAAGGCAATATAAAGTAATTTTTTACAACTTCCAAGACAACTTTTACTCTTCTACTTCTTTTTATAAATATTTTTATTCACAAATGATGATGTGGACATAAAGACATTGTGAAGTGCATTGTCTAGATCTAGACAACCAACTTCACATTGTCTTTGCCATGTCATTGCCATGTCAACTCCACACTTTATTTCACTTATGCATTGGAGAAGTATTTTTGGAAAAAATGGTTGTCATTCCTATGTGGCAACCATTTTTTTCAAACTCACAATAGGGTTGGAGATGCCCTTAGGTCTCGTTTGGTTCACGGATTTAAGAAACCAAGAAAGAAAAGTTGTTCATTTTTTTTTGTTTGGTAGCCACAAATTTGGAAATCAATTCCTAACAAGAGAAAAAATGGGAGGGAATATGGTTCCACTCATGACACATGAGATTGATTTTAACTCCTCATTTTCCAACATTTATTACAAAAATTATGACAAAACCAACCATGTGTTATTGCTTATTTTACCATTAACTCCTCGTACGTTGGATCTCTTTGGATTTTCATAATATCATTTTTATTTTAAAAGGTAAGGATATTATTGAAAATTGATGTATTTTTTGCTTTCCTTTCCTGCACCAACCAAACACTGAAAATCAAATCAAATCAAATGGTCTTTTCTAGATGATTTCCTTGTTTTACCAAACAACGGAAAAAAAAAATGTGATAAGAATTTTACTTTCTCGTTCCCATGAAAAGTACAAGGGAAACAATTTCCCTTCCGTGAACCAACGAAGCCTTAAAGTTCCCTACACTTTTCAGCCAAGGAACTCTCTCTTTTTCTTCCTTACTCATAGGAGTTCTTAAATTTTTTATAGGAAAGTTAAAAGTGAAGTGAAGGGAAGGAGACAAGAAAAATTATAGAGTTGTTTAGTAATAGGATACAATCTTGCTGTATGGCTAGCTTAGTACTAACTTACTACTAGCAAATGCTGATGTGGCGGAGAGAGGTAACCAAGTTTACAGGTTTAGCTGGTCAACAGCTTTTGAAAAATATTTTTTAAACATTTCTTTTATGTTTAATTTTTTTTTTTTGAGGGGATCTCTTATGTTAATTGGCTCCCAAAATTTTTGAATGATCACATCTTTCATTATGTGGCATCTGACATGGAAAGTGATATGGTATCTGACATGTCATGTTTTAACCCAAAAAATTAATTACTCAAAAAATTTATGTTAATGTTAATGCTAATGCTAATTTTAATCTAATGTTAATATTAATTTTAATGTTAATGTTAAAATTAATATTAGTACTAATTAATGTTAACATTAATATTAATATTCATGTTAATTTGAAGTTAATATTAATTTTAGTATTAATTTTAATGTTAATGTTAATGCTAATTTTAATTTAATGTTAATATTAATTTTAATGTTAATGGTAATATTAATGTTAATTCTAATATTAATATTAATGTTAATGTTAATATTAATATTCATGTTAATTTGAAGTTACTATTAATTTTAATGTTAATGTTAATGCTAATTTTAATTTAATATTAATATTAATTTTAATGTTAATATTAATGTTAATTCTAATATTAATGTTAATGTTAATATTTATAATATTAATGTTAATGTTAATATTAATATTAATATTAATGTTAATGTTAACCAGCTAAACCTGTAAATTTAATTACCTCTTTCCGCCACATCAGCATTTTCTAGTAGTGAGCTAGTACTAAGCTAGCCATACAGCAATTTCGAATAGGATATCATATAGTATTTAGAGTTTGAGTCTCCAAATTATCTCACATTAGAGTTTGTATCTCCACATAACTCAAAATTGATAAAGTAAACAATAAAAATAAAACCCAAACTCTAATACTGATCAATTTGGATATCCAAACTCTGATATTATATAATATATGAGACTCTTTTACTGAATAACCCAAAATTATATATTTACTTTACTGGAGAACCAACAGGGCCGGCCCTGGCCCAGGGGGACCGCCCTGGGCCCCATGAAATTTGGGGGCCCAAAAAAATTAATTTAAATGTATATATATATATATTAGTAATCTTATATTGAAAATAGAACTAATATATAATATGATCATCTTTTATCATAAAATATTTATGGTGTTGTGGTAGTTTGTTATACTTGTACACAAGAGGTCCTAGGTTCTAGCCTTGGCTAGATCATTTTTTAGTTCAATTTTTTTATATTATATATGGGTTCTATTTTAAAATTTTATCTAGGGTCCCTATTAACTCAAGTCTATTTAATTACATAATGTATATACATTAACATGGATTAAAATCAAATAGAACATTATATTACATAATGCACATGCCGTACGTGTGCAAGCACTGGAGACTGTGGTGTGTATTCTCGTTGTCTGTCTGTCACCGGTGGCCATCGACACTGATGTGAATTGAAGCTGATGCATTATTACAAAAGATATTTGAGATTCCAACGTCAATTCTTCTCCTCCTTAGCCATCTGGTTTTTTCTCTCTCCTATTTCGACGGTAAAAGTCCTCTTTAAAAAATAGTTTTTTTTTTTTTTAAAAAAAAAAATTTGAGTGACAATCCACTTTATTTATCCATATTTAAGGTACACCTCAACAATTACAAAAAAAAAATTTATAAAATGCCCAAAAAATAAAAAAGTTTTATGAAAAATTCACCACACAATAACATTTTATCGCGTGCCCAGAATTAGCAAAAAAAAATATAAAGGAGGTTCTGAATGACATTTTTGTCATTCCTTCTAATTTATTGAAAACGTCCACGAAATTACTCTTACAAAAACGTTTTGATACTTCCTTTTCTTCCATACGCTGCTCACTTCCGAATCTAGGTTTTTTCCTCAAAAATCTTCCAACCTTACTTCAAAAACTCGTCGAAAAATTTCGAAAATGTTAACAAACGGTAAAACTGTTAAAACGGAGGTCCAAACATCATTTTTTTGCAATTCTAAATTTTCGAAAGGCTGACTAACAAAAAATTTGTTAATCTTCGACTCCTCAAAAATATGCTCCTTTTGCGACAAACCGGAACTCGTGTCGACCTCCCAGTCAAAAGTTATGACCCTTCAAAGTTTCAACTGGCCATAAAATGCAGGAGAATGATCATTCTCCGTGGTAATATCACAGAGAATGCCATTCTCCGTGCTAAAACCACGGAGAATGGCCATTCTTCTTGTTAAATTGACCAAGAATAGCCATTCTCCGTGTTAAAATGACGGATCTCCGTGTTAAAATGATAGAGAATGACCATTCTCAGTCATTTTATTACGGAGCCATTCTCCGTCATTTTAATACGGAGAATAGCAATTATCCATCATTTTGATACGGAGAATGGCCATTCTCCATCATTTTTACATAGATAAGTCATTCTCCGTGGTTTTAGCACGAAGAATGGTCATTCTCCGTCATTTTAACACGGAGAATGGTCATTCTCCGCGCTAAAATCACGGAGAATGACCATTTTCCATGTTAAATTGACCAAGAATAACCATTTTTCGTGTTAATTTTTCGTCAATTTAACAAGAAGTTGACGAAGAATGGCCATTCTCCGTGTCAAAATAACGGAGAATGACCATTTTCCGTGTTAAAATGACGGAGAATGGCTCCATGATAAAATGAATGAGAATGGTCATTCTCCGTCATTTTAACACGGAGAATGGCCATTCTCCGTGTTAAAATGACGGAGAATGACCATTCTCATTCATTTTATCACGGAGCCATTCTCCGTCATTTTAACACGGAAAATGCTCATTCTCCGTCATTTTAACACGAAGAATGACCATTCTCCGTCATTTTGACATGGAGAATGGCCATTCTCCATTACTTTGACATGGATAAGGCCATTCTCCGTGGTTTTAGCACGAAGAATGTCAATTCTCCGTCATTTTAACATGGAGAATGGCCATTCTCCGTCATTTTGACACGGAGAATGACCATTCTCCATCATTTTGACATGGATAAGGCCATTCTCCGTAATTTTAGCATGAAGAATGGTCATTCTTCGTGATTTTTACACGAAGAATGATGGAGAACGGTCGACAGAAACCTAAATCCTATTTTTTTTTATTTTTTTTGTGAAAAAATTAGGAACAAAAATTTAAGAGTTTTCGTTCTTCTTTCAAAAGGATGCTAACTCTTATGGAAAAGAAGAAGATTTTCTCTCCACAATTGACCTAATCGCCGGAAAACTTAAAATCTCTCCACGATGATGATGATGATGATAATGATAATGAGCGATGATCGGAGTTCGACTGAAGAAAAGTACAGTGAACTACGAACGATCTTTGTGATCTCTGCTGAAGATGAGAGCAATAAAATTTATATCTCTCGTGAAGAAGAAGATGACGAAAATCGCAATCCAAATCTGAGTTTGTGCGAAGGGTACTTATGGTATTATAAAGATGAAAATTTTGTAAATACAGAACATCTAAAGGGAATCTTGAAATATTTAACATGAAAATATATAATTCTCGGCATTTCATAAAATCCATCTTGCGGGTGGATTTTTCATACAAATCAACCCCGAAATTAGGTTTCTCAGCAATTTCAGTTATAAGAAAGCATAACACTCCCCACTTTTGACAGAAATCTTCTATCTCTAATGGTCAACCCGTTTGACTAAACTTTTGTGACCAAAATACCCTCCTGCATTGTCTTTCTTCCCCACTCAAACACCCGTCGTGACCATCGCCCCCCTCCCCCACCCGTCGCGACCAGCACTGCCCCCCCTCCCCCCTTAGCCGGAGCTCGCCGCCCCCTCCTCGCCGTGCTGCCCTCTCCCAATCGTATGCCCCCTCCATGCCCATTGCTGCTGCCGGAGTGGTCACGTCGGGGCGGAGTTGGACGCGGCGGGGCAGACGCACAGGGAGGGATGCAGGGGGCGGCGGGGGACTTTACGAACAAGGGTCTCGGCGGGGCGTAGGGGGGCTCTGCAAGCAGGGGGCGCGGCGGGGCGGAGGGAGGGTCTGCGAGCAGGAGTCGCGGCGGGGCGGAGGGGGGGCTCTGCGAGCAGGGGTCACGGCAGTGCGGAGGGCGACGCGCCGGGACGGAGGGGACCTCTGCGAGCAGTACTCGCGGCGGGGCGGAGGGTGGCGTTGCGAGCAGGGGTCACGGCAGGGCGGAGAGGGTGAGCGGGCAAGGGTCGCAGCGGAGGAGCAGTTTGCGGTAGCAGCAGCAGCAGTTTGCGACGGCAGCAATAGTGGCGGGGAGGGGTGGCGGTGGACGGGGCTCTGCAAGGAGGGGGGCTGCCGGCAGGAGAGACGATGGCAGCAGCGGGGAGGAGAGCTGCCGGCGGCAGCGATGGGGGAGGGGGCGCGGGTGGTTGGGTAGACGCATAGAAAATGTAAGAAAACAATAAGGGTATTTTCGTCCCAAAAAAATGGTCAAAGGAGTTGACCGTTAGTTATAGACTATTTTAATAATGAATATTGGGCTCTACAAAATTAAATTGACCATTTTATTTTTTTTGACACAGAGAATGCAAATAAAGAACTATTGTAGAGTACTTTTTCAATAATGTTAAGGGGTCACAATTTTTTTGACACAATCTATAGCGACACTGACGTGATAATGCACTGGTGAATGTCAATTATTATCTTCCTTTTAAAACTTTTTTGGATATTCAATAATATATATATATTTTTTTTTGAAATCACACGCACACACACAATTGGGAGGCTCGAACCTTGCCGGCCCCTCCGGATGTCCGCTCTAATACCACTAGGCTAGAGAGCTCGGACTTCAATAATATATTATTATATCATTGTGGCTATGGAGCATGTATTACTCCTATATTTTTGTATGCTTAATTTTTACATAAAATTTTATTTCTTTCAAGTAGATAGAAATTTCATTTAAAAATTTTCATTGGAGATGTCCTTAACCATCTGCCTACTTTTCAAGTGGGGGCGCATCCAATGGATTGGCCTCGGTGGTCCCTCCCTCCAATTATTTTCAAACTTGTGCTTCTCCTCATCCACAACCTCGGTCGCACCGGAGAGTTGGTGGCTCTCGTAATCGCAGGCGCCCGTCGACATCTTCTTAAGCATGTAGAATATTTATATACTTACACTATATAATGAGACATCTAAAGATGAGCCGTCTAAGTCATTATTATATTACGGTTCATTTTATTTAAAATATTTTTTTATAAAAGTTATTAAAAAAATTTAAATTTGTCAGCATGAAAAATCGCATTCAACCAAAAAAAAAAAACCTCACACCTTACCACATGAGTTAGAAGAAATATTTGACTATATTTGAATACTATTCTTATTATCAGTTATTATACGTACAAAATATATGTATTTACAGTGACCGCGACAACAACTTCAGATCATCTATCCATTATTGCTGTTTTAAATCTTGTATATTTAAATGGAAAGAAAATTATTGCACGGATCCGGCTTCCAGCTTACAAAATAAAGAAAAATGCTAAGTTTACTACCAAATTTTTACAACCTTCTTACAACTACTCTCTCCCACCCCTTACACACGGGTCCCACCGGGTCCCACCACCACTCTCAGCCCCCCTGCTACATGGGCTCCACCCGGCCCCACCATTTTTTCCCCTCCTCCAATCAAAACCCGACACGTGTCCGGTTGTAGGAAAGTTGTAAAGTTTGGTTGTAGGCATAGCAAAGCTCCAAAATAAAATGGTACAGCTACAATTAAGTTACTGCCCACACGTGTACAAGTACAAAAACTCGGCTTCACCATTCAAATTTTTTTTTTTTTTTTTTTTACATATGTTCCATATTATGTACGGAACTTTGTGCATGCTATATTGCATATCTTTTGGTCTACTGTCCTCAACTCTTATCATTTTAAATAAAAATAATACGTTTTCGTGGCTCGATCTGATTTTTTTTCACACAGCCAGGATTTTATAACTCTCTTCGATAACTAAAATGATTGCTAGAGTTCGGCATGACATTTACGCATAACTTTAAAATCCATAGCATAAAGGGAGTTATTATTTAAAATTTATATACATAGCTTCTAAACTTTACCATATTCTTAGAATGTTACTGGATTTTAACAGTTATCGGAATAACAAAACTTCAGATATTTTAAATCCGATGTTTAAAAAATAAAGACTAAATTATAACTTGATACTCTAAAATATTCGAGTTTTTCAACTTAATATCCTAAACTTTGATAGGTATCAACTTGATACCATAAATTTCAGAAATAACGAAATTATCCCTCATCTCTCTTCCCCCCTCCCCTGCCCTTCCACCGGCTGTTACCACCCTGCGGCTGCTCCACCCCCGCGCCCCCGTTCCCCTCTCCACCCCGCAGCTGCACCACACCTGTGACTCCGGCCTCCTCTCCACGCTGCGCCCCTAACCCTGCCCCCCCCCCCCCCCCCCACCCTCTCTCGATCTTCACCCGCAACGACGGCCCGCACACGGTGGAGAGAGAGGCGGGGCGGGGCTAGGGGTGCGGCGTGGGGAGGGGACGGGAGGCGCAGGGGTGGTGCACACACGGGGTGGGGGCGGCGGGGTGGCGACAGCCGGTGGGGGGGGGGGGGGGGGTGGGGGGGTGGGGGGGGGACGAGAGAATTGAGAGATAATTTTGTCATTTTTGAAATTTAGAATATCAAGTTGATACCTAACAAAATTGACGGTATCAAGTTGAAAAACTCGAATAGTTGACGGTATTTAAGTTTTAATTTAGCTAAAAATAAAATATTATAGAGGAAATAATACACTTCATCCTGGCTTTAACCTAGGAAGATGAGGAAAATGTGTTTGGAGAAAAGCTTAAATATGATCCAACATAGCAATGTTATTTTTTTTGTTTTTTTTAACCTTTTTCTTATTAGTCTAGCATTTTTTTTTCTCGCAAGAAATTGAGTATTTTAATGTTCTAATCCGAACGGTTAAAAAAGAGGATCCAAGATATTCCAGAAAACATACAAAAATACTTGAAAACTGGCATCCTAATCCCTCATTTAAAAATAATTTTGATTATATATGGAAATTTTAAGTTCGAATCAATGATTATTTTTTTCGAACCTGTACTTGTATTTTTGGTTAAATTACATCTTGATATCTTTAACTATTCAAAATTTTTAATTTGATTTCCTCAACTTTGATAGACATTAAATTAATATCCTTCCTATATTTTTGTCGACCTAACGATATTAACCGAAAAAGGACAAAATATCCTTCACTTTCTCACCGGCAGCTCCTATTTTTCGATGCCGACAGCAGCAGCAGGAGGAGGAGAAGGGGGAGGGGGGGGGGGGGGTTGGGGGTTGTGCGCTGGTCGCGAGGTGTGTGTGGAAGGGGCGGGGGAGGTGCAGTGGGGGGGCGCACGGGGGTGGGTGGGTGGGGTGCGACTGGGCCTGTGGGTGGCAGCGGCAGGTTGGAGGGTGGGGGTGGGGGGATGGGAAAACATGGGTTTTAGGGGGGGGGGGGGGGGGGGGGGGGGCGTTGGTGAGTGGAGAGTAGTTTAGTAATTTTTAACGAAAAATATAACGCTGGTGTGACGGAGGGTACTAAATTAAAAATATTAGTTGGAAAGAGTATAAATTTAGTATCAAAGTTAGGGTATCCAGGGCCGGCCCTGGCCCAGGACGACCGCCCAGGACCCAAGGATCATGAGGGGCCCCAAAAATTAGCTTTAAAATAAATAGTTAATAATTTTGTATCTCAAATAGAATTAGTATTACCATGGGCACTTAGATATAAAAGTTATTGTGGTGTAGTGGTGAGTACTTTAGACATGTATAGCAAAGATTTCAAGTTCAAACTTTGGTTGTAAATTTTTTTTTTTAGTTTTTAATATTTTTTACATTATGTATGGGGGTATTATTTTAAAAGTTCGTCATGGACCGCTATAAGCTCAGGACCGATTCTGAGGGTATCAAATTAAAAAATTAGAATAGTTAATGGTCTCAAATAGCCTATATTTTTTTAACATCCCCACTCACTGAGTACTCTGAAGTCGTCCCTGGTCATAATTATATGTAAAATTTGGATACTACATCACGGATATTTTAGTAGTGATAGTACATACAATTTAGCAAAGACTGGGATATATATATTATTGATTGGTGATAGATAGGTCAGTGAAATAGGTCATTTAGTACTTAATTTTTGAATGCATTGATGGTGACTACAATTGCTTGTTAATTATGTATTTCATTGCCAGAAATATATATGTGGTCAGTGGATTAGGACCTTAATGTTTCGTAGTTGCGAATGCTATAGCTTGCTTGAATGTTTGTCAATGTCACCTTTCCCATTGATCCATCCTTGTACTTTGGCTGACCGTGACCGGCACTCGGGAATTAATTATGCAACGCATCCTCCAAGAAAACCTCATCTCTAGTGCATGCAAACGTATTGGATCTAACTACATGATTTTTTTTTTTTTTTTTTTTTGGCTTAAACAAACAAGCACTCAATCTTATCTATTGAAATTGTTACAAATTGTAACTATAGGCATAGAATTTAGAATGAGATTATTTCATAAAGAATTGTCTATTAGCTAAACTTTGTGCGACAATATACCTCTAATAACCATGACTATATTCATGTCGTGTGTTGTGGCCTATTGGTAACAACGATCCCAATGTGGAAGACGTTCATTTGCTAAGTTGAAGAAAAGAACACCTAAAAATGATGACTATATTCACATTTCACCTCTAGAAAATGTTCCCTCTTGAGTTACAGCATCTCTAGCTTTAACAGTACACCAACTCTTTTGGCTTTCCATAGTTAGTTTTTTTTTTTTTTTTCAAAATCCAAATTTTTTTAAAACTAACAGCATCTAGGTGGGGCTAATGCATGCATCTGGGAAGCAAATCTGTTGTCTCATTTATTCTGTCCTCCTTCCTATTACATGTGGGTCATGGAAGTAGATAAGTGGATGGTGACATGTAATAGGGAAGGAGGCATAATTGGAACAGAATAAATGAGACAACAGATCTGCTCTCATGCATCTGAGCCCATAAGCTACAAGACTTCATAAAAAAAAGTAACTGTAACCAATGTCCGACCAATTAAAAGCAAATGACTAATTTAGTGCCAAAGAAGTTGACGCTAAATATATATATTTTTATTTTCTTTGGCACCAAAGAATTTGATCTTCAAAGAATAAGATAAGAAATTAATGTGTCTGTCATGAGAAAATAATTTCTATCATGATATAAATTCTTAAAATGGCTCAAGGCATGATCTCTCGACATTTGATCTTCATAACACCCATTCTCCGTCTGGTAGTTTCAATCCAAACACCCTATTCCTACGTCTACGAATTATTGTAGTCGTATATATATATGAATTCAGATCAAAAGTTCCGTCGTGGAGCCCCGTCGAAGTATTGTCCCATCTGCACCATCAGATCGGGATAGGGCCGCTCGATCCAACGGTCGAGAGGCGGACGTCGAGGCTTCCGCAGAACTCCCCGTGGGACTCCCGATCTGACCCCCCCCCCCCCCCTCTCTCTCTCTTTCTATATATATTTGAAAATTGGTAATTGTGGTGAACGCTCCCACCGGTAATCGATCTCCTGACCACTTCGACCTCATGCCTCACCACTACCACTAGACTAGATAGTCACGGATATATATATATATATATATATATATATATATATATATATATATATATATATATATATATATATATATATAAGGGAGGTAAGGTGTCACCCTATGTGTGGTGGCTATGTGTCACCCCCCATTCTATCATCATGCACCGAAAAAGTGTGCAAGTGCATGATGATAGCATTGGGGGGGGGGGGGGGGGGGGGGGTGACATATAGCCACAACTCCATGAGGTGTCACCTCACTTCCCTTATTATATATATATATATATATATATATATATATATATATATATATATAGAGGAAGGATCAAGATCCCCACACTTTTTGCATCCCCATGCATCCCCCCTACTTGCACCGTTGGATGATACTTTAAGTCATCTAATCTTAACCGTTGATTTACCAATGGTTAAGATTAGATGACTTAAAACACATCCAATGGATGTGAACATGGGGATGCATGGGGATGCAAAAATTGTAGGGATGCCTATCCTTCCTCATATATATATATATATATATATATATATATATAAGGGAGGTGAGGTGCCACTCTATGGGTGGTGGCTATGTACCACCCCTCATGCTATCATCATGCATCAAAAAGCGTACAAGTGCATGATGATAGCATGGAGGGTGACATATAGCCACCTCACCGTGAGGTGAGGTGGCTATATATCACCTCCATGCTATGATCATGCACTTGCACACTTTTTGTGCATAATGATAGCATTTGGGGGGGGGGGGGGGGGGGGAGGGATGACACATAGCCACCACCCATAGGGTGGCACCTCACCTCCCTTATTCTCTATCTCTCTCTCTCTCTCTATATATATATATATATATATATATATATATATATATTGAAAGAAGGTAATGCAAACAGGAGTTTGAGGTCCAGTGGAGGCGTACAACAGTATGTTCACGTATCTAATTTATGAAGATAGAGAATATTAACATAATATGTTGGAGTTTGCATTTCACTTCCTACTTCATGAAGAAGAAAAAAAAATGCAAACTAAAATAAAGCTGTTTCTAAGGAATTTTGTTTTCAGCTTTTGGTAGAGTTGGTCAAAATAAGTATTCCACTATCACACAAAACTCATGTAATAGAGAAACTTGAAGAGGACTTGTAACTCCTAATGGTCGCCCAATACGCATAAAAACCGTACCATATCTATTCGCCATAAACTAGGCTTCATATGAATGGATACATCACTACATTTCTATTCATAGTCGAACTCAGAGAGACATAAGATGATGTATGGACGGTTGAAGATAAATGATTCGAATCACAGAGGCGTATTATTTACTCTATTTTTTCTATCGATAAAAATAATGGAAGTTAAGGACAATGAATTCAAAAGACACACAATATAGTGTACACAAAATTTAGTACATATCGTCGAACATCTAAAAAAATATTTCTATTCATATCTATTCACCATAAACTAGGGTCCAAATGAACAGTAATTCACTTACATTACTATTTAAAACTCTCTTATGGCAATATCATCGAGTTTGCATATTAGCTAGATGTGATTTATTGGATTCCTAAACACTAATTTGGATTTAAATATCTTCAACCTTATAAATAAGTTTACTGAAGGACGGATCCATAAATTCAATCTCGAATGGGTTGTAGTGTACTAGAATAGACTATGTGCGGACTGATTCATATAAAAAAACAAAAATAATAATATAAGAGTAATGCTATATATACCTCCAATTGGTCCCTCCTTACGTGGCAGCCTATGTGGCAGTCTATGTGGCATGAAGGTTAAATGAGTTCCTCTCATTTCTTTTTTTACTATCATCCAAGATTGGAATCCTCACATTACCTTTTTATTGTCATCCAAAATTGGAACTCATTTACAATAAAAAGGAAATGTGAGCCAATCTTGGATGATAGTAAAAAAGGAAATGAGAGGAACTCATTTAACCTTCATGCCACATAGACTGCCACATAGGCTGCCACGTAAGGATGGACCAATTGGAGGGACAAATTGGAGGTACATATAGCATTACTCTATAAAAAAAATATTATTTTAGGGTGGGCTGTAGCCCACTCCAGTCTTGTAGTTTTGCTTCTGGATTTACTGATGAGACTCTTGCTACGTTTGAAGTCCAAATCAGTTCCAACCGTTAGGCCAATCATGGACTATTGAAGAATGTCAAAATTTTAAGGGATAATTTAGTAAATACCCCCATTACAAATATTGAAACTAGCATATACCTCCACTATTTTTTTTATCTAGCAAATATTCCCACTCCTATGTAAAATATGAAGAATTTTTTTTAGAAAGTGGGGGTATATCTTAAATTTTTTACTTTTCCATACCAAAAATGAGGATATTTGCTAGATAAAAAATATAGTAGGGGTATATGCTAGTTTCAACGTTTAGAATGAGAGTATTTGCTAAATTATCCCAAATTTTAAGAGTATGTATAGCCAAAATTTTAGCAGGCGTGCTGTTCTCATAAAGAACAATTAAAATTTGAGTAATTCAATACTGTAAAAATTGTGACAGCCACTAATACTTTGTGTCGTATTAGCTGTATTAAATACAAATAAATTATATAATGTCTTTAGAAATTGTCCAAATATAAGAGTCAGACCAGCTAAAATAAAGCAGGTACCTGTTAGACACAGCATTGCCACTCTTCCGAACAAACAAAGAAACAAACACAATCGGACTAGACCTGGGATGAGAAAACAAGAATCGAAGAATCCATGGCGATGATGTTGATGAGGAGGAACAAATGTATGCTCGTAGCCTCCGCTTCTGCTGCTGCTGCAGCGATCCGTCGGCTGTCGACTCCGACGTCGACGGCGGCGGCGAAGGAGTACGAGGAGTACAGGAGGTCCCTCTACGGAGAGATCACCCACAAGGCCGTCCTCGTCGACGCCGTCGGCACACTCGTCGTCCCCTCTCAGCCCATGGCTCAGGTTCCTCCTCCCTCCATTCGTTCATTCTTTCATCATGACTTTGAATGCTCGATTTCTTGAGGATCAATTAGGAGATTTTGGGAAAATTTCCATTTTTACGATTGGGATTCTGGTCTTTTTTTTGTATGTATGGTGGAGCAATTTGCGAGATTGTTCTTGCATGCATTAATTCATATGATCTTTCGTTTTTTGTTTTTTTTTTTCAATTTGGTCCTTGGTTATAAGATTTTGTATGGCTCCCTAATTTTGTGAATTTGATTGATCGGGAAAATAGTAAATGGTTTTAGATTATAGCTAGGGATCATGTGACTCTTCCATTTTGGTCCTTCATTTTAGAAGATTTTGTATGCTGCAGTAATTCTACTGTTATTTTTTTAACTGATTGAATCATGAGACTGTGGTTTGTATTAGTTTTTTCTTCGTATTTTTAGGTTTTCTTTTCTTTTCTTACATCACATCAACCTTCATTATATATATATATATATATATATATATATATTGCAAATGACCTCTAGCCTAGTGGTTAAGAGAGATGCATGCGGCCCAAGTGGTCGGGAGTTCGAGCCTCCAGTGGAGGCGAGTTCACCACAATTAACCATTGCTTCAAAAAAAAAAAAAAAAAAAAAAAAAAAAAAAAAATATATATATATATATATATATATATATATATATATATTGATTTTGCAAATTATTTGTGAAATTAGCGTTTCTGGGGCAACATTAAATCCATGGAATTTGTTGGCTCTACCATTGAAAGTTTAAATATGGAAGATGGAAGAGCGGATGACATTGTGTAACATGGTTGTTGAAGCAAGGGGTAAGAATGGAGTCATCCCTGCAGATGAAACAACATTCAAGTACCTCCAGGGCAAGACATCAATGGATTTTGAACCCGTAAATAGTGACGGACATACCAGCTCTGAAGAATCCAAATAAGCTTGCAATTGCTGTTCAGCAGCTGAGCATGGCTGCTGCCCTATCTGCATCTCCCATCGGAGAAATTATTAAGTGGGACGGGCTCACCAAGTGGCAGTGGTGAGCCGTGAGTCCCCCACCAATAGTATTATGACACACCATGTTCTTTTTTTTTTTCCCTTCTAATTTAATCTTAGTGGTGTGCCGTGACACTATTGGAGGGGACTCATGGCTCGCCACTGCCACGTGGTGAGCCTGTCCCACTGGATAATTTTTCCTCCCATCCTGCAGAGTTCTCTCCCAGATTGTATAATGTGTAGAAGCTATGTATCAACAACAATGATATATATTTTCAAAAGATAGACCCATAAAATTATCAATGTGGCTGGAGATTCTGAGGAGAGGACCCTCTCTCAACTGGACTGGCTTCTAGTGCAAGTACTCTTATATTTTTTATTATAATATGTTAATTAATACAGTGAATATATATATATATATATATATATATATATATATATATATATATATATATATATATATATATATATATATTACATTTTTGGGTGAAAAAACAAAGAACACAACGATCATAGTTATTTTGTCGTGATATCTATTTTGTTTACACGTCCTTATGTTTGGGAGGTTGAACCCTGCCGCCCCGCCCGGTGTCCGTGCTGCTTTCAACATGAACTACAAGTGCGGGACATATCTATTTTTGTTTTGATGGTCACAAAATGTTGTTGGCCTGTGACGAAGATCATCCATTGGTTGAGAGAATATGAATATGATGGAATCAGGGAATGAATGAGAAGTATGGGGTTAGGGAATTGCAGATTTACAAGACGATCAAATTTGGTGGACTTTCAGATTTACAAGACGATCGGAGATCATCCATTGGTTGAGACTACATATTTGGTTGATTCCTTTTTGGTGGACTTTCAGATTTACAAGACGATCGGAGAGAAGTATGGGGTTGAGTACTCGGAAAAAGAGATTCTGGACCGGTACAGGTGGGCGTACGAGCAGCCCTGGGGCAGGTCTCGGCTAAGGTATATTATATTTAGTGTATATTTTGCATCGCTGTTAACTTTGTTAGTAAAATTTCACGAACGTTCATATTCGGTAAGTCTTCGCTTCTTATTCATGGCTTCAATAATTGCACAAGGATGTCCTGTTAATTGGCATTCCTTTTCGGTGGTTGGATTGGTTTGTGGATTTGTTATACAACAGCGACATGTATGTTTAATTGACCTATCCATGCTGTTAATTAGTTGATTGTTTGCAACCAATGTGTCCTGTCCTCTTCGAGTACCTGTAGAATCCCCAGGAGCCCCATTTGAGGTAACATGATTCAAACTAAGAGTTCCACTTGGACAAGGGATGGGCTCGCCATCTTCTCCACTCCCTCTACGTATGGCAAGACTGAATTGGTTGCATGTCGTCGTCACAGAGAAGTTTTTCCAATCTATGACTGGTGACGTAGATGTTGATGTTGTCTTTCTTGAGTTCCAATTATACAAGAGATGCATCAGTATATCTTACCATTTCCTTTTTCATAATGCTTATTAATGATCATCTACTCAATCCATTCAAATAATGCTGAATTTTTGAACTTGCAATTGGTGGAAAGTAAGGGAAAGAAAGTGAAGGATTTGCTCTTCTTTCACCCACTCCAACTAGGAAATCTTGTCTACATGGTAAAAGAATAAGTGAGTGCCATATTAAGCGATATCTCGGAGCCAATGAATACTTGATCTTTTTAAGACTTCCCTTTTTCTTTATTGAAAACATGTAGTCTATGATCGTTCTGCTGGAACAGGGATGCTAAAAAAACTTCCATTTACAATTGTTATCTCTTGCTAGTTTTCCAGTTTGGAAGTAATTTATCAGTTTTTAGCACTGTTGCTATGACAAGCTATTCAATGCCGTCCAATTTTATGATCTATGGGAATGGGATGTGTCAAAGGAACTGGAA
Source organism: Iris pallida (assembly GCA_029216955.1). NCBI lineage: Eukaryota > Viridiplantae > Streptophyta > Magnoliopsida > Asparagales > Iridaceae > Iris > Iris pallida. The sequence continues at coordinate 28,091,935 of JANAVB010001800.1, forward strand.
GGAAAGGAGATAGATGATATTAACTTACTGACATTTGTAGTCGAATTGATGTATTACTAAGGCTATAATATCTAGATGCTAGGTAGTTGGTAGTTCATTACCTCTATGTTTCATTGATGATCGGGAATGGATACGACTTTCTTGTTGGTGTAACACTTGTTATCATAAAACACTTAATTACTTATTATTTTATTTTTGATCTTGTTTTCCTTCTTACTAAATTATGGACATTGTAGAACCTAACCTAGGTTGAGTTCTAGTAGATCATCAAATTAATTGCTGAGGTTACTAGATTCTGTCGCCTGTCTTGTTAGCAGTAGTAATACTGCCAAAGTAAAAAAAAATTCTGTTAAATTGGTTTGTTTGGTGAATATTTTACGTACCAACTTTCCATTCAATGTGCCTTCGTGGTAGTGGTGGTGGTGGAATGGGGTGTAGGGTTAGGGTTGGGGTTAGGGAAATGCAGCCATGGACTAACGATGTCCAAGTGGATGTCTGGTACGTCAGTTGTAGAAAGGCTGTGTGCATTAATGCGTCTTTGCTGTATGGAACATACCTTTAATGTTAATCATGGTGGGGATGGAGTGACCTGTAGGGTTAGGTTAGGGAATTGCAGTCATGGACTAAGGTCTAAATGGATATCTGGTAACTGAATACATCAATTGTAGATAGGCTGTGCATGCTTTCGTCTTTGTGGTATGAAACATACCTTTCATGGTTCTGTTATAGTCACAAAAGAAAGTCTAATTTTTGTTGCCTCTACTCAGTTTTTAATGTTAATCATTTGATTCAAGTTTTTTTTTTTAACAATAATGTAGTAGTTTGAACTTTGAAGTTCGAATGGAGCTCAAACTCTTAAGATCTGATAAAACTATCGAGCAATGGATTCAAAGCAACAATAAAAGCTTGCCAGATCAGAGAGGGGGATTTTAATTTCAACACATACCGGACATTTGACTGTTGCAGAGAGTCTCCTCTCAATAATTGCATCTCAGACAACAAGCTCTTCACCCACATCATCTTGCACAGACTAACTGCCATAGCCCTATACTCGGCCTCAGATGTAGACCTAGCCACTACATCTTGCTTTTTTGCTAGGCCAATATACAAGATTGTCTCCAACAAAAACACAGTAACCTGTAGTGGACATGCGATCATCCATACAACCCACCCAATCAACATTACAATAGCCTTCAACTCTCAAATGTCCCAAACTTTTGAACCATAATCTCTTTTCTTGGCTTCCTTTAATATACCTGAGAATTCTGTGAACTGTCTCTATATGCTCATGCATATATCTAATCACCACACTCACGGCATGAGTAATATCATGTCTCGTGTGGCATATATGTATAACCCGACCAACTAATCTTTGATATTGTCCCTTGCTCACCGAATCACCACCCCCGGCACACAATTTATGGTTCTGCTCGATAGGAGTAGAAGCAACCCTGCAACCCAGCATCCCTGTCTCTGAAAGAAGGTCCAGAGCATACTTTCGCTGAGAAAACACTATACCCTTTCGTGACCTTGTAATTTCAATTCCAAGGAAGTACTTCAACGGTCCCATATCCTTTCAAATTCCTCTCCAAGTCTTTTCTTCAGCCTAGAATTTCCTCAGTATCGTCTCCAGTAATTACAATATCATCCACATAGACTGCAAGAACAGTGGTACGAGCCTTGGAGTGCCTGTAAAACAAAGTATGATCTCCATTGCACTGCCTATGCCCCATACCACAGACTGTAAGCCTGAATCTAGCAAACCATGCTCTTGGAGACTGCTTTAGTCCATACAAAGACTTTTTCAATTTGCATACCTTTTCAATTGCTTGTGAAGCATCAAAGTCCGGTGGAATCTCCATATACACCTCCTCCTGGAGATCTCCATGCAAAAAGACGTTTTTGATATCTAGCTGATGTAGTTACCAATTGAAGTTGGCCGCACATGACACCATCACGTGCACAGTGCTCATCTTTGCTACTGGAGCAAAGGTCTCGTCATAGTCAATACCATAAGTTTGGATGTAGCCTTTAGCAACCAATCTGGCTTTGTACCTGTCAATCTTGCCCTTTGGAGTCTTCTTAACAGTATAAACCTATTTACATCCAACAACACGCTTCCCAGCTAGCAGTGGTACCAGCTTCCATATGTCCTTTTTTCAAGGCATGAAGTTCCTCCTGCATGGCACTCAACCAACTAGGATCTTGCTTAGCTATCTGCCAGTTGTTAGGTACAAGCATTTAATGCAATGATGCAAGGAAGGGACTTATATGTAGGTGGAATATATGCATATGAAATGTAATGTGCAATGTCAGTATCCCAACTGCCAAACTTAGCTGGAGCTTTTCTAGCATTAACTCTAGAAGTTCTACGAAGACAGGAGTATTAGAAGTATCAGGGGAGGAATTGTTACCAGGTGACTCAGGTGGAAGGACTGAAGGAGGATATGGAGAAGAGAGACTTGGGACATAAACATTTGTTGGTACTGGCATAGGCACATGAGGCGGCGGCTCATGCTGCTTCTGGTGTTCATGCTCTCTAAGCTGCTCCTGACTGTCGGTTCCCTTCTGAGACACCACCACTCCTCGGTGACTCAAAAGGACATACAATCTTACCAACTACGATGTCATTCTCATTATTCTCTCCCTCTCTACTAGCATCAGTAGAGTCATCCTTGAATAAGAAACTCAACTCCGTCTTTTTCTCATAAAATGGTTCAAACTTTCGGAAGGTCACGTCCATACTGACAAACAGCCTTTTTTCAGTGGGACCAACACTTGTATCCCTTCTGATTTGATGAGTAGCCCACAAAAATATTTTTAACTGCTTGTGGATCTAGCTTACTCACTATCGACCTGTGATCTCTCACGAAACATGTGCATCCAAACACTCTGGGTGGAACACTAAAAACATTCGAGCCCAAGAGCATCTCATTTGGTGTCTTCATCCCTAATACTCTTGATGGCATCCTGCTGATTAGATAAGCTGCTGTCATAAGAGCCTCACTCCATAAGAACTTAGGCACATTCATCGTCGTCATCAATGAACATGCTACTTCTAGTAGATGTCTGTTCTTTCGTTCAGCCATCCCATTCTGAGCAGGAGTGTCTGGACAAGTGGTTTGATAAAAAATTTTCTGCATCAATGAACGTGCTACTTCTAGTAGATGTCTGTTCTTGCATTTAGCCATCCCATTCTGACCAGGAGTGTCTGGACAAGTGGTTTGATAAAGAATTTTCTGCATCAATGAACGTGCTACAATTTTCTGACTGGAGATGAAAGTAGCAAACTCCTTGTTGGTGTACTCGGTCCCATTATCTGTTTGAAGAATTTTTACATGTACTCCAAACTGGTTCTTCACATATGCCGATTTTTTTTGAAAACGTTTGTACACCTCAAATTTCTGCTTCATCATGTAGATTCAGGCCATACGTGAGTAGCAATGAATAAAAGTAATAAACCGTCTGAATCCACTGATAGAAGTAGTAGGACACGGTCCCCAAACTTCAGAATGAACATCCTTTAACACCCCTATGAAGAGTTCTGATTTTCCATTGTTCCCTTGTAAGGACAATCTTTTCAGTTAAATGAATAATACTTTTTTTTTTTGGAAAACATCCAAAAGATTGAACTAGTCAATAAAGAATTTTTTTTTGAATCGAAGTATATATTTCTAATATTTGTTTCTTATGTCTTTGAATTTGTCATCTTTTATAAAGGGTGGAATTATCCACCTTTTTGTAAAATAAATAACAAAATGCTTCATAATTGCTGCAGGAGTTCTGATTCTCTATTATTCCCTTGTAAGAACCATCTTTTCAGTTAAATGAAATAATATTTTAATGAAAACATCAGAAAGATTGAACTACTCAATAAAGAATAAATTTTGAATATTTCTTGTGTCTTGGAATTTTGAAGCTTACATGAAAATCTGATAGACAAAGTATATTCAGTGAAATAAATGCTTTCCATGAAGGTTGAGAATAGTAGAAATGTTTACAAATGATGCTTTATTAGTAGATGTGAAAGCATGCTGGTACCTTGTTCTTCTACGTACTTCTTTCTCTAGAAAATTCTTAACACTCCAACCCACACACCACATAACACAACCTAACAACTACCACCTACATGTTATGTTGTTAGTATCTTACTATACACGATATGTATCTTACGGTACGGTACTATATACTACCCTTTTGTTGATCTGATATAATACATATAGGCTGCCAGGTGTATCATGTTTTTTTAACTCGAGTCATGTAATGTACTAAGGTGTAATTAAGAATCTGGATTCATGAACTAAGATAGACGTGTAAAAATGAAACAAATAAAACATGTATGAGAAAATTATATCAAATCATGTTCTTATAAGGATTTAGAAGTATAGACCTCAACTCCTAAAGTTATTGTATCATATGATACACAATATGAAATACAAACAAATCAGTACACCATACGTATTGCAGGGTGGCAACCTAGTCTACATGCACTAGTATATATTCTAGACACTTCTTTGGAGGCTATAAAAGGAGGGTCGTGACCCTCACTTAGGCATCCAACAAGAGTCTTGGCCCTCACTTGGGCATCCAACAAGGAAGAAATCCTCCCAATATAAAATTGAGTAGTAGATAGCATAAGAGGGTGGTGTAGCTAATATAGTAAAATAGTGTTCTATAAGTATTGTAATCAGCAAGTTTCCTTTAAAAAAGTCCATTTATCTCAAGGGCCTTACCACCTCTTCTACTCAACATATACACCATCCACTTCTTACCATCACTCAAAATTCAGTTGTTCGTCAATCTGTAATCATATCCAAGAAACTGCCAATACTGCAACTAGCAGGTACTCGAGATACACTAATTAACAGTTCCAAATCTGTGTTAGATACTGATATCTAACAACTCATACAAACTCAAAAGTTGCATAAATTGTAGAAATCTAAGAATAAGCTAGGGGAAAATGTTAGGGTAGACACCTTCGGACAGTTGACTGCACAACAGTTTTCCAAACTTATGATATATGAAGTTATATTGAAGAAGCTGAATAGGCTTTGGAATCCTAAGGGTAGAACAAAATAAACAATTAAAATATCTTAGTAGGCTATAGCAAAAACTAACATGCTCTGTCGACATCATTTCAGTTGTCACCCCCCCCCCCCCCCCTCTTTCCCCCTTCACTGTGAAATCATTTTCCCATACATGAGTGGGAAATTAAGCGCAGTCCCTAAATCTTAAATAGTTCAAAATGTTCTTCGCTGTCAGTTTAATGAGTTTCCATTATATAAACTATTAGTAATAGCTACCTGATGGTTTTTAGTTTTAAGTAAACATATAGCTAAATGCAAGTTCTATGTATTTTGCTCAAATTGCTACTTGGATGATAACATGCAGACCACCATTTATTTAACCATTCCAATAATGGAATGCCACCTCTCGTTGTCATGTGAATGAACTGATGGCAGTCAGAGATGGCATTCCTTTGTGGTCACACCAGTTAGTGGTCCTATCTATCATTACTCATACTGTATGCATAATGTAAATTAAAGCTTCCGTTCTGATTGCTATTTACTAAGTAATAAATAATTCATACCACGTGTCTCCAGAATTTCTTATAATAGATTGCAACCTGTGTAGAGTGCGGGTTTAAGTAGAAAATTGGACAGTAACTCAAGGTTAGGGGTTCCTGCCATACTGATGTTTATGTGCTTATCTACCTGACTTGTAATATTGATCCAACAGATCAAATTTCTTCCAAAATCCTGCTGAAGAATATGTCCAACGTTTGAAATTGCTCATGCTTAGTTGTGAATAGTGAACTAGGAGACATATCAGGCTTGTCAGCATTCATTTATTTGTTGAAAACCAGAGACCATTTAATTTAATCCTCCATATTACCAGGCTAGAATTGCCTCTGTGAAGACTTCATGGAAGGTGTTCAACCACATAAAGATGGCTTATAAATCATGTTTTCTTTTTGAGTTTAATATAGCTATTTCATGCCACATGTGATGCATTAGTTATTGATCTTAAGTACTAACTCTAGAATTGGAAACTTGGCACTATTGTGCACCCAGTTCATGTTTTTGCTAAATTAGTTAACTAGTTCATTTTCCTTACTTTTGGGATGACATTTATTGAAGGTATGTGGACGATGGGAGACCCTTTTGGCAATTCATAGTCAGTTCTTCCACCGGTTGTTCAGATCCAGAGTACTTTGAAGAGCTATACCATTATTATACAACTGACAAGGTTAAATTGATCTTTTTAGCAGATTCTTATGTACTGTTAACTAGTGACTAACAGTAATTTTGTTTGCTAGGCTTGGCACCTTTGTGATCCTGAAGCTGAGAATGTTTTTAAAGCTCTGAGAAAATCTGGAGTAAAATCAGCAGTTGTCTCTAACTTCGACACCAGATTAAGACCACTTCTGCAGGCTCTCAAGTGTGATAACTGGTTTGATGCAGTTGCGGTGTCAGCTGAGGTATATTTCAATTTCTGTATTTATTAGTCTTCTTGGCTGTGCTTGATTCTAAATTAGAGAGAAGGGGAGTGACTAAGGCTAGGTTATTTTTGATAGGGAAAAGAAAAAAGAAGTTGCACACCACCCCAACCAACCACTACCACCACACCAATCGCATGTATCACTTGTTTTCAGACACCAAAAAAAATCAGTTTCTTTTTTCCCTTTCATTTACCTGAATTTAGTTTCTTTTTTCTGATTGCTAAAGATGTGAAAATTTCCTCTACGAGTTTCTTTTATTCTTTCTTTTTTCAAGAGAAAAGATGGGATAAAGGAGATCCGGACCATAATTTCACTCATAGTAGATTATAGGATTGAAAGAAACTGCTACAAGGATATTATCCACTTGAATGTAATTGAAATGAAAGAATTTCCATTTTTTTTTGTTCATAAACTTTTCTTTCCTTCCACTTTTCTATTGCTAAAAGATGTGAAAATTTTCTGCTACATGTTTCTTTGAGTTCTGTGACATTCTCCCCTCGGATATAGTTAATGAAAGAAGGACCTCCATGTGTTGTTCATCCACTTTCCTTCCACATTTCTCTTATATCTGGCAGTTATTTTAATAATTTGGGTTTCTTGTTCTCTTTGCTCCCCGTGACACCCCTCTCTAATTTTATTTTATTAAAATTTCATTTGGCTAAGACTGTTTATTATAAGGCCTAAGAATGTGTGCTTTTTTCCTCAGGTAGCAGCAGAAAAACCAAATCCGACCATCTTTCTGAAGGCATGTGACCTGTTAGGGGTAAAACCTGAGGAAGCAGTGCATATAGGTGACGACCGGAGGAATGATCTATGGGGTGCCAGAGATGCTGGTTGTGATGCTTGGCTTTGGGGTAGTGATGTCTACTCTTTCAAGGAGGTAAACTTACTGACATAAGCCTCTTTGCTTTTTTCTATTAGACTATAATTTTGGATTTTGTAAACATAAGAAGGAATTTTGTTATTGGTTTAAGTCTTCACTTGGCTGTTGTCAATTGGCGCAACCAATTGTTATTGGCTCTAAGACTTGGCCTTTTGTCATTGGTCTTGTGGCTAGTTGACCTGCCCATTGCCAATTGGTGCAACCAATTCTATATGGCTTTGATTGCCGTAGTCATTTGGTTGCTTCAAGCCTATGGATGTTTTACAAAGACAATGAAGAGAGAGCATTGAACTCTGAAATGGTCACACACACACACACACACACACACACACACACAGGTGATATCTTTATCCCAAAATTTTGGCGTTGGCCGAACTTTTTCTTCCATCCGGCTCTGTTAATGATCATGCCTCCATAACATTAACAAAACTCAATCTTTTTACAGCCTCTCCAAATTCGTTTTTGTGTATCCCTAGTTTAGCAACTTCTTTAACAAATATCTTTATCGCTTGTAAGTGCTACATTAATTTTATTGACATGGATTTAGATTTTCCTACAATACCTTCATTAATATGCATTACCCAACAGCCTGATCCATAAAACATAGTTGTCTTATATCTCTGACTTATAGAAACTCACTTTCAACTTCAATGATATCTTCCAATCACAAAGCACTCCATAAGCACCCTTCAACTCCTAGGTACTGATTTAACTCTAAGAAGAAGTACCTTGATAATCTCTCCTTTACAATGAACGATTCAACCTAAATACCCAAAACTAACATCCTTGATTTTTTTTGTCAATCCATGTGTACTCCTCTCTTTTTAACATTTTGTTTGAAGTTACATTTTAGATACAGTTTTTTTGTCCTACTAATTTAAAAACGCTAAGGTTCCACAGTTTCTCTTCCATTTTCTTTTGTAAGCTCACATTCTCTACTCTCATCAGCTACAACAATATTGTTAACAAACATTATACACTATAGAACCTCAGATTGAATATGCCTACTAATATGGTACTCTATTGGATTCTTATTTCTTCTCCAAAATCCATGACATTTTTTCCTAGGTACACTTCTTATGTGCCTAGGTAGCTATTAGATATGTTAAATTAGTCTTGTGTTGAATTGCTTATACGTAGGAGGTGTTAGTGGTTAGTCGGAGATAATGTAGGGGTGAGCATTCGGTTAATTCGGGTTAAATCGAACCGAATAACCCAAAACCGAATTGGACCGAAATCGAATAAACAAAACCGAAACCGAACCGAATTGGCCCAAAACCGAATTAAACCGAACCGAATTAAATCGGTTCGGTTTTCGGTTTATTTGTTTGCGCTTTTTTTGTTAATATATATATTAACTAAATTTACCTAGACATATACATATATATATATATACATATATATATATATATATATATATATATACCTATATATATTAATACTTATATTATACCTATATAGTATACACACACACACACACACACACACACACATATATATATATATATATATATAGTAATTAATTTTTTTTATTCGGTTTTCGGTTTTGGACCGAAACTGAAACCTAAAACCGAAATCGAATAAAAAAATTTAGTATTTTCAAAACCGAAACCGAACCGAATTTTTTTTAAAACCAAACCTAACCTCTTATTCGGTTTGGTTCGGTTTTTGGTCCAAAACCGAATAATGCTCACCCCTAAGATAACGTAGGGAGTCATGTTGTAAGTGAGTTGTATTGTATATATTTACTTTCTTATCAATAAAAAAGAGAAGAATATTATGAGTCTATGACAAAGCTTTGTCTGTACTAATGGAGGCTTCACTTCCCCTCAAAGAGAACTAAAATGAGGTGTTTGTGGATTCCCCTCGAAGCGAATCCATCCCTTGGTACGGGGTTCATATCATTTGGAATCAGAGCCAAAACTTAGGGATCATTCATGAGGAGGTGAATTCTCTTGTTGCTGGTCAAGAGAAATTTTTCAAGGAGATGTACCACATGTTTGTGGCCATCAATTCATGCTTCGACCAACTCTTCGACAATCCGGATTGTGACCATCGAGATGGTTCCAATAGCTTCAGTCTTGTTAATCAAGGTAATTGAAATAGTCTTGTTGATCAAGGTAATTTAAATAGAATCCATGAGCCATGGCATATCAAGGACCTCTTGTATTTCCAAAATGGTGAAAATGGTGCGAATGAAGTTTAATATGAAGTCTCAGGTCCCAAGCCATTTTCGAAATTTCCTGACCACTTCTTTTGGAATAAATTTTTAGGAAGTCGAGAGATGTACAACAACGGAAATGCCTTTGTGCTATGCTACGAAAATATGGAAGTTTAAACCTTGAGTAGTTTGTTTCTAGGAGGAATGAAAGTTACGTGCCTAACTGGTTATTAGCTATGTTGAATTAATCATGTGTGAGCTGCTTAATTGTAGGGGGTGAGCAAGTGGGTTAGTCGGAAGATAATGTGGAGTCATGTTGTGAGTGGGTGGTTGTATTGTATATATTTACTTTCTTATCTATAGAAAAGGGAAGAATACTATGATAATTTGTCTTTACAAATGGAGATCTCAATTCCCGTTGAAGCGAAGTACAAATGGACCTCTTGATTAAGGAACATATCAACTCTACCTGAATATTTTTATAGGTAAAAAAGAAACCATAGAGCCCCTTTCTTTTCAAAAATTTCCATTGATATTCTTGTAAGTAATAACTTCTTCTCTAAAATTTCCATTGATATTCTTGTAAGTAAATAACTTCCATATTAGAGCTTCCGACATAAAATCAAATTTATTATATTATATTAAATTATATTTTTTGTTTTCTTAATCTTGACTCTCCATTTCATGATATGTCTCACGAGTTTGATTCCTCATTAGAACAATTTATTCATTTCTTCTTTTTATATCTTAGGTACTACAAGTCTACTCAGTTAGACATTTTGCTAGTCCTTAGAATGTGGTGGAATCAATTAACTAGTTAGCAATAGAAAGATGTAACGTATTGAATTTGGTTCGCTGTCTTTTATATGAGTAATGCTATGGGGACACACTTCCCTTGACACACTTCATAGCCACACTGATGTGGCAGTGCATTTATTGGACGTCAAGGAAAGCCTTAAATGGGATGTAACAATTGACATCCAATAAAGCACTGCCGCATCAGTGTGGCTGGGGAGTGTGTCAAGGAAAGTGTGTCCCCGTAGCTTTACTCCTTTTATATTGTCTCTAGAGTATTATTCATGTTCTGATGTTCAGTTAATTGTGCAGGTTGCTGAGAGAATCGGTGTCCAGGTCTAGGACTGACAACAGATATCACTGTGTACTCGTTCGTGCAGGCCCTGGTTGAAATTTGTATAGATGAACTTGCAGCAGAAATAAAAACGAAGGGAGAAGCGTGTTGTAGAGTGTAAAGTAGATCAGGGCATTGAGATCTTTGTCATCATGCTGAAGATTTTCTCCCAAATTGTTCCTTCAGACTTTTGTGCGAAATGTATATATTAACTTACTGTTATCGGTATTGTGTGGCAGCTCTATGCAAGCATTGTAGTTGATAGCGTATTTGGTGTCTTGACTAACCAACTTGGTCACATACCACTCTTGTGGATACACCAAATCCAACGCTTCGTTTGGTTCACAGAAAGGAAAGGAAACTGATTCTCTCTTTTCTTTCCTTTGAAATTTTTGAATTTCGATTAATTTTCTTTCAGGTGTTCGAAAATGTCAAATTTTTTTGAAGAGAAAGTGAATCTTTAGAGGGAGAAACTGAATCATTGGATTGGTGGGGAACCATTTCCCTCTTTATTTTTTCTCCCTCTTGGGAACCAATTTTCTTTTCTATTCATTTCCTTTGGCATCCAAACACCGTAAAAGAATAACTTTTCTTTTACAAGGTCATAATTCTACGAACCAAACGAGACCCAAATGCTCTCTCTTTCCATCTACAACAAAAAATTGAGTACAATGCCATCTACAATAATTTTCCAAATACCGCAACAATTTTCCTACACTCCGTTTATGACATCATTTACATCATTCTTTTCACTATTTTCGTCATAATGGCACAACCAAACAACACCACAATATCATTCCTCTCACTATCTTCATCATAATGCCACAACCTAACAATATTCCTCTCACTGTCTTCGTCATAATGCCACAACCTAACAATACAACAAATCGACGGTTGTTGGTCGATGGTTCGAATCATTTTCTTCCATTCACTTTGTTAGGAAGATCATAACGTCTAATAAAAGGTATATATTTACCGAATTTATTTGACTCTTGTGGTCAGTAAGAAAAGATAAATTTTTTTTGGCTAGGCGGACGGTCTCGGAATTGAATCGCATAGGAGGTGTGTGTGTAAAATTGGAAACAACTGGCTCCGCGAAAACGAAAGGTATATATATATATATATATATATATATATATATATATATATATATATATATATATATATATAAGAAAAGATAAACGAAAGGTATATATATATATATATATATATATATATATATATATATATATATATATATATATATATATATACCTTTCGTTTATCTTTTCTTATATATATATATATATATATAAAAGAAAAGATAAATTTTTTTTGGCTAGGCGGACGGTCTCGGAATTGAATCGCATAGGAGGTGTGTGTGTGAAAATTGGAAACAACTGGCTCCGCGAAAACGAAAGGTATATATATATATATATATATATATATATATATATATATATATATATATATATATATATATATATATATATATATATAACTTCTATTCCTCTGTCTTAATTCGTTTAGGCCTATATTTAGTTCTACCTACTCCTTCAACTACTATATTATCACTTCTGTTGAGACTTGAAGTTATTTTATTGTGAATGGAATAACAACATATATATAGGAGAGGCTAGCCTCCTCTCCTATCATTCTAGCCAATGTGGGACTAAAGCCCAATAACACTATATATATCAACACTCCCCCTCAAGGTGGGCGAAAGATATTCACTAAGCCCATCTTGTCACATCCTCTCATCATGTTGATAGAACTAAGCCCCTTTGTCAGTCCGTCTGCTACCTGATCTTTGGTTGGAACATAGCCCAGCTCTAGTTCTCCTTTATCCAGTTTTTCTTTGATGAAGAATCTGTCAATCTCAATATGTTTGGTCCTGTCATGCTGCACTGGATTGTTGGCAATATTAATAGCTGACTGGTTGTCACACCATAGCTTCATCTTTGCTCCCTGGTCCAGCTTTAGCTCCGTCAGCATATTCTTCAACCACAACAGTTCTGTGACTCCCAAGGCCATAGCTCTATACTCTGCTTCAGCTGTTGATCTGGCCACTACTGACTGCTTCTTACTCCTCCAAGAGACCAAGTTGCCTCCTACAAATATGCAGTATCCCGATGTGGATCTCCTGTCGTCAGCACAGCTAGCCCAGTCAGAATCACAATAGCCCTCAATGCCTACATGATTATTTCTTCTGAAGATCAGTCCCTTCCCGGGGGCTCCCTTCAAGTACCTCAGAATCTGGTACACTGCGTCCATGTGACCCTTCCGGGGGTCATGCATGTAGCGGCTTACTACACTTACCGCAAAGCTGATATCAGGTCGAGTGTGGCTTAAGTAGATTAACTTGTCCACCAATCTCTGATATCTATCCCGGTCAACTGGTTCTCCAGCTTCAGCATCCAGTTTAAACTTCTGGTCTATCGGTGTTGTAGCTGGTTTACATCCCATCATCCCTGTTTCCGTAAGCAGGTCCAGTGCGTACTTCCTTTGAGAAAGAACGATTCCCTCATTATCTCGAGCAATCTCAATCCCAAGGAAGTATCGAAGAGGGCCAAGATCTTTCACCTCGAACTCCTTGCCAAGTTTTACTTTGAGTTGGGCGATCTCCTGCTCATCATTGCCTGTGATAATCATATCATCTACATATACTGCAAGCATGGTGATATGGCCTCCACTCCGTCTGAAGAAGACAGTGTGATCAGCATTGATCTGCTGATATCCCATCCCTATCATTGCTCTCCTGAACCTGTCAAACCATGCCCGAGGAGACTGCTTCAGTCCATAGAGAGACTTCTTCAGTCTGCAGACCTTGCCTTCTGTCTGTTTTGTGCCGAATCCTGGTGGTATCTCCATGTACACCTCCTCTACTAGATCTCCATAAAGAAATGCATTCTTCACATCCAGTTGGTGTAGCTTCCACCCTCCATTGGCTGCCAGGGAGATCAAGGTCCTGACAGTGCTCATCTTCGCCACTGGTGCAAAGGTCTCGTCATAGTCGATGCCGTACGTCTGACTGTATCCTTTTGCCACCAGTCGAGCTTTATAGCGCTCAACCTGTCCATCTGGGTTCTGTTTCACAGTAAAAACCCATTTACATCCAACTGCTCTTTTCCCTTCTGGCAGTCTCACCAGCTTCCAAGTGTGATTCTTCTCAAGAGCTTCCAACTCCTCGTGCATTGCCGCTTTCCACTTTGGATCGTTCTTGGCAACCTGCCAATTGTTAGGTACAGTAATACTATCCAAAGATGCTATAAATGCTCCATGAGAAGAAGATATATGATCATAAGAAACAAACTTAGCAAGATCCCAACCATATCTGTCCGGAGGATTTCCCGCATTGCTGCGAGTAGTCCTTCGTGTAGGTAGTGGTATGGGAGACATCGGAGGAACGATATCACCTGAGGAGGGTGGTGGTGTAGATGAGGAGGGTGGTGGTGTAGATGAGGAGGATGGTGGTATAGGTGTCTCAGGAGTTGGGACAGGCGCAGGCAAGGGACTTGGCACTGACACTGTAGGTACTGGTCCTGTAGTCTGCTTGTTGTTTCTCCTGTTGTAGGTCAGTAACTCCCCCTGAGCCGTAGGTGTAACACTTCTCGTCTCCTCCCTCTGTTCCGCTTCACCTTCATGTTCCTCTTCAACCGTGTCTCTATGCCAAACTTCTAAATCGGTTACCACCAGATTCTCCAAGTTCTCTATCTCCCCCTCTCGCCTTATACTTGTAGTATGAGGCGTGTTATACGAAGTTCCATCCTGGCGGTAATATGGCTCATGCTCCCGGAAGTGGACGTCCATACTAACAAATTTCTTCTTCTCTACTGGACTCCAGCATACATACCCCTTCTGAGTTGCTGAGTAGCCCACGAAGATGCACTTGACTGCTTTAGGGTCAAGTTTTCCAACGAATGGTCTGTTGTCCTTCACAAAACACACACATCCAAACACCTTTAGTGGAAGTATTCCACTATTATTACCTTGTAATACTTCACATGGAGACTTCCATCCCAGGACTTTTGAAGGCATCCTGTTTATAAGTTGAGCTGCTGTCAACACCGCATATCCCCATAGGTGTTGTGGGACATTCATGTCGATCATCATACTTCTTGCGGTCTCCAGAAGATGTCGGTTCTTCCTTTCTGCTACTCCATTTTGTGCTGGTGTATATGCACAAGAGGTCTGATGCTGTATTCCATGTGCTGACAAGTACTCTGCAAGTGTCCTATTGGTATACTCCGTCCCATTGTCAGATCTCAGTATCTTCACCACTGCATTATACTGAGTCTGGACATATTTATGAAAGTCCCGAAAACAAGCAAATACATCACTTTTGTTCTTCATCAAATACAGCCAGGTGACACGAGATGCACAATCGATAAACGAAACAAAATACTTATACCCATTCATAGTGTTAGTAGCACATGGGCCCCAAACATCAGAATGAACTACCTCAAAGACTGAAGAACTCTTATGACCATTTCCAACATATGAACTCCTAGTAAGTTTTCCTAACTCACATGCATCACATACTAATTTTCTTTTATTTGATTTTGCATACATATCTGGATACAACTTATTTAGAGTATCAAAGGAAGAATGCCCCATCCTCCTATGATGAAGTATCAAAGTGTCTTCAGTCCTCTGCTGCAGCTCCTCCATTCCAGCCTTCTCTGCCATAGACACCAATGCTGAGTCCAGTCCGTCTTGATCTAGGTACCACAGTCCATCATGCCAAGTGCCAGTCCCAAGTCTTCGTCCCGTCCCTTTCTCCTGGAAGATCACCTTAGGAATATCAAAAGAAACAATGCATTTTAGTTGGAGAATTATAGAACTAATAGACAAGAGACTGACTGGGAAGGATGGAGCATGCAAAACATTGGATAACCTTACTGAACCCGTACAATTAACAGTACCCTTACCGACCACTGGTTGGAAAGTACCATCCGCAGTCTGAATGGTGTCTGTCGATGCTAGGTGAGTGTACGAGGAAAACTTACTAGCATTTCCGGTCACATGCCGAGATGCTCCTGAGTCGATAATCCAGTCTGACATTTTAAGGGAAGACATAGATGCAAGAGCGTGAGACTCGTCAGTACCTTCTGATGGATGGGCATACATAGCGGCGTTGCCTCTGAAGAATGGAGTGGATGCCTCCTCTGCTCCACTTCTCCTGTCTCCTTCGATTGACGCTTTTTGCTTTCTCTCCAGCAGGTCCAGTAGCGCCTGATCCTCCTCAGTAAAGGCGCCGCCAGCTCCTCCATTCCCATCTGCCACCAGCAGGTTTGCCCGATAGCCTCCTCGACCATCTCGTCGGCCTCCTCGACCACCTCGTCGGCCTCCTCGACCACGTCCACGTCCAGCATATTCTCGTCCACGTCCACCACCTGAGTCTCCCTCCTTAGGTGGTTTGGTACAAGCATATCGATGGTGGCCCATCTCCCCACAGTTGTAGCACTGCCGATTCTGTTGCCAGAGCTCTCCCTTGGATCCTGTATCCCCCGAACCGGTAGCTGCTAGTGCTGACTTCACTTCGGGTAAAGCACCTGTCGATGATGCGCCTGTCCCTGTCTGTAATCTGATCCGCGTCTCCTCCTGAATCATGGCTGAGATAGCCTCCTCGAGACTAGGGATCTCTGGCTGGGCGAGGAGTAAGGCTGTCCTCTGTGTGAATGCTGCAGTCAGTCCCTTAAGGAATTTCATCGTCCTCTCCTGTAGACACACCTGTCTCTCCTTGCACTTTGGGTCCCCGCAGCTTGCCCGTTTGGAATGGTGATCATAATCCAGCCAGAGACGTTCCAACTCCGTAGCGTACTCCTGCACCGTCTTCTCGCCTTGTACGGTGTCGTCGATCTCCCCTTTTATCTGGAAGATCCGTAGATTGTTACCTATGCCATCATAGGTTCTTCTCAATTTCTCCCATACGTCTTTCACCATCTCAATGCCATCTACTGTGGAAGCAATAGACTGGACTAAGGAGTTGAGAAGCCAGATATAAATCACCATATGAGTGGATTTCCACTCGTCGCGTCCTGTCGAGCCCTCTTCCGGCTCTGTCTTCTCGCCTGTCAAGAATCCCTCCAGGTTCTTACCTGCAAGGGTTCTTCTCACCCGCCGTGACCAACTCAAATAGGTGGCTGGTCCATCCAACTTCAGATCGATGGAGGGTAGTTCCAACTTTGGCGGTGCTCGTGTCGTGCTTTCACCAGCCGACACCTTTATCAACTTCAGCAATGTCGCCACATCGTCAGCATCCAGCTTCTTGAGAATCTCCTCCATCGATGCTTCTTCTCGATCACTTCACACTTGCTCCACGACTCACGCTCGTCCTCGCCGTCCTCTCCTAAATCCGAATATGTCTGATTTCATCGGATCTAGGGATTATAGGCATCTCCTTGAGATTGATCTCAAGAACGAGCGTGAATCTTGTACCCGCAATAGCGGTACAATGAATCTTGCAGCCGCAAAAGCGGTACAGCAACTTTCAGGCTGACCTACAGCGTAGGTGCCCTAATTCAGGCTGACCTACAGCGTAGGTGCCCTAAAAGTGGTGTGCTCGGAGGCAACCACGGCAGCAGCAGCAGCAGTTGCAGCCGCAACAGCGGCACAGCAACGGCAGCAGCGCGGCAGCGGCGGCGGCGGCGCGGCAGCTGCAGCAGCAGCAGCAGCGGGGCGGCGCTGCAACTGTGGTGGCAGCGGCAGCAGCTGCAGCGGCAGCGGGCGGCAGCGGCGGCGTGGAAGAAGGAAAAGAGGATGAGATTAGGGTTAGGGTTTGTGTGGAGGAGGGGTCTCTGACGGTATTCTAAGCAATTTTAGGCTCTGATACCATGTTGAGACTTGAAGTTATTTTATTGTGAATGGAATAACAACATATATATAGGAGAGGCTAGCCTCCTCTCCTATCATTCTAGCCAATGTGGGACTAAAGCCCAATAACACTATATATATCAACAACTTCTTATTGGCAAATTTATTGGTCTATTTTCCACATGTCCAAACAACCTAAGATATTTTTTTTCTCATCTCGTCCCCAATTAGTACCACTTCTAACTTTTTATGAATACACTCATTTATTATTCTATTTTGCAATGTATTGACACTCATTCATCTTATCATTCTCATTTCTGGTATGCTAATCATCTAGAAATATTTTTTTAATTGTCCAACACTCTAATCCATAAATCAGGGTGATCTTATAGTTGTCTTATACAAATTTTCTTTTAAGTCAAAAGTTTGTTCCGATCACAAAGTACTCCATAAGCACTCCTTCATTTCAACCATTATAATGTAATAAGTATGACATCCTTCTCATTTTCTCCGCAAGTACCAAAACTATGTAGTAGATATTTCTTGTCCGTCTATATTATACTAAAACTCACATTGACACACAAAGATTAGGATCAACCAACCAAGTTATTGAAGACTACCCACCTTTGAGTAATTAATTAGGTCAGAAGAAAGTTCTGCTGCCATAGAACACACACTCCTTCTGTTGCTGATCCAATTTCTCAGTGCTCCCCCGCGGCTGGATAACATCCCCACCGTCCCCGGCTTTCGGAACGTCGAGATCCGTGGGGAGTTTCATTTTCGCCAGCGAGTCTGTGAATTGCTGCATGCATGCTCCTCATGTACATGTCCACCATCTGCTGTTGCATCGCACTCTGCTCAGCCTCGAGATCGGTACTCCCCAACGGGGACTTGAACAGTACTGAATCTATCCCGGCGTGCTCTTCCCTGCCGCCGCGGTGGTCCTCGACCTATTCCATGCTCGAGAGCTTGCTGTCCTCCTTCTCATCTCCAATGCCAGCCCCTCCCACATTTCGAAGATGGAGTACGTGCCAGGAGAGCCAGTCTCAATTCCTTAGGGTTGTTACAAACTTCTTCTCAGTAGAGTCTGCAGAATTCCTGTCATCACTAAGACTAGTCATGGTAGAAGCAGCGAAAGGCACCGAATTCCCGATGCTCCCGTCGGGCGAGTCGGACTGATCACCGTTGTTGTTGTTGTTGTTGTCGTCGTCGCTGGGGGTGTCGAGTGATTTGCTTGACATTGGAGCTCCACATTATTTTGTTGCTCTGCAACTTACATGCACGCCGAGTGCCTTCAAATGTTGTTGGTCCCAGAGTCCATACGGTATAGGGTTGTCCTAGACTTATTGTGGACCGATCCGGAAAGGTCACACACGACTTCGACCTCGTGTGGGGTCATACCAAGCAGGGGAATGGTCCCAAGCAGAAGGGGTTGGGCTGTCGAAATTCAAAGTCTTGTTTGACTTGCCTATGGGCTGCTGGACCCGAAACAAAGAGGAGACGAGTGGGGTGTGGGATCATACCAAGCGTGGGAATTGTCCCAAGACAAGCAGAGGGGTTGCCGAAATTCGAAGTCTTGTTTGACTTACCTCTGGGCTGCTGGACCGAAACAAAGAGGAGACGAGTGGGGTGTGGGATCATACCTAGCGTGGGAATTGTCCCAAGACAAGCAGAGGGGTTGCCGAAATTCGAAGTCTTGTTTGACTTACCTCTGGACTGCTGGACACGAAGCAAAGACGAGACGGGTGGGGATGCGCGCAGCAGCGCCACAAAATGCTAAAACTCTAAGGTATCTCTTAGAAAGCTTGGATTCTAAAACAATACGGGAAACCGTCCTAGCCTAGCTAGCAAACTACTTCTTCTCCGCAAAACAGTTGTTCTCTTCTCCGTGCGGATTCCGTTTGCCAAGACGGTGAGCATGGGACGAACGGAACGCAGAATATGGCATTTTGATGACTTCTACTGATTGCTTTTGATGGAAGAAACTAAATAGATTTATATAATACACAATCAAGTCCAAGAGTTTGCCGGAAGTCAGATTAATCCATCCGTTTCAATGATTGGAGTATGATACATCTTGATCTTGAACTTCGTCTTGGTAGATAAATCATAAGGCGGCCAAGGGAAGGCGTCCTTCATAATGGGACAGGGCATTTAGGGTCTGCTTGGTAATGGTGTTTTCACCGGTTTTGGGGTGTTTTTGAACCGACCGTTTATGAAAACTCCTGCTTGTTAATTTTTTTGAGGCACTGGTTTTCGTTGGCTCAAAAATCCCCCAAAACCGGTTGTAATGTATTTTTGGGTAGCTTTATAAACACCCCAAATTGGCGGGTTTTGAGCGGCTTTATTTTTTTATTCCATTTATATCCTCACAAAAATAGATATAATTATAACTACCGATACCCTTCTCTATTTAATTTATTCGTGTAAAAAACTTTCAGAACCGCTCGTTAGTGAATTACCAAGCATGGAATGGACTGGTTTAAAAGCCGCTACTTAAAAACCATCCAAAACCGGACCCCTCATAACCGCTCATAACCGGTACTCTAAAAACACCTCATAACCGCTACCCCGATAATTGCCAAGCAGACCCTTAGTCACTTTCTCATTAGATACATGGTCGGTTCAGCGGTAAGCCATATACAAGACTTCGGACTTGGACAACTTTTTTCTGCTTAGGATAACCTCCAGGCTCAACATGGTCTCGGAGTCGCAGATGACCTTCCATAAATGACCTACAATAAACGTCAAGGGACAACCAAAACTAGCTTTTGATAGGACAACCCAACCGTCCGGACCAGCCCTAACCCTCAACTAGCGGCTCGAGAGACCGTAACTTACCAATCCATTGTTAAACCTTCTTGATTTTTCTACCATTTTTGAATAATTATTTTTTACTATATATAATTGTATAAAATAGGTCTATATATATATATATATATATATATATATATATATATATATGAAGCAATGGTAATTGTGGCGAACTCGTCCCTACTGGGGCTCGAACTTCGACCACTTGGGCCGTACGCATCTCTCTTAAACCACTAGGCTAGAGGTCATTTGCATATATATATATATATATATATATATATATATATATATATATATTTTATATATATATATATATATATATTTATATATATATATATATATATATATATATATATATATATATATATATATATAGCAAATGACCTATATATATATATATATATATATATATATATATATATATTTATATATATATATATATATATATATATATATATATATATATATATATATATATATATATATAATAATATATATATATATATATATATATATATATATATATATATATATATATATATATATATATATATATATATATATATATATATTATTTTTATTTTTTATTTTATATATATATATATATATATATATATATATATATATAAAATAAAAAATAAAATAATATATATATATATATATATATATATATATATATATATATATATATATATATATATATATATATATATATATATATATATATATATATATAAGCAGGGGCGGATTTACTGGTGGGCTGGGGTGGGCTCCAGTCCACCCAACCAATTTTTTTTTTTTCATGTAATCTGCCCAGCCCAGCCCACCCAGAAACCCATTAACCCTTAGTTACATCCAAAGAACCAAATGGATTTAAACGGATGAACTATAGCCCAGCCCACCCATCATATCCCACCCGTTTAAATCCAGCAAAACCCCATTAAATGGGATGGGGTCCTGCTGTGCTGGGGACCAAAGTCACCAAATTCGTTAGGGCACGCCGCACGCCACGCCGCAGGCCCGAACGCCGCACGCCGCAGGACCGCACGCCAGCCCTGTCTCTCCCTGTGCGGCCGCGGCTCCGTTCGGTCTCGTCTCGTCGCAGAGGCAGTGCGGTCTCGTCTCGTCGGCGTCGTCGCACAGCGGTCCTGTCACCGGTCTCGTCTTGTCGTGCTGCGAGCGAGTCCCGTCGGCCATCTCTGTCTCCGGCCGAGCGCTTTGCAGGATCCGGGGACCGGGACCAAGGGAGGCAGCAAGGGCGGAAGCCAGCAGACCAGTCGCAGACTCGCAGCACAGATTTTTTTTTTTTCTTCTTCAAGAAATTAATTGCTTAATATTTTTTTTCCAAGTAATTGCTTAATATGTCAATTTTTTTCTTCTTTTGTTATGTCTGAATCTCTGATACTTCAAAATTGTTGCTAGTATTGTTGCTAGCATTGTTAATTCGGGATTTCGGGATCAATTTTGCTATGTATTGTTGCTAGTATCACTAATTCGGGATTTCGGGACCAATTTTGCTATGTTAATTCGGCATTGTTAATTCGGGATTTCGGGACCAATTTTGCTATGTATTGTTGCTAGCATTATTAATTCGGGTTTCGGGACGAATTCGGGATTTCGGGACCATTTTTTTTTTTTGCAAAATTGTTAATAGTATTGTTAATTGTTAAGTTTATGAAATTGATAACTGATAATAGCTTTACTTGTGAAATTGGTAACAACTAACTGATACTTGTGAAATTGATTCCTGGATTTGTTGTTAGTTTTCAAATTGTTATAAAATCGATAACTGATACAGTTTTACTTCTAATTGTTGTAAGGGACAAATTTTCGGACCATGATACCTCTTTTGATAACTGATACAATCTTTCTATTTATTAGGATGGAAAATCAAGAAAAAAAAAATGAAAACTATTTTTTCGTTTTTCAAAAAGAAACTTGGAGAAGAAACATCAACAATTGGAGCATCTTCCGGCTCCAAATCTACTCTCGAGCCTACGACTCAAGTAGAAACATCAACGAGGGTCGATGTTCCTATAATTATTATAGAATCTCAACATCCTTCGAAGATTCCACGGATTGCATTTGATGAGAATGAACTTGAACGAGATCCTGCACTACGTATTCCAATATGGAAGCATCCGGTTTATAATCAAGATGAAGTAAGACGTGCTTATATAAAATGGGGACCAAATCAACCTATCTTGGCTGAGTATCCGAGGACTAAAAACGGAGTTCAAAACCGACGATTTCAACAAAGTTGGTTTATAAAATTTCCTTGGTTAGAGTACTCTATTTCAAAGGATGCGGCATTTTGCTTTCCCTGCTTTATTTTTCAAGATCGTGAACCTCTACATCCTACATTTACCGTTGAAGGTTTCAATAGCTGGAAACGAGTAAATAATGGAGTCAAATGTGTATTCTTGGCACATATAGGATGTCCAACTTCTCCACAAAACAATGCTATGAGAAATATTGAGGCATTGAAGAATACATCTCGGCACATCGACAAAGTCATGAATGCTCAAAGTTCGAAAAATATTGAGAAAAATAGATTGTGTCTTAAGACTACCATCGATAGTATTCGTTGGCTTACTTTACAAGGATGTGCTTTGAGAGGCCATGATGAATCTTTAAAGTCAAAGAACCGTGGTAACCTAATTGAGATGATTAGTTTGATGGCAAAGTTGAATGTTGAGGTTGATAATGTTGTCTTAGAGAAAGCTCCGGGAAATACAACTTATACGTCTCCTATGATCCAAAAAGATGTTTTGCATATTCTTGCTACGAAAGTGAGAAACAAAATTCGTGAGGAAGTTGGAGATGCGAGGTTTTGTATCTTGGTTGATGAAGCAAAGGATGTGTCTAATAAAGAACAAATGGCGAATGTTCTTAGATTTGTAGATATTCACGGAAACTTGCAAGAGCGGTTCTTTGAGATTGTATATGTTAAAGATACTAGTGCTTTAACTCTCAAGAAAAAAATCTCAAAAGTTCTCACTCGGCACAATTTGCACATCCGAGATTTACGAGGTCAGGGATATGATGGTGCCAGCAATATGCGTGGTGCCTGGAATGGATTGCAAGCTTTATTTCGTAGTGATTGTGAGTATGCATACTATGTTCATTGTTTTGCTCATCGTTTACAACTTGCATTAGTTGCAGCTGCCGGGAATCAAATGTCAGTTTGGCTATTCTTTTCAAAATTGACATGTATTGTCAATTTGATTAGTGCATCTCCTAAGCGGCATACCGCGCTACGATCTGCGCAAGCTATTGAGATTGAATGTGACATAGCTAGTGGTGAATGTGAGACAGGTAGAGGGGCTAATCAGATGGGTAGTTTGCATCGAGCTGGTACTACTCGTTGGAGTTCACATTTTGACTCTATTTGTAGTTTGATAGATATGTATGGTGCGACTATCATTGTGCTGAAATCCTTGGTTAAAGAAGGATCTACAAATACAATTCGAGGGGAAGCTTGTGGTTCTATAATGGCAATGAGATCCTTTGATTTTATATTCATATTGCATCTTATGCAGAAGATTATAGGGATTACAGATATGCTTTGTCGAACGTTGCAACATAAATCTTTAGATATTTTGAATGCGGTGAATTTAGTCTCATCGACAAAAGTATTACTTCAAACACTACGAGAAGAAGGTTTTGATTATCTCCTTGGCCATGTTAAATCAATTTGTGCCAAGTTTGATGTAGATATACCTGATATGAGCAATCGGTACAAAGAAGCTACCGGACGTTCTTGCCAACAGAATGATCACATCACAGTTGAGCATCACTATCGCATTAACATATTTAATGCTACGATTGATTATCAGTTGGATGAGTTGCATTCTAGATTCAATGAAGAGTCGATGGAACTGCTTATGCTTAGCTCTGCTTTGGATCCTGGGAACAACTTTAAAGCTTTCGACCCTAATCGTATTCTTTTACTTGCTGAGAAGTTTTATCCAGGTGATTTTAGCGGGCAAGACATGCATCATTTGAAGTATCAGTTAGATCATTATCGACTTGATGTGGTTCACCACGAGAACTTTCAGAATATGTCAACAATTTCAGAATTGTGTCGTGGGTTTGAAACAAATAAGGCGGAGACTTATAATTTGATCGATAGGTTGATTCGTCTTGTTTTGACTCTTCCTGTTTCTACGGCAACTACGGAACGTGCTTTTTCAGCTATGAAACACATCAAAAGTACTCTTCGTAATAAGATGGAAGATGAGTACTTGAGCAATTCAATGGTTGTTACATCGAAAGAGAAATAACAGAAATGATCGATACAGATTCGATAATAGATGCTTTTGCTTCTTGGAAGGATCGACGAGTCCAATTTCGCTAGTAAGTGTTGTATTTATTACTATATTGTTCTCTTTTATTCTCTTTATTTGTTTGTAATTGAAATTTATTTTGTGGTAGATTTTCTTTCCTGGATATAAGAAGTTGGAGGAGAGTTTTGGAAGGCAGAAGCAAAGAAAGCAGATAATTAGCTCTTATCTTTATTCTAAGAGTTTTTTTTTTTATTTCTCATCTTATGTATGACAAGGATGTTTTGACTTTTTGTAATTGTCTTAAGCTACATGTTCACTTATGAAATTCAGACATTTGGATTATGATGGAATTATAAGAAATATTTTACGTGATAATTTTTTTTTAGTGTATTTTATCTTCAGCCCAGGGTAAACTTAAATCCTGGCTCCGCCCTTGTATATAAGATAAAAAATTACGAAGGTTTAACATCCATTACATCTCGGCCCATTTCTTGGCTAAAATCCAAGACAAACAGTCGACCCATTTCTTATATATATATATATATATATATATATATATATATATATAAATATATATATATATATATATATATATATAAATATATAAGATAAAAAATTATGAAGGTTTAACATCCATTACATCTCGGCCCATTTCTTGGCTAAAATCCAAGACAAACAGTCGACCCCTCGCCAAATTGACACCCCTAGTGCCCTTGCTTATTGTCATAAGCAAGGTTAACCAATCGTACTCTCCACTTTGAAAACTACAAAAGCCACGGTGAAATTCGTGAGTAGTTAATCCATGCTACACCAAGCTAACCTTCGTGTCTAGTCGATCGTCCGCAATACGAATCCAGAGCGAAACCATTGGTCTGCCCACCTGATAGCTACTAGTCAGTCTAGGTGTGGATGGATCTTTGACTTGAAGATTAGAATTTGAGAATCCAAACAAAATAGTAACTGTAATGTTTAGTCACTTATCACATGTAAACCATTCTTATGTAGTATGTGTTTTCTATTGCGTGGTCCAGTTGATCGGTTTGTAATACTTCAAATTACTGGTTAAATTACATTACAAATAAAACTAGGAAGAGCCAAATCCGAGTGAGCCTTGTGAGTTGTGGTCTGCGAAAAGAGACATAAAGACTACGAATGCAAAGAGAAGAACATTTTTTTTCTAATTCTAGTTTTTTACTAGTTGCAAGTTTTCTGTTCCTTGAGTCAGGCTGTAAAAGTCCTATTTTTGTTTAAGTTGTAATCAGATCCAAGATCGTTATATGATTGCATAAAAGTAGTGAATCAACAATCATTGATTTCCTTTGATTATTCAATTTGAGTGGATATGTTATTCTTTGTATATAAATGACATAATGTATGGAACATCGTTGATTGTATTAGTTTCATGAGTTGTACGCTTTGTGACATCCTTTCAAGTTGTAGTAAGATCCAATGTTGTAACAAAGTTCTTCTTTTGGCCTAGGAGTCACTGTAATTCCGCTGCATATTATCAATAAGAGAATTATTTTCTATTATTTTGTGTCTATCAACTTTTTTGCTTATTTTTGCTACAATGACTTTGATTCTGAGACGTTCTTTCGTTCGTGTTTTGTTTTTGTCTTGTACAAGTGTAATTTAGGCTTGAAAGACATCACGTTCAGTGCATGGTGAATTTTCTTTCTGCTGAACCGGGACGTGAAAGTTCTTGTGGTTATTGAAAACTCTAGGTGTTGGAGTTCAGTACACCATATTTGCAACAATGCAACAATATTTTTGAAAAGAAATGTGGTGGAAACAAAAGGGAAGTCTTCCCGAAAAATTTAGATAGCACTCTTTGTTGGAATTATTCAATAATTATGGGGCCACACATGTAAAATTAATTGTGTTTGGGCTATCTAAATAATTAAGCCAAATTTAAGTGGTATATTTGGAAAATTGGCTTAAGGGTATAATTGTCATGGAATTAATGTGTAGATACTGGAGATAATTCTAATTGGATGAGGGGCCAAATTAGAAATATCACAACACACACACACACACACACACACACACACACACACACACACACACATATATATATATATATATATATATATATATATATATATATATATATATATATATATATATTCATTAGGGTTATGGTCCCCAACTCATACGACCACCAAGAGAGGGTTTTCTCTATTCTCTTCTGTATCCCCATCAACACAGAGAGGAACAAAGATTTCATCTTTGTTATTAAGGGCCGTAGCGGGTTGGAACACTACCAAAATAAGTCATATCAGCGACGAAATTAGCGACGCCGGCTTAAAACGTCGCTAATATTTTTGTATTTAGCGACTCCATAAGTATGCGTCACAATACGTCGCTGATAGCGACAAACAACGACATATTGCGACTACCTTTAGTGTAATAAAAACTAACGTCGTTGATTTGTCGGAAAACGTCGCCAGTTTTATTAGTTCAGCGACGTTTAGCGTCGCAAAGATTATTACGTCGCCGAATATTAAAATAATACCGACGCTTTGCGACGTATTTAGGGACGTCGCTAATTTCTGCTAAATAGGGTTTCCTCGGTTTCTCTTTTCATTTCTCCCTCTCCCCAAATTTTTTGTTTCCGCCCCTCTTCCCCCGACCTCGACGACAGCCCGACCCCCTTTCCTCCGGCGTCGCTCATCCTCCTCCTCCACCGCAAGCCCCTTCTCCTCCCTCCGGCGAGCCCCTTCTCCTCATCCTCCTCCACCGCGAGCCCCTTCTCCTCCTCCACCGCGAGATCCTCCTCCTCCACCACCGTGAGAAGACTGAAGGTAAACCCTAACCCTAATTGAGGTGTTTTTCGTGTCCAAAATGGACACGGAGACACATTACGACCATGTGTTCACTGATACAGTGTGTTCGTGAGGTTTTGGACACTTTGTGTCCATTTGTTGGACACGTGGACACCCGCAAGCATGCATATATATGTATTTCACCTCTGTACACTTAATCCCCTCCTCCTCCACCACCGAACTTGTCCTCCTCCTCCTCCTCCACCACCGCGAGGAGACTGAAGGTAAACCCTAACCCTAATTGAGGTGTTTTTCGTGTCCAAAATGGACACGGAGACACATTACGACCATGTGTTCACTGATACAGTGTGTTCGTGAGGTTTTGGACACTTTGTGTCCATTTGTTGGACACGTGGACACCTCCAAGCGTGCATATATATGTATTTCACCTCTGTACACTTAATCCCCTACATACACTTGTGTATTTTCGTATTAGTTTGGATTTGCATATTGGGTTTGGGTTTCGATATAGTGTTTGATACATTGTTTTACCTTGCAACATTCCTATACTTATTTTAGACATCAAGTATATGAACCAATTAGTCAACATCTATTTGTTGAAGTATGGTACTCCATTCTTCGTAAGTTCTAGCTATATATGTCTCAAGATCCAGTACTCGAAAATTCTAAGAAGAAGAAGAAGAAAAGAATAAAATGACATCGCTCAACACCCTATGACAACTCTTTGTAGAATTGTGTTAAAGTGTGAGTTCTACAGTATGGTTCTCTTTGTAGAATAAAATGACATTGCTCAACCCTATCGATCCTCCATACAAGTCTTCCTTTATCTATTGTCTTAAAGTGTAAGTTCTACAGTATGGTTCTCTTTGTAGAATTGTGTCTTATTTTAGACAACAAGGGTTTCCTATTTTTATAGGTAACATGGCAACATGTGTAAGGGAACATATAGGTGTGTGTTTGTGTTTGAAAGGGAGTGTCACAAGAGTAAGGCGTGAGCATATGTTAGTATTTTGAGCTGTGAGAGTGTTTATTCTATTGAGGTTAGTACCAACTGGAAAGTTAGGTTAAAAGAACCTGGGAACTATGGTGTGGTTGTATACATCATGTATATGTATGTGTGTGTCTAGTGGGAGAAAGGGGGAGGGTTAACTAGTACCAGGTATTTGGAGAGGAGGGAGAGTTTATACTAGTATATATAGACTAATATCCTAAAACTTGACTTATACAACTTAGAAATGGCTAGTTTGACCAAGTTGGACTAGTTTAGCTTAGAGTTGACTCGGTTGGACTATACATAATATATAGACTAATATCCTAAAACTTGACTTCTACAACTCAGCCTATATGAAATATTGTAGACACGGGTGATATACCGCCGCGATAATCTCTGACCACTGCACGCACAAACACGCGAAAGAAAAGTTAGCAATGCGAAAAGAAGATGACAGATAATCTCTGACCATTTAACGTAAAATATCATGTGTACATATACTGCGGAAAGTGTAGACCGCATGAACTGACAATTGCATATCATTCACTAACTTGATCAATGTATCTATCTTACAGAATTATGGAGCTGAATTACTATCTGCGGAATCGTACTTGGATGTACAACCATCATCCTGATGACATGTACGGTGTACGGGATGAATTCATAGAGGGTGTACACCAGTTCCTGCAGTTTGCCAAGGCGTTCCCTCAGTACATGGACGGTACCAAAATTAAGTATCCGTGTGTGAGATGTCTCAACTTGAAATATTATCCAGAAGTGGATGTCACGTATCATTTATACTCGAAGGGTTTCACGCCGAATTACTATCAGTGGAGCGAGCACGAAGAACTTGTGTCTTTAGCATCGGAGTACGAGCCTTATGTGGATGTCCACAACAACGCTCCTTACGACGATGGATTGGTGAACATGGTTTTCGACGCGGCCGGGCCTACTTTCGATCCGGATGATCATGATGCACCTGAGGAGGCACCGAACCCCGATGCTGTACAGTTCATGGAGTTGCTGGAGAATGCAAGGACTCCATTATATCCTGGTTGTGAGGATCATTCACCGTTGGAGGTGGTTACAAGATTGTTGAGCATCAAGTCCGATTTTAACATGTCGCAAGATTGCTACAACCGTCTTATGGAGTTGCTTATAGAAATATTGCCTGAGGGTGCGAAGTTGCCTAAAGACTTCTACCGGTCTAAGAGGATGGTTAGATCGCTCTGGATGGGATACGAAAAAATCGATGCCTGTCGCAACGGGTGCATGTTGTACTACAAAGACGACAAGGATGAAGACGCTTGCAGATTTTGTGGTGTCGATCGCTACAAGGCATGTGGTAGAGGAAAGTTTGTCGGTGCCAGGAAGCCTACCTCTTCGATGCACTACTTGCCGTTAACGCCGCGGTTGCAGTGGTTGTTTATGGTGAAGGAAACTGCAGAAAATATGAGTTGGCATAAGCGGGAACATACCGAAGGAGTGTTGGATCACCCATCTGATGGAGAAGCATGGAAGCACTTTGATCGAGAGTATCCAGATTTTGCTTCTGATCCGCATAATGTCAGATTGGGTCTCTGCTCCGACGGTTTTACCCCATTCGGACTTTCGGGATCCCAGTATTCGTGTTGGCCTGTGATCGTCACCCCGTACAATCTACCGCCTTGGATGTGCATGAAGACTCCGTATATGTTTCTCACTGTTATTATTCCAGGTCTGAACAATCCGAAAAGGAACATCGATGTGTATTTACAGCCGTTGATTGATGAGTTGAATCAGCTGTGGAAAGTAGGTTCCAACACATACGATGTATCTAGAAAACAAAATTTCCGGCTACGGGCAGCACTTATGTGGACCATCAATGACTTTTCGACCTATGGAATGTTATCTGGATGGAGCACGCATGGTCGTCTTTCATGTCCGTATTGCATGGACAGCACTAAGGCTTTCCGTTTGAAACACGGAGGCAAACCGTGCTTCTTCGATTGACATTGACAATTCCTGCCGAAGGATCATCCGTACCGGAGGAACAAGAATGCTTTTCGTGCTGGCGTTGTGGAGAAGGCTAATCCCCCGCCAAGGTGGACCGGATACACAATATGGGAAGAGGTAAAAGATTTACCAAGAGCTATTGAGCAGCCTGCTACGGGCTACAAGTGTGACGGATTTGGTCGCACTCATAACTGGACGAAGAGGAGTATATTCTGGGATCTTCCATATTGGAGCACCAATCTGATTAGACATAACCTTGATGTCATGCATATCGAAAAGAATGTGTTTGACAACATAATTAATACTGTAATAGACGTAAAGGGGAAGACGAAAGACAATCCAAAGGCTAGACTGGACTTGGAAGAAATATGTAGACGTCCTGCAGTGCATTTGATAGAGGACGGGAATGGGAAGTTGAAGCAGCCTAAGGCAATTTTCTCACTGGAGAAGGAGGATAAAGTGAGGCTTTGTAGGTGGATTCAAGGTCTAAAATTTCCAGATGGATATGATTCGAACTTGAGAAGATGCGTCAACCTCAAGGAGAACAAACTGACAGGTATGAAGAGCCATGATTGTCACGTATTCATGGAGCGGTTAATTCCGATTGCATTTCGGGAATTCTTACCGCAGGCAGTTTGGGATCCATTGACGGAGCTTAGCATATTCTTCAGGGACCTTTGTTCTAAGAAATTGCTCGTTGAACGTCTAGAAAAGCAAGAGAAGGACATTGCGGTAACACTGTGCAAGCTCGAGAGGGTGTTCCCTCCCGGATTCTTTGACTCTATGGAGCATTTGCCAATTCATCTTTCCTACGAGGCACGTGTTGGTGGTGTCACCCTCATTTTCCGTATTTCCTGTATTTCGTATTTGTACTCGTAATTTGATTTTGGCACGTGTTTTATTTTTTCGACTTGTGGATTTGGTTTCTCGTAAATGGGTTTTGGACCATGGCTTGGTTTTATTTTGTAGAGTTGGTTTGGTTCATCATGAGTGGAACACCTTAGCCTATTCTCCACCTCCATTCCATCACAACCATCCTCATTAAAACCCACCAACCTTTTCTCTCTCCTCCCTAACTCCATTAATTTCCTACAACTTCTTCTTCCACACAACTCTCCACACCATAGGCAAGTACACCTTGCCACCACATGAGAACCACTTTTTATTTGTCCATTAGCTAGATTAGGCCATGGTGATCAACATTAGAACTTGACATTTTGTGATTTGGAGTTTCCATTGTTCTAGATCTAGGTTTTTACTATTTTCGGATTTGCATGATTTGATCTATTTAACGTGGATTTTAGTTTGTTTGATGCTTCCATGTGGAAGAGAATTCAATTTTACTCAAGTTAGAGCTTTGAAAATCTAAATTTTATTTTGATTTGATCAAGTTATGAAGTTTTGAACTTTGGAGTTCTTGGAGTCTTCTTCTCGGCCTGGAGAAGAAGACAGCAGCCTGCGCTCTTTAGCGCAGTGCTGGATTGTGCATCCCCCTCGGCCAGCGCTTTTTAGCGCAGCGCCGACCGCGCAGCTTGCCCCTTGGCGAACTGCGCTCAACCCGAGTGCGCATGGATTCATGCGCAGTCTGCTCATGCGCAGTCTACTCATGCGCAGTCTGCTCCTGCGCAGTCCACTTCTACGCAATCCATCCATGCGCAGTCCATCCCTGCGCAATCTGGTCCTGCGCCATCCATTTCCTGCACAACCTGAATCAGCGCAAACCATCTGCTGCGCCATCCACCCCTGCGCAGCTCACCCCTGCGCAGTTGGCCCCTGGCGCACTTGACTCCTGCGCAACCCGACCCCAGGGACCCTTGCACAATTTGTCCAATCATGGAGATTTGATTTTATTTTCTTTAAGCTTGACTCTTCTACAGCCCTGTGTATTGATATTTTATTAGATATTTTACGCCCATTTTATATCCTTACGCCTTTTGTCATGAACTTGATTTTACTTAATATGTTTGGAATGACTATTGTACATGGCTTGGTATGACAAGGAACTAGCATAACACGACAGTGATCCGTAGTGGTGCACTCCTGACATGACCAACCTGACTTGATAGTGGCCCGTGGCGGCGCACTCCTGACTTGACTTGACTTGACTTGATAACTTAACTTGACCTGTCTTGACACCGTGGGTGGTTCTTCATGCTTGCTTATTAAATCCACTTGTCCAGTCTTGCATCATGTCTAGGATGGGACTCCTGAGTACCATGGTCAGGAGTACCCACTAAAATTTACTAAGGCTAATAACTAGAATAATTCAGTAGTCATGAGAGATTTCCCCAGTTACAGGCAATTCCATTATCCCGGCCGCAATTGTTTGGACTTGTAGTCTGCCGTCGAGTAGCGCACATTTCCAGCTCACCGTCGTGTGGGGCACATAATTATTGATAACTGTTTAGTGAATCCAAATCGCCTGGATAACCTGGATTAGCTGCAGGGCTTGTGGCTGGAGGAACATCTCATTGCATCTTGCTAGTAACTAGGATTGTGATAACCCTAGTTAGTTAATGTAGAAAGCCGTAGGCAATGGTTGGCCGTGATTTCTTGGATGGAGTCTAGTCCAGTATAGTATTGTCTAGTTAAATGATTGATTGTAAGATTGTACCAGAATGATTGAAGGATTGTCACTCCAGATTGTCACTATAATGATTGTCACTCCAGATTGTTACTTGACCTGATTTCTTATATTTATCTTACCGATAAATGGTGAGAGAAACCAAGTTCCGTTCAGACGAAGGGTTACAACCCCGGTCCTTGTTTGGTTTACGGGTTGTAACCTGGCTATCTGAATAGTCCCATGGTTATCTCATCGTATATCATCCTGTCATGCTTTTCCATATGTTCTGTCTTTTATCGATTCTGTACAAGATTGTCTTTTATATCTACCTATCATGCCTTTTTCTTAAATTACTGTCTCTTATTATGTAATTATATTATTGTGCTGATTTGCTGGCTTTGGTTCTTATTTCGTGGCCTCCTTTGTGGCACTTGCTCTTTCTGGGGTCTGACCCAGCAGGTTTTGTATGGCCAGATACCAGAGCAGCTCTAGGGGATCTACCTGTCTTCCAGCCCGATGGTGAACACTAGACGGAACTCGGGCAACGAGTGGGTTTTCTATTTTGTTTCGCTCACTCTATTGTAAAAATTATTCTTTGAGGCGTTTAGCCGACGAGCACCTGTTAGCTCGATGCACTTTTACTTACTGTCTGCCTACGGGCTGTAACATGATTGGCAACTCGAGGTTGATTATGTATGACTTAACTCTTGCTAGTCCTTACATTTTGTACGACTAGCTTCATGATCACCTGGATATGTAATGTTTGGGACGCCTTACAATTGTATATTTGGTGGTCTGATATCTTGTAATTATTATTAGTTGGTTGAGATTGAGACAATAGGATAATTTATGACCTTAAAAGACTGATGGCTTGTAGATAAACCCTCACATATCTAGACAGCCGTGACCGTATGGTGAGATGGATTCCATTTCATTATACGTAGCTGGCTATGTCCGCCCCCGCTCTCCTGTATTCTGATTCTGGGGCGTGACAGGTGGACCCGTCGAATATCGATGGATGTACCCGTTCGAGCGACATTTGAATCACCTAAAAAGAAAGGTGAAAAATAAGGCTCGGATCGAGGGTTCTATTTGTGAAGCCTATATTCTCGAGGAGATTACAAATTTCTGCTCCTCCTATTTCAAACCTCATGTTGCTACGAATAGAACGAGGCTCCGAGAAACGACGACGTATATGAAAAATTTAATGATGGAATACTGAAAGTATTCAATGCGTCCGGAAAGCCTTCGGGGAAAATGAAGAAGAGATATTTGAATGACGAATAGCTAAGGGTTGCTCAGTTGTATGTATTACTCAATTGCGACGAGGACGAAGTGGAGAAGCTAGAGGGGTAAGTAACTCAGGATGATGAGTTTACGTCATCTCAATGTAATAATATAAGCTAATATTATTGTACTAATCGGCGGTTGCTTCGTTGTTTTCCAACATATATAATAATGAGTTGAGGCTGGTTAGACCCTACCTAACAGACGAAGCATTAGAACAAGAAATGAGATGTCATTTTTCTTCTTGGTTGAGCGAATATGTAAGTAGCTCGGTAATTACTGGCCTCTTCTAATGCAACTGCACAATAAATAACTTATTATCACTTCTTTGATATTCAGGTCGATCGTCTAATTTCACCCGAGATTGAATTAATTAGAACTCTTGCCAAGGGACCAATTATTTTTTTTAAAATATGGCCAAGTTACTGTGTCAGTGGCTTTCGGTTCAAGTCGACAAATGCTCCGATCAGAGAGCTTTCTGGATCTTGATTCCACGAAAAACAGTTGTTTGTGTATCAAGTCTTCGAACTACAATGACGTCGATCCAGGAAATGATTTCTTTGGCATCTTGCGAGAGATTGTGGAGTTGTCATATAATAATGGCAGAGAACCTGCAAAGATAGTGTTGTTCAAGTATGAATGGTTCGATCCGATTGAAAATCAAGGTTGGAAAATTGACAAGCATGGTCTTCTGGATATAAACTACAATCGTAGATATCAAGGCTACGAACCGTTTGTCCTAGCAACTTAGGCTCAGCTCGTGTACTTCACAGCTTATCCGAGACGGGAAGCAACGAAGTCTGACTGGTGGGCAGTATGCAAGACTAAAGCCGGAGATACTTTTGATGTTGACGAAAAAGCTTACCAGGAGGACGAGCTACCTCTTGTAACCATTATTGTCGATGTGGACTCCACAAAAGTTACGCATTACACGACACATAATGTAGAAGATGTAGAATTATCCGAAGAGGAAGACGAAGCCGACGAAGGCGAAGATGAAAGTGAAGATGAGGAGGAAGAGGAAGATGAGGTCGAGGAAGACGAACAAGATGATTATTCTGAAGATGATTGAGAGAGATATACTTATCTGAACTTAGATGTTTCTTCTAGAATATATTATCTGGACTTAGATGTTTATTGTAGAATGTATCATCATATGTTGTCTTGGTTATTATTTTGTCTTTGTTGTACTTTCATATTTCTAGTCTCTATTATTTGTTGTACTTTCATATTTCTAGTCTCTATTATTTGTTTTACTTTCATATTTATAGTCTCTATTATTTGTTGTATTATCATATGCTATTATCAGGTATGGCAGTTCGTCGCGGAGCGTTCCGAAGGGGACAACGAGGTCACTCTCCTCCGGTACTTCCTACAGGTACTGCTAGAGGACGGAGTTTTCCTTCGGTACCTCATTCTGGTACCGGCTCTGGATCCTCGTCGTCGATTACTCCTCCATATCGGACAGTAGGTGGGCCTGGTGGGACGACGTCACGTGGCATATCTCCTGGGACGAGTAGTTCCAGGCCTGTTGAGAGTGCTTGCCCGTCCAGCGTTCCTGCTGCTGATACGACGATGGAGACGGATGAGCAGATGGCGGAGGCTGCAGCGACGGCCGAGGCGGCGGCGTCGACGGTCGACCAGCATCATGCAGATGATGCGTGCGCACCTCCGAAGGAGAGGAGAATGGAGATCTGGGTCGACGGTACAAAGTAGGTGTTTTGGTTTATAATTTTTTTTCTTTCTGTTTTTATCATAATTTTACTTTTTTCATGAATATAATATGTTTGTATAGATATCGTCCCCCAGAGGTACAGAGACGTCTAGGCCACATGCTGAGGCATAATTATGGTGGTGCTTGGATTAACTACTCTAAGGCTCCGGACGAGAGGAAGGCCTTCTGGTTTGCGCGCTTCAAGGTTAAAATATTTGCTTTTAACATGAATCATATAATTTTTATATATTATATATAACTGATAAATATTTGGTTTGCGCTCTTCTAGGATATGTTTTTCTATCCACCGCACCGGGCCGAGCTTATCGAGGGGATGTTTCCTGCCGTCGCTGCCAAGCTGATACGCGACTCTATCAATGATCAGAAGGATCGCGATCGTGCCGGAAAGCCGATCCAAGGTTGGATCACCCCTGATCAATGGAATGCGATGAAGGCTCGATTCGAGGACCCAAAGTACAAGGAGAAGTCGGAGAAGGCCAAGGCGGCTAGGCAACATACCTCAAAGTGGTACGGTAGGTCGATTCCGATGACAAAACATTTCCGTCGTCTGGTATGTCTTCCTCTTTTAGAAATATTATTTTAATGCAAAACCGATAAATTATTACTAAGATAATATATTTAATTACATGTAAGGAAGGTCGGTAACGCCGACATGGTGACCGTCTTCCTGGCCATCCATCGTCGCGGCGGTGACCTTATTGACGAGAGGGCCGAGCAGACTTATGTAAGTATTACAATACGTTATCTTAATTTAATACTTCGTGTCAATTTTAATATAACTTAGTAAATACGATACAAATAAATATTCATGTAGTTAGTAATAATAAGTACATTAATTAGAAATTAGAAATAATAAGTACATTAATTAGAAATTAGTAATAATAAGTACATTAATTAAAAATTAGAAGTTAGTAATAATAAGTACTTTCTAGGCCGAGTATCAGAGGCTGCGGGAATGGGCGGCTGCTAGTGCACCTGATGCAGGAGAGGCCGGTACTTCCTCGCAGCCCACTCAAGCTCCGTCGGCGGACGAGCTGTGGATGGCCGCCGCTGGTGGACTCCGTAGGAGTATGTACTACGGTACGGGATCCTATGGCGTCCTAGTTGTGACCCAGTCCTCTAGGACATCTCCTGCTAGTGTACATGGTCCACAACCGTCCCAGAAGTCTGCCCGAGTCCACCAGATGATGGAGTCTCTCCGTGATGACCTGCTACGACGGATCGAGGAGCAGTCTCAGCACCCTACGGAGGATCCTGCGCTGCTAGCACGATTGGATGCACTCGACCGCAGCATTATGGACCTCAGGAAGACGACTGAGAGGACAGAGCGCACCGTTGGAGGGTTAGAGCGCACGGTGACGGAGCTGCAGACAGGACAGGTGACCATGGCCGAGAGGATGAGATTGGCGCAGGAGTCGATGGTCCAGAGCAGTGATAGAATGTTATCTATCATAGATGCATACCACCAGCGACTTACAGTGTTGGAGCGTGCTGGTCTTCCGGGTGCGCCTTCATCGTCGTCGACTCCGTCGCCTCCACCGCCTTCTTCTTCGACACCGACTCCACCGACGTCACTGCCTCCATCGGTATCGATTTCACTTGAGGAGTATGAGTTATTCTTATTCCTTCGTCGCGATGGTGCCCCTTCTGCACTAGATTCCTAGTAGTCCTAGTTAGGACTATTTTTTTGTGTTTGTTTCATTCTTTGTTTGTGACTTAGATATTTGTTGGTTGTATAGATTTGGATTTTTGAATACTTGGTTATTTGGATATTTGGTTATTTGGTTATTTGGATATTTGGTTATTTGGTTAGTTGTTGTGTGATTGTTGTAAACTTGGTTATAGGGACTGAAATCTGTGTACACTGAGAAATAGACATTCTGAGAACTGGACATTGTGTGATTATTGTAGACGTGGTTATAGGGACTGAAACCTGTGTACAGCGAGAAATGGACATTCTGTGATTGTTTGGATCCTATTCTACAGTGAGAAATGGTTATCTTTTTTAAACTGCAGGGAGAAATGGACATTCTGTATTTTATTTTTTTTGCAGACTTAGCGACGTTTACCGACGTTTACCGACGGCCATCGACGTACATTTACGTCGATAAACGTCGGTAAATATGCGATATTATCCAGGTTACCGACGTTTTAGCGACGTCATTATATGTCGGAGAACGTCAGTAAACGTCGGTGCACGTCGGTAATCATCCTAGGAATTCCCAGGATTTACCGACGTTTATCGACTTTTAACATGTCACTAAACCACCGACGATACGTCCGTATTACGTCGGCAATTTACCGACGCGTAGCGACACGTTCTAATACGTCGCTAATATACCGACTTCACGACGGTAGACGTCGGCAATATACCGACGTATATATACGTCGGCAACCGTCGGTAATTACGACGTTTGGCGATGTTTAGAAGATTAGCGACTTACATTTCAGCGACTATCACAAAACGTTGGTAATTTCGTCGCTAAATATTTTTAGCGACGAAAATTGTTGTTTTAGCGACGTCTTTAGGCGTCGCTAAAACGACTTATTCTGGTAGTGGAAGATCAAACCCCATAAAGAGACGTGTGCTTCAAGATCCGTCAAGTAAAAACAATGGATTTAGGTACGCTTCTGCAATTTAATTTATATTTATGTTCTTCATCTCGTGAATCGACATGGTACAATAAAATTTCTAACAAGTGGTACCAGAGCCTCCTTGTTTGATTTATGAGATTGAAGGTTTATATTTAATTTTTGTTGTTGTTTAGGAACCCTAGATCGTAAGATCTAATTTAATTTAGGGTTTTGATTGTTCGATCAAATTTTTTATGATCCAGAAGTTCTTTTAGTTGGTTGGACCGATGATAGTATTTTATTTGATTGAAGTAGAGCAAGAAAGATGAGAGCTTTTATTGAGATAGAACCAGACATTATACATTGCTTCTTTATTATTTAAAGCTATATATTATTTGGGGTTAAGGATCATGGGCAATATTCTGATATTGCTAGACTGGGTCGAATCTTTCTTGAACGTGCCTATGTAATAAGCAATGGGTAATTTCTTTTAGCAATGGATTTAACTTAATTGCATTTGGTTCATAAGCAAATTTTGGAAAACAAATTTGAACGTGCCTATGTTCAAGTAATATGCTCTCTGTTGTTTTTTTTTCTTTTTAACCTAAAAGCAGATTAAATATTTTTATTTCAGTTTGCCAATTTTTTTTTAAAGTTGGTAATTTTGGTAGCAAAATGAATATTAATTTTGCAAAGTAGATG
Organism: Iris pallida; assembly: GCA_029216955.1. Lineage (NCBI taxonomy): Eukaryota > Viridiplantae > Streptophyta > Magnoliopsida > Asparagales > Iridaceae > Iris > Iris pallida. Next base: position 28,131,144 of record JANAVB010001800.1, read on the forward strand.
ATTCGTTGTTGGAAACATATTCATGATGCTACTTTTGGCTAGGAATGACAAATGTTGTTCCTGTTGAAGATATATAAATGGTGTTGGAGTTATTCACATGTTATACGTACTTGAGTTTAAGGATTAAAGTTTTTTTTAATCAACATGTTATTGCTTCTATATAGCTACATGATGCTCTATTATCCATAATGTACTCTCTTATTTGGATTTATTTGGTCTGTTTGCTATATGTTCTCCTCTGGATGCATATCTTCAGTAGATTATTTTATTTGAAGTAACCTTTTTTTAGGTTATTTGATATAATCTGTTAATGCATATATTTGACCTTCTATAGATTATTCTATTTAAAGTAATCCTTATGCATTATTTGATATTATCTTTGGATGCATATCCTCCGTAGATTATTTTATGAATTTTGTTATAGTGATAATATCCAATTTTGCCAAATTGAAATTCATGATTATGCTTTTGATTACTTTATTTGAGTAATAATCTTATGAATATGCATGTATATAAAGTTTTGGACATGATTCAATTTTGTAAAATTTAGTCAACATTCAATTTTTTTGGTACATTTTATGACTAGCAATAGTTGTCCAATATTCTAAGTAGACTCATTGAAACAAGATGTCGTCAAAGTGACCTCTCTTGCATAGATAGTTTATGAGGGATGTTGGATGTTTGTGTGTGTAGATTCATACGAGCATTAACCGGCCCAAAGGAAGGTTAATACTTGGCCGAATTGCACACATACTTGTGGTGATAAATGTGTAAAAATTATACGGTTTACATGTGAATAATAACCCGATCCAAAGATAGACTTATTATTTGACATGACTTATTGTCAACATTTGATCATTACACCAAGAGTACCACTTGCAGTTAATATCACTGTCCAAAGACTTGATATTAATGATGTACTAGGTATCTTGAGATGGGGTTCACCATTATTTGAATTTGTTTGACTATATTTTACGCTTTGATTATTAATTAGAGCATATTTGTTTATTTATTTTTTTGTTCTTTTTTCAGCTAGTGTTGCTACAATATTTGCTAATCTGAACTCAATTCTAATGCTTAACGGGACAAACTTCAAGGACTGGAAAGAGAACATATATATTGTTCTCGGCTGCATGGATCTAGACCTTGCACTTAGGATTGAGCGTCCCACTACTCCTAAGGATGACAGTTCATCTGGTGACAGAGAGAACTTCGAGAAATGGGAACGCTCAAACCACATGAGTCTAATGATCATAAAGTACGGTATTCCAGAGGCATTCAGGGGTGCAGTATCTGATGAGATTACTAATGCTAAACAATTCCTTGCTGAAATCGAGAAGCGATTTGCAAAGAATGATAAGGCAGAAACAAGCACACTTTTGTTGCGCTTGATTACCATGAAGTATAAAGGCAAAGGTAACATAAGGGAGTACATCATGGAGACGTCTCATATTGCTTCAAAACTTAAGGCACTTAAGCTCGACTTGTCGGATGACTTGCTCGTTTATTTGGTATTGCTCTCACTTCCTACATAGTACAATCAGTTCAAGGTCAGTTACAACTGTCAAAAGGAAAAATGGACTCTAAATGAGCTCATTTCGTACTGTGTACAAGAAGAAGAGAGATTGAAGCAAGATAAAACTGAAAGTGCTAATTTGGCTTCCACCCCTAAAGACAAGTATAAGGGCACTAAGCGAAAGAATACAGAAGCTACTAAGGGTCCAGTGCAAAAAAAATAACAAACTGAGGCCAATGGTTATTTCTTTTGTGGCAAGTCGGGACACGTAAAGAAGGAATGTACAAAGTACCACGTAGGGCGTATAAAGAAAGGTACATTTCTTAATTTGGTATGATTTAGCTTCAGTATTAAGAAACACATGGTGATGAGATTTTGGTACAACTACTCACATCAGTGTTTCTATGCAGGGTTGCCAGATCTATCGAAAGCCAATTGATGGTGAAAGACACATCTATGTGGGAGACGATAAGTCGGTAGAAGTGGATGCAATAGGACAAATTTTGGATATTGTCACCCTCATTTTTCCATATTTTCTGTATTTCGTATTTATATTCGTTTCTGGATTTTGGCATGTATTTTTATTTTTCTCAACTTGTAGAATTTCGGTATTTCTCGTATTTTAGGTTTTGTCCTGGCTCGGTTTTAATTGGTTTTGGGTTGGTTTGGTTTGATTTACTGAGTATTGGATCACCATAGCCTATGCTCCACCCTCAACACACCACACCCCACCCTCTTTAAAACTCCACCAACATTTTCTCTCTCCTCATAACCACCATTTATTTTCTTCTTCTTCTTCTTCTTCTCCTTCCTCTACACAACTCTCCCAACCCTAGGCAAGTGCATCTTGCCACTACATGAGAACCCTATTTTCTTGGTCCATTAGCTAGATTAGGACATGGTGATCAACATTAGTTCTTGGCTTTTTATGATTTGGTGTCTCCATTGTTCTAGATCTAGGTTTTAGCTATTTTCGGATTTTGTATGGTTTGATCTATTTAAGTTGGATTTTGTGGGTTTTGATGTTTCTATGTGGAAGAGATTTCGATTTCACCCGAGTTAGGACTTTGGAAATCCGGATTTGGAGTTCGGATGGCCAAGTTATGATGCTGTGTAGTCTTGAGTTCAACCATGGTGTTCTTGCTGTTTGGAGAAGACAGTGAGCAGTGTGTAGAGCTTCTTAGCTTACGCCACTGAGCCTTGGATACGCTTCCTGTTGGAAGCGTGTCTCCTGCGTGCGTGCTTTTGTGCGTACGCAGACTTGAGCGTGCGTGACTTTTCATGTACGCTGCTCCCTTGAGCGTGCGTGACTTTTCATGTACGCTGCTCCCTTGAGCGTGCGTGACTTTTCATGTACGCTGCTTCCCTTGAGCGTGCATGACTTTTCATGTACGCTGTTCCCTTGAGCGTGCGTGACTTTTTATGTACGCTGTTCCCTTGAGCGTGCGTGACTTTTCATGTACGCTGCTCCCTTGAGCGTGCGTAACTTTTCATGTACGCTGCTCCCTTGAGCGTGCGTGACTTTTCATGTACGCTGCTCCCTTGAGCGTGCGTGACTTTTCATGTACGCTGTTCCCTTGAGCGTGCGTGACTTTTCATGTACGCTGCTTCCCTTGAGCGTGCGTGACTTTTCATGTACGCTGTTCCCTTGAGCGTGCGTGACTTTTCATGTACGCTGCTCCCTTGAGCGTGTGTGACTTTCATGTACGCTGCTCCCTTGAGCGTGCGTGACTTTTCATGTACGCTGCTTTCCTGGAGCGTGCGTGACTTTTCATGTACGCTGTTTCCCTGGAGCGTGCGTGACTTTTCATGTACGCTGCTTCCCTTGAGCATGCGTGACTTTTCGCGTACGCAGCTCCCCCTGCGTGCGTGACTTTTGTGTACGCTGCCCCCTGACCCCTTGCTTAACCCATTGGCTCTTGGAGTTTTGGTCTTAATTCTTTAAGCTTTGCTCTTCTATAGCCCTGTATATTGTTATTTTATTAGATATTTTACGTCCATTTTATATCCTTACGCCTTTTGTCCTGAACTTGATAATCACGAATTTACTGGGTATGTTTGGAATTGATAATTGAGCATGACCTGATAAGTGGCCCGTCGTGGCGCACTCCTGACCAGTACACTTGATATGATAACCTGACCTGATATATCTTGAATAGCTGTTACGACGGCTACCTGACATGACATGACATGTATAATTAATCCTGACACCGTGGGCGATTGTGCTTGTACAAATAATCCAGTCATGTCTTGCATCATGCATAGGAGGGGACTCCTGAGTACCACGGTCAGGAGTACCTACGGAATTGGACTAAGGTTAATAATTAGTATAATTCACTAGTCATGAAGAGATGTTCCCCAGTTACAGGCGATCCCGTTATCCCGATCGCAAATGATTGGACTTGTAGCCTGCCGACGAGTAGGGCACATTTCCAGCCCACTGTTATGTGGGACACCCACCATTGTCACTTAAATGATTGAACTCTATTGTCACTATAATGCATTGTACTCTCTAGATTGTCACTATACTGATTGCCTGGATAACCTGGATAGCTGCAGGGCCTGTGACTACTTGGAGCATCTCATTGTATCTTGCTACTAACTAGGATTGTGATAACCCTAGTTAGTTAATGTAGATAGCCATAGGCAATGATTGGCCGTGATTGCTTGGATGGAGTCTGGTCCAGTATAGTATTGTCTAGAATTGATTGATTGTAGGATTGTACCAGAATGATTGAAGGATTGTCACTCCAGATTGTCACTATAATGATTGTCACTCCAGATTGTTACTTGACCTGATTTCTTATATTTATCTTGCCGATAAATGGTGAAAGAAACCAAGTTCCGTTCAGACGAAGGATTACAATCTCGGTCCTTGTTTGGTTTACGGGTTGTAACCTAGCTATCTGAATAGTCCCATGGTTATCTCATCGTATATCATTCTGACATGCTTTTCCATATGTCCTGTCTTTTAGTGATTCTATGCAAGATTGTCTTTTATAATTACCCATCATGCTTTTTTTTCTTAAATTACTGTCTCTTATTATGTAATTATATTATTGTGCTAATTGCTGACTTTGGTTCTTATTTTGTGGCCTCCTTTGTGGCACTTGCTCTCCCTGGGGTCTGACCCAGCTGGTTTTGTATGGCCAGATACCGGAGCAGCAGCAAAGGATCTACCTGTCTTTCAGCCCGATGGTGGTCACCAGGCGTAACCAGGGCATCGAGTGGGTTGCTTTTGTTCTCCCACTGTAATATTTTAAATTATTCTTTTGAGGCGTTTAGCCGACGAGCAAGTGTTAGCTCGATTGTACTTACTTACTGTCTGCCTACGGGCTGTAACATGATTGACAAGCCCCGGGGGTTGATCATGTATGACTGAACTCTTGCTAGTCCTCACATTTTGTAACGACTAGCTTCATGATCATCTAGATATGTAATGTTTGGGATGCCTTACAATTGTATATTTGGAGATCTGATATTTTATGACCTTAAGAGACTGATGGATTGTAGTGAAACTCTCACATATCTAGACAGCCGTGACCGTATAGCGGTGTGGATCCCATTCCGTTATACGTAGCTGGCTATGTCGGCCCCCGCTCTCCAGTATTCTGGTTCTGGGGCGTGACAGATATTATTTATTATTGGATTTGATAGACAATTTTATCTAAAGCTTTCATTGTACCGTCTTTTAGACGAAATTTAGTTTCAGTTTTCTTGTTTGACAATCTTATTTATCATTGTTCATTTGGGATCAATAAAGTTTGATCTATCTTTAAATTCAAAATAATGTTGGTATTATTTTTATTTTTAAATGTTCGTGACATGCTATTATCACTTGAAACTATTGCGTCCTATAAAGAAATCTTGCATATGGAACTACGTGGTACTAAACACAAAAATAAAGAATTTTTTTAGACGAGAAGTGTAATATTTTTTGAGGATGTTGAGTTTGGGAGAAATAAAGTCAATGACATTGTCTTTGAGGAGGAATCGATTGCGATTCCCTATCACTTTTGACCATGTGCAAGATTCTGCACCTGTCATTGATCAAGAAGTGAATTCAGAGCCTCAATAGGACAATATCGAATTACTTCTATAAGTTGATGTTGAGCTACCTCAACAAGACAACATAAAAGCACCCCCATTCAAGATAAGGTAATTGTTTCTGAGGAACAAACTCAACAACCTCAAGAGAAGAGGAATGGATTGTTTATTAAAGAGACTTTCTCTTCGGTTTCTTTGAAAGACTCTTTTAAACCAATCATAGTACTTGTTGTACATTTTAATATTGAGCTACATCAAATGGATGTCAAAATGGTATTTCTCAATGGTACATTGACGAAATAATTTATATGGTACAACCAAAAAACTTTGTGTCAGAAGACCCAAAGAATATGGTTCACAAACTGACAGAATCTATTTATGGACTCAAGCAGGTTTCTCGTCAAAAATACTTTTAGTTTTAACAAGTGACTATCTCGTTTGGTTTTGAGATGAACACTGTTGAAGATTGTGTGTATCACAAGTTCAGTGGGAGTAGAAATAATTTTCTGATTTTGTATATTGATTGAAGTGTTCAATGCAAACTAGGTGACACCTCTCGTTAAAGGAGACAAATTCGGTCTCAAATAAGTGCCCTAAGGTTAGCCTTAAAAATAAGAAAATACAATAGATTTTTCCTTCATGATCAGTTGTAGGGAGTCTAATGTATGCACAAGTATGTACGCATCAGGATATTGCGTACATAATTCGGATGTTAGGCAGATATTTAAGCATATATGGATGGATCATTGGGTAGCAGCCAAACTACTTAAGTAATTAATAGAGAACAAGAAATCATATGCTCTTTGTAGGAGATGGAATAATTCTGGAGATCATAAGGTATTCCGACTCCGATTTTGTTGGATGATAACACAGCAGGAGATCCACATCAGGTTATGCTGACTAATAGAGATATATTTTGGATGAGTGTCAAACATGCACTCATAATTCCTTCCATCATGAAAGCAAGGTTTATAACATTCTGTGGGGTATCTATTCAGGAAATATGGTTACGAAATTGTCACAAGGCTGCGTCTACAGTACGGTGTTGAAAGACCACATAAAATTATGGTGTGACAATAAATCAGCAGTACTGTATTCCAATAACAACAGAAACTTGTATAAGTCAAAGGATATTGACATAAAGTTTCTAGTTATGAAGGAAAGAATTCAGAATTGTTATAGTGTTCATATAGCACATTAGGACAAACTCCATATTAGCGGATCCGCTCACAAAAGCATTATCACCCAGGGTCTTTCATGAGCATACTGCTCATATGGGTGTTAATTAAGAATATGGCAATATAGTGGGAGTTTGTATTTTATGTATTTGGGTGCTATTTGGTTTTGGACACATTTATATATTAAAGTATTTTGGATATTTATCTGATCAGATATATGAAAATTCAGTTCATTTTGTTTTCATTATGTTAAAGTATTGATCTCATTAAAGTTAAGGAGGACCAGTTGGAAATAGACATGTATTGATCACATTGCGTGTAATTTTCATGCTACGCATCCATGATTGATCTATGTCGCTTAGCTATATTGGTATATGTGACCATTGATGGTTTAGTTACGCTATATTTGACGAAGGCCGCTTTGATCCTATGTTGATATGGTTAATGGACGAGATTGTCCGGATATACCCTAAGGATTAAGACAGCAATTTACGAGCTCACTAAGGTTAACACAATTATAAGGTTACATATGTTGCCCAGTGAAAGATTGTTGGAATTATTCAATAATTATGGGACCACACATGTAAAATTAATTGTGTTTGGGCTATCTAAATAATTAAGCCAAATTAAAGTGATCTATTTAGAAAATTGGCTTAAGGGTATAATTGTCATGGAATTAATGTGTAGATACCGGCGATAATTCTAATTTGATGAGGGGCCAAATTAGAAATATCACAACACACATATCTATATATATGTGTATTCATTAGGGTTATGATCCCCAACTCATACGACCACCAAGAGAGGGTTTTCTCTATTCTCTTCTGTATCCCCATCAACAAAGAGAGGAACAAAGGTTTCATCTTTGTTATTAAGGGCCGTAGCGGGTTGGAAGATCAAACCCCATAAAGAGACGTGTGCTTCAAGATCCGTCAAGCAAAGACAATGGATTCAAGTACGCTTCTGCAATTTAATTTATATTTATGTTCTTCATCTCATGAATCGACATGGTACAATAAAATTTCTAACACTCTTGCCACCTCAATTGAATTATTCATTTCTTTTTAAAGCTACCCTTCAGAGATTTTTGGTTATATTTTTAAATTTTTATACATTTGTTCAAATGTCTTAGAAATACATTGTATAGGTAATGCGTATACCCTGACCAATAGTCATTCTATAAGTGAGATTAGTCACGTTCACGTTGTACGTACAAAAAATTCATGATTTTGTTAAAAATTACATAAAATAAAATAAAATTATAATATTTTAAATATAATTTGAATATGTTTTAATTGGGATTTGTTATAGATATGTTTTTATAATTTTCCATATGTTATAGCAAGATAATACATTGTATTTTATTTAAATATAATTTGAATATGGAATGTTTTAGGTATATATTCAGATCGTTAGAATTTTTCTTGAATTTTTATTATCTTTTAACTATGAGAAGATACATATGCAGTAGTTAGATTTTTTTTTTAAAATCTTTTTATTATTTATACATACGATTTGCACGACGTTTTCAAGCCATAATATAATAATAATAGAGATGAAATGATAATAATAGAGATGAAATGATAAGTTTACTAATATTCGATATGTTTCCGTATGAAGGAAAAGTTATTATCGTATTAAACTGCTAATAAAATAAAATTTTCTACAACAATCAACAAAAATGTTAGGGTTTGCTTGGATTGAGGGTTAAGAGAGTTAAGTGAGGAAAAATTAAGTGAGGGAAAAATAAAACCATGTTTGGTTTGAGGGTGGAGGTTTAGGAGAGAGAGTTATAGAGGGTTAAGTGAGGGTTTATTTCACCCTCTTTTGTTCATTTTTTTAATCTCCCAAATTGGAGGGTTAACCAGGGTGATTGAGGGGTTTTGTTTAAAAAGTCATAAATACCCTTTATTTGTTTTATAAAATATTATAATTTTTTTTCTATTTTTTTCCTCAACATGTTAATCCGTAGTTTTCTATTTTGTGAAAATATTTTGATAAGTTCTAATCAAATTTAATTTTATGACATATGTAATAAGGTTATTTTGATAACTATCATATTTTTATTAATCATCCTCTCACTCAAAACCTTCAATCCAAGCAAGAGTTATTAAACACCCCCACTTAACTCTCCCTCCAATCCAAACAAAATTTTATGTATTGACTCTACTCCCCCCGCTTAATTCTCCTTCACTGAACCCCACTTAACTCTGTTTATTTTTTTCCCCTCAATCAAGCAGACCCTTAAAGTTAAGGATTTGAAATTTTTTAGCAAGAGTGGTTAATAGAAGATCTATTCTTAGAAGTTCATTTTTTAAAGCATTTTTTTAGCTCATCAGAATCTTGAGCAGATTCTTCTCAGAATAGAAACCGCAGAGAAGAAAGGAAGCAAGACTAGTTTCCACTATTTTGGGGGGCATACTCATTCAAGAGCGGTTCTCCTTGTTTGTCTCCCCCTGTGCATCTACATGCCGTTGCATCCACAACCCAATTCCTGTCCTATAAAGCCCAGCTAGTACCATCCCCTCACCATCATCCTCATCCAAAGACGATGGCTCTCTCTTTATAGTCTTTACGGGTTCGGTCTGTGTTGGTCAGAGGTGTGTCTGGTTGTGCTCATTGGCTCATAACCAATCAGCCCAGACCCCTCTCCACCACCCACCCACCCTACCCTACCCCACCTCTCCGCCCGCCAAATCCCAGCCCGAAAATAAAAATAAAAAATGGAAGCAAAATCACCCCCCTGCTTGATTATCTTCTCCCTCCTGTTCATGGCTTCGGCCGTCGCAGCCAACATCGGCGACTTCGACGAACACTGGAAGGAGAGGGCCGAGGCCGCCAAGGCCAAAGCCCAGGCCGCCTACATTCCCGACCCCGAAGTCGAAACCGAAAGCTTCAATCACGAAGTCCACAGGTATTCAACTCATCTCTTTCCTTTGTTTGTTCCTCTAATGGAAGTTGCAATTTGGACCGTCATTGCCGTGACCGTCAATGATCAACAGCCATACCATTGGTCCGGTGCTAGGAGACGGTGCCAAATAACATTTCAATGTCTAATTCATAAGCTAGGGTTTTCACTTTAACTCCTGCTACACAAATGAGTTAGGGTTTTGGAAGGAACCTTCCGCTCCAACAGCACCAGGAGAAACCTCAAGTCGAGGTACTTCGGACCGTGCAAGGCCACGAACCCCATCGACCGGTGCTGGAGGTGCAGGGACGACTGGGCCGACAACCGCAAGAGGCTGGCCGAGTGCGCCAAGGGGTTCGGCCGCCAGGCCGATGGCGGCAAGGACGGAGAGTTCTACGTTGTTACCGATGCCTCCGACGGGGACATGGTCAACCCAAAGCCCGGCACTCTTAGGTACGGCGTCATCCAGGACCGGCCGCTCTGGATCACCTTCGCCCGCGACATGGTCATCCGCCTCAACGAGGAGCTCATGATCAACAGCTTCAAGACCATCGACGCCCGTGGCGCCAACGTCCACATCGCCTACGGCGCGGGGCTCACGGTCCAGTTCGCCCACAACGTCATCATCCACGGCCTCCACATCCACGACATCCAGCCCGCGGCCGGAGGCATGATCAGGGACTCGCTGACCCACTACGGGTTCAGGACCAGGAGCGACGGGGACGGCATCTCCGTCTACGGCTCGTCCCACGTCTGGATCGACCACATCTCCATGTCGAACTGCGCGGACGGGCTCGTCGACATCATCCAGGGGTCGACGGCCATCACAGTGTCCAACGGCCACTTCACCAACCACAACGACGTGATGCTGTTCGGCGCCAGCGACTCCTACCAGGAGGACCAGATCATGCAGATCACCGTCGCCTTCAACCACTTCGGGAGGGGGCTCGTGCAGAGGATGCCGAGGTGCAGGTATGGGTTCGTGCATGTCGTCAACAACGACTACACTCACTGGCTCATGTACGCGGTCGGCGGCAGCCAGCACCCGACGATCATCAGCCAAGGGAACCGGTACACCGCACCACCAAACCTTGCAGCCAAGGAGGTACCTACTATTGCATTCATCAATATTGTTAAGTAATATGATATATGGTCTGCGGTCGCAGACTATGACCGCAGGCCACATGTCACGATCCTATTGTCCTGCTTGACCCCTCACCGAAATCTCAGCCAATGGACGCTGACACATGGCCCGCGGTCATAGTCTATAGGCAACGTAGCAGCGTCCTATTGTTAATTTCTTTTATATATATATGTGTGTTGTTACTATGCAGGTGACGAAGAGGGACTATGCACCAGAGTCGGAGTGGATGAAGTGGACGTGGAGATCGGAAGGGGATCTGCTGAGGAACGGGGCCTTCTTCCGGCAGTCGGGGACGGAGGAGATCAGGAAGTACAAGAACAAGTACTCGAGGCTAGACATGATCAAGTACAAGCCAGGCGAGTACGTGGACAGGCTCACACGCTTCGCCGGCTCGCTCAACTGCAGGGTTGGCAAGAAATGCTAATCCATGCATGCAACTGGAAAATTTATAAGGCTAAGGGTGAGGGAGAGAGAGTGCCAGTCTTGTACTATTGTAGTACCTTTGCAAGAGAAATAAATTATAAAACGCTTGAGACTTCAAAATACGAACTCTAGTTAGTATTATTATTCATTTATATACTCGTAGTTTGTTCTTCTTGAATGTTTGTTATGATTTCCAAAAAATCATCCTCCCAATTAAACGAATCATAACAAAAAAGCGATACTATATGTACCTCCAAAAATCTCATCCCTCCATGTCCTTCCGTCACATGGCACTGCTTAACTGACCGAAGCAAATAGATAAGGAGGTTGGAAGAAAATATGAGCGAATAGGAGAATACTACATGATGAAAGGACATGGAGGGAGGAAATTGTTGGAGTTTTGGTTTTTTCCTTTAGAAAACTTTAGTCCCACATCGAAAAAAACAAAGAGATATATTAGCTTTGCTATTATTGGAGATGCACATGTGGTGTGGAGGTGCACATGGATTTGCCATGTGAGGGTTATTTTTCTAATGGGAAAAAAAGCTAAAATCAACAATTAAAGCATTCATGCTTTTTGCTCTTGGAAAATTTATTTCCATGGGAGCTAAGGGGCTTAGCGACTCGGACTCGGGCTCATGGGCTCATGAGGCGTAATGTGGCGTTTTGTTGGCGCACTTTGTACTTAGCACGTCAGCATCGTCGCTAGGCGCATAGTGCGCTTTAGTTGCATGTTCTAGGCGGTTGCTACATGTTCGGGGTGGTTTTTACCATGTCCCTAACTTTGTGGCAATCGAACAGTTGCTGCAGGGCCTATATAAGGCATCCCCTCTCTCTCAAGGCTAATTACAGAATAGAAAGAGAAGCCACCACAGAAAGTTTACGAGTATTTTTTTAGCACAAGTAAACAGAGTATTCAGAAGTATTCTTTAACACAGTTCTGATCTTCCAGTAGCCTTTGAGAGAGAGAGAGGAAAGGCGCCGCACCAGCGTTGCTTTTGCACGGGAGTTCGTGTCCGTCCGAGGAGTCAGAAGAGCAGGAGTGTTCCAAGTTCTCCGACGAACTTACTGGTTCCTGGAAGCTGTTCGTGTAGGGCGAATAAAGCTTTGAGCAACGGTGATCATTCACCCCAGCAGGACATCTTCCATCTTTCGCCAGTCACCTTCTTCGTTGCTGCCAGTTCTGATTGTAACTTCTATTTAGAAGTACTACGATCGATTGCTGTTGATTACGAAATCTTTTTAGATTCTCGTAATTTAGAATCACCTTCCTTGAAGTGTTGATTTGAAATATTATTTTTACAATTGTTTCATTTTCTCTGTTTTCCATCGAAAAATTGTGCCCCGGCACCAACAATCTCAAAGCTTTATTACTACGATGGAAAACTTTAATGCTTCACTCCTCAACACTGACTTCTGTAAGTTAGAAAAGTTTGATGGAGAGCATTATCAAGTCTGGAAGAGGAAAGTTTATCTCACTCTTCAACTCAGAGACGTTGATCACGTGCTGATTGAAGAGGAACCTACTGTTCCAGATACTGGGTCTGCTGCCGCAATCACTGCGGCTACTAAACTTCAGGCCAAGTGGAGAAGGGAGAATAGCATTTGCAGGTTGCTTATCCTGAATGCTATGGAGGATTCTCTAACAGAATCCTACAGTAAGAAACCAATTGCCAGAGACATATGGGAGTCTCTGGAAAAACTGTACGAAGAAGACAAGAACATGAGCAAGATATTTGTGGTTGAAAAATATCACAAATGACTCTTTGAGAAAGAGAAGTCCATGCTGTCGCAGGTAAAAAAATTTCTGAAGCTGCGACAGAAGTTGGAAGACGAGGCGATGCCCCTCCCTGACAAGTTTGTTGTTGGAGGGATTATCTCAAAGCTCTCCGCTGGGTGGAGTAAGTTCTATACAAACATGCATAGGAAGAAGCTTGAGATCAGCCTTGAAGGTCTCTTGCAGGAAATCTATGTTGAGAACCAGATGCGGGCTCAACTGAAGGTGGACGCACTGTCCAAGCAATTGGCTAACGCCAATCTGGTTCATACCAAGGAAGCAAGGGGAAAGCATGCGGCTTCCTACAGCAAGAAGAATGACCCTGACAATCTAAAAGTCAAGGGAACTTCTATCAAGAAAAAGAAGCCGAAGTCTCAAATGCCTTGCTTCAAGTGTGGCAAGAAGGGCCACTTTAAGAATGAGTGCAAAGCAAAGACCAAGCAATCAAAGCAAGGAGAGCCTAGTAAGGTATCTATGATCACTGACATTGTTGCTATGATTGTGCAGGTTGATGCGGTAAGGACTGACTCTGACTGGTGGGTAGACACTGGAGCCTCCTGCCATGTCTGCTTCAGTAAGGAGTGGTTCACCATCTATACACCTACTTCTGAAGTGGTTATGATGGCGAACCAGGCACAAGCTGAAGTGCTTGGGATCGGGATGGTGGTGTTGAAGCTGACTTCGGGGAAGTCTCTGACGCTTCAGGACGTGAAGCACGTACCTGCTATCGCCAAGAACCTGATCTCAGGAGGCCTACTCTGCAAAGCAGGCCTCAGGATGGACATCAATGCTGGCCAGATGGTGATGTCTATCAAGGGAACATATTTCGGAAAAGCTTTTTATACCGAAGGAATGTTCAAAATTCAGCTTGTAAATCAGTCCAATGTAATTAATTTGATTAATGAAATCACTCCTTCTGCTTATACTCTTGAGTTGTGGCATAATAGGTTAGGACATGTTCATTGTAAACGAATAAACAGAATGTCTAGTCTAGGACTTATCTCCAAATGTGGGGGTAAGGTAGAGAAATGTGAAGTTTGTGCTCAAACAAAGATCACAAGGAAACCATTTTCTCGAGTTAATCGAAGTACAGATCTTCTGGAGTTGGTACACTCCGATATCTGTGACTTCAAACAGTTCTCTACAAAGGCCGGGATGAAGTATTTCATAACCTTCATCGATGACTTCTTAAAGTATGCGTTCATATACTTGCTGAAGGCTAAAGTTGAAGCATTCAAGAAGTTCAAGGAGTTCAGAGCCGAAGCTGAGCGGCAGACTGGACAACAACTCAAAAGAATAAGAAGTGATCGAGGTAGGGAGTACAGGTCTCATGAATTCGCATCGTTCTGCAAAGAACATGGAATTGTCAATGAGACTACGGCTCCGTACTCTCCTCAATCAAATGGAGTAGCAGAGAGGAAGAACAGAACGTTAACAGAAATAATTAACTCAATGTTGTTGACTGCTGGTCTTCCTAAGTGCTACTGGGGAGAAGCTGCATTGACGGCCACTTTTATTCTAAATAGAGTGCCTCATGCAACTTCAGACGTTACTCCTCATGAACTCTGGTTCAAGGTCAGACCTAACTTGAATGTCATTCGAGTGTGGGGGTGTCTGGCATATGTCAAGCTTCCAGATCTGAAGATTCAGAAGCTTGGGACAAGGACTACTAAGACGATCTTCTTGGGGTATGCCGAGAAGAGTGATGTTCAGAGATTTCTTGATATTGAGTCAAATCATATCATTGAATCTCGCGACGCAGAATATTTTGAAGATAAATTTGCAAGGCACAAGAATATTGTTCTTACGGATGTACTGGAGAACAATGAGGGTGCGCAGGAAACTGATGTCTTCAATGAAGATGTTGTCCAAGAAGATGTTGTTGTTGAAACAACGGTTGAACCAGATCTCGCTGAGCCGTCAACGAAGCGAGTGAGGAGGCCGAAGGACTTCGGAAGTGACTTTGTCACCTATCATGTGAAAGCAGATCCGCTTACCTATGATGAGGCGATGAAGACCAGAGACGCAGTTTTCTGGAAGGAGGCGATTAACAATGAGTTTGATTCTATCACCTCAAATAACACTTGGGTGTTGGTTGATCTTCCTGAAGGAGCGAAACCCATCGGATGCAAATGGATCTTCAAGAAGAAGATGAAAGCAGACGGAACTATTGACAAGTTCAAGGCTAGGTTGGTAGCCAAGGGATTTTCTCAGAAGCAGGGGATTGACTATTTTGACACGTATGCTCCAGTAGCCCGGATGACCACCATCAGAATGTTGATTGCTCTCGCAGCAATACATAAGATGGTGATACATCAGATGGATGTGAAAACGGCTTTCCTAAATGGCGAGCTGACCGAAGAGATTTACATGCAACAGCCAGAGGGATTTGTCATCAGGGGTCTTGAAGACAAAGTCTGCAAGTTGGTGAAATCTTTGTACGGTTTTAAACAGGCTCCAAAGATGTGGCATGAGAAATTTGACAAAGTTATAAGGTCAAATGGCTACATGGTCAGCGATACGGACAAGTGTGTTTACCCGAAGTTCGCTGATGGAAGAGGTGTGATCGTTTATCTGTACGTGAATGACATATTTATCCTAGGTACGGATATTAGCTGTGTCACGGAGACAAAGAAATTCATCTCAAGCAAGTTCAGTATGAAGGACTTGGGGGAAGCTGATGTGATCTTAGGGATCAAGATCATCCGGACAGACATTGGACTAGCGCTGTCACAGTCTCATTATATTGAGAAAATAATCACTCGTTATGGGTATCAGGATCTTCCAGGGATCGATACGCCGTACAGGTGTGATCTGAAGCTAAAGCCTAATTCAGGGGAAAGCATCAGGCAGCTGGAGTATGTAAGCGTAATCAGAAGTTTGTTGTATGCTACTACTGCCACAAGGCATGACATAGCTTTCGCCGTGGGAATGCTGAGTCGTTTCATGAGCAACCCAGGTGCTGAACACTGGAAAGCTGTAAAACGGGTTATGAGATATCTCAAGAAGACTCAGACATATGCACTATACTACAGCGGAGATCCGTCGGTAGTGGAAGGCTTCAGTGATGCCAGCTGGTGCTCAGAGGTGGAGAGCGAGAGGTCCACAGGTGGATTCATTTTCACAATGGGTGGAGCTGCTATATCATGGAAGTCGAAGAAGCAAACTAATCTCTCGCGGTCATCCATGGAATCTGAGTTCTTTGCACTAGATACCACAGCCGAGGAAACAGAATGGCTTCGGGAGCTCATGTATGATCTTCCAGTAGTTGGGACGCAAATCCCGGCAATACCGATATACTGCGACAACCAGGCGACTGCGGCGGTGGCATCAAATGACCTCTTCAACGAAAAGAAGAGGACTGTGCGGTTGAAGCACATGGCAGTATAACACGATCTTATCAAGAGAGGTGTTATTGCAGTGATTGATGTTCGTAGTCAGGAGATCCTGGCGGATCCGTTCACCAAGGGTCTCAAGCGCCAGCTGGTCGATGATATAGCTTGTAAAATGGGCTTGAAGGCATTCTGATATTGTATTATTGTATTCCTACCATAAAGTTTTATGCTATTAGTTCAAAGATTTATCTACTAGGCATCTAACTTTTGGTTCAAGGGAGGACCACTAATCGGAAGAATATCAAAAACAGTGGGTACATGTTCTATTGGGCATGGAGAGATTACGGACCTATAACCACTGTTGTCTACTGTTGTTTTCTGCGGAAAACGGTTCCTGTGGGAAGGTTGGCTTAATTGCCTTAATGAGTTATCAGGCAGAGTGAATGCCTGGTGTACTTTACAAGAGGCACAGTAGAGGAGCACTACAAGGAGTGAAACTCCATGCTATAGTGGGGTGACTCCACAATGAGGTTCCTATATGTGGGGTGCTGCCCAGTAAAAGGATAAAGCCTCGGCTTTGCAGGCCAAGTCACAGCGGCGTAGCACCGCAAATAGGCAGTTAGCCTAATACTGTATGTTAAAGATAAAGAGGGGTGTAGTCAGCACTACAAAGAGGAGGAGTTCCTCATGTTACAGTGGCACGACACCACGATGAGGTACCCGGTTAGGGATAAAGCCTCGGCCTTGCAAGCCATGTCGTTGCGGCGTAACACCGCAAGGAAGCCTATGTCACGACCCGCACCCGGATATACGGGTACGAATACGTGGGTCACGCCCAGCCTACGTTGCAGTATCGGCGGTAGAGCACTGTCAAGTATACTATACTAACTACAATATCTAAAGATCCATAACTAGAAATGTACTCATGTCACATCACGAAAACTAAGAAAGATAAGACAAGAAATAATAACAATATCACTAGAACAACTAGAATCTACAAGGATCATAAGACAGGAAAATAAAGAAGGAACAATAAGACTAACTAAGGATAACTTCCAGACAACTCACATAGAAGAATAGTGAGATCCACCTCAGCTAGCAACATCATGAACTCCAATACTGAGGACACAACTACTCCTAAAATTTTGTCAACATATCCAGTCAGGATGGAACGAGCACAAATCTCAAATAACAGTTCTAATTAGACGATATTGAAAATGTAGCAGTAAATAGAGAGAATATACAAAAAATCATGAAATGTACATGTGAGTATCATGGCAAGGTAAACTGTAAATCTAGAGCTAGAACAAGGCAAGTAAAACTGATCATGGCATGTACAAGAATCAAGAATCATCTATCTAAGTGTGTGAGTACTAGCTACAACATGTGGCCGGCTTGGGTCTGCACAAGGTCTAATGATCCGGCCAATCATACGTGGAGTGTAGGATTGGCTATCCAACAAGGTCTACAAGAATAAACAAGGTGTATAATGACCACACATCTACACTAATACTCTCCGTCCCCGACTAGTATAGTGGATCCAACCATGACATATCATGACACGCGATTCTCCGAGAGGATAGCTAGCCTTCGCAGGAACAGTGTCTATATAATGCACAAGGAACAAGAAAGACTTGCACAAGATATACCAAGGAAAGCGAGGAATAACATCTCATGACGGGATCCAGACAAATACCGATCCGTGTGAACAATGTGTCAAGAGAACAAGGGTATCTACACTAAATACAAGAAACATAGACGATATCATAAAACATAAATATTATCAGAGAATGTACTCGCCTGAGATCTGGTGGAATATGTCAACTGGTCCAAGAACAGTGCCTCGAGGACCTATAGGTGGAATACTGTATCAATATAAGGGTTTGGAAGTAAAATAAAGTCATACTAAGTCAAACTGGGTTAAGGCAAGTCAAAACAAGTCAACTAGATCAATCTAAGTCAATGGTTGACTTACAGTTGACTTTGGTCAACTGGTCAACTCTGGTCAACCCTAGGTCAACTATAGGTCAAACTTGACTAAAGTTGACTAACAGTTGACTTTGGGTCAACTGATCAACTCTGGTCCAGTTTTAGTCAATTTTAGGCTACGGTTGACTTCCGGTTGACTTTGGTCAAAATAGTCAACTGTGGTCAACCAGGGTCAAAACTAGTCTAACCTAGGTCAAATATTGACTCTACTTCGACGTTCAGTCAAAGTAGTCAACCATGGTCAAACAGGGTCAAAGTTAGTCTCCATAAACATCTACAGAGTCAACATATTCAATTTCAGTGGTTGTGAAATCACTGGAATCGATGGATCTCAAAATACCACAAAAGGAGAAAGATTATAATAATAGGATAAAAACCTACAGATATTGTCGGATGGTGAAACAACCATCACCAACGTGCCCAGAATGGTCAAATCAGCTAGAATAGCCTGCCCATAAGTCTAATTTGGACACAAGGGCAAAAAGGTAATTTCGAGTTAAAACGGTATCCGTGTCGGACCCGCTTTGCACCGAAAACGTGCAAGAATACTAGTCTACCAAATCTGACAAATTATATGTCCACGAATCCAGAATGACGATACGAATCCAACGGTATATCCGGAATTGGATTTCGTTGACCCGATCTCAAATTGGTCCGTTGACGAGGACATTAAAATCCGATTTGTACGGAAAAGTGTGTCAGAGTCAATGTCCTCAAAACTCAACAAATTATATGTCAGCGAATCCAAAATGACGATACGAACTCAACGGTATATCCAGAATTGGATTCCGATGAGCCGATCTCAAAATGACCAGTTGACCCGGATATTGGTATCCGACTTGCACCGAAATATGTGACGGAACCAATGTCCACTAAAACCTTGCAAATTATATGTCAACGAGTCCAGAATGATGATACGAACTCAACGGTATATCCGAAATTAGATTCCGATGATTCGACGTCAAAAAGTTCCGTTGACCCGAACCGTGGGGTCCACTTTGTACCGAAATACGTGCCAGGGCCCACGTCCTCCAAATCTAACAAACTTTATATGAAAACATGCCAGAACGACGCCACGAGTCTACTGGTGGTGTCAGAAATTGAATCCGGAGTCCCGGGTTCAAAAATGGAATTTAACAAGTGCAAATTAAAGAATTCGGACGGCCAACTTTGGCGTCGAATTCGACCAACCAAACGTGCTTATAATGAAAAGAAACTTAAAGGAGGCAGGAAGAGGGTTATACCAGCTTCGCATAGGAACTAGTAGCATGCCAGATGGAGCTGCGACGGGGGAGTTACGAGCTGACGAAGTCGGCTCCACGAAACTGTCCAAAAATAGTTCAAATTAAAACGTCAACTTGGTGGCCAGTTTTGATGTATCAAACGACGAAATTAACGGGTGAAATTTGAAAGGAGTGAAGGTGGATATACCAAGATTGTGACAGAGCAAAGAAATCATCGATCCAACCATCGAAATGTCCAAAAAATCTGCACAAAGTCGCTGCGACGGAGCGCGAATTCTAGAATTTTTCGCGCGCGTCACGACGGAAACGCGTGGAAAATGCGCGAAACGCCTAGGCGGCGCGTCCTGGTGGACGGTGGCCGCCATGGGGTGGTGCACCTGGGTGCGCCTAGAGGGTCGGGGGCCAGCCACGCGGCGGGGAGCGGTGGCTCACGCGCACGCGCTGTGGCTGCTGGCCGCGGTGGCGCACGTGCGCTCGCGGTTGCTGCTGCAGCGCTGCGCTCTGCTGCGTTTGTAGCTGCTGCGGCATGCGGGGCAGGGGCAGGCCAGGCCGGAGCACGACGGTGGCAGCGGCGAAGGGTGTGCGGTAGTGGTGGCTTTGGTGAAGAGTGGAGGTGGTGGTGTCGGTTTGAGCTAGGGAGGAGGATGAGGAGGTGAAGTCGGGAGGAGGAGGAAAGGTTGTCGGGAAGGAGCTCGTGGCCATAGGGCTCGGCCAGGGTAGTGGCTGGTGATGGCGCTCGGGAGGAGGAGGAGGTGTTGGCCATGGTGATGGTGTTGGTGGTTAATATTATGAATGAGAAGGTGAGGAAAAATGTGAAGAAGAAAAAGGAAGAAGGAGTTGAGGGAAGGGGTGTGTGTGTTGCTCGTACACGTGAAGGGGGTGCTGTGAGCTGGTATGGGGAGTGAGGGGGAAGTGTAGGTGTAAAGGGAGGGATATTTAAATATGGAGAGAGAGGGTGAGATGGTTATATATATATATATATTATAATAAGAGAGAGAATGAGAGATATTTATAGAGAAGGAAAGAGAAAAGTAGAGAGAGAAAGAGAGAGGGGGTGGACTGGTCGGCTGCACATGGGGAGAGGGAGTTTAATTTGTGTGTGTGGAGAGAGAGGGAAAGTTAGATATTATATATGTATGTATATATTATATGTATATATATGTGTATATATATACAAATGAGAGAATTAGATATTTATACATAAAATAAGATATTTAGGGTAGAGGAAAAATATCAGTGGGTGTATGGGCAGTCATGATGGAGGGTAACATGGAGCTGGGGTTGGGTTCAGTGGAGTCGGGCTGGGCTAAAATGGACTAGGTGCAATAAATAAATTATTTTTAGGTATTTATAATCATGGGTAAATAAGTAGCATGTGGGGACTCAAATAAATGGGACAGAAGTGTCACGCGGGTAGTAGACTTCGTGTGGGCCATGTCCATATTTTGGGTCGACTAGGCTGGGTTGATGTCGGATCCCGAAATTAAATTGGAAATTAAATCAGGTTTTACGGTAGATAATTAATTGGCCTAAATTAATCCGAAAGTTTGTTTCACTTAACAAAATTGCCAAACAAAGGTTGTATTTTGAAAATAAAACGAGAAAAAGTACAAGAAGTACAAATTTGATTCTGGAAAAATATTGCTATGGAAGTCTGATCTGTAAATGATCACTTTGTTCCTTGGACCATATGATGATGATGAAGATCACTGCTTGAAGTAGAACAACTTGGAAGAACTAAGTCACCAGAAAGGTATCGACGCACTTGGGCACTGATGGCGAGGCCGAATGCTTTCCTGCTTTGCTTCACTCTGTTCTGAAAGAAAAGTTGAAAAAGAATACTCCGGAGAATCACAATCTCGAAGTTCTGATCTCTGTATTCTCTCCTGTTCTCTCTGTGTCCCTGTCTTTGAGAAAAAATGAGTCTATTTATAGACTGGGGCTTCTGTACGTAAAAGAGCAACAAAATCTGTCTTTACGCTAACAACTGCCACCCATGATCAGAGTCATCCTTTGCATACGTTGACATGCATCCAATCATTTCAGCAAGAATAGGATACATGTACACACATTCTTCGAAATATGTGGCATGAAGGCCATGTAGGCAAACCACGTTCCAAACTGGCCAGAAAGAATAGGGCGTAAAAATAGCCCCAATATCCTCTGGGCGTAAAGCAGTAAGATGAGTGTAAAATAGCTCTGTCATAGGTTTCCCGCGTAAAGTGGTTATTGAATAACCTTGAGCGTAAAATGGCTCAAATAGACTTTACGCACACATTGTTTTATGAGCGTAAGAACTCATGTAAAATTTCGTGCGTAAAAAAAACCATACATTGAGCGTAAAGTAGCTCGATCCCCATAAACGACAACAATGGTCTTTGTATAAGACAAATTCTATTGAATTCTGTGGTAAATACCATCATTAATATCTTCATGTCAGAGTTTGCATTAAATGCGAGATTTGACAGCTTTGTCCAGCGTAAAAGAGGCTGCTCTGTCCTTGGCGTAAAATCATAGGTGTAGACCCAAGCGTAAAATGATCATCCTGCTTAGGCGTAAATTGATTAGCCTAGATTTGGGCGTAAAAGAGATTACCCGCTCTGCTTGGTGTAAAAACCGATCACTTATGAATAGGATAACTCTTTCTTTGAAGAACTTTTTACGCTCCTACAAGACCGCCTTCAAAGTTTTCAAATATCTCCAATATTTGAAACACTTTGAACAGAAGCGTAAAAGTTGAGATTTGATCTGCCAGCGTAAAATTTGGGATACGCAACAGCCATCCGCGTAAAAGCGGGGCTGTCTAACAGTCGACGTAATTTCCAACAGTGTCGGTCAACACTTAATTGTCACAATGAATTTCTTTTTTCGAAACTTTCGAATGCCTTTTTGCTTCCCCGAGTCTGCATTTATAATGAACAGTTTCCAATGAGGAATATGGAGAGCTGATTTAACCGTATAAATAAGGAAAAATTCTTCACTCTTGTCATTCATCTTCATAGTGACATGGCGCCTAAGAAGGAGATTAACAATGAAGAGGCTTCGGGCTCAAGGATTAACTTTGAGCAAGTACGCAACTTTGTAGCGTGCTTCGGATTAACTCCAGCAGTCTTCAGCCGTATCGACGGTGGTCCCCCGACTGCATATGAGGGCTCAGGAGATGCATAAGCGTTTTTAAATCTGATGCGTCGCTCCGGAATTCACAACATGCGTGAATTAGGTGCCTCCCTTCGTCAGTCCAACGAAGGAAAGGAAAAATAAAATTCCATGTATTGCGACTCTCTTATATGTAGGGGTCCACTCCCCCCCTTTTTATAAATAAAGTGTGATATTAATCTCAACTGTTCAACACTTATTTTGACTGCTTCTATGATTGTTCATTCCCAAGAAACAAACCTGACACATGGAGTCTGTCTTGTGGTTACGAGAGCCTTTAAATAGGATCTTCCCCCGAAATAGACTCATCCCAACAGTTCTTCAGCCTTTATAAATAGCCGAGAATGTTTCATATATTCTCGTACTCATTCCACTGAAGATAACTTTCTGTGATATTGTTCTCCAACAAATGAGGATGGTGTCACTCCCCGTTCCCAGAATGTGTATTTTTATACATGTGCAACTCGTATATTTATTTAGTATTTATCATGTATCATCCAGTATTTAAATTCCTTTAATTTCATGTTAATTAATTATCTGCATTTTATTTCCTGCAATTTTATTCCTGTATTTTTATTTTCTGCATTTTATTTTCTGCTGTTATTCTCTGCTTTTAGTCTTGCTTTTAGGTTCGGCCATGGCTGGTTATTTTTGGTTCATGGTGGTTCACATGAACCGAACCCCACCTACCACCACCCTTCCTATTTAAAGCCCCCATCTCCTTCTCTCTTCCTCATAACTCTCCTTCACCATTACTTCTTCTTCTTCCTCATCACTCTCTCCACCAACCAACAGCAGGCAAGTACATCTTGCTTCTTGCTTCCCACTTGGAGAACCATTTTTATGGTTTATTTGTCTTCCTCTCACGATCCTGAGAGAGTTTAGTACTTAGCATTTTTGATTTCTTTGGCTTATTTCTTCTAGATCTAAGTTGTTGTATTCTCAGTTGTTCATGGGTTTTGATCTCCCAACCTGGCGTGTATTCTCGGTTGTCCATGGGTTCTGAACCATGGGAACTTCATTTCTGGCTTGGAACGAAGGTTCAGTCACGCACACGTTCTTACGTGCCAGCGTGAATTTTCAGTCACGCACGCGTCTTCACGTGTCTGCGTGAATTTTCAGTCACGCACACGTCTTTACGTGTCTGCGTGAATTAATTTTTAGTCACGCACATGTTCTTACGTGTCTGCGTGAATTTTTAGTCACGCACACGTCTTTACGTGTCTGCGTGAATTTTGAGTCACGCTCACGTTCTTACATGAGTGCGTGAATTTTTAGTCACGCACACGTTCTTACGTGCGTGCGTAAATTTTTAGTCACGCACACGTTCTTGCGTGTCAGCGTGACATTTTAGTTACGCACACGTCTTTGCGTGCGTGCGTGGATTTCTTATCATTTTCCACGCTCAGTTTCCACGCTCGCTTTTCACACTGTGCTGTGCGTGCATGAGTGACTTTTCACGCTCACGTTATGAGTGCGTGAATTACCCTTCATGCTCACGCTGTGCGTGCCAACGTGAACCACTTTCCACGCTCACGCTGTTTATACGCTCACTCCTGCTAGACTTAGCATAGACTTGTTGGCGTGACTTGTTGGCCTTAGCATAGACTTGTTGGCGTGACTTCCTGACCTGGGTGTTTCTATTTGTTCTATAATTTATTCATTAAATGGTGGCATGATAGTTCTCCTATTATATCCTTATGCTTTTTGCATGAACTCGATAATCTTAGCATGTTAATGTTCTTGATATATATGGTTGTATAGAACGTGCCTTGTGTCTTGATTGGTTTATGGATACCCAGTAAGACTGGAACTTAACCTTGAGAGTTATAGACTCGACCCCATTTAATACCAATTGGCTTTCGTGCCTTGTCACCATTGATAATAATGGTTATCTTGACTAAATTGATCATGCGTTCCTAGTTGGAACTAAGAGACTGGCTAGTCGTCTTATTGAATTAAATGAATGAGACACGTTTATGTAATGAACTATTGTAATCGACTGGCTGATCCTGAATATTGACGTACAGGCACATGCAGGCTTCAATTTATTTATTTATTTATTTTACAAAAGCAGCATATGTACTTTATGGTCAAGGTATGATCACTCCGTGGTTAGATTTGATTGTTGTATTACGCTATGTAAGACCTACAACCTAGCCGTACGGATATCGTTGTAGAGTTGCGCATATCGTACCCCGTACGAAAGTACTCATTTGAATGACCATGATCCACGGCATGGGATTTCACTCAACCTAGAGACTATTAAGTTAAATAAAAATAATGATTGCATGGAGAGAATGGATCCCCGAGTTCTTACATGGCAGCCCTCTTGGGACTAGTAGTGCCCGACAGGCCGGCTGGTTCCCACAGATACTGTAAACCTGCCACACGGGCAGGGAGCGGTATCTGCTTATATTATTATTGTATATTGTATATTGATGACGGGCGTCCCGCTGGGACTCGTCTAATTCATGATTGGCGCAATTGATTGACTGGATAGACTAGTCTTGCTCGCACATAGTAAGAACTGAGGAATCCCTATTTGCATAATTCCAGGATAACTTGGGACTCACAATAGCAAGCCGTAGGAGTTGATTTGGCCGTTCAAGATGATTTGTTTATGTACTGTACCTACTCTGTTGCCTAACTGAGATGATCAGAATGTCAGGACATGACGGGCCAACTTCTGTCCTTGTTTGGTTGGGAGGTTGGTTCGAAGTATCGTGATGTTATGTGAATCCTAGTGAAAAGCAGAGATCCATTATTATATTCTCTTACTTACTGGTTTAAATCCTTCATATCGTCCTTCCTTGTGGTACTTGCTATTAGATGTCTAACCTCTCTGGTTTTGCATGGCCAGATTTAGAGCCAGTTCCCGATGACTCAGCTTACTTCCACCTCCAAGATGGTCAATACTAGGGGAATGATCGCAGGAGGACTCGAGTGGGTTCCTTACTTCACCGCTCGTTTTGTTATTTACTTCATACTTAGCCGTTTGGCACCGACATGTTAGTCGGATCGTCTTGTACTTACTTTTACATAATTGTAACTAAGTCAGACTGTAGCTGATAACAATTGTGTATATGTTACTATACCATCTGGCTATGTTTTGTAAATCCAGATCTCAAGAACATTTTGACTAAGCATTTGGGATGCCTTACTGCTTTATCTTACATGTTCTCTATTTTTGCTTCTTGTTTGAATGATTGAGACAATAGATGTGAAGTGACCATAGTAAGACTTTCATGTAGTATGCACCCCCTCGTCTGGTTAGACAGCATTGATCGTATTATACGGTATTCATCTACCCGTAATACGTAGCTGGCTGAGTCATTCCCCCGCTCTCCAGTATTCTGGTTCTGGGGCGTGACAGATGGAGAAGCTTTCCCACGGTGTTCTTTTGTATGCCCAGTCATTAGACGCAGATTCAACTACCATTAGAGCCAAACCATTCGACTCAAATGGTAAGTCCGATCGTAAGCAAATATCTGACTTTCGAATGAGCGTAAATTCTTGACGAGTGTAAAAACTTGCTGAAGCACTGGCGTAAAAGCCTTGTTGAAGCACCGACGTAAAAGCCTTGTTGAAGCACTGGCGTAAAAAGCCTTGCTGATTGCTGGCGTAAAAGTCTTGCTGAATCACTGGCGTAAAAGCCTTGCTGAAGCACTGGCGTAAAAAGCCTTGTGATCTGTTTTTTTATTAGCGTTTAATACGCATCTGATAATACTTCTATTTTTAAAATACTTCTTCTTTGTTGTTTTCTGCAGAAGTTTGGCTGAGCAGCTTTTTCAGAACCGGCATTGGCGATTTTGACGTTGTGAGGAGCGTGCTTCTGACATCAACATCAGGGAGCTCATGCGCTTTTGACGCACAAATCAGACAACTCAGAACTCTTCGTGAGATATAAGGGTCTTCCTCTGTTGGTAGGAAGAGCCTTTATACACGGAGAGTTGGATGGTGGAGTCAACTCTACCCCGAGAAATCGGGTAGTAGAGTTTCTTTCACGGCAGAACTAGGAATCGTATCCCAATGCTGGATACATTCCTATCTCCTTTGAGGTGCCGCCACTAATCCACCAATTGTATTGGCAGCAACACGCCTTCGGGCTACCATACTCTGGGTTTCTCCTCTCGTCTGAGAGAGAAGACCAGAGTTTGATTCCTGCTGTTCTGGTTGCCACTGGAGCTCAGACAGTCAGGAACTGCCACCAACAACGAACCCGTCAAAGAGGATCAAAGAAGAAATAGATCTCTATTAGGTTATCGTTGGTGTATAGAATAAAAATCCAAGAGTGTAAGAGATTTCCATTATAACTTGTAAGAAAGTCTAAGAAATGTAATAGACTTTTTGATGATATGGGAATGAAAATGATGATTCTTCTATGATCAATGATTTGTATCCATCTGGATGTAATATGGACATGATAGATAAATGAAATCTTATTTTTTGTTTTAGAGTATATGATACTATCAGAGGTAATATGGACATAATAGCATATATGAACTCAAAAGAAAATTAGATTAATATCTATGCAGAGGTCAAATAGAAGTGATAGATAGGAAAAGAAAGTAGATTTAATATTTATTCAGAGGTCATGGAAACATGATAAATAGCGAATCCCACTTTCTAATCAATTGATAAAAATAGAAGATATAAAATCCCTTTCCCCGGAAACAAGAAGTCAGCTTAACCAAACCTTGGTAGCTGAGGAATAAGAAGACAGATATTGTGAGCTTATATGTCAAGACGGTGGATGAATCAACGTATTTCTTGGGAACAGAAAGGACGATTCAATTCCATAATTAAATGGATGAACCTGATAACATGAATGGACGAGCCTTTTCGGAAATGAAAAGTCGTTTTCCATTTCAGAGAATAGTTCATTAGTAATTCTCTTCTATAAATAGGTGAGAATTCTCTGTAATCATTCCATTCTTATTTCTGCTCCTCTATTGGAAATATCTTCCAAAGATGTACAACAAAAGAATGAAGTTCCCTGGAAAATCGAGGGCATCATTGATACGTTCCCCGTTGAACCCCCTGTATCAGGCTCATCAGGCTCAACCGAAATAGGTGGAAGCTCTTCTGCGCCCAAGCCACCCGAAGACATTCTTGCTTTTTTAGTAGAGCCAGAAAAAACTCCTGAAGAAGAAGCGTCGAGGATGGCTGTTTGCAAATTTTTCATGAGTTCAGGAAACGACGCCTTCTATGCATTGGCCGACTATGTATTCAATAACGAAGGGAGTGGCCCTCGTCCTTAGTCTTTTATTTTGAACAAAAATAATAATAAAAGAAGTTTTATTTTTGTTCTGTCTTCTCTTTTTATACATAGTATTTCTTAAGAAATTTGCCATTGATCGGCAGCATGAGTAGATCTCCATTGGGTTTTGACAACCGATAGGTGCCATTGGAAAACACGGACTCAATTACATAAGGGCCTTCCCATTTTGCTTGGAATTTCCCTT
The DNA here is from genome assembly GCA_029216955.1 of Iris pallida. NCBI lineage: Eukaryota > Viridiplantae > Streptophyta > Magnoliopsida > Asparagales > Iridaceae > Iris > Iris pallida. The sequence continues at coordinate 28,159,329 of JANAVB010001800.1, forward strand.
TACTTTTATGAGTCATTACCATCGGTCTCCGAACAGCTAATACAAGCTCGCCAACTTTGAATACCCTCTCCTTAACTTTACGATTAAAAGTTCGAGATGCGGGCTTGATATAGTTCAATGTGTTGTTGTGCTTGAAGACGCTTCTCATCCAATCCTTCAAGTTCTTGGAGTCGTAAGCAATCATTATTCTCCGTAGTTAGCTCATTAGCAATGGCTATTCGTAGAGAAGGGATCTGGATTTCCAATGGAAGAACAGCTTCGCATCCGTAAACCAATGAGAATGGTGTAAAACCAGTAGGAGTCCGGACTGTTGTTCGATAAGCCCATAAATATTCTCCAAGTTTCTCATTCCAATCACGTTTATTAGAAGAGACAAACTTTTTGAGAAGTTTGATGATCGTCTTATTGAAAGCTTCAGCTAAACCATTAGCAGCTGGATTATAAGCCGTAGAAGCCAAATTCTGAATTCGATTCTTGTCACAGAATCGATAAAATGTTTGACTGGCAAATTGTGGACCATTGTCATGAATTATCTATCGAGGAATCCCGAAACGATAAATGACATGGTGCTTGATGAAACTGATCACATTAGACGTTTTTACTTCCGCAAGGGGAACTGCTTCTGCCCACTTCGAAAAGTAATCGGTTATAGCTAGTATAAACCGATGTCCTTTGACAGAAGAAGGGTTAATAGGACCAATGACATCCATACCCCAAGCTTCGAAGGGCCAAGAGGCTGCTGTAGGATGTAGAAATTCAGATGGTTGATGAATAGAATCAGCATAAATCTGACATGCTTTACATCTTCTGGCATAGTCTACAGCATCTGCTATCATAGAAGGCCAATAATACCCCATTCTCCGAATGCGGTCTTGCAACTTTGGACCCGGTTAATGAGCACCACAGACACCATTATGAGCCTCACGCAATATTTGTTTGGCTTCACTTTCTGAGAGACAACGCAGCAAGAGTCCATCATATGAACGACGATATAGCATATGTAAAGACGAATCATAATAGAATCGAAATGATCATCTCTTAATTGATACAGCTTCTTTAGGATCTTCAGGCAAAATCCCATGAACTGCATAATCAATGAATGGAGTTCTCCAATCTTTCTGCTGGGAACTTGACTCTGTAGTATAACTTTGTTCAATATGCAGATTACTCTTCACACAGAACAAGTCTTGGTCTAACAAAGTAATTGTATTTTGCCTTCGGATTGGGACAACCAAGTCTGCAGCTAAGCTGGCAAGAGCATCAGCCTCCACATTCTGAGAACGTGGTACAAATTCAATGAAGAATCCTTTGAATGATAGGACCAACTCGACTACCGCCTGATGATAGGGGATGAGATCAGGATTTCTGACTTTATAAGTCCCTCTGACTTGATTAACGATCAATTGAGAATCTCCATAAGCCTCTAAGAATTCAATATCCAATTGTTTTGCTACTTGGAGACCAATCAATAGAGCATTATATTTTGCTACATTGTTAGAGCATGGCTCATTAAGAGAATAGGCACGGTATATGACCATTTTGTCAGGAGAAACCAAGACAATTCCTACCCCAGAGACAATATTGTCTTTAGGTCCCACTCGTGATGCTCCATCAAAATATAATTGCCATATATCATTTTTCAAAGTCATGTTACAATCCACTACTTCATCTGGAATGTCTTCATATAACTTCGAAGTTTCAGGTATAGGATGAGCAGCTAAGAAATCAGCTAACGCTTGGCCCTTCACTGATTTTTGAGGCACATAAATCATGTCATAAGGAGTAAGCAACATCGTCCAGGTAGCTAACCTGGAATTAAGAATGCTCGGTTTTCTCATCAATACCCGAATGGGATTTATTCTGGAGATGACATGAATAGTCTGTCCAGTGACATAATGCCTTGTCTTTTGGACGGCAAAAACCAAAGCTAGACATTCCTTTTCCACAGGAGTATATCTGTGTTCAGCTCCGACCATCATTCTGCTCAGATAATATATTGCTTGTTTATGACCCATATCACTTTTCTGTGCCAGAAGAGCGCCAAGTGAATGATCCAAGGCTCGAACATATAGCAAAAATGGTCTTTCTATCACCGGAGGTACTAGAGCAGGCGGGTTTGTAAGATATTGCTTAATGTCATTGAAGGCTTTTTGACACGCTTCATCCCAGACGAAAGATACGCCTTTCTTTAATAAACGGGAGAAAGGTTGACATCTCCCAGAAAGATTAGATATAAATCTTCTGATATAAGCAATACGGCCCTGAAAGCCACGGAGTTCTTTCAGATTATGAGGAGGACGCATTTCAAGAATTGCTTTAACCTTATCAGGATCGACATGGATACCTTGAGAGGTAATGACAAATCCTAGAAACTTGCCACTGGAAACCCCTAAGAAAGACTTAGTAGGGTTCATTTTCAATTGATGCTGGCGCATCAATTCAAATACTGTTCTCAAGTCCTGAATGTGATCATCCTTTGATCGACTTTTAACAGCGATGTCATCTACATAGCATTCAACTATCTTCCGTAGATGTTCTTGAAAGATATTGCTCATAGCTCGTTGATACGTGGCACCGGCATTTTTAAGACCAAATGGCATAACTGTATAGCAGTAGACCCCAAGAGGTGTACGAAAAGCGGTATGCTTCTCATCTTCTGGATGCATCTTGATTTGATTGTATCCTGAGAATCCGTCCATGAAAGACATGCGTTCAAAACCACATGTATTGTCTATCATGACATCAGTAATTGGAAGTAGAAATTCATCTTTTGGAAAAGCCGTATTAAGATCTCGGTAATCTATACAAACTCGGACTTTTCCGTTCTTCTTCATAACAGGAATTGAGTATCCATCTGTTGAGCCCAAGGATCATTCTCAAATGGCTCTGATTCATCATCGGCTTGAACCATATTAACTGAGAGTATTTGTCCAGATTTATCTTTAGATTGAAGTTCCTCTGAATCTGATGATTGTGAAGAGCTGGAAGAGAATTCTTCTTGTGTATCGTCATAAAACATGTGGGACGGGTCATATCCCAACCCATGATGAGTCTTTTGGTAAAATGGATCACCACATAATGGTAATCGTCTGCCCTTGCCTTGATTGAGACCTTGCATAGTCTTCAAATCATATCCCATGTTCTGGATGACCTTGATAGATTGCTGACTGTATTTGTTAATTCGGATTCTTTCTTTGTTTTTATCCTTCAGCTCGTCTGTCTGAGCAATAGGGATATTTCTAGCCAGGCCAAACACAATTTGGCGCTTGTTTTTCTTATCAGACGGAACCACGAAATAAGATTCTTTATGACGTCTAAAAGTTACGCAAGCTCGTGATGAAACGACCACAGGTAGAAGATAAGGAGAAGATGTTAGGAACCTTTGAGCATACGGTCCAACATCTGTATAAGGAGGGAAATTTTTTTCCTTGTGATCAATGTATAAAGTTTCTTCCGGTTCTATGTTGTCTTTATATTGATGACTTTGATTATCAGAAGATAAAGTCATTCTCTCAATAAACTTGACAGCCATATACTCGAACAGGAAATCTTTATTGATATCAAAAAGTACAGAATGATCAATATTTATATCATTTACAGTATGATTGCTATGCTTCGGATTAATCAACAGTGGACCATCATCCGTCTTCTGCGTAGATTTGCCAAGATTGACAACCAATGGTAGTTCTGGATCATTCGTACAAGAAGTACGTCCTTTGACCTTGATCATAAAAGGTTGAACTTGGCTCTTAGCAGGAATATTTATTGATTCCTCAGATGAAGTTTGAGTTCTTCCTTTAACCTTGATCATCAAAGGTTGATCATTGACAGGTTGGGATTGGATTCGTCCCTTGACTATGATCTTCAAAGGTTGCTCCTCTGGTGGATCTTCATTAATAGACTGATCCTCAGATGATGATTGATCTTCAGCCATGTCTGATATATCTTTCACATGCTCTTGTTTTTAAAGCCTTGAATCAGAGAAGTAGGCTTTGACACCCTTGAACGGATTAATATCAGCAAACTCAGTTTTCACAACTCCTTGGGAGTCCACATATTTGAAACATTGGTGAAGAGTTGAAGGCACAATATTGTGCTCATGAATCCACGGTCTTCCAAAAAGAATATTGTAGGATACGTCCGAGTTGATAACATAGAAAGTTACCATAGTTCGAAGATCACCAATCTGAATCTGCAGACGAATCTTCCCCAGTGGTTTGCTCTTGCCAGAGTTAAAACCGACTATCGTAGTACTAGTGTAAGTCAGCTCACTAGTAGGAATCCTCAGAGGTCTTAGCATACTCTGAAGAATTATACTAATTGAAGACCCAGGATCAATATAAATCCTGTCAATTTCAGTGGATCCGATATATCCAGTGTAACACAGAGGCCTATCATGCTTGTTGTGTTTCAATAGCATATCCTCTTGTATAAAGGTGATGTTGGGAATTGCTTCCATCACACTATGGCATTGTGGACATGACACTGGTATATTATCAGGAGTCTTGAGTTGTGCCAAGCATGAATCTGCTTGAAGTAAAGCGTCGCTCAAAGTCTCCCTGCTTTCTCTGGAAAGACGAAGCAGTTCAAATATAGAAAGTCTAGCCGGAGTATTGGCTAACTGAGCTAGAATGTCAAACTTGTAAGGCTTCATCACCACCCCTTGATTGGGAGCAGACTTCAATGGGATATCAAAGCGTACTGTCTTCTGTTTCCCCTTTTCAACCACAGACGGTTTAACAGGAACAAGAGAAGGTTGAACTGGTAGAGTCTCCACTACATCTTCTGCTTCTTTGGAGGATCCCTTATAGTCTTTGTGGTACTCTTTCCCAGATCTTGTACCAGCAAAAGTTTCTTCTTCAGACTCAGGAGAAGGAAGTACCATATTACAGGATTTAGTCTTTCTTTCCTTAGCCTTCTTTTTGTGAGGGTTGCTACGAAGCACTTCAGAACCCAATCCAGTAGTAGAATTCTAATTTTGAATTTGTAAAGGAAGACATATTCCTTTATCATAATTCAAACCTTCTACCTTTTGAAAGTCGTAACCCATCTTCCTCATGAGAAGGACAGATTGCTGACTATACAAGTGGATAGACAGTGAGCTTTGGACAGGTGTTTCAGCACAGAAAGAGGAAGAAACCTCTGCAACTACAGGAGAATGAAGCATAGACGTCTCTGTAGTTAAGGGAGGAGAAGGATTCGGGATACGAAGAGAAATCCCTGTTGGATCTTTTTCATAAGCAGCAAAGACTTGTTGTGCCCGGTATAAAGGAACACTATTCATGGCTAGCCACTGCTGATGAGTAAGCTTGAGCTTGGTAGGAGGAGCTAGACTTGGAGGACAGATGTTTAGTCCTTTCAGTCTACCTTCTAGAGGAAGGCCATCCCATAGATGATCCAAGTCACCAGGATTTGTAATAACATGAGAAATTATGTTGCAGGTTTTGACTTTCTTACCTTTCTTGGATTTTAAAGTTTTACCTTCATTTTTCAACTCAGGTATTAAGTCAGGATGTACCCACATGATTTCACCATTCTTCAATGTGAGCAGCAGTAATCCTGTATTTTCTTCCCTGGCGGGCGGCATATTCACGATCTTCATAGTCGCCTTCGGAATTAAGATAATTCCATCTGGGACTTGCTGTGGAGGAAAATCTTCAAACTGAAGAGAGACCATGTTGGTTGTAACCGTATGGTCATCATTGGTTAAAGCGATAGCGCCACCATTTATCAGGTCTTAGATCTTCTTTTTCAAGACATAGCAAGCACTGGTAGGATGATTAATGTATCTATGATAGATACAATATTTGGGATTGTCAGTCAGATTCACCTTATTAGGCCTTTTTGGCTCTGGAATCTAAAGTTTGCCACTTTTCACCAGACACTGAAATATCCCTGGGATATCACTTTCGTCAAAAGAGTATTCTTCCTTTGGCCTGGAAGATTCCTGATTATTTGGCGTCGTTTTATTCTTGGAGAGATTGACCATAAGAGTATCTTTTCCTTTCACATTACGATTGCCAGGATTATTACCAGGATTACTTTTCTTTCCTTTATCTTCTGAATCGAAAATCATCCCGTGTTCCCGAGCCAACCTACCATTGGTCTCGGCAGAAACTGCTGCTATGATAAACGAAGTCCAATCTGTGAATTGGGAACCTATGAAGACAGCAATGGATGGTCGCAGATTCATCTTGCATGTATCAATCAACGCTGAATCTGGCATACCAGGAGGCATCTTTAGAGTAGCCTGTCGGAAACGTTCAATGAACATCCGAGTATCTTCTTTCTCCTTTTATTTGATTTCTATCAAGGAGGACATGTTCATGTCCATACCTCCTTCATAGAAACGGGAGAGAAACATTGCCTTGAATTCGTCAAAAGACGAAATAGAGTTATCGGGTAAGCTACAATACCAATCGTAAGCTGAACCCATCAGACACCCGATGAACACTCGAGTGAGAAGAGCATCATTTTTTTGCAAATGTACAATCATAATATCAAAGTAATTGATATATTGACTGGGAGATGCTTTTCCATCGAATAAAACCATGGATTGTGGCTTGAACTTCGGTGGAAAGGGTACATCATTCCAATGAGGAGGATAAGGTTGCTTAATCCCTAACCTCTGGAGCTGATCTTTGTGCTTCAAAACTTCAAACTGTGCTTTGAGTTCACGCACTGCTTGAATGGCTTCACTGGTTTGAGGAAGCACATTTGATTGAATAGTCGTTGGATGTACCGTAACTCCTACTGGAGGTGGTACATCTTTTGGAATGATGGGATCTGGTGATGCAGAATTTTGATTAACAGCAGGCTCTTGAATATTCGAAGGTATATCAGCCCCTTGACTATCTTGAGTTTGTGCTGCTACTGGTACCGGAGTTATTACTGTAGGTTGAGCAGTTTGCTGATTCAAAATTATCTGATGCATGCTTTGCACCATGTTGAGCATGTCTTTCAATGATTGCTCCACGGCAGTGAGACGTTGTTCCGTATTAGCAGATGACGTCTCTGGTTCATCTCCAACAGCATAGGATTCAACCTCTCTTGAAGATATAGAAGGATTAGTATAGAAGTATGAATCCACACTATCGGTATCAGACTTAAAAGATTGAGTACCCCCAGCTTCTGAATCAGAAGTCTGTAATTGCCTTTGTCTTCTTGATCGAGTATTCTGATATACTCCTTCAAAGGAATCAAGAAGCCTGTTGAACTGTTGTTAACCTGGGGTTTGGGACATATTCCGTCTTGGATGTCGTCCTCTGTTAGTATGAGATGCCATGTTGACTGACACATATGACAGCTCATGTTCTTGGTCTTCAGCTTGATGTTGAGGCGAGTTAAAACTTAAACGATAAAAAACTAACCGTTTTGAAGCCGAACAACAACAGTTGATCACAACCTGGTGATATTCACAATGATGTTTTTCTTGGGGGAATGTCACCAGAGATTGTCTGTTCTTATATTTTTGCATTAGCAAGTCACGTAAATCAGAAGGAACAGATAGAGTATTCTTCTTTATTACATTTGGGGTAGAAAAACGTTTAGTCCTTTATGTATAAAGAAGATTACTGGCTTCATTCGCAGAACCAAACTGTACATTTTTACGCGTTTGGAGTTGTGTGCGTAAATCTTGAGATTTAGCACGAAGGACTCCATTTTCATTGCGTGTAATTTGTAAGTTTGGTACTTTGCGTAAAACAGTATAAGAAGGTTGTTGGTGTAGGACAGAAGATTTACCAATGACATTTTTACGCTGCACACGTTTAGGTACATTCATATTAGATGTGCAAACATCGTTATGATTTTTATCTACACTGTCAAAGACAGGAGACTTACCTTTACGCGTGGAGCGTGAAAATTGATTATCTACCACATCACAGACGGGAGATTTTACTTTACACGAGGAGCATAATTTATTTGGGCCTACCACGTCATCGACGGGAGACCGATTCTTACACTCAGAAGCATAAACTTTAGAGTATGTCCCATTACAAATGGGAGATTCATTCTTATGTGCTGAGCGTAAAATTTGGTTCTTACCCACTGAGCGTAAAACTTGATTCTTACGCAGTGGGCGTGAAACCTGATTATCTTCACCGTTACAAACGGAAGATAAATCATCACACTTTGAGTGCAACTCTGAAGTAAAGATCGCCTCGTTACGAACGAGAGCCCCTACGACAGGAGTGGAAAGAATTCCCTTGTGATCAGAAGCAACAGAGAGGTCAGAAACCACTTTGGATTTGGGAATCCAAACTTTTCGTGCTTTGCGAGACTTTTGAACATTGGAGTGGCGAGAACCACCCCCAGTTCGGAGCATTTCTTCATAGGCAGTCTGGTCGAAGTGCACAACCAGAGTCTTCTTGGTCGAACCGACCAAAATATCATCATATTGAGCAATCACCTCCTCGTAAGAGGAGAAGGTAGTCCCCAGCAGAGTCGCCATTTTGTTTCACTTAACAAAATTGCTAAACAAAGGTTGGATTTTGAAAATAAAACGAGAAAAAGTACAAGAAGTACAAATTTGATTCTGGGAAAATATTGCTATGGAAGTCTGATCTGTAAATGATCACTTTATTCCTTGGACCATATGATGATGATGAAGATCACTGCTTGAAGTAGAACAACTTGGAAGAACTAAGTCACCAGAAAGGTATCGACGTACTTGGGCACTGATGGCGAGGCCGAATGCTTTTCTGCTTTGCTTCACTCTGTTCTGAAAGAAAAGTTGAAGAAGAATGCTCCGGAGAATCACAATCTCGAAGTTCTGATCTTTATATTCTCTCATGTTCTCTCTGTGTCCCTGTCTTTGAGAAAAAATGAGTCTATTTATAGACTGGGGCTTCTGTGCGTAAAAGAGCATCAAAATCTGTCTTTACGCTAACAACTGCCACCCATGATCAGAGTCATCCATTGCATACGTTGACACGCGTCCCATCATTTCAGTAAGAATAGGATACATGTACACACGTTCTTCGAAATATGTGGCATGAAGGCCATGTAGGCAAACCACGTTCCAAACTGGCCAGAAAGAATAGGGCGTAAAAATAGCCCCAACATCCTTGGGCGTAAAGCAGTAAGATGAGCATAAAATAGCTCTGTCATAGGTTTCTCGCGTAAAATGGCTCAAATAGACTTTAAGCACACATTGTTTTATGAGCGTAAGAACTCATGTAAAACTCCGTGCGTAAAAGAAACCATACAGTGAGCGTAAAGTAGCTCGATCCCCATAAACGACAACAATGGTCTTTGTATAAGACAAATTCTATTAAATTCTGTGGTAAATGCCATCATTAATATCTTCATGTCAGAGTTTGCATTAAATGCAAGATTTGACAGCTTTGTCCAGCGTAAAAGAGGCTGCTCTGTCCTTGGCATAAAATCATAGGTGTAGACCCAAGCGTAAAATGATCAGCCTGCTTAGGCATAAATTGATTAGCCTAGATTTGGGCGTAAAAGAGATTACCCGCTCTGCTTGGTGTAAAAACCGATCACTTATGAATATGATGACTCTTTCTTTGAAGCACTTTTTACGCTCCTACAAAGTTGTACGAAGAAAATAAAGCACAAATTGGAGTGTCTGTGTGGGACACGAAGGTCATGGGTGAAGAGCGTCTCGAGTAGATCAGACATGACAAGTTGGTTTCAAGAAAAAGACTAGTCTGGTGCTCCTAAATTAAAAGTCATGGTAATGCGCATATGATGATCTTGGAAAAGAGTGGGAAATCAATTAATAATTAAATGGTCTAATTTGACCCGAACTTGCGCGAAGCAAAAAGAGTACAAGGGAGCAAGTTCAAGTGGGACAGGATATATCAAAACGAAGATAATCTCGCCTACTACAAACTTCAAGAAGAAAGTTTCCAGAGACTGGCATCCCTGATGCTCTAGAAATCCAAGTCACGGTAAAGAGCATTAAATCAAATAATAATCAAATAATAATATCTATTACAACTAATTAAATTATGAAATTTAAAAAAATAAGCCCTAAATTCAGAGGCTTACAATCCTACCCACCTTATAAAAATTTCGTCATCGAAATTAAAATCATCCTATAGGTCAAGCTAAAACATGCAACTGCTATGGGTACAGTACTCAATCTGCTACCTTTGTGATCACCTATGCTGTTTCTCTCTACTGGTATTTTGGTTCAGGTTCATCAAGCTTCTTCCATAAAAAACCATGTCTATTTACCCCTTAGAATCTTCATATCAATAAGAACCTTTACATATACTCTAAAATATAGGTCATCTTCGAGATACATATATATATATATCACAATGATTGGCCATCAACCAAAATTCCAATCTCAAAAGCAATTTGTTTGTTTCCTTATCCCGTCCTAAGTATCCTTATCCTATTAATCACCAGCTCCTTGAAATTGTACATTCAAAACCTATTCTGGGTATTGAGCCTTCTCTCTTTTACTCAAGAACTCCTGAATATAAACCATCAAATCTAAGCACAAGATTCTAGTCCTAAATCCGTAGTCACTAAATATAATATTTCATTACTCCTTCTTAGATACCTTAAAATCAATCTATACTATCAAAGTAATCGTCCTTAACGGTTTTCTAAGTCCACTATAATCAGTCACTCGTATCTGTCCTATAAGCTTAACCCAATAAATCCCTAAGAAATATACTCATTACAATCACACATAATAACATATTATAGTTACACTACAGAATCTGTTAACAAGGTCTGGCTATCCAATCATCAAAATAGAAGGTAACAGGGCCTATGACTGGGTCTAGCAATCCATATTAATATTCAGACAAGGTAAGGGTCAAGCAAGACAGGAAAGATTGTCGAAATATTTTTAAAAATAGTACGAGGCCAAATGAGATACATAGGACGTAGTCGAAGTAAAACTCAAGAACCATATACCTCCATAATTATGTCACATGAAGTTACTATCGCGCTAGTATGCATCTGGCTGCGATTAACTTCCTGGTTCCATAATACAACGGATGGCTGCAGTGCACAGCTGCCACGCCAGATAATATAGTTTCCTGAACTTAACTTGGCTAATATCCGTGAAATATTTCCAAACAATTTTTGCAAAAAAAATAAAGGAGAAGATGTTAGTTAAAATGCTTCGGAGTGGTCCAAGTAGGATTCGAGAAACATATTTAACCATGATGCCATTATCCGAAGTCATACCTCGCCAGTATTTCTCTGGATGCAAACTTTTGATTCTGTAATACAAGGATAAATTATTTTTCGAACTTTTCTTGAATCAACTCATGAGTCACTTTCAACAATTACCGGGAAGGACAAGAAGAATTACCCAAGTGGTTAGCAAAAAAGAGTTTAGTCAAATCATAGGAAGATGGAACACAACATTCATATTAAGAAAATCCTAATTAAGCTGTAGATAGACAGAGTTGACCAAGACGGAAAAATGATGATAAGAATTTGTTCTTGCTCATCCGGTCATAACGAAGTGATCCGATTTAAGATACAGTCTGATAACCATACACGTCTCCCTGAAATTATATTGCCAGAATTTTTGCCACACCTGTAAGCATAGCTGCAATAAACAATGGAGTCCATAACTTGGGTATACACCCTATAATTATGTCATCTAGATTCCTTACCACGTCAACTGGTATGGCTGCAAGAAAATCTAAATTCCATAACTAGGATAGTATATCCATCATCAGGCTCCCCGTCCCTGTCGTGCTAGCTAGTATGACTGCGATAAATTCTAAACTCCATAAATAAGGTAGAAATTTATCGTTCTCATCGAATATGCTTATCAGAATATCTTAACTCAATTTATAAAAACTGATTTCAACAAAATCAAAATCGAAGTCAACAACGAACGAACATCCAGATTCAAAATTCAACAACGAATCAAAGATAAGTAGATGGAAACTAGCGGAAACAGATCCCGAGGTAGAGTTTAGAAGAAAATTCTTAGGAGATGTCCAAAGGTACTATCTAGGTCAAGATAAAAGGAAATCATTGGAATATAATCTAAAACAATCTCAACCTGATATGAGATTGACAAATCATATTTCTGTCTCAACCTAGAAGATATATAAGTTCAACTTATACCTTCCACTACCAAAATACACTCATTTAGCGACGGATTTTTTGCGACGGAATTTTTTCGTCGGTATTAGCGACGGTTTCGTGGCCGCTCAGCGACGGATTACCGACTACACGCCTTTGCCATTTTTATTTTAATTTTAGGGGGAGAAAAGGTCGCACATCCGTCGCTAGAGTGTCGGTGTTATAGCGACGGATTTACCGTAGTCGCTACGTAGTTGATTATTTGGCGGGAAATTTGTAGAGAATTGGCGGGACATATCTTCGACTACGTAGCGACGGATATTCATTCGGCACTTATCAAAAAAGGCGACTGCTGGGCGACGGTTTTTACCAGTCGCTAGTCCGTCGCTATATATACGTACCAGACTTTAAATGAAACGGCGGGGGAAACTTTTCGCATTCCCTCCAAATTTACACACTTTTTCTCTCTCTCTCTCTCTCTCTCTCTCTCTCTCTCTTTCTCTCTCGTCGGTGTCGGCTTCGGTGATCGGTGTCGGTGTCGTCGTCGGCGTCAGCGTCCTCTCCTCTCTCTCCCCCGAAGGTAACCCCCTTTCTCTCTCTCTCGATCTCTCTCTCTCTCTATCGCGGTGTCGTATAGGGGCTGGGCGGCGCGCTTGGGGCTGGGCCGTCCGGGGCTGGGCGGCTGGCTTGGGTCGGGGGCTGGGCAGTGGGCTCGGGACGGGGGCGGTGGGGGCTGGGCGGCAGGCTTGGGGCTGGGGCGTCGGGGGCTGGGCGGCTGGCTTGGGTCGGTGTCTGGGCGGTGGGCTTGGGGCGGGGGCGTCGGGGTCTGGGAGGCGGGCTTGGGGTTGGGGCGTCGGGGGCTGGGCGGGGGCGTCGTAGTCTGGGAGGCGGGCTTGGGGTTGGGGCGTCGGGGTCTGGGCGGTGGGCTTGGGGCGGGGGCGTCGGGGTCTGGGAGGCGGGCTTGGGGTTGGGGCGTCGGGGGCTGGGCGGCTGGCTTGGGTCGGGGTCTGGGCGGTAGGCTTGGGACGGGGGCGTCGGGATCTGGGAGGCAGGCTTGGGGTTGGGGCGTCGGGGGCTGGGCGGCTGGCTTGGGTCGGGGGCTGGGCGGTGGGCTTGGGGCGGCGGCGTCGGGGGCTGGGCGGCTGGCTTGGGGCGGGGGCGTCGGGGGCTGGGCGGCTGGCTTGGAAAAGGGGCGTCGGGGGCTGGACGGCTGGCTTGGGGCGGGTGCGTCGGGGCTATTTGCAACCGACGCACACCCATAAGCACTCTTCATATATATATGCAACCGAACTACTGGACGGCGGGCTTGGGGCGGCGGGCTTTGGTCGGGGGCGGCGGGTGGCTTTGCTTCTCAAATTCATCTGAGTTTATATATTAGCTAAATAATGTGTTATCCATATTGGGTATTCCGTTAGTTTGGTGGTGTTTGGATTAGTAAATGTGAATATATATGGGGTTTGGATTCATGGTGTATATATTCACTGTCTCAAGGACAGTGCGAGTTCTATCAGTTGTGTGCTTCTGTATGGATGTATATATCTATACATGTAGCTGTGATATACATATATGTATGTGACAATCTCAGTTAGCGACGGACTAGTTACCGGTTAGCGACGGATATTTCCAGCTCCATTAATTGCATTAATCTGCGGTACGACATAGAGATCAGGACATAGTCCCTGCAGCCATTCGACTGGCGAGGCAGAAACTATGTTGTCGTAGATAAAGTTGCCTGTCCTCCGACCCTCATCCCTCGGCAATGATGATACGACAACCTATCAGTATATCTTATGTAGTAGTAGATGATGTCTTAGTATTACATTAGTGAGTTCATCTTGATTCTGTTACGTACGTCCTTCATATACTAGATACGATAAGGTTAACATATACTACACGATATGTATACAGAATATAGATGATTCACACTAATGTATGCTAGAATCAATCTTGGGTTGTGTTCTGAGCCATCCGTTCTCACACTTAAAACACATAAGAATTAGTAGTGTGAGAGCGCCGGAGAGGGGGGGAGGAGAGAGAGAGAGTAAAATGGTACGACATGGTGAAGTAGTATTGTATTTTGGCTCCAGTTCCAGCTCCATTTGATCTACGGTACGACATGGTGATCAGAACTTAGTACCTGCAGCCATTCGACTGGCGAGGCAGAAACTATGTAGCCGTAGATAAAGTTGACTGTCCTCCGACCCTCATCCCTCGGCAATGATGATATGACAACCTATCACTATATCTTACATAGTAGTAGATGATGTCTTAGTATTACATTATGTGAGTTCATCTTGATTCTGTTACATTCTTCAGATACTAGATACGATAAGAACATATACTACACCATATGTACAGAACATAGATGATTCACACTAATGTATGCTTGAATGAATCTTGGGTTGTCTTCTGAGCCATCCGTTCTCACACTTGGCAAAAAATTGAATTTTTTATACTTTATCGGCTTTCGAAAATGTACTCAAATTACATGATGGTTCCTTTAGTTAGCTTGCTTATGTTACAATTATATTATTTGTGACTATCGATCTTACTAGCTGGCACCCATGACCCGAGGAGCGGCACATCGTTTGAGAAAATCAGTGAATGCTGAGGTGGCTCCTCCTACAGTTAAGGAGGAAGTGGCACCGGTTGCTAGTGAGACCGGGAGTTCTATTCATCCAGCACCGATAGCTAGTAAGACCGAGAGGACACTTCATGCAGTCCTTGCAAGGGACGACAGCTCTCCTCGCGCCAAAAATCTCGCTTTTTCGAGGTGGTTGCGTGAACGTATCACTGAGCGTTTGCGTGAGCAGCGTGGTTCTCATTAGCTATTAATACTAATTTGTATTGGACTATTTGTATTGGGTTGTTTTGTATTAGATTATTTTTATTGGACTACATATTGAGTTGTTTTTGTATTAGACTATTTGTACTGTCTTCCGACCCTCATCCCTCGGCAATGATGATACGACAACCAACAAGAGAGAATACTCTGAGAGATCCAACTGAGTATGACGTATACTCTGAGAGATCACATTTACAAGAATGATATCAGTAGTGGGATTGAGTGCTGGAGGAGATATTATCAGAGTATACGTCCTACTCAGATGGGTCTCTCACCGTTATTAATTTTTTCTGACGGCATGGTAGATGTGCTCCCTCAACAGATTCTTGCTCCGAGCCAAAACTTTACCCCGGAGCTCAAGTGGACATCCTTGGTGTAGAGCTCGAGTGAGAGGTTCCTGACAGCATGGTGGTCTCCTTTGTCAAAGTATCCATGCTCATCCCATATTGGTTGTGGGACGAGCACGGATACTTTGACAAAGGAGACCACCATGCTGTCAGGAACCTCTCACTCGAGCCCTGCACCAAGGATATCGACTTGAGCTCCGGGACAAAGTTTTGGCTCGGAGCAAGAATCTGTTGACGGAGCACATCCACCATGCTGTCAGAAAAATAGTAACGGTGAGAGACCCATCTGAGTAGGACGTATACTCTGATAATATGCCCTCCAGCACTCAATCCCACTACTGATATCATTCTTGTAAAGGTGATCTGTCAGAGTATACGTCCTACTCAGATGGATCTCTCAGAGTATCCTCTCCGGTTGGTTGTGTTCTGAGCCATCCGTCCCAGGGATTTGATTCTGTATTTTGGTTTCTGTATTTTGGCTCCAGCTCCATTTGCATTAATCTACGGTACGACATGGTGATCAGGACATAGTCCCTGCAGCCATTCGACTGGCGAGGCAGAAACTATGTAGCCGTAGATAAAGTTGACTGTCTTCCGACCCTCATTCCTCGGCAATGATGATACGACAACCTATCACTATATCTTATATAGTAGTAGATGATGTCTTAGTATTACATTAGTGAGTTCATCTTGATTCTGTTACGTTCTTCAGATACTAGATACGATAAGAACATATACTACACCATATATACAGAACATAGATGATTCACACTAATGTATGCTAGAATGAATCTTGGCTTGTGTTCTGAGCCATCCGTTCTCACACTTGAAGATAAATCGAATTATAACGACGGATATTAGGTTACTCTTCAGGATAATTGATGTCTATTTTATATTAATTTGGTTTGGTCTATATGATTCTTGGATAATTGGCGTGCATTAAATTCGTATGTGCATATTTGGTCTATGTGATTCTTGGATAATTAGTGTGCATTATATATTGGTTTGGTTTATGCATATTTTTGTGAACAGGGAAAGTGCTGCAATTTTTTTTCAAAAAAATTCTCAGTTACCGACGGACTAGTGACCGGTTAGCGACGAATATTTTCAGCTCCATTTGCATTAGTCTACGGTACGACATGGTGATCAGGACATAGTCCCTACAGCCATTCGACTGGCGAGGCAGAAACTATGTAGCCGTAGATAAAGTTGCCTGTCCTTCGACCCTCATCCCTCGGCAATGATGATACGACAACCTATCACTATATCTTATATAGTAGTAGATGATGTCTTAGTATTACATTAGTGAGTTCATCTTGATTCTGTTACGTTCTTCAGATACTAGATACGATAAGAACATATACTACACCATATGTACAGAACATAAATGATTCACACTAATGTATGCTAGAATAAATCTTGGCTTGTGTTCTGAGCCATCCGTTCTGATCAAGCATCTTCCTTCTCCTCTCCTCCACCATGGCTCTGAACCAATCTGCTCCTCCCTACTTCCCTTCTTTTTATTTGACTCTCTCAGCCACATATGACATCCAGCTCAAGTGTAGAGTCGGGAAAGAAGAAGTGGGCAGGAAGAGGAGGGGGAAGCAGCACAGCCGACGGCATGATCCGGAGGAAGTACATAGGTTTTCTTCAACAGCCGTAGGAGAACTATAAGGATATATCTTTTCATAATATGTCATCTTGTCAAAGACCCTTCATGTGAATATCATGTTACCGCGGTGTCGGAAGACTAACATGTCATAAGTTTTCTAAGCCGTGTATTTTGACATAATCTTCCCAACTCTTTCCTCCTATGTAGTAATCTTGTATTATTACATAGCAGAAAAGAGTTTGGAGGATTATGTCAAAACACACGGCTTAGAAAATTATGACATGTTAGTCTTCCGACACCGCGGTAACATGGTTGTCACATTAAGGGTCTTTGACAAGGTGATATATTGTGAAAAGATATATCCTTATAGTTCTCCTACGGCTGTTGAAGAAAACCTATATACTTTCTCCGGGTCATGCCGCCGGCTGTGCTGCTTCCCCCTCCTCTTCATGCCCACTTCTTCTCCCCCGACTCTACACTTGAGCTGGATGTCATATGTGGCTGAGAGAGTCAAATAAAAAGAAGGGAAGTAGGGAGGAGCAGATTGGTTTAGAGCCATGGTGGAGGAGAGGAGAAGGAAGATGCTTGATCAGAACGGATGGCTCAGAACACAAGCCAAGATTCATTCTAGCATACATTAGTGTGAATCATCTATATTCTTATCGTATATAGTATCTGAAGGACGTAACAGAATCAAGATGAACTCACTAATGTATGCTAGAATGAATCTTGGGTTGTGTTCTGAGCCATTCATTCCGATACTTGGCAATTAAGTCATTCGACTGGTGAGGCAGAAACTATAAGGCTACTTGCATGTTCTTCCAACTTTAAATTATAAGATTACTACATTAGGTTACATAAATTACAAGATGACTACTTGCATGTTCTTCCAACTTTAAATTACAAGATTACTACTTTGAATTACAAGATTACTACTTGGCAATCAAGATGAAATTGACGCTAGGATGCGTTGACATGCTCTACGAAAGCGTCCAGAATCTTGACACTAAGTATCTGGAGACCGAAGCTTGCAAGAAGATGCTGCTCGACCCTAGAAGTGAAGCAGAAAGGCTACGTGATGGTTTAAAACTCAATGTCGATGATTTAAAACTCGACGAATTTACGGGTGCCCCACATTTGAGTGCTACACCAAGACTCACCGTGATGAGGTTAGTGATTTATTTAACCTAAGACATGGGATCATAGAATCGAAGACAGTTGAGACCAAGACTGTAAACATTATGTGAGTTCATCTTGATTCTGTTACATCCTTCAGATACTAGATACGATAAGAACATATACTACACTATATGTACAGAACGTAGATGATTCATACTAATGTATGCTAGAATGAATTTTGGGTTGTGTTCTGAGCCATTCGTTCCCATACTTGACAATTAAGCATGTGAAATAGAACTGATTATGTTTAGTTTGTCTTACGATACAGATTTTCACATCCAAATTGAAATGGATCGTTACTTCGTTGTTCGTACATGGATGTACTAGCGGATCAACCTCCTGGACCGTAGGTACTTATAAGTATTGACCGTATCGGATTAGTATCGATCTATCATTTTGGTATGGGCCGTATCGGTTGGTATTGGTCTTAACGAATTGGTATCGTCCTATCCGATATGTATCGACCGTATAGCTAGGATTCATATTGGCCTTATGGATTTGGTATCGGTCATATCCGATAGGTATCGGCCGTGTTGGATTATTATATACCATTTCGGATTAGTATCGTGGAAGGTTTAGTAACAACTGTACTTGGATTTCTCTCTTCTAGAGCTAGATTACCATTGCAAGAGAGTCACGAGAGCGTAGATGGCCAGTTACAGAACATACATACTTCCTTTTCAATCTCGCTTTTTCTGATGGAAAAGAAAGTATGTATGTTACTGTAACTGGCCAATCACGATCTGGTGATTCTCTTGCAATGGTATTCTAGCTCGAGAAGAGAGAAATCCAAGTACAGTTGTTACTAAACCATCTACGATACTAATCCGAAATAGTTTATACTAATCCAACACGGCCGATACCTATTGGATATGACCGATACCAAATCGATAAGACCAATATGAATTCTAGCTATTCGGCCGATACATGTACATACGGGATATAGGACGATACCAATTTGTTAAGGCCAATACCAATATGATACGTCCTATACCAAACCGATAGACCGATACTATTCTGATACACTAGATACTAAGTACATCTAGCCTATACCAGCGGATCCACAAATTACTGCACGATAGGCCCAACGACTCCAGTTACATCCGGTTATTGGTGAGTACATGATTACATAGTAATTCTGTTAGTCTTGTGATACAGATTTTTACTCTCTCATGCTACCAACGTCACAACTTTTCTAGTGCTGCTCCCTCTAATGATGATGAACGCAAAAAAACCAACGTCACAACTTTTATAACTTGAGTAAATTTCTTTACCCTATATAAAAATTTTTGTTGTCAGAAAGATGGCTCCTAGGACTCGTCGAGGTGGTGCTGCTAGTCGAGGAAGGGGTCGAGGCAAGAAACCCTTGGAGGTCGACACGGAGGAAGTCTCCATCGTCAAACAAGAGCCTGTGACTGTTAAGGAGAAGGTGTTACCAAAGGTCGAGGTCAAGGAAGAACCGATGACCATCAGGGAAGAGATTGCTCCCAAGCTTGAAGCTAAGGAGGAGCCACCGTCAGAGAGTAGTAGCATCGGGACCGACCCTCCTGTCCCTACAGAAGACCTCAACCAGATTGAGCCTTCGTATGCAAAGTGGCTGATAGAATGGTACATGCCTCAACGCAACTATCATCCCTGGCTGTGAGGATTCATCGTCTGACTTGTGGTCTTTGTTGAGGCCAAAGTCGATTTTCCTATGTGTTTTGGAATATTTGTGAAAATTTTGGAATATTTGTGCTATGATCGGTCGCCAGCGATGGATATTAGGTTACTGTAACTGTCCAACTCTTTCCTATGTGTTTTGGAATATTTGTGAAAAATTTAGAATATTTGTGCAATGATCGGATTATAACGATGGATATTAGGTTACTCTTCCGGATAATTGATGTCTATTTTATATTAATTTGGTTTGGTCTATATGATTCTTGGATAATTGGTGTGCATTAAATTCGTATGTGCATATTTGGTCTATGTGATTCTTGGATAATTGGTGTGCATAATATATTTGGTCTATGTGATTGTTGGATAATTGGTGTGCATTATATATTGGTTTGGTTTATGCAAATTTTTTGCGAACAGGGAAAGCGCTGTAATTTTTTTTCAAAATATTCTCAGTTAGCGATGGACTTGTGACCGTTTTGCGACGGTCACCACCAGTTTCCGACTACTTTTCGACGGTTATTCCGTCGCTAACTGGATATTTAAAAATGTTCCCAGGTAGCGACGGATGGTCGACGAATTTTCCGTCGGCATGGTATATTGTTCGACGGAATAGCGACGACCTATCCGTCGCCCTTATTCTGGAAATAACAAGAATTTCCAGAACAAGATCGACGGTTTAGCCGTCGCTATTCCGTCGATATATATCGACGGAATAGCGACTACTCTTCCGTCGCCATGGTGCTGGAAATGCCAAGCATTTCCAGAACCTGATCGACGGATAGTCCGTCAGAACGCCGTCGCAAATCCGTCGTTAGTTACAGACGAATACCGACGGATTAGCGACGGAACGATACAATCTGATACGCTGTTACGACAGGTTACCGACGGAATATTACGTCGCTATTGTCTACACAGTTCAATACTTAATAGTTGAAATGGACGACAGTCCATCGGAAATACGTCGCTAATGCTTCGTATTGTGATGTCAACAATCCGTCGCTATTCCGTCATGTGACGACAACTTAGCGACGGAACGTTATTAGCGACGAGCTGATTGCTGACGGATTTTTTTGGCCAAAATCCGTCGGTTATCGATCGCTAATAGTAATTACCGTCGGTTTAGCGACGGATGTGGCCGTCGCTAAAACGATAAATTTTGGTAGTGTTCCCTCTGGGGTCTACAAACTCATTCCTAGAAAGAATAAAGTTTGATATGGACAAATATTTCAGAAATCATGACGGACCGGAATGAATGGAAAAAGTTTCGAAAAGTTTAAAATAAGTTCTCAGGGGTCATCCCTGGAATCTACCAAGAGTTCCTATTATGTGACTGAGTACCAAAATCCTAATAATATTCCATGACTCAACCTTAATCCTAGGGCAGGCTTGCAGTAGTACAGATAAGCTCAAGTACTACCATGACTTCGCATTAATAGCAAAGACTGACCTGTATGGGCCACCACTAAAAACGTGTCACGACCCGCACCCGGATATACGGGTACGAATACGTGGGCCACGCCCAGCCTACGCCGCAGTATCGGCGGTAGAGCGCTGTCAAGTATACTATACTAACTACAATATCTAAAGATCCATAACTAGAAATGTACTCATGTCACATCACGAAAACTAAGGAAGATAAGACAAGAAATAATAACAATATCACTAGAACAACTAGAATCTACAAGGATCATAAGACAAGAAAATAAAGAAGGAACAACAAGACTAACTAAGGATAACTACCAGGCAACTCACATAGAAGAATAGTGAGATCCACCTCAGCTAGCAATATCATGAAGTCCAATACTGAGGGCACAACTACTCCTAAAATTTTGTCAACATATCCAGTCAGGATGGAACGAGCACAAATCTCAAATAACAGTTCTAATTAGACGATATTGAAAATATAGCAGTAAATAGAGAGAATATACAAGAAATCATGAAATGTATATGTGAGTATCATGGCAAGGTAAACTGTAAATCTAGAGCTAGAACAAGGCAAGTAAAACTGATCATGGCATGTACAAGAATCAAGAATCATCTATCTAAGTGTGTGAGTACTAGCTACAATATGTGGCCGGCTTGGATCTGCACAAGGTCTAATGATCCGGCCAATCATACGTGGAGTATAGGATTGGCTATCCAATAAGGTCTACAAGAATAAACAAGGTGTATAATGACCACACATCTACACTAATACTCCCCATCCCCGACTAGTATAGTGGATCCAACCATGACATATCATGACACGCGATTCTCCGAGAGGGTAGCTAGCCTTCGCAGGAACCGTGTCTATACAATGCACAAGGAACAAGAAAGACTTGCACAAGATATACCAAGGAAAGCGAGGAATAACATCTCATGACGGGATCCAGACAAATATCGATCCGTGTGAACAATGTGTCAAGAGAACAAGGATATCTACACTAAATGCGAGAAACATAGACGATATCATGAAACAGAAATATTATCAGAGAATGTACGCGCCTGAGATTTGGTGGAATATGTCAACTGGTCCAAGAACAGTGCCTCGAGGACCTATAGGTGGAATACTGTATCAATATAAGGGTTTGGAAGTAAAATAAAGTCATACTAAGTCAAACTGGGTTAAGGCAAGTCAAAACAAGTCAACTAGATCAATCTAAGTCAATGGTTGACTTACAGTTGACTTTGGTCAACTGGTAAACTCTGGTCAACCCTAGGTCAACTATAGGTCAAACTTGACTAACGTTGACTAACAGTTGACTTTGGGTCAACTGGTGAACTCTGGTCCAGTTCTAGTCAATTTTAGGCTACGGTTGACTTTCGGTTGACTTTGGTCAAAATAGTCAACTGTGGTCAACCAGGTTCAAAACTAGTCTAACCTAGGTCAAATATTGACTCTATTTCGACGTTCAGTCAAAGTAGTCAACCATGGTCAAACAGGGTCAAAGCTAGTCTCTATAAACATCTACAGAGTCAACACATTCAATTTCAGTGGTTGTGAAATCACTGGAATCGATGGATCTCAAAATACCACAAAAGAAAAAAGATTATAATAATAGGGTAAAAACCTACAGATGTTGTCGGATGGTGAAACAACCATCACCAACGTGTCTAGAATTGTCAAATCAGCTAGAATAGCCTGCCCATAAGTCCAATTTGGACACAAGGACAAAAAGGTAATTTCGAGTCAAAACGGTGTCCGTATCGGATCCGCTTTGCACCGAAAAATGTACAAGAATACTAGTCTACCAAACCTAACAAATTATATGTCCACGAATCTAGAATGATGATACGAACCCAACGGTATATCCAGAATTGGATTCCGTTGACCCGATCTCAAATTGGTCCGTTGACCAGGACATTGAAATCCGATTTACACGAAAAAGCATGTCGGAGCCAATGTCCTCAAAACTCAGCAAATTATATGTCAGCGAGTCCAGAATGACGATACGAACTCAAAGGTATATCCAGAATTGGATTCCGATGAGCCGTTCTCAAAATGACCCGTTGACCCAGATATTGGTATCCGACTTGCACCAAAATGCGTACCGGAACCAATGTCCACTAAAACCTAGCAAATTATATGTCAATGAGTCCAGAATGACGATACAAACTCAACGGTATATCCGAAATTAGATTCCAAAGAGCCGACGTCAAAAAGTTCCGTTGACCCGAACTATGGGGCCCGTTTTGCACCGAAATGCGTGCCAGGGTCCACGTCCTCCAAATCTAACAAACTTTATATGAAAACATGCCAGAACGACGCCACGAGTCTATTGGTGGTGTCAAAAATTGAATCCGGAGTCTCGGGTTCAAAAATAGAATTTAACAAGTACAAATTAAAGAATTCGGACGGCCAACTTTGGTGTCGAATTCGACCAACCAAACGTGCTTATAATGAAACGAAACTTAAAGGAGGAAGGAAGAGAGTTATACTAGCTTTGCATAGGAACTGGTAGCACGCTAGACGGAGCTGCGACGGAGGAGTTACGAGCTGACGAAGTCGGCTCCACGAAACTG
Source organism: Iris pallida (assembly GCA_029216955.1). Lineage (NCBI taxonomy): Eukaryota > Viridiplantae > Streptophyta > Magnoliopsida > Asparagales > Iridaceae > Iris > Iris pallida. The sequence continues at coordinate 28,183,006 of JANAVB010001800.1, forward strand.
TCCAAAAACAGTTCAAATTAAAACGTGAACTTGGTGGCCGGTTTTGATGTATCAAACGACGAAATTAATGGGTAAAATTTGAGAGGAGTGAAGGTGGATATACCAAGATTATGACAGAGTAAATAAATCGTCGATCCAACGGTTGGATTGTCCAAAAAATTCGTACGAAGTTGCTGAGACGGAGCACGAATTCTGGAATTTCCCGCGCGCGTCACGACGGAAACGCGTGGAAAATACGCGAAACGCCTAGGCGGCGCGTCCTGGTGGAAGGTGGCCGCCACGGGGTGGTGCGCCTAGGTGCACCCAGAGGGTCGGGGGCCAGCCACGCGGCGGGGCACGGTCGGAGACCTCGCCGGCGGCGGCTGCTCGCCGCGGCTGCTGCTGCAGCGCTGCGCGCTGCTGCGTTTGCAGCTGCTGCGGCATGCGACACGGGGGCGGGCCAGACCGGAGCACGACGACGACGGCAACGGAGGGTGTGCGCTGGTGGTGGCTTTGGTGAAGAGTGGAGGTGGTGGTGTCGGTTTGAGCTAGGGAGGAGGAGGAGGAGGTGAAGTCGGGAGAAGGAGGAGAGGTTGTCGGGGAGGAGCTCGTGGCCATGGGGCTCGGCCAGGGTGGTGGCTGGTGATGGCGCTCGGAAGGAGGAGGAGGTGTTGGCCATGATGATGGTGTTGGTGGTTAATATTATGAATGAGAAGGTGAGGAAAAATATGAAGAAGAAAAAGGAAGAAGGAGTTGAGGGAAGGGGTGTGTGTGTTGCTCGTACACGTGAAGGGGGTGTTGTGAGCTGGTATGGGAAGTGAGGGGGGAAGTGTAGGTGTAAAGGGAGGGATATTTAAATATGGAGAGAGAGGGTGAGATGGTTATATAATATATATATATATATATATATATATATATATATATATATATATATATATATATATATATATATATATATATATATATATATATTAATAAGAGAGAGAATGAGAGATATTTAGAGAGAAGGAAAGAGAAAAGTAGAGAGAGAAAGAGAGAGGGGGTGGGCTGGTCGGCTGCACATGGGGAGAGGGGGTTTGATTTGTGTGTGTGGAGAGAGAGGGAAAGTTAGATATTATATATGTATGTATATATTATATGTATATATATGTGTATATATATATACAAATGAGAGATATAGATATTTATACATAAAGAGAGATATTTAGGGTGGAGGAAAAATATCAGTGGGTGTATGGGCAGTCATGATGGAGGGTAACATGGAGCTGGGGTTGGGTTCAGTGGAGCCGGGCTGGGCCAAAATGGACTAGGTGCAATAAATAAATTATGTTTAGGTATTTATAATCATGGGTAAATAAGTAGCATGTGGGGACTCAAATAAATGGGACATAAGTGTCATACGGGTAGTAGACTTCGTGTGGGCCATGTCCATATTTTGGGTCGACTAGGCTGGGTTGATGTCGGGTCCCGAAATTAAATTGGAAATTAAATCAGGTTTTACGGTAGATAATTAATTGGCCTAAATTGACCCAAAAGTTGTGCGAAGAAAATGAAGCACAAATTGGAGTGTCTGTGTGGGACACGAAGGTCATGGGTGAAGAGCATCTCGAGTAGATCAGACATGACAAGTTGGTTTCAAGAAAAAGACTAGTCTGGTGCTCCTAAATTAAAAGTCATGGTAACGCGCATATGATGATCAAGGAAAAGAGTGGGAAATCAATTAATAATTTAATGGTCTAATTTGACCCGAACTTGCGTGAAGCCAAAAGAGTACAAGAGAGCAAGTTCAAGTGGGACATGATATATCAAAACGAAGATAATCTCGCCTACTACAAACTTCAAGAAGAAAGTTTCCAGAGACTGGCATCCCTGATGCTCTAGAAATTCAAGTCACGGTAAAGAGCATTAAATCAGATAATAATATCTATTACAACTAATTGAATTATAAAATTAAAAAAAATAAGCCCTAAATTCAGGGGCTTTCTGCCTAAGGCTTCATGCTGGGTAGTTTGGCACTACAAAGAGGCGGTTGCCTCATGCTACAGTAGTATGACACTACGATGAGGTTTCCGGTACGGGGTAAGGCCTCGGCTTTAAGCCATGTCATGGCGATGTATCACCGCAAGGGAAGCGCAAAGCGCTTCATGCCATGTCTCTTTATAATGAACTCACCTATAGTGTATGGACAAAGAGATATCAGGCCATCTCTTGAGGGTAAATTTATAGACGCCCAAAATTATACACTGAAACCAGGCTGGCACAGGGCCTTTAATGTGTAGCCAGAAGCACATGTAACTACATTATGTGAGTGGAAAGAATTTCAGCTATGATACAGAATTCAAGGCTTAGTCCATTCTTGTATTATAGTCTGATTTTTGATCCATACGGGAAGATTCAAGTCGTCAGCGACATCTCTCCTAATGCATGATGGACAGTTACTGTGGGGAACACTTATACCCATATATATAGAGATATGTGGGGGATTATTGGAGTTTTGGTTTTTTTCTTTAGAAAACTTTAGTCCCACATCGGAAAAAATAAAGAGATTGTATCTCCATATATTAGCTTTGGTATTATTGGAGATGCATATGTGGTGTGGAGGTGCACATAGGTTTGCCCTGTGGGGGTTATTTTTCTAATGAAAAAAAGGCTAAAATCAACAATTAAAGCATTCATGCTTTTTGCTCTTGGGAAATTTATTTCCATGGGAGCTAAGCCCCGTAGGGGCTTAGCGACTCGGACTCGGACTCGGGCTCATGGGCTCATGAGGCGTAATGTGGCGTTTTGTTGGCGCACTTTGTACTTAGCACGTCAGCATCGTCGTTAGGCGCATAGTGTGCTTTAGTTGCGCATCGTCGCTAGGCGCATAGTGCGCTCATTGCATGAGCCACTTGCGCAGCCACGTTACACAAGCCCAGTTGCACTGCCCAGGTGCTCGCCCAGGTTGCGCTGGGTTGCGCTGAGTTGCGCGGGTTGCTTGGGTTGCGCTGAGTTGCGCGGGTTGCTCGGGTTGCTAGGGTTGCGCGGGCGCGCTGGTTACGCTGCGTGCGCAGTGCGTGCAGTGCGCACAGTATGCGCAGTTCTGTGCGTGCTCTGTCGTGCAGTGTGCAAGGAGTGCAGGTTGCACGCAGTTGGCGCAACTTGCAGCAGAACGTGTGTATGCATGTTCTAGGCGGTTGCTACATGTTCGGGGTGGTTTTTACCACGTCCCTAACTTTGTGGCAACCGAACAGTTGCTGCAGGGCCTATATAAGGCATCCCCTCTCTCTCAAGGCTAATTACAGAATAGAAAGAGAAGCCACCACAGAAAGTTTACAAGTGTTTTTTTTAGCACAAGTAAACAGAGTAGTCAGAAGTGTTCTTTAACACAGTTCTGATCTTCTAGTAGCCTTCGAGAGAGAGAGGAAAGGTGCAGCACCAGCGTTGCTTTTGCACGGGAGTTCGTGTCCGTCCGAGGAGTCAGAAGAGCCGGAGTGTTCCAAGTTCTCCGACGAACTTGCTGGTTCCTGGAAGCTGTTCGTGTAGGACGAATAAAGCTTTGAGCAACGGTGATCATTCACCCCAGCAGGCCATCTTCCATCTTTTTCCAGTCACCTTCTTCGTTGCTGCCAGTAATTCTGATTGTAACTTCTTTTTAGAAGTACTACGATCGATTGCTGTTGATTACGAAATCTTTTTAGATTCTCGTAATTCAGAATCACCTTCCTTGAAGTGTTGATTTGAAATATTGTTTTTACAATTGTTTTATTTTCTCTGTTTTCCATCGAAAAATTGTGCCCCGGCACCAACAGAAATTTCACAATTTCATTTAAATTCAAAGGTAACCAACTGTCATTTTCATCCGACTCAAAATCATTATGGTAGTTATTTAGTAAATATTCCACTATTTTTTACCACTATTTTGACATGACAATCTTTGATCTTTGAGTGGAACGGAAAAAAAATCTGTTTGAATAGCTAGCTTCAACATTTTTCAACTAGACAGGAACGACCAGTTCATCCCTTGACCTAATTTCTTGTTTCACCTTTCTGCATTTGCATGCTCTAGGGCAACTACTCTATTCTAATCCCATATCATTTGTACTCACTCATGTATCTATGGCTACTGCATCAACCGACCCCACTTCTCCTGTAACTACTATTGAACTGATTTAACAAAGCTACCTGTGAAGCTACCATCTCTATTGCTGGCGAAGGTGATGAAGGTAGTGGCAATTGTTTAAGCTGCAATCCGTGGTGAGCACATCCCAACTGAAGTAGGCCCATTTGGAGAAAGAGCATATGACCAGATCAAGGGTCTCCATGATCAGAATTTTGGTTCCTGCAACAGACATCATGTCAAAAAAATATATGAATTCTTAGTCTTGCATATAACCGAAACGGAGCTGCTACAATGGCATATCGACACGTCGGCCGACGGTCACGTCCGCTGTTACAAACTTCGGACAAAATATCATTTTCGATAACCGAAATTCTGGTAAGGCCGACTGGGTTCAAATAACTAGTTGTTTTAGGATGTAATTTTTTCAATTAATTTCCATATTTATCCTAAATAAAATATGCTTTGTAAGAGGATTTGGTTGGTTTATCTATTCAATAAAATACTCCTATTCTAAAAATCAAACTCTAGATTCAAATCCCTATATCAAAAAAATTAATGCATGAATTTACCCTATCTTCTTTTATTTTTGTTCTTCCGCGTAAAACTCTAATTCCTAAATTTTAAATTAGGACTTGTGCTATCTATAAACTAGATAGCCATGTCTGATTGTATTTTAGACCAAGATCGTTACCTACTTATGATTAAGATTTAGATGTAGATCATCCTTCTGGGAACCCTATAAGCCTCTTCAACATGAAGAAGAATGGCATCATCAGCTGAATAAGATGCTACGTCATGAGTTAGCAAATCTTATCATCCACCAAGATACGAGGGTTCTTTGGGAAGGGTTTCAATAGTGTCTCCGGCATGTCGGGCACCAGGGTGGTAGCCGTAGTGGTCGGCTTATGTCAATAATTGTTGTTGCTGTCATGTCCCGATCCCACAAGATCGAAAGTTGCTACTGGACGTGATGTTGTACACATATAAATTGTACTTGTACAAGACAAGCACTATACATGATCTATAAAACAATCTCAAAGATAAATCATTTCAGTGAAAATAAACTAAAAACATGATAGACACAAGATATATGAAAAATGAATATATTTATTAATAATTTGTAGTGGAATTACAATGGCTCGAAGCCAAATAACAACTTATACAAGCACTCTCTCTCTCTTTCTCTCTCAATATAATGAGATATGGCACAAAGTTTACAACTTTGGAACTATAAAAACAAAGATATTCCATGCATTACGTCCTTTATATTAGAAAACAAATATTCGACTGCACAGCTCGTTTAGCCTAACAAACTCTCCGATGCCTCGGAACGGTACATGTTACTCCTCGCACCTACAAAATTGGGGGAGGTTAATAGATTGCCATGTACTGGTGAGTGGCCTCTAGCCAACCCAACTAAACCAACAAATTGATTAAGTGAGTGCAAGCAAAATAATATGTGATATTTCTAATATTGTCTCAGGATCTGGTAACAATTCATTAACATATAGTGTCCATATGCATAAAAGTGTAACACAACAAAGTTGATCTTACCTAATACTTACCATCCCCTGTTAATACAACAATATCATTCATAATATAAAAGAATGTGTCATAATGCGTGTCCCTACATGAGATGTTTGTTAGCCTTCACAAAATATATAAACGTGTCAAGTGCCAATTCCTTTAAACAAGGCTTACCATATTCTTCTCTGTAAATCAAAAACCTCAGTAACTTCGTAACTTAGTCTACATGAAAGTCACTGGTACCCCAAGCAATCTAAGTCTATAACAACATCCCGTGCCAGTACATCAGCACCGTCCCCCTAGGTTGACCCATTTTCGGTGCCCTAACAACCGTTCGAGAAATAAAACCTTGTGCACAAGTTGTCTACGACTATGCAAATGTATGAACAGTTAAACTACAAACATATGCATGACATGTAACTCGCCTTTTCAAATTTCCAATAAAATTCCTTTTTAGACTATTTCTATTTTATTATTAGTTATTTTATAGGAGTCATGGCAAAAGGGAGGGATAGTTTTGTAATTAAACATTGAATGGTGAGAGTGGGAAGCTTCTACATTATTAATTAGTTATGAGAAATTATTAATTATTCATATGACTAATTCATCATGGGTTAGTTTTAACTAACTAACCAATCTAACCACTTTCTAGCTAACCCCGCCTTCTCCATAACTGTTTAACTAATTTGTAACAAACTCCTAACCGCCATAACAACTTTCTAACAAACCCAACTAACTCCTAACCACTTTTCTTAGTTAAGAAAGGAGTTAGTTAGCAGTTTGTTGAGTTTTCATAATAATTAGATTATTTCTGCAAAACAGAAGTCATTTTTGCAATTAACCAAATTTTCTTCTCCCCTGCCTGTATAAATATCCGACCCCTTGTTCATTTCTCACTCATTCGCGGAATGGAAGGGAAAGGAAATCAATTCCTTGACATTTCCTTTCCTTTGGGAAATTAAGATTTCTATTGATTTTCCTTTCCGATGTTTGGGAATGCCAAGGAATTTGGAAAAGAAAGTGAATACTTGAATGTGGAAAAGTAATTCCTTGCTTGGATGGATGGAATCACTTTCCCCCCTAATTTCCCTTCCTTTGGGAATCGCTTTCCTTTCCTCCTCAATTCCTTTGACACCCAAACATAGGAAAGTAATCACTTTTCTTTCCCACCATGAAGATTCTGCGAACCAAACGAGGCCTTAGCGAAGCTCTGCCGAAATTCTACTGCACCTCTTCTCTTCCTTCTTCCTCCATTCTTCTCTCCACAACCCTAAACTCCAAGGAGCTCTCGACCATAGCAGTAATAGCGGTGCACATGTACATCGAGCCTGTCACTGAGGCTATAGAGGGCAGTGGAGGCTCTATCACCACCAATGCGGCGCTAGACGACGTCCTCTTCTCAAGCAGGCGGTGGAGATTGTTTGCTCCGCCGTGGGGTTGGATCAAGGTCGATTTCTCCACCGCGAGTTTCTTCTTCCTCTTCGACAGAGCTAGCAGCCATGTCAGTAGCACTGCTCAGCAAAGCCACGTCTTTCTCCAATGGGGAAAGACTGTGGCGACCATAGTCGGTGAGTTCTCCACGACGACCGACGAGGTTCGACGACAAGCAGTGGTAAGATCATCACTTTCTTCTTTCCATTGTCCGAACCTTAATTAATTGATCGATTCATGATTGATCTGAGTTTTTGATAGGATGAACATTGAGTAGTGGTGATTACCATTTTCTTCATCACCAGACCGATCAAAGTCTGAATCGGAAGCATGATCGTAAGCGATCATCTCGTAACTATCTTATCTCATTCTTCGATCATCATCAACGGTGAACAGCTGATAAGTGTCTTCTTCTCGTCTCTTCTATTTTGAACGGATCAATCGGATTGAGGCGGACGATGGATCGATCGCATGCCCGGGGTTGCTTTGGCCCGCTAGCTAGCGGGGAAGAAGTCCCTTAAGAAGGCGAATTGCCCAATAGCAATGATCGAACATTTTATAAGTCCCATTCCCAGGAGAAGGAACACACAAATTTTTGAAGGATCAACAGTGATCATCGATCTTGGATGATCGATGGATTCTTTATCACTCGATCGAATCTATCAGTTTTATTTGAGTAGTCGATTCTTGATTTAATTTTTTGAATTATTTTGATGCACTCATTCTAGGCAGAACATTAAACCCGTCCCCTGTTCTTGAGCACCAGGTGTTTGAAGAAGTGTCTCTTGTTGGCCCATTGGTCAACCTGATTTTAATAATTGATCAAACTCTGTCTCGATATATGAAGCTAGTCAGGATGTATCAGACTCTTGGACATGAACAAGAACAGCTATCTACACAGTTCAAGACCGAAGCTATGTTTGCCTGTTCGAGTCTGTATTTCCTTTGAGCAATATATTTTTCATTTTATTGAGTCTAGGAATACGTTGTACACCGAGTCGTACTGGCAAATAGGCTATTCCAAAATGTTTTCAAAATACTTTTAAAAATATCCTTTGTTTTGAAAAACATTCATTTAAACAAAAGCTTTCAAAAACGTTTTCAAAAAGGTTTTCAAAAATCATCAAAAACTAATTTTTAAAAACCTGACCTAACCCTGACAGAACTCGGCCAGAGTTCGGCCAGAGTTCGGTTGGTAGCCGTTTGATTTTTGAATTCTTTTAAACTTGGTCCTCCTGCAGTTGCGGATTTGATCGAGATTTTCTCAAAGAGTTCTGTCCGAATTCTGCCAGAATTCTGTCTTTGGAACTCCTATAAATAGAGAAGGATTTCGATCTTTTCAACTCACTCATTCACTTTCAATCTTCTCTCTATCTAAAGCATTCAGTCTTCCAAAGAGTTTTTCTTGAGCTTTAAATTTCAGATCCCAAGCCAATTACAATCCTCTAGTCGATTTGCCAGTGCGGTACGGTCTAGAAGTTTTCGAGAGATTGTAATCAGAAGGCTTTTTTGAAGAATACCTCTTCACATTTGAAGTTGGACGAGTTCTTCGTATCAAAGCTCGCGTTGTAGAAGTTGCAAGGACTTCGTAAGAAAACTTGTGGTTTACCAATAGTGGATTCAACTGGTAGCAAGAGTTCTACCGACTGGATTAGTCCTCAACAGAGGAAGACCAGTATACATCGCTGTCTTTGCGTTTGCATTCTTATCTTTGCCTTTACTTTACTTAGTTGTGATTATTATTCTGTGATCTTGCTGCTAATATTTTTTAATTAGCAATATTCCGATGCCTACTCTATTCCCCCCCTCTAGAGTATTGTGCTTTACGATTTCGTTCCTACAATTGGTATCAGAGCGGGTGTTACAGGTAAAGCAAGGTAATATTGCAATTATTTATTCATTGTTATATAGATCACAGCACAACACATGGCAAATGTGAAATTCACAAGTAAAGGACAGGCCACAAACAGACCTCCTCTGTTTGATGGTACGAACTATACCTATTGGAAAATACGGATGAGTTTCTTCTTGAAATCACTTGACTTTGATTTATGGTCTATTGTTCTTGATGGCTATCAAAAGCCACCTCGTATAAATGTTGATGGAGTTTTAGTTGAAAAACCCCATATCAGATATACAGAGGAGGAAAAAAAAAGGCCAGTCTTGACGCACGTGCTGTTAACGCTCTATTTTGTGCTTTAGACAGAACTGAATTTAACAAGGTGTCTATCTGCACAACGGCTAATGAAGTATGGACGCTACTTGAAGTCACACATGAAGGCACGACTCAAGTCAAAGAATCAAAAGTCAGCAGACTTACTCAAGAGTATGAGGTATTCAAGATGAAGCCCAACGAAACAGTTACTCAGATGTTCGAAAGGTTCTTGGATATTGTAAATCCTTTGTCCTCCCTAGGCAAAGAGTACAGTAACCATGAAAAGATTCGCAAACTCCTGCGAGAACTTACCAAGAACTAGATTCCAAAGGCTACTGCAATCATTGAAGGGAATGACCTCACAACTATGTCCCTCGAAGTACTCATGGGTAAGCTACTCACTCATGAACTGGAGCTACAAGATTTTGAAGAGCCTGCACCAAAGGAGAAGACGATCGCTTTCAAGGCTCAACACAGAAAAGCTGCTGAAGGTGACTCAGACAGCAGTGAATCTGATGCTGAAGATCAAGCACTCCTAGCAAGAAAATTCAAAAGATTCATACGATATGAGAAGAGAGCCAAAGAAAACAACAGCAGCAACAACTGGTATCAAGATGATGCTGTCTGCTACGGCTACAAGAAGAAGGGACACATGAAGAAGGATTGTCCTACAAACTCATCATCAAGCAAGAAGAGCAACAGGGATAAAAAAGGGAACCTGAAAAGATCAACATCACGGAAGTATGCCAACACCAGCATATGGCATGAAAGTGAAGCCAGCGACTCAGAAGATGAACAATCAAAAGACGCTGCAAATGTATGCTTTATGGCATCCAATCAGGTACCTACTGAACCTGTAGTTGATACTTATGATGACTTCACCTTTAAGCAATTAGGAGATGCCTTCAGTGAACTGATGATTGATTACAGGAAACTGCGTAGCAAGTATCAGACCTCTAAGAAGGTACTCAAAGAGTACAAAGGTGAAATAGGTAGACTTACCGACACACTAGCTGAGGTTAGAAATAATGTTAGTGAGTCTGGTGAGCTTTCTTCTATAAAGCTTTTATAACACGAGACTACCAAGTCATCTGAAGAGAAAGACAAAATTATTGACCAACTCAAAGAAGAACTTTCTATAGAGAAGAAAAGTCTTCAAAGTGCACAAATCAGAATGGAAACACTCACTTTTGATTATACTAAGTTGTATGACACTTCCAAAAGATTGGAAATTAGGTTAGGAAAATAGCCTGAGACTGCTGCTTCCTTCCCTAACACGTGTCACTTACCGAAAAATCAGAACATTCCCAAGCCAAACACTGTCAGACCTAACCCTATCAAACCTTTACCCCAAAAGGTTAAGCCTAAACAGGATTATAGGTATGCTTTCTTCTATACTAGAAAACCTAAACCTACCAACCATGCACACCACTCAGCTTTAAACACTCGACATGCAAAATGTCATTATTGTGGCCTCATTGGTCATATTTCATCTGCATGTAGAATCAGAAAGCTTGTTGATTTAAATATTTATGCTTGGATACCAAAAGCTAACATTTCAGGACTCTACAAGAAATGGGTACCAAAAGTTTTATCTGCAAACTGTTTTGTAGGTGTAACACCTTTCACATGCTAGAAGCAAATGGATCCTCGACAGCGGTTGTTCACGGCAAATGACCGGTGACGCTACACTATTTGCAACACTATCGAAGAAAAAGAAGGAATGCTATGTCTCCTTCGGTAATAATTTGAAAGGGTATATTATTGGTATCAGTGATGTTGGTAAGTCTCCCTATCATGTTATTAAAGATGTCTGTCGGGTTACCGAGTTGAAACATAATCTACTCAGCATAAGTCATTTGGCTGATCATGGTTATGGCATAAACTTTGGCAAAGACAAATGTATTATAGTTGATAGCTCAACTGGTAGTACTATCTTTGAAGGTATCAGGGAAGACAACATATATGTTTTCTATTTGTTGGAAGAAACTAACATTTCAGGTAGATGCTTAATGGCTAAAAGCGATGAGAGTCATCTGTGGCATATGAGACTCGGTCACGCAAATATGGACACAATATCAAGATTATCCACAAAGAAGCTAGTACGCGGTTTACCGGATATTACATTCAAGAAGGATTCGGTATGCAGCCAATGTGAAAAGAACAAAGCTACCAGATCCATATTCAAGTCAGTAAACGCAGTATGTACTACTAGACCTCTACAATTACTTCATATGGACTTATTTGGTCCTAGCAGAGTTGCTAGCCTCGGAGGTAAACTTTATGCTTTTGTAATTGTAGATGATTTCTCTAGATACATGTGGGTATACTTCTTGACACGCAAGTATGATGCATTATCCGAATTTGTCGCCTTTTGCAAGAAAGTTCAGAATAAAAAAGGTTACATGATCACTCGTATAAGAAGCGATCATGGAGGCGAATTCGAGAATGCAGAGTTTGAGCATTTTTGTGACACACACGGTTTTGTACACGAGTTCTCCTGTCCTAGGACTCCACAACAAAATGGAGTTGTGGAACGTAAGAACAAAACTCTATCCGAAATGGCTAGAGTGATGTTAAACCAGTTTAGTCTACCCAACTATTTCTGGGCTGAAGCTGTCAATACAGCTTGCTTTGTTCTCAATAGAGTTCTAATTCGACCCAAATCAAAGAAGACTCCATTTGAGTTATGGTTTGATAGAATTCCATCAGTTTCTTATTTTAGAATATTTGGCTGTAAATGTTTATTCTTAATACAAAAGACAATTTGGAAAAGTTTGACGAAAAGGCCGATGAAGGTATATTTTTAGGTTATGCGACCAAGAGCAAAGGATACAGAGTCTTCAACAAACGAACCATGATCATCGAAGAATCAATCAATGTCACTTTTGATGAATTGAATCAAATGACTATCGATGACAATGATGAAGATACATCTGTACCCAGCTCAACTCCAGCTTATTCTCAACCCAGCTCAGCACTAGCTGATCCTCCTAGAGAAGATCCAGGAACCAGCTACCTTCAGAGTCTGCCGAAAAGATTAAAATTTACGGCTGATCATCCAAAGGATTTGGTAATTGGTGACATTACCAAAGGTGTAAGTACTCGTACATCCAGTAGAGATATTGTTTCTAGCGTTGCATTTATTTCACAGCTTGAACCAAAAACTATTGATGAAGCATGTAGTGATAATTTTTGGATAGATGCTATGCAAGAGGAATTAAACCAATTTAAACGGAATCAAGTTTGGGAACTTGTTCCCAAGCCTATTGATCGTCCGGTCAATGGCACCCGTTGGGTATTCCGAAATAAACTTAATGAGAATGGTTTAGCGACTCGTAATAAGGCTCGACTCGTAGCTCAAGGATATAATCAAGAAGAAGGTATCGACTACGATGAGACTTATGCCCCAGTTGCGAGATTAGAATCCATTCGCATATTATGTGCATTTGCATGTTTTCATAATTTCAAACTATTTCAAATGGATGTCAAGAGTGCATTTTTAAATAGTTTTATTAAAGAAGAAGTTTTTGTAGCACAACCTCCAGGTTTCACAGATTTTAAAAACCCTGATCATGTTTTCAAGTTGAAGAAAGCTTTGTACGGTTTGAAACAAGTCCCTCGTGCTTGGTATGATCGTCTAAGGTCTTTCCTACTTGACAACGGTTTTTTCAAAAGGCAAGGTTGACACTACACTTTTTATTAAGTCCTTTAATGGTAAGCTTCTTTTAATACAAGTCTATGTAGATGATATCATATTTGGATCTACTGATGAATCTCTGTGTCAAGAATTTTCTAAGTGTATGCAGAATGAGTTTGAGATGAGCATGATGGGAGAGCTGAAATTCTTTTTCGGATTACAAATCAAACAAACTGACAATGGGACGTTCATAAATCAAGCCAAGTACACAAAAGATTTGCTAAAGAAGTTTGATCTGGACAATGTCAAACCTATTGGCACTCCGATGGCAACTTCAACAAAGCTTGATATTGATGAACAAGGCAAGCCGGTCGACACACGTAAGTATCGAGGTATGATCGGTAGTTTACTTTATTTAACTGCTAGTCGTCCAGATATAATGTTTAGTGTTTGCCTGTGTGCACATTTTCAAGCTAATCCAAAGGAATCACACTTGTGCGCAGTTAAGCATATCTTTCGATACCTTAAGGGCACTTCTTCTGTTGGCTTGCGGTATCCCAAAACTAAGTCCTTTGACCTTACTGGTTATTCGGATGCAGATTTTGCCGGATGCAAAGTTGATAGAAAAAGTACCAGTGGCACATGTCATTTCTTAGGCAAGACTTTAGTCTCATGGTTTAGTAAAAAGCAAAATTCTGTAGCCCTATCAACAACAGAGGCTGAGTATATCGCCGCAGGACGTTGTTGTGCTCAGATTTTGTGGATGAAACAAACCTTGGAAGACTATGATTTATTTTATACACATATTCCCATTTTCTGTGATAACACGAGCACTATTAATTTGACTAAAATCCTGTATGTCATTCTCGTACTAAATATATCGAGATTAGACATCATTTTCTTAGAGATCATCATCAAAATAGAGATTTTGACCTTGTATACATAGATACTGAGAATCAATTAGCTGACATTTTACAAAACCTCTAGCGGAAGATCGTTTCAATTATTTACGTCGAGAATTAGGAATTTTGGACGTCAATAATATTAATTAATTTTGTTTTATGATTATATTTCAAATACGCAAAAAACTGTGTTAGAGACAAGCCAATAAAGAGTCTGTCTGTCACCACAACTACGGTTGAAGCGAAGCGGTACTTAAGAGTTCCCCGGTGAACCTCCGCCAGCTGGGACAATACTCCTACAGCTAATCTGAAACAGTCGCTGTGTAATGATATTTAATCTATAAAATAATATTAATTATGTTAATTGAAGGTTAAAATTACTAATCTTTGAATTAAATATTTGAAATGAGCCAATGAAAAATAAAGTGTTCCAAACCAAACCCAGGCGAATTCGGCCAGAAGTCGGACCGAATTCGGCCCGAGTTCGGTTGAGGGTGTCAGGTTATATAACAAGAACCTAAGAGCCTTTCTTCCTCATTGCTTCCAAACCACATCACAGCAGCAAGCAGCCGCACGAGGAGAACCCCAAACCCTAGTTCTTCACCACCCATTTTCTTCCAATCCAAGTAGTGAAATCGATCCAAACTTTGGATTCGTGCGGAGTTCTTTATTCTCTACAACATACTCCAATCTCGGGAGGTATAACTCCTTGTTTCCTCTCCGTTCAATTTTATGCTATTTTCTTTTATTTGCACAAATGGCACCCAATGGATTCAACCCCTTTAAGAGGAAGAAGACAACCAACCCAAGTGAGGAAGGTTCATCTTCGGATCCACCCACTAATTCCCTATTTTCGCCCATCCAATCTAGCGACGGTGCGTTCGATGGGTTTTACTTTCAAACCCTAGACCAAGCCTTACTGTGGTATGGAGACTTCTCCATGAGATCCATATGCACAGGCGCACCCATCAAGTGGACTGTATTTCCTGATCATCGTCATTTCTTTGAGGCATTAGGGTTACAGCATTTTGTTAAACTCTGTTTTCCCGTAGCAACTAATGCCATTAGACTGTTTTACTGCAATATCATATTAAACACTTTTGATGTAAGCACACGTGTTGGAGGATTAGATATCAATTTCAATGATGTTCTCTTAGCAGAGATCCTTGGTATTCCCAACGAAGGTGAACCGCTTGTTGACATCACTGAGTTTGATTTCCCCGAAGGCACGACACTTACTAGTTTCAAAGCGGAACTCTGTGCACCTGATGGAGTTCGCTCTAGAAAGTTTAAGGCAAACAACTTGAACTTGTTTAATTATGAATTGCACCGTATCATTTATTCCACTCTCCTTCCGAAATCTACTTCGAAGGATGATGTCACGTCTCTTGAATTATCTGCTATGTATCACATTCTTAAGGGGATTCCATTTTCTGCCCCTAAGACCATTATTCAGATGATGGGACGTTATCGTACAAGAGATAGAAATCTCTCTTATGTGATGATTCTCCCACGCATCTTCCAGCGTTTCGACATTAATTTATCTATTTGTACTCAAGACCCTGAGCCCAAGTTTCTCAAGTTATCTCGTCGCAGTATGACTGCATCTGCTTCTCTTACCGCTCCTGCTACTGCTCCACCACCTCCACCTCCTCAGTAGTATGCTATGACATTTGAGGGCATACACCAGCACCTTTCAGATTTGCACGTCTCGATAACGGACATGGCTCGCGAACGTGAATTTTGCGACGTCACCCGTTATCAAGCGATTGCAAATTCCTTAGCTGATCTTCGTTTCGCCTAGACTGGACATTCAGCCGGTTCCATCCCTAGAGATCCAGCTTTCTCTGGTTACCGCTGTGAGGATGAGGCTGTTCATGCCTACTTCCAGCCCGATAACGCATATGATTGGTACCGTTCTGACCGTGCTCCTCCTCGTGATTATGTCGGTGAGTTTTATACTGGCGCTCCTCCTCACCCTTCTGGCGCGGGTACCTCTGGAGCTGGTCCTTCTGGATATGCTGATGATGACGATGATGATGATGAGGAGTTGTGATATATTTCTTTTTGAGACTTAGACATTATCTACTGTACACTTAGAAATGCTCCGACATTCCAAGTTTTTCTAATCTTTTTAGACTTTATTATCAGTATTTTTTGAGGACTTGTAATGGATTTGATTTATTTGATGTCATCTGAACATCTTTATCTGCATCTTTATTGGTTTATGATTCACATCAGTTTATTTACTTAGCATTTATTTATCTGCTTCTCACTATAAACTGCCTGTGATATAATTCTTTGTTTATTATAAACTGTCTGAATACAAATACATGCCTGTGATGTTATGTAAATTTTTTTACCATTTCCATCATTTATCATGATTATTTTTTTGTGTTTTCTTTACTGTTTGTTATTTATGCATTGATTGCGGGGGAGTTTTTTTTACTCTTTTGCAATTATTTTGCTAAGTGACAACGGGGGAGAAAAAAATAAAGATCTAACATTTCTTTTGAGAAAATACAGGACATGAACAATTTTTGATTTTATTTCAAGCTTAAATGTTATATCATTCATAGTTTATCAATTATCAAAATGGGGGAGATTGTTGGCCCATTGGTCATATGGTCAACCTGATTTTAATAATTGATCAAACTCTGTCTCGATATATGAAGCTAGTCAGGATGTATCGGACTCTTGGACATGAACAAGAACAGCTATCTACACAGTTCAAGACCGAAGCTATGTTTGCCTGTTCGAGTCTGTATTTCCTTTGAGCAATGTATTTTTTATTTTATTGAGTCTAAGAATACGTTGTACACCGAGTCGTACTGGCAAATAGGCTATTCCATAATGTTTTCAAAATACTTTTAAAAATATCCTTTGCTTTGAAAAACATTCATTTAAACAAAAGCTTTCAAAAAGGTTTTCAAAAAGGTTTTCAAAAATTATCAAAAACTAATTTTTAAAAACCTGACCTAACCCTGACAGAACTCGGCCAGAGTTCGGCCAGAGTTCGGCCAGAGTTCGGTTGGTAGCCGTTTGATTTTTGAATTCTTTTAAACTTGGTCCTCCTGCAGTTGCGGATTTGACCGAGATTTTCTCAAAGAGTTCTGCCCGAATTCTGCCAGAATTCTGTCTTTGGAACTCCTATAAATAGAGAAGAATTTTGATCTTTTCAACTCACTCATTCACTTTCAATCTTCTCTCTATCTAAAGCATTCAGTCTTCCAAAGAGTTTTTCTTGAGCTTTAAATTTCAGATCCCAAGCCAATTACAATCCTTTAGTCGATTTGCCAGTACGGTGCGGTTTAGAAGTTTCTGAGAGATTGTAATCAGAAGGCTTGATTGAAGAATACCTCTTCACATTTGAAAAGTTCTTCGTGTCAAAGCTCGCGTTGTAGAAGTTGCAAGGACTTCGTAAGAAAACTTGCGGTTTACCAATAGTGGATTCAACTGGTAGCAAGAGTTCTACCGACTGGATTAGTCCTCAACAGAGGGAAACCAGTATACATCGCTGTCTTTGCGTTTGCATTCTTATCTCTGCCTTTACTTTACTTAGTTGTGATTATTATTCTGTGATCTTGCTGCTAACATTTTTTAATTAGCAATATTCCGCTGCCTACTCTATTCACCCCTCCTCTAGAGTATTGTGCTTTACGATTTCGTTCCTACATCTCTAAGGAGTTTTGATACCCCATTGTGTCATAATCGGACACGGGGATGCTCATATCTAACACGGCTGACATTTCTTGATCGAGATTATAGTCCTTGGAATCATCACAGGTAATTCTTTTGTATTATCGAATACTCTATTATAACCGGGTTTATTGTACCGGACACATTGACTTCGTATCCACTGGACTGACACATATACTTGTATCTCCCATAGAGCCAGGGCTCGGGTGACTCAAGATACCTCTGTGTCGTACCCTTGAGTCCAAGGAAGACACTGTGAATCGCAGGAAGCTTGAATTCAAAATGAACTCATATGGGGGTGTATAGCAGCAAACTGGTAGAGTATCTGAACATTTGGGCTAGCTGTTGGGCTCGAGATTATGGGCTACGCATTTGGGCTTAAGCATGTTTAGTTATAAATATAAGATGGACCTATTGTCATGACCCGCATCCGGATATTCGGGCACGAGTACGCACCCCACGCCCAGCCTACGCTGCAGTATCGACGGTAGAACACTGTCAAGTACCGAGTAAATTTCTACAACATTTATTTGATCTACAATAACGACATGTACTCAAATCACATAGATATGAATAAAAAGGATAGTAGTAACACTAGATCATCCAGAATCTATAAAGATCATACATATCAAGAATGTATTAGAGACAAATTCGATAACGAACATAAAACTAAATAAAGAAATAATGGCCTAGAGCTATCAGAGGTCAACTTACGATCAATAGAACTTTGGGATATGTCTCAGCTAGCATCGTCATGTAGTCCGAGTATGTGGAGCATAACAACTCCTAAAAATATGGTTATCTAGTCAGGATTAGAACCAAGTACATAAACTAATATCAGTTCTATTAAGTTGACAAAAGCTATAATTAACAGTAAGCAATGAAAAAACAAGAAGGGTAAGTAAAACTGAGCAGTAAAAAGTATAGAAAAATCATGTAAGCATGTCAGGGTAACAATGTACTGTAAGTAATCATGTGTATACGGTGTAACAACATGTAATATCTAGAATAGAGAATGTACTACTAAACAATGCCTTGAGATATTAGTTTATTATGTGATCGACTTAGGATAAAGATCATGCTATTCCATATGATCGCCTATGCACAATTATAAGTATAGGTAAAATTGGAATCAGGCCGACCATACATGGAAAGATATGCACAAGTACAAGTAAGGTTAGGCTATACCTTACGTTTGGCGAAGGTGAGCTATGCACAAGCATGTAGTTCAAAAATGATCACCTAATATACTAATACCTCCCCATCCCCCGACTAGTATATAATGGATCCAACCATGGTACACTACGACACGAGATTCTCTAAGAGGTTAGCAAATTTTCTTAGGAATCAGTGTCACAAGTACAATAATAATAATAAGAGCAAGAACAAGACATGTACGAGTATACCAGGATAACCAGGAATAACATCTCATCACGGGATCCGAGATATACTAATCCGTGTACTCTTGTGTCAGGAATAAAACATAACACTACAAACTGATATCATAGAGACTATCAAGATAATGAAAACTATCGAAGAATGTACTTACCTCAATTTAGTTGGAGTCGACGTGCATGACACGAACGTGTCTGTACGAAATAGGTACGATACTATGCTCCACAAGATGGTCCCAAATGATGGCACATGCAATTCCATTGAGTCCAAAATAGTCCAAATAGTCTAGTTTGGTATATAGATGTCCAAAAATCAGAGTTGGCACGATTATCGAATCAAGAATTAGGAAACGACTATAATAGTCGCAACTTATGATTTTAAGGAAAGTGCATAACTAATACGTATAACTATCTTAAAAATCATTTATAATATATATATATATATATATATATATATATATATATATATATATATATATATTTGAAAACCTAGAAAATTATTTTGGGTCTCTAAACCCAAAATAATTGGTAAAATACAATTGTATTAGAGAAAATACTATAATATTATTTTAGGTTGCTAAATCAATTGAAATAGAATTTAGACTTATTATAAGTAATATATATTTTGGTTACAAAATACCCCTTCCAGGGTTTATTTATCATTATATATATCTTAAATAAACAATCTATATAACTAATATTGAAAGGTTAACAATATATATATATATATATATATATATATATATATATATATATATATATATATATATATATATATATATATACCCATTATACACTTTCCTAAATATCATTTATATACATATACCTATAAATTATTCTAAAATAATCATATATACAAATATATTAATACACACTTACACATATGTATATATACCAAATGTGCATGGGCTAAAAGTCCAACCTATGAATTCCAGTCCAATAAGCAGCCAAAATAATAATGAAAACCATTTCTATAAAGCCCCAAACATTTTCGGTGATAAAATATGTAGGCCAAATAATAGTTGGCCAAAATGAGTTTATTAAACCCATAGCCTATTTAAAACCCAATCCAATATCAACCTAACCCTAAACCCATATTAAAGAGAATAATAATAATAACAATAATGCTATAATTAAAATCCCTAGTCATATATAGTTATTAATATCAAATGACATTAATTAAAAAACCCTAATCTTATTATTAATTAACAATAATAAAATTTATTACAAGATTTAATAGACAACAGGGGGGTCATCCAGTTGTTCATACTAAAATCCCTAAACCCAATTTAGAAGGCAGTAGAAAGAGGGGGTTGTCACTTCCGTTTTTCGTTTTACATATTTTTAGTATACGTGTACGAATTTCTGACAATTGTCAGACGGCCCGTGTTTTGACTTGTCCTATTTAGCTTGATCCTGGTTTAATCTTGCCTTAGTTTATTTGGTTTGGTTCAACATGACTTGACTTGACTTGGTTTATTTTGGTTCATCTGGCTTGGCTTGGCTTGGTTTGGTTTATTTTGGTTTGAGATGAGAGGGGTTGCTATATATGTCAACTTTTCTCTCTCTCTCTCTCTCTTCATTACTCTTCTTCTTCTTCTTCTTCATCTTTTTCTTCTTCTTCTTCATTACTCCTCCTACCCACCCAAGAAACCCTAGACAAGAGCAACTTGCTTTATGATGGATCTGCCATTTTTATTTTCCATTTTCTTCTTTACTTGATTCTAAGCCTCTTTAGAACTTGGCATTTTTGGTTTTGATGGATGAATTTTTGTAGATCTAAGTTATGATCTTATCTAATTTATCTAGATTTTGATCTAGTAAAGCTTAGTATTTCCTAAAACCAGCCATCCCAGGCTGTAGGAAATCTCGTTCTATGCAGTTTAGACCCTTGGAAGTCTCAATTTGGACTTATTTGAGAAAGTTATGGTCATGGCAAGTTTTTGGAACTTCTATGGCTGAACTTGCTATTTGGGGACGACGAACCCCATGTGCCGAAACCTCCATGCGCTCAGGAGGCCATGCGCCGAGAGGTCATGCGCCATGAAGTCCCGACAACGCATCTTTTGACTCCGAGCGTGTCATGTGCGTAGATTTCATACGTGCATGTACTGAAGACGCATCGTGAGTCTCCCATTGTGGTGCGCCTATATCTTGCCATGTGCCTATATCTGGCTATGCGCCTCTTTGGCCATGCGTCTATATCTGGCCATGCGCCTATATCTCGCTATGCACTACTAAAATATGGCATATTTTTTACGAACTTAGCGACTCCATGAAAGGACGTCGCTAATTTTTGAAAATTCAGCGACGTAGAAATGTGACCTCGCTATTCGTCGCTGATGGCGACTACTTGTAACGCCCGTAGGTCGTATTACGTATTTTTGGTATACGTGTACATATTTTGACTCATATTACGTGTTTCATTGCATGATTTATTTTGGCATTTCAATTGCTTGGTTTGGGTTCGGTTGGGTTCAGTCTGGTTGGGCTTGGTTTGAGTTAGTATGCAAACCCCTACCTACCACCATTCCCCATTTATTAACCCAACAACCCTTCTCTCTCCTCATTCATTTTCTATTACTACTCTTCTTTCTTCTTCATTTCTCCACCGACCACCTGCAGTAGGCAAGTGCAACTTACTTCATGAGGAACTCAAATTTTGTTGTTCCATTGTCTTCCTCACAAGATTCTAAGACACATTAGTACTTAGCATTTTTAATTTCTGTGGCTCATTTCATGTAGATCTGAGTTTTAGTATTATTTATCTTCATGGTTTTGATCTACTGGACTTGGTTGTTTTCGAAATGGGGAGTTCCATGTGGTGGAAATTTAGATTTTACGCAAGTTTGGCTCTTGAATGGCTAGGTTTCACTGAGACTCGACCGAGATGAGGCTTTCTTGAGCTTTTACGTCTGCTTGTACCGGTCTTGGGGAGAAGATGCAGTTTTACGCACACGTTCTTACGTGCTAGCGTTGTATTTAGTTTTTATACACACATTTTACGTGCCCGCGTATTAATTACCCTTTACGCACACGCATTTGCGTGCCAGCGTAATCGCTTCTACGCCGAGTTCATTCGAACTCTACGCAGGGGCTACTCTGCCTGGGTGGAGTGCTTGCTCGCGTAGAGTGTTTGCTTGCATAGAGTCTCGCCTGCATGCGGCTTTGCTAGCGTAAAGCGCTTGCTCGCGTAGAATCCCACCCACCTGCTCTCTTGCTCGCGTAGAGCTGCCTATCCTTATGTCTTGCCCGCGTAGAGCTATTTTACGCTCGGGGTCTCTTAGGCCTAGCGTAGTCTTGCTCGCGTAGAGACTTTGAGTCCCTATGGCGTGCACCATTACCCTTTTTATCCTTACGCCTTTTTTTGTGAACTTGATAATCACGAATTTACTTAATATGACTGGAATGATAATTGTACATGGCATGGTATGGCAAGTAACTGACATGACGTGACATGAAGAGACATGACAAGTAAGCCTGATGGAAACTATTGAAAGCTGTTGCGACGGCTAGCATGATATGACAAGAATGAATGGCCTGGACACCGTGGACGATTGTGTTTGTACAAGTGAACCAGTATCGTCTTGCATCATGTCAAGGATAGGGACCCCTGAGTACTACGGTCAGGGGTACCTACTTAAACTGACTAAGGCTAATAACTAGAATAATCTATTAGTCATGAAGAGATTTTCCAGCTACAGGCAATCCCGTTATCTGGGTGCCCTATTATGGGATCTGTAGCCTGCCATCGAGTAGGGCACATTTTCAGCATACTGTCGTATGTTGCATTCTTCAAACAACTTAAGGGTACATGTGTTCTTTGGACAATGTACCCACATGAATTCAACCCCTAAATTACGTCCGGATAGCCTGGATGGTCTGCAGGGCTTGTTGCTGTGGAATAATCTCATTGCATCTTGCTATTAATTAGGCATGTGATAACCCTAGTTAGTTAAAGTATCAAGTCATACTCATTGCGTGGCCATGATTGATTGGATGGAGTCAAATCCAACCTAGTATTATCCTGATCCTGTACAAGATCGTTAGTATGACCGAAATGCTTGTGCTTACTTTATCGATAAATGGTGGAAAAACCAAGTTCCGTTCAGATGAAGGGTTACAACCCGGTCCTTGTTTGGTTCACGGGTTGTAACTTCGTTATCTGAATAGTCCCATGGTTATCTTATCGTATATCATCACGATTTTTCATATTTCCAGTCTTCTATTATATAATTATGTTTGTGCTAATTGCTGGTTTAGTTCTTAAGTGAAGCCTTCTTTGTGGCACTCGCTCTTTCTGGGATCTGACCCAGCTGGTTTTGTATGGCCAGATATCGGAGCGGCTCCAGAGGATCTCCCTATCCTCCAGCCAGATGGTGACCACCAGGCGTAACCCTGGCAACGAGTGGATTTTATTTTGCTCTCCCATTCTATTATAAAATATTCTTTTGAGGCGTTTAGCCGACGAGCACATGTTAGCTCGATTGTACTTTACTTACTGTCTGCTTACGGGCAGTAGCATGATGAACAAATCCTAGGGTTGATCATGTATGACTGAAACTCTTGCTAGTCTTCATATTTTGTGTGACTAGCTTCATGATCATCCAAATATGTAATGTATGGGATGCCTTACTATTGTATATTTGGTGTTCTGACATCTTGTATCTATTACTACTTGCTTGAGATTGAGACAATAGGCTTGTTCATGACCATAAGAGACTGATGGCTTATAGTTAAACCCTCATGTATCTAGACAGTCGTGATCGTATAGCGAGGTAGGTTGCACTTTTATATACGTAGCTGGCTATGTCCGCCCTCGCTCTCCAGTGTTCTAGTTTGTGGGGCGTTACATGGTTTAAGTGGTGGCCCATGCAGGTCTTGTGAATCAAGATATATGGCGGTTTACCGAATAGATGTCTTAATCAGCACTCGTCCTTGATCTCTGCTCGTACCCTCTAAATCCCTGAAATCTTAACCTGATGACAAGCTTGTATCTTTGATCTGTCGTGGTCCTTCCTTATTGTTCCATGTGTCGTCTTCTTCAGCGGCACTGTTCCTGGACCTGCCAATCAACCGAAAGGAGCTCAACGAGTACTCCTTCAACAAGAGGATCAAGCTCAGCACTCAGAAGCAGCTTCCTGAGTCATGCTTCCCGAAGATCCAGAACCCCCAGTACAGCCAGCCCAGCCTGTGAGGCAGGATGAGGGAGTCTTGGTCGGACTTACCAGGGAGTTGCTTGCATCACAGGATCTTCGAGGTGATGCATTGCACCAGACTGTACAAGATGCTTTGAACAGAGGTGGTCATCAAGGTAACAGTGCGACCAACAGCTTTAAGCGTTTGAACCCTCCCTTCTTCGATGGTAGCAAAGATGCTATAGTTGCAGATGCTTGGCTACAGGATACTGAGGTTATTCTAGAAGCAGCCAGGACCCCAGATGATGAGAAGGTGGCCGTGGTACGCCTACTAGCCCACAGCTGGTGGGCGGCACAGGCAGTTGGATTAAGGGCACCTATTGCATGGACAATATTCCGTGAGAGATTCCAGACCAAGTATTTTGATGCTGTAGCTCGGTACGATCTACAGATGAGGTTCACTAATTTGAAGAAGATGGACAGGACGGTCAATGGATATGCGATCGAGTTCTCTAGGCTTAGTCGGTTTGCTCCCACCTTGGTGGCGACCGAGTTCGACAGAGCTCAGCGATTTCAGCAAGGATTGTACCTAGATATTTTAGGCGGTGTAGAGCAGTTCGAGCATCAGACTTTTGATGCAGTATTGAGAGCAGCTATGAGGCATGAATATACCTCTTAGAGGATTGTGGACCGGACCGAAAGTCGGAAACGATCTCATGGCCAGATGAACCAGTCTTCAGCACCAGCCACGGCAGCCAGGGCTTTGACCATTGGAGCTCCGAGGCGGGCGGCTTCCGTTGCGTCGATTCAGCATTCGACCCTGGCATATCCCCAGCAGCAGCAGAAGTAGTCTTCCGTAAAGGGTTGCACTCATTGTGGAAAGTCAGGACACGTGGTGTCAGAATGTCGCAGACCACAGTATTTGTGCCTGGTTTGTGGGACACCGGACCATAGGATTGGGAACTGCCCGAACAGGGGAGTTCATCTTCATCAACTTTTTCTAGTCCCTCGGTTAGGGGGCCAACCCTAGTACCAGTTCAGCAGCAGCAGCAGTACCCGTTTCTGAGGCCCTTGCCGCCTCAGGCCCAAGTATTTCAGCAGCAGAACCTCCAGCAGTATGAACAAGTCCAAGCTCATACCCAGAACCGCCAGAGAGGTTTCCAGCAGAGGGGACCAGCACCCCGAGGGCACGGTCAAGTAATGGTTTTTACCGTGGAGGAGGAGTTAGCATCAGGTGGGTAGTGGCAGGTACTATTCTCGTCAACTCCTTTCCAATATCAGCATTGTTTGATTCTGGTGCATCGCATTCATTTATCTCTGCATGATTCGCGACACGGATAGGGCTGGATCCCGAGTCATTATCAGTAAGGCTCAATATACTTACTGGTATCAAACTTGTGGGAGTAGATAGAGTATTTTTCTCGTATCGGATCGTAGTTAGCGGTAGAGAGTTTTTCGCTAGGTTGATAGCATTCCCGATGGCCGATTATGATGCGGTCTTAGGGATGGATTGGTTGAGGGACCAGTATGCTAGAATAGATTGCCATATCGGCAAGATTATTTTAGTATTCCTGGTGATCCATAATTTTTATTTTTTCGAGGCGGGATAGAGCCTTCTCCTCCAGCATTCGGATGGCAGTTGCAGCGACAGTCCAGTTTTCCAGAATTGTAGAAGAGTTTTTCGATGTTTTCCCTGAAGAGCTTTCAGGTATGCCACCAGAGAGAGAGATCGAGTTCACCATAGACTTGATCCCCGGGTCAGCCCCGGTGTCAAAGAGAGTCTACTGGATGGCGCCGTCAGAATTGGAGTTCTTGTATAAGATGATTGAGGAACTCAGGACCAAGGGATTCATCCGTGCTAGTGGATCACCTTGGGGAGCCCCAATGCTTCTTGTGAGAAAGAAGGATGGTACGTCCAGATTATGTGTAGATTATCGTACCTTGAACTCAGTGACAATCAAGAACAAATACACTCTTCCGAGGATAGATGACTTGTTTGATCAACTCAAAGGGGCGTCCATATTTTCGAAGATTGACTTGCGGTCAGGATACCATCAGATCAGAGTTAGAGAGCAGGACATCTCAAAGACGGCTTTCAGATCTAGATATGGGCATTGGAAGTTCTTTGTTACGCCATTTGGAGCAACCAATCCGTCGGCTGTATTTATGGACCTCATGAATTATATCTTCATGCCTTATTTGGATCAGTTCGTGATTGTGTCATAGACGACATCCTGGTCTACAACAAGAGTGAAGCTGAGCATGAGCAGCATCTCAGAGTTGTCCTCCAGATTCTCAGAGAGCACCAGTTTTATGCGAAGTTTAGTAAATACGAGTTCTGGCTCGATCACATTTCATACTTGGGTCATATCATCACCAGAGGAGTAGTAGAAGTGGATCCCCAGAAGATTGTGGCTATTGAGACGTGGCCAGTACCGAGTACGGTTGCAGAAGTTCGCAGTTTTCTTGGCTTGGCCGGCTACTACCGACGATTTATTTCAGACTTTGCACGAATTTCAGCACCTATGACCCAGTTGACCTGCAAGGATGTGCAGTTTGCTTGGACCGTAGAATATCAGGAATCTTTTGAGAAGTTGAAGCGAAGCTTGATGATGGCACCCATTCTCACGCTTCCAGATGGGACCGGGGGATTCTCAGTGTATTGTGATGCTTCAGGCAGAGGTTTGGATGTGTTTTGATGCATTATGGGAAGGTAATAGCTTATGCATCAGGTCAACTTCGTGATCATGAGAGGAATTATCCGACCCACAACTTGGAACTGGCAGCAGTAGTGTTTGCACTTAAGCTTTGGAGACACTACTTGTATGGAGATAGGGTGGAGATT
This sequence comes from Iris pallida, assembly GCA_029216955.1. NCBI lineage: Eukaryota > Viridiplantae > Streptophyta > Magnoliopsida > Asparagales > Iridaceae > Iris > Iris pallida. Next base: position 28,209,818 of record JANAVB010001800.1, read on the forward strand.
TTCACCGACCACAAGATCTTGAAGTATGTGTTCACCCAGAAGGAATTTAACATGCGTCAGAGGAGATGGCTAGAGCTGCTTGTGGATTATGACATCAACCTGCAGTATCATCCTGGGAAGGCCAACGTTGTTGCAGATGCATTGAGCAGGAGAGCCGGAGTTTATTTTCTAACAGCAACCAGAGTTATTAGCAGATCTTCAGAAGATGGATATAGAAGTTGTCCTTCCTACCAATGTAGCATTGATGGCCAGTCTGCAATTTTAGTCTAGTATAGTTGATAGGATCAGGTTAGCTCAGTCAAAAGATTCCAAGCTTCAATGACTCAGAGCAGAGTGTGAGGTAGGACGAAGATCAGAGTTATGTGTCCATGAGGATGGTACACTTCGACATGTGAGGCGTCTTTGTGTACCCAGTGGAGATATCAGGCAGAAAGTCATGGCAGAAGCTCACAGTTCTCGGTATTCGATTTATCGGGCGGTACGAAGATGTATCGCGATATCCGGCAGCATTTTTTGTTGAATGGTATGAAGAGGAAGATAGCTCGGTTTGTCTCTCGGTGTTTGGTTTGACAACAAGTTAAAGCTGAACATCAGAGACCGGCTGGACTTCTTCAACCTTTGCCGATCCCAGAATGGAAGTGGGAGCATATGACCATGGATTTCATGGATTACTTAGGTCCCCGGCTGGTAGAGATGCTATTTGGGTTATTATAGACAGGCTCACGAAGGTGGCTCACTTTCTCCCGTTCAGAGTTGGCCAGTCGACGGCTCAGCTAGCAGAGATGTACCTCAGGCAGATCGTCAGATTACACAGTATACCAGTCAGTATTACCTCGGACAGAGATTCAAGATTTATGTCGTACTTTTGGCGTAGTCTGCAAGAGAGTTTGGGAACTCACCTCCAGTTCAGCTCAGCTTATCATCCGCAGATAGATGGTCAGTCAGAGCGTACCATACGAACCTTGGAAGATATGTTACGATCTTGTACACTGACTTCCGTGGTTCATGGGAAGATCACCTGCACCTGGTGGAGTTCTCGTACAACAACAGTTTCCAAGCCAGTGTCTAGATGTCACCTCCAGTTTTCAGAAATATGGTATTTTTGTCATTTTACATTTTTGAATATTTTTGAAATTTATTTTATTATTTATGATATTATTTTGGGGTTGAAATTTATTTTATTATTTATGATATTGTTTTAGGGTTATTTGAGTCTGGTTCGAATTTTAACTCAATCCGACTTGAAACGGGGACCCGGGGGGTAGTTTGACTCTAGTGGGACCCACACACTAGTTAGGCATAGCCCACATGATATTAATTTTAGTCCATATGATATTAATTTTAGTTAGTAGTTAGACTAATTATTTATGGATAGGTTTAGTTTAATTAGAGACTTAAAACTAGACTAAATTGACCTCAACCTTTAACCCATTTCTAATTTAAATCAAATAGATTAGTGGAGGGCATTTTGGACATTCAAATAGGGGACATCTCACCCTTTTTGGGCAGCCATCTATGGGGGGATAAGGAGTGAGTCACTCCTTCATTCATTTGTTTTCATCCACTTTCTCTCTCTGTTCTTCTCCAAATTAATTTAGAGATGAACCTCCATTGATTTTATCTCCAAATCAACCCATCTTCCACCAAATCTTCTTCATTTCTCCTCTACTCCATGTTTAGAGGGTGCTAGCCAAGTTTGGGAGGATTCGGAGCTCGTTCGTGTGCTTTTAGAATCTCTACGTGTCGGTGTCGTATCAGAAGGATTTTTCTTTGAATCTCTCTCCCGGAAGGTATAATCTCTCCTCTAATCCATCCCTACATGCATATAGAAATATTTTGAACCTATAGGAGTGACCCCCATGGTTGTATCTCTATTTGTGTCCATTTCGTGTCCATTTGGAGGTCATAGTGTCCTTTGTGTTATGGTTGTGTCCATGTGGAAAAACCCTAAATTTGGACACACTGTGTTGTTGTTATGTATGAATGAATTATTACATATTTAATCTCATATTTTTGTATTGGAGATGTGTTCTATAGTGTCTCATATATATATATTAGTGTAGAGAGTGAGTTCTTGATATATTATGTTATATACTTGTGTTTCTTTTGTCTCAAACTACCTAAATTCGTCATAAATATTCACGTTTTTAGTAGCAATAGCAACTTAGAAATGTCATAACTTTTAGCTTAAAACTCCGATTTATCTCTTTTTTTTAAAAGAACCGTATCGAAGTTAGCTTTCCAAATATATATTTAATAAGCCAAATTCGTTCTGAAACTTTCTGTAAAATTATTTGAGTGTCAGCTGTACGAAAGACGAACGCGTTTCGGTGTTTTTGCGATTCCGGAAGCTTCCGGACACGAAAATGCGATCCGTTTAAATTTTCGAAAAGCTAACACCACTACAACAAAAAACCCTTTTAATGACGCTCAACAGGGAGTTTTAATGACGACTGATACATAAGCGTTATCAAGTTGAAAAATACCTTTTTTCTATGACGGTTTGGACTAATTTTGGGCTTTTTATAACGTTTATAAAACAAAACGTCATTAATACTTTAGAGCGGTGGCAAACTTGTAATTTTTTCACTGTATAAAAGCTAAGTGGGAGAGATAGAAAATTCATTTCTCATCCATTTTCTAAGGAGCAGCATCTCTCCAAACCTCTTCTCCCCCAATTTCCTCAAGAGTTAGGTTAGGGTTTCTGATCGATGGATCTTAGCCGAGGTGCGATCTCGACCATATCGGAGGGGTCGTCGGAGGACCTGAAGCCGGTAATGGAGGTCCGGCTGGTGAACACCGCGCGCACATGCTGGAGATCGGCGGCGGGTGAGTGTTTCATTCATTAGTCCTGAGGAATATACGAAAATAAAGTCCCTCTCCCACTCGTACTCTCTGCTCCTCCCGCAGGAGCTCACCGGACTTTCACCATTCGTCCGCCGCCTCTTCAGCATCCGCAGCCTCAGCCAGAGGACCTCTCGGTCCTCCATGGCATCAGCAGCATCAGGAGCGGAGGGGGAGAGCTACCGGAAGCAGCCTAAGGAGGTGAAGCTTTGGGAAGGCCGGTTCGAGGAGAGCATCACCGACGCCGTCGAGCGCTTCAGCGAGTCCGTGTCCTTCGACACGGAGCTATACCACCATGACATCGCCGGCAGCAAGGCCCACGCCTCCATGCTCGCCCACCAGGTGCTCGACCTAAATCCCCCGTCCCTCTTAAACGAATCTCCACCGCTGATATACCACCGTTTCATTGTCAGTGCAGGGGTTGATTACTGAGAGCGACAGGGACAGCATACTCTTCGGCCTCGACGAGATCGAGAGGAGGATCGAGTCCGGGGAGTTCATCCTCAATGAAGCTACCTCCAGTTTCCTACTAGCCCATTTTTGGTTTATAATCTCTTTTAACATATTACCAATTTTTCATCTCAGCATTCTCAATTTTTGCACATTTATTTTTCAGGCATTTTCATGATTGTCCAACATTGGACCCAAAGCATTCTTGTTTCTAACTGTATAAAACTTATTTCCTGAACTTCATAGGTATTCTCAGGTCATGTCTCTCTCTACAAGGACCTATCCTCTTTAACCATCTCAAACTAACTGTGTGAACAATGTTTGCCTTGATATAAGCAACGGACTCAAAAGAAATTATAATGATAACTTGTAGGTACTTGGCCTAATTCTGCTACAAGTTCTCTAGATTTTTAGTTTTTCCTCTCTCCATATTTCCTTGTTAAAATCTCATTGTTCGATACAATTTCACTAGCACACAAGTTTAGATATTATGTGAATTCTGGAAAAAAGCTTAAAAAGTTTTAGCCGTTTTGTTTGTGCGAATCTTAAACTTATTCTACAGTTTTTGAAGTTCTGGGATTTTTTTCCTTCATATTTTGCTATAGTTAGAATGGAACTTAGAAATGAAGTCTCTTGCATATGCTGATAATTGATGTATGTGAATTTTGTACAAGTTAGTCTAGGATCAAATTCCTTAAATTTACTTGTATGTTTTCTTTCTTTGACATGGAATTTGATATTAATTATGTAGATTTATGATGACAGAAATCCCTAATGTCACAGACAAACCATGTCAGGGCTCCATTGTAGTGGGAGCTTGTTGGGTTTATGAGTGGATTTGTCACTAGCTTCACTTTGGATTTAGACTTTGTTGTAGATCTTTAAGTGATATGCAAGTTATCATAAAATTATGTAAATTGTGTTTCTTATATGAATTTTTTTCTGAATTCACCTAAATTTCGGAAATTTCTTTTATATATGCTTGATTTCCTTAGATTTGAGTAGGACTGGCATTTTTGTAACTATTACCAGAATTTTAACTTCGAAAATCTTACTATTTTCCATGGATTTCATATATTTCTTTACTATACTGTAATTGATATAAATCTTGTGAATTATGTAGAAGTTAGTCTAGGTTCAAATTTCGGAAAAGTTAGAAATCCTTACACTTTCTTTTCTCGAGATTATCTATTTCTGTTCAAATTAAGTTCCCTTACCTTTTAGTTGTGTTTGTTCTTTTTATTTTCATTTGAATGTTATGTTATTCATGATACTGCTGGGATTTAATGGAAATCTGGTGGATTTATAGGAAGACACATATTAGATGGCACATTTAGACTATAAACTGAGGTTATTTGCAAATTTGATAAATGCGGTTTAGTTTCACTATTATATTGAGAATTCAAGTTTGATTGATAAATGATAGTGCTTCTACTATATTTATTTAAATCTAATGCTTGCTTAGAATGGTCAGGAACAAGTATGGGAGAGGAAACTTTTGTAGAATTTTTAGCTTGGCTGTTTCTTGATTTAGTTATTAAGTACCTTCTTCTAACTACAAGTTAAAATAGTTATGCTTAACATTCTGGGCTAAAAGTTTTTTTTTTTCAATTCACAGATATTACTTTCTCAGTCACTTAGAAGAACTAGGATTTAGTGACTCATTTGTACTGTGAAGTTGACAGGAACTTTTTTAAACTTACCTTGTCAATAGAACCAATCTTGACTAAATCTTCTCACCTTCCCTTCCAGCTTGGCTGGATATATGGCTCTATCACGGAAGACATTTTATCTGTGTTGCGTCGAACGATGTCCGTGTTAAATAGACCATGGGTGCCTTTTCTTATTCTATTTCTCTTGCCATTGTACCCTGAAATCTAATCAACTCTACTTGCACGATTTTGATTTTTGTATTAATAGTAGAGCAGTAATTAATTCTGTGACTGGTGAATTGCAGGTCCTAACAAATGGCATAGAGGTGAAGCTGCAAAGGAATGCTTTTAGTGTGATTGAAGCCCCGACTGGTCTTGAGGAGAACAATGATGTTGAATGTGAAAATATGCTGTGGAATGGTTCTGATATATGTATTTGGATGTCCTATTTGAAAAAATGTAATGAAGATGGTGATATATATTATGTATATTTGTAAATGGATTAAATGGTACTTTATAACATTTAGATGTTTTCTTGTGAATATGGTTCAAAATGAATATTTTGAAATTGAATTGAGCAACATTGAGCATTGATCTATAATTTTTTGGAAAGTAATATATAAATGTGCAGAATTGAGCGTTATAAATGTGCTGAATTGAGTCTATACAGATTATCTATTCATAACGCTTTCAAACTACGCTGAAAATAAGTGTAGCAGAAATTCATCATATTCATGACGGTTATTTTATGACGCTTTTAAAAAATATTTATAACACCTGTTTTCATAACGGTTGCTGTGGAAAAAAAACGTCATGGTTTGTCATTAATGACGGTTTTTAGCCGTCATTAAAAGGTATTTCTATTGTAGTGCACAAAGATCTATAACATACTTTAATCCTAGAATTTAGTGAATGCCCAATTGGTACAGTATTAATTTTAAGTAGAAGATTACTATACGACATATGCATTTTGTGTATCCTTGTATGTACAAATATGTATGTATGCATGTATATATATATGTGTGTGTGTGTGTGTGTTAAGAAAATGTAATATAATATAGAGTATGCATAAATGATATAATGTATGAAAGTATATAATATATTCAAATATGTATGTATAGGAGCATGAATGAATGAATGAATGAATGAATACGATGCATGAATGAATGGATGAAATGAAAGCATGTGGGTAATGCAAGGTATTGAAACATGTATGCAAGTATCCATATGTAAGTAAGTAACGTAATCAAGTATGAATGTATGCTATATATGAATGCCAACAAGATAGGAATGTATGATGCCATATTAGCACTTAGCACCATATTCATATGTTAAAACCCCCTTCTACATGTTGACAGTAACCCCAAGCATGAATACACATAAAACCTACTTACTGTTATGAGTAAACCCTTTGATGTATAAATAAACCCTTTTGTTATGATTAACACCCACACACACACATGCTAAACCTATGCTTTACATGTTATTTCTTCTATATATGTGACACAACCTTGCTAAATGTTATCCTTCTAACATAATACCCTCACACTTGAACACATTGTACTGCTATGTACACATTGCCATATCCACATTCATGTATCACCCACTCCTTGTCTTTATGCACCTTGCTTGTAATAAAAATATATATGAATATATATGTTTGTGTGTTTGATAACTTGTGTAGCTTTATGATTTTGTGTGAGTGTTAGTCTAGGCTTGGTTAGGCCTAATGAGACTTGTTAGTCTAGGTTTAGACCTAATACTGCCTAGTTAACCTAATTTGACAAGTACGGTTGACCAGAGTTGACCAAGAGTTGACTTTGACCTAGAATGACCTAGAATCATGTAGAATGCATAATAGAGCTTTATTTTATCATTTTGGACTTGTTGTGACTTGTGCTATTCTAAATAGGAGCCAGACACCTCTCCTCGGACAGTACATTTCTTTTGGACATTCAGATAGCAGGCGAGTACATTCTCTGATCATTTCATATCATGTTTAGGATTATATTTCCTGCTTTAGACTATCTTACTTGATGCTGACACGTTGGTAACACGGATTGGTACTATATGGATCCCTTCATGAGATGTTATCCCTCTCGGGAGCATCAGATACTTTTGTCATGTGTGTTTCACTTACATCACGTATCATATGCTTCTATCATGAATCTTCGGGCATCAGCTAGTGACTCATGTACCCCCATGATCACCTAGCCTTCACGAATCAATTCATGAATCACCTTTTATGGGCAACATAGTATAATCATGAATCTTAATGTAACTTGAATGGATCCTTGTGTATTGATTGGGGATGGGGGAGTATAAATGAACATGTGAATAAATCCAAGTAGTGTAATCATGAATCAATTCCAAGTAGTGTAATCATGAATCAGTCCTTAGCCATTCACATGTTTATCCAGTACTCTGAATCACTAGCACTGTCTCTCTTTATATATATCATAGATATTTACTTACAGTCTTCTTTTACATTATGCTATTCTTCAGATTCTGTATTTTATTTCTAGCATGATTACATTTCCTTTCCTGTTATGACTTGTTGAGATGTATTGTGCTCGCTCCTGTCCTGACTGGACCTGTTGATAAATTTTACAGATAGCCTAGAGGTTGCCTGCTAGCCTAGAGGAGACACATTAGAGGTTGTTTAGTTAGCTATTTTCAGTTGTCTGGAGTTGTATTTATTTTATGGATTACTGTATTTGAGCTTTGAGATGTATTTCTGGGTTTGTGTATCTTAGACACTTAGGCTTCTATCTGTCGTATCTCTTTTGAATTTTATGTTTACCTATCTTTTATCTTGCTCTACCTTAGTTGTGATTGAGACTGTATCTGCTATGTCACCCCCACTCGGGGAGTATAAACTGCTTAGCCTTATACTGTTAAATACTTGAGACCTAGGACAGCGTTCTACCGCCGACACTATGGCGTAGGCTGAGCGTTGTTTCGTTCTCGTACCCTTACTCAAGGGTGCGGGTCGTGACACTAGATGGCACCGTTCGAGGCACTGTATGGTAGAAAGTGCAGATCCCCGCTAGCATGGGACGATGTTGGAGAGAGGCAGATGCTCGGTCCGGAAATGATTACTCAGACAGTTGAGGTGGTCAGAAAAGTCAGAGATCATCTTCGCGTCGCACAAGATCGCCAGCGCCATTGGGCCGATTCTCATCGGCGCCCCCTTGAATTTTCCGTCGGCGCCCATGTATTCCTCAGGATCTCGCCTACCCGTGGCGTCATTCGTTTCGGCGTACGGGGAAAGCTTAGTCCTAGGTATATCGGGCCATTCAACATTCTAGAGCAAGTAGAAGATGTGTCCTATCGTCTCGCTCTCCCGCCGTCGTTGCGTGAGGTGCATGATGTCTTCGATGTATCCTAATTGCGACGGTATATTCCGGATCCGAGTCATGTCCTTGATCATTCGAAATTGGTGTTGGTACCAACCTTTCGTATGAGAAGAGACCCGTATCCATATTGGACCAAAGAGAGAAGATACTCAAGAACAAGACTATCAAGTTAGTCCGTGTTGCTTGGGGTCATCACTCTTTGGATGAGTCAACGTGGGAGAGTGAGGATGACATCCGATCGCGATATCCCGACCTGTTTGACTCGTGAGGTATAATGTTTCCCTTATGCCTCATGCCTTCGATTCCTTGCTTGCATGATTGATTGCTTAGTTATATCTTGCCTGTGATTAGTGTAGCTTGCTTGACCTCTCTAGCCTCTTAATTAAATTTCGAGGATGGAATTATTTTAAGGTGGGTAGAGTTGTAATCCCGTAGGTCGTATTATATATTTTTGGTGTACGTGTACGTATTTTGTCTCATATTGCATGTCTCATTGCATGGTTTATTTGGCATTTCAATTGCTTGGTTCGGGTTCGGTTGGGTTCGGTCTGGTTGGGTTTGTTTGAGTTAGTATGCAAACCCCTACCTACCACCATCCCCCATTTATTAACCCAACAACCCTTCTCTCTCCTCATTCATTTCCCATTACTATTCTTCTTCCTTCTTCATTTCTCCACCGACCACCCGCAGTAGGCAAGTGCAACTTGCTTCATGGAGGAACTCAAATTTTGTTGTTCCATTTTCTTCCTCACGAGATTCTAAGACACTTTAGTACTTAGCATTTTTAATTTCCGTGGCTCATTTCATGTAGATCTGAGTTTTAGTATTATTGATCTTCATGGTTTTGATCTACTGGACATGGTTGTTTTTGAAATGGGGAGTTCCATGTGGGGGAATTTAGATTTTACGCAAGTTTGGCTCTTGAATATCTTTTACGCCTGCTTGTACCGGCCTTGGGGAGAAGATACAGTTTTACGCACACGTTCTTACGTGCTAGCGTATTTAGTTTTTACGCACACGTTTTACGTGCCCACGTATTATTTACCCTTTATGCACACGTATTTGCGTGCCAGCGTAATCGCTTCTACGTCGAGTTCATTCGAACTCTACGCAGGGACTACTCCGCTTAGGTGGAGTGCTTGCTCGAGTAGAGCTCTTTTGCGTAGAGTGTTTGCCGCGTAGAGTCTCGCCCGCATGCGGCTTTGCTAGCGTAAAGCGCTTGCTCGCGTAGAATCCCACCCACCTGCTCTCTTGCTCGCGTAGAGCTGCCTATCCTTATGTCTTGCCCGCGTAGAGCTGTTTTATGCTCGGGGCCTCTTAGGCCTAGTGTAGTCTTGCTCGCGTAGAGACTTTGAGTCCCTATGTCGTACACCATTACCCTTTTTGTCCTTACGCCTTTTTTTCATGAACTTGATAATCATGAATTTACTTAATATGACTGGAATGATAATTGTACATGGCATGGTATGGCAAGTAACTGAGATGCTGTGACATGACGAGACATGACAAGTAAGCCTTATGGGAACTATTGAAAGCTGTTGCGACGGCTAGCATGACATGACAAGAATGAATAGCCTGGATACCGTGGACGATTGTGTTTGTACAAGTGAACCAGTATCGTCTTACATCATGTCTAGGGTAGGGACCCCTGAGTACCACGGTCAGGGGTACCTACTTAAACTGACTAAGGCTAATAACTAGAATAATCCATTAGTCATGAAGAGATTTCCCAGCTACCGGCAATCCCGTTATCTGGGTGCCCCAACATGGGATCTGTAGCCCTACCGTCGAGTAGGACACATTTTCAGCACACTGTCATGTGTTGTACTCTTCAAGCTACCTAAGGGTACATGTGTTCTTTGGACAATGTACCCACATGAATTCAACCCCTAAATTGCGTCTGTATAGCCTGGATGATCTGTAGGGCTTGTGACTGTGGAACAATCTCATTGCATCTTGCTAGTAATTAGGCATATGATAACCCTAGTTAAAGTATCAAGCCGTACTCATTCCGTGGCCATGATTGATTGATTGGAGTCGAACCCAGCCTAGTCTTGTCCTGATCCTATACAAGATCGTTAGTATGACCGAATGCTTGTGCTTACTTTATCGATAATAGTAAGCCAAGTTCCGTTCAGATGAAGGGTTACAACCCGGTCCTTGTTTGGT
>JANAVB010001800.1:28220304-28578568 GCA_029216955.1 Iris pallida
GGCCCGCTAGCTAGCGGGGAAGAAGTCCCTTAAGAAGGCGAATTGCCCAATAGCAAAGATCGAACATTTTATAGTCCCATTCCCAGGAGAAGGAACAACAAATTTTCGAAGGATCAACAGTGATCATCTTGGATGATCGATGGATTCTTTATCACTCGATCGAATCTATCAGTTTATTTGAGTAGTCGATTCTTGATTTAATTTTTTGAATTATTTCGATGCACTCATTCTAGGCAGAACATTAAACCCGTCCCATGTTCTTGAGCACCAGGTGTTTGAAGAAGTATCTCTTGTTGGCCCATTGGTCATATGGTCAACCTGATTTTAATAATTGATCAAACTCTGTCTCGATATATGAAGCTAGTCAGGATGTATCGGACTCTTGGACATGAACAAGAACAACTATCTACACAGTTCAAGACCGAAGCTATGTTTGCCTGTTCGAGTCTGTATTTCCTTTGAGCAATGTATTTTTTATTTTATTGAGTCTAGGAATACGTTGTACACCGAGTCGTACTGGCAAATAGGCTATTCCAAAATGTTTTCAAAATACTTTTAAAAATATCCTTTGTTTTGAAAAACATTTATTTAAACAAAAGCTTTCAAAAAGTTTTCAAAAAGGTTTTCAAAAATCATCAAAAACTAATTTTTAAAAACCTGACCTAACCCTGACAGAACTCGGCCAGAGTTCGGCCAGAGTTCGGCCAGAGTTCGGTTGGTAGCCGTTTGATTTTTGAATTCTTTTAAACTTGGTCCTCCTGCAGTTGCGGATTTGACCGAGATTTTCTCAAAAAGTTCTGCCCGAATTCTGCCAGAATTCTGTCTTTGGAACTCCTATAAATAGAGAAGATTTTGATCTTTTCAACTCACTCATTCACTTTCAATCTTCTCTCTATCTAAAGCATTCAGTCTTCCAAAGAGTTTTTCTTGAGCTTTAAATTTCAGATCCCAAGCCAATTACAATCCTCTAGTCGATTTGCCTGTGCGGTACGGTCTAGAAGTTTTCGAGAGATTGTAATCAGAAGGCTGATTGAAGAATACCTCTTCACATTTGAAGTTGGACGAGTTCTTCGTATCAAAGCTCGCGTTGTAGAAGTTGCAAGGACTTCGTAAGAAAACTTGTGGTTTACCAATAGTGGATTCAACTGGTAGCAAGAGTTCTACCGACTGGATTAGTCCTCAACAGAGGGAGACCAGTATACATCGCTGTCTTTGCGTTTGCATTCTTATCTTTGCCTTTACTTTACTTAGTTGTGATTATTATTCTGTGATCTTGCTGCTAACATTTTTTAATTAGCAATATTCCGATGCCTACTCTATTCCCCCCTAGAGTATTGTGCTTTACGATTTCGTTCCTACAATTGGTATCAGAGCGAGTGTTACAGGTAAAGCAAGGTAATATTGCAATTATTATTTATTTTATATAGATCACAGCACAACACATGGCAAATGTGAAATTCACAAGTGAAGGCCAGGCCACAAACAGACCTCCTCTGTTTGATGGTACGAACTATACCTATTGAAAAATACGGATGAGTTTCTTCTTGAAATCACTTGACTTTGATTTATGGTCTATTGTTCTTGATGGCTATCAAAAGCCACCTCGTATAAATGTTGATGGAGTTTTAGTTGAAAAACCCCATCGCAGATATACAGAGGAGGAAAAAAAAGGCCAGTCTTGACGTACGTGCTATTAACGCTCTATTTTGTGCTTTAGACAGAACTGAATTTAACAAGGTGTCTATCTGCACAACGGCTAATGAAGTATGGACGCTACTTGAAGTCACACATGAAGGCATGACTCAAGTCAAAGAATCAAAAGTCAGCAGACTTACTCAAGAGTATGAGGTGTTCAAGATGAAGCCCAACGAAACAGTTACTCAGATGTTCGAAAGGTTCTTGGATATTGTAAATCCTTTGTCCTCCCTAGGCAAAGAGTACAGTAACCATGAAAATTCGCAAACTCCTGCGAGCACTTACCAAGAACTAGATTCCAAAGGCTACTGCAATCATTGAAGGGAATGACCTCACAACTATGTCCCTCGAAGTACTCATGGGTAAGCTACTCACTCATGAACTGGAGCTACAAGATTTTGAAGAGCCTGCACCAAAGGAGAAGACGATCGCTTTCAAGGCTCAACACAGAAAAGCTGCTGAAGGTGACTCAGACAGCAGTGAATCTGATGCTGAAGATCAAGCACTCCTAGCAAGAAAATTCAAAAGATTCATGAGATATGAGAAGAGAGCCAAGAAAACAACAGCAGCAACAACTGGTATCAAGATGATGCTGTCTGCTACGGCAAGAAGAAGGGACACATGAAGAAGGATTGTCCTAAAACTCATCATCAAGCAAGAAGAGCAACAGGGATAAAAAAGGGAACCTGAAAGATCAACATCACGGAAGTATGCCAACAGCATATGGCATGAAAGTGAAGCCAGCGACTCAGAAGATGAACAATCAAAAGACGCTGCAAATGTATGCTTTATGGCATCCAATCAGGTACCTACTGAACCTGTAGTTGATACTTATGATGACTTCACCTTTAAGCAATTAGGAGATGCCTTCAGTGAACTGATGATTGATTACAGGAAACTGCGTAGCAAGTATCAGACCTCTAAGAAGGTACTCAAAGAGTACAAAGGTGAAATAGGTAGACTTACCGACACACTAGCTGAGGTTAGAAATAATGTTAGTGAGTCTGGTGAGCTTTCTTCTATAAAGCTTTTATAACACGAGACTACCAAGTCATCTGAAGAGAAAGACAAAATTATTGACCAACTCAAAGAAGAACTTTCTATAGAGAAGAAAAGTCTTCAAAGTGCACAAATCAGAATGGAAACACTCACTTTTGATTATACTAAGTTGTATGACACTTCCAAAAGATTGGAAATTAGGTTAGGAAAATAGCCTGAGACTGCTGCTTCCTTCCCTAACACGTGTCACTTACCGAAAAATCAGAACATTCCCAAGCCAAACACTGTCAGACCTAACCCTATCAAACCTTTACCCCAAAGGTTAAGCCTAAACAGGATTATAGGTATGCTTTCTTCTATACTAGAAACCTAAACCTACCAACCATGCACACCACTCAGCTTTAAACACTCGACATGCAAAATGTCATTATTGTGGCCTCATTGGTCATATTTCATCTGCAATGTAGAATCAGAAAGCTTGTTGATTTAAATATTTATGCTTGGATACCAAAAGCTAACATTTCAGGACTCTACAAGAAATGGGTACCAACAGTTTTATCTGCAAACTGTTTTGTAGGTGGTAACACCTTTCACATGCTAGAAGCAAATGGATCCTCGACAGCGGTTGTTCACGGCAAATGACCGGGTGACGCTACACTATTTGCAACACTATCGAAGAAAAAGAAGGAATGCTATGTCTCCTTCGGTAATAATTTGAAAGGGTATATTATTGGTATCAGTGATGTTGGTAAGTCTCCCTATCATGTTATTAAAGATGTCTGTCGGGTTACCGAGTTGAAACATAATCTACTCAGCATAAGTCATTTGGCTGATCATGGTTATGGCATAAACTTTGGCAAAGACAAATGTATTATAGTTGATAGCTCACTGGTAGTACTATCTTTGAAGGTATCAGGGAAGACAACATATATGTTTTCTATTTGTTGGAAGAAACTAACATTTCAGGTAGATGCTTAATGGCTAAAAGCGATGAGAGTCATCTGTGGCATATGAGACTCGGTCACGCAAATATGGACACAATATCAAGATTATCCACAAAGAAGCTAGTACGCGGTTTACCGGATATTACATTCAAGAAGGATTCGGTATGCAGCCAATGTGAAAAGAACAAAGCTACCAGATCCATATTCAAGTCAGTAAACGCAGTATGTACTACTAGACCTCTACAATTACTTCATATGGACTTATTTGGTCCTAGCAGAGTTGCTAGCCTCGGAGGTAAACTTTATGCTTTTGTAATTGTAGATGATTTCTCTAGATACATGTGGGTATACTTCTGACACGCAAGTATGATGCATTATCCGAATTTGTCGCCTTTGCAAGAAAGTTCAGAATAAAAAAGGTTACATGATCACTCGTATAAGAAGCGATCATGGAGGCGAATTCGAGAATGCAGAGTTTGAGCATTTTTGTGACACACACGGTTTTGTACACGAGTTCTCCTGTCCTAGGACTCCACAACAAAATGGAGTTGTGGAACGTAAGAACAAACTCTATCCGAAATGGCTAGAGTGATGTTAAACCAGTTTAGTCTACCCAACTATTTCTGGGCTGAAGCTGTCAATACAGCTTGCTTTGTTCTCAATAGAGTTCTAATTCGACCCAAATCAAAGAAGACTCCATTTGAGTTATGGTTTGATAGAATTCCATCAGTTTCTTATTTTAGAATATTTGGCTGTAAATGTTTATTCTTAATACAAAAGACAATTTGGAAAAGTTTGACGAAAAGGCCGATGAAGGTATATTTTTAGGTTATGCGACCAAGAGCAAAGGATACAGAGTCTTCAACAAACGAACCATGATCATCGAAGAATCAATCAATGTCACTTTTGATGAATTGAATCAAATGACTATCGATGACAATGATGAAGATACATCTGTACCCAGCTCAACTCCAGCTTATTCTCAACCCAGCTCAGCACTAGCTGATCCTCCTAGAGAAGATCCAGGAACCAGCTACCTTCAGAGTCTGCCGAAAAGATTAAAATTTACGGCTGATCATCCAAAGGATTTGGTAATTGGTGACATTACCAAAGGTGTAAGTACTCGTACATCCAGTAGAGATATTGTTTCTAGCGTTGCATTTATTTCACAGCTTGAACCAAAAACTATTGATGAAGCATGTAGTGATAATTTTTGGATAGATGCTATGCAAGAGGAATTAAACCAATTTAACGGAATCAAGTTTGGGAACTTGTTCCCAAGCCTATTGATCGTCCGGTCAATGGCACCCGTTGGGTATTCCGAAATAAACTTAATGAGAATGGTTAGCGACTCGTAATAAGGCTCGACTCGTAGCTCAAGGATATAATCAAGAAGAAGGTATCGACTACGATGAGACTTATGCCCCAGTTGCGAGATTAGAATCCATTCGCATATTATGTGCATTTGCATGTTTTCATAATTTCAAACTATTTCAAATGGATGTCAAGAGTGCATTTTAAATAGTTTTATTAAAGAAGAAGTTTTTGTAGCACAACCTCCAGGTTTCACAGATTTTAAAAACCCTGATCATGTTTTCAAGTTGAAGAAAGCTTTGTACGGTTTGAAACAAGTCCCTCGTGCTTGGTATGATCGTCTAAGGTCTTTCCTACTTGACAACGGTTTTTTCAAAAGGCAAGGTTGACACTACACTTTTTATTAAGTCCTTTAATGGTAAGCTTCTTTTAATACAAGTCTATGTAGATGATATCATATTTGGATCTACTGATGAATCTCTGTGTCAAGAATTTTCTAAGTGTATGCAGAATGAGTTGAGATGAGCATGATGGGAGAGCTGAAATTCTTTTTCGGATTACAAATCAAACAAACTGACAATGGGACGTTCATAAATCAAGCCAAGTACACAAAAGATTTGCTAAAGAAGTTTGATCTGGACAATGTCAAACCTATTGGCACTCCGATGGCAACTTCAACAAAGCTTGATATTGATGAACAAGGCAAGCCGGTCGACACACGTAAGTATCGAGGTATGATCGGTAGTTTACTTTATTTAACTGCTAGTCGTCCAGATATAATGTTTAGTGTTTGCCTGTGTGCACATTTTCAAGCTAATCCAAAGGAATCACACTTGTGCGCAGTTAAGCATATCTTTCGATACCTTAAGGGCACTTCTTCTGTTGGCTTGCGGTATCCCAAAACTAAGTCCTTTGACCTTACTGGTTATTCGGATGCAGATTTTGCCGGATGCAAAGTTGATAGAAAAAGTACCAGTGGCACATGTCATTTCTTAGGCAAGACTTTAGTCTCATGGTTTAGTAAAAAGCAAAATTCTGTAGCCCTATCAACAACAGAGGCTGAGTATATCGCCGCAGGACGTTGTTGTGCTCAGATTTTGTGGATGAAACAAACCTTGGAAGACTATGATTTATTTTATACACATATTCCCATTTTCTGTGATAACACGAGCACTATTAATTTGACTAAAAATCCTGTATGTCATTCTCGTACTAAATATATCGAGATTAGACATCATTTTCTTAGAGATCATCATCAAATAGAGATTTTGACCTTGTATACATAGATACTGAGAATCAATTAGCTGACATTTTTACAAAACCTCTAGCGGAAGATCGTTTCAATTATTTACGTCGAGAATTAGGAATTTTGGACGTCAATAATATTAATTAATTTTGTTTTATGATTATATTTCAAATACGCAAAAAACTGTGTTAGAGACAAGCCAATAAAGAGTCTGTCTGTCACCACAACTACGGTTGAAGCGAAGCGGTACTTAAGAGTTCCCCGGTGAACCTCCGCCAGCTGGGACAATACTCCTACAGCTAATCTGAAACAGTCGCTGTGTAATGATATTTAATCTATAAAATAATATTAATTATGTTAATTGAAGGTTAAAATTACTAATCTTTGAATTAAATATTTGAAATGAGCCAATGAAAAATAAGTGTTCCAAACCAAACCCAGGCGAATTCGGCCAGAAGTCGGACCGAATTCGGCCCGAGTTCGGTTGAGGGTGTCAGGTTATATAACAAGAACCTAAGAGCCTTTCTTCCTCATTGCTTCCAAACCACATCACAGCAGCAAGCAGCCGCACGAGGAGAACCCCAAACCCTAGTTCTTCACCACCCATTTTCTTCCAATCCAAGTAGTGAAATCGATCCAAACTTTGGATTCGTGCGGAGTTCTTTATTCTCTACAACATACTCCAATCTCGGGAGGTATAACTCCTTGTTTCCTCTCCGTTCAATTTTATGCTATTTTCTTTTATTGCACAAATGGCACCCAATGGATTCAACCCCTTTAAGAGGAAGAAGACAACCAACCCAAGTGAGGAAGGTTCATCTTCGGATCCACCCACTAATTCCCTATTTTCGCCCATCCAATCTAGCGACGGTGCGTTCGATGGGTTTTACTTTCAAACCCTAGACCAAGCCTTACTGTGGTATGGAGACTTCTCCATGAGATCCATATGCACAGGCGCACCCATCAAGTGGACTGTATTTCCTGATCATCGTCATTTCTTTGAGGCATTAGGGTTACAGCATTTTGTTAAACTCTGTTTTCCCGTAGCAACTAATGCCATTAGACTGTTTTACTGCAATATCATATTAAACACTTTTGATGTAAGCACACGTGTTGGAGGATTAGATATCAATTTCAATGATGTTCTCTTAGCAGAGATCCTTGGTATTCCCAACGAAGGTGAACCGCTTGTTGACATCACTGAGTTTGATTTCCCCGAAGGCACGACACTTACTAGTTTCAAAGCGGAACTCTGTGCACCTGATGGAGTTCGCTCTAGAAAGTTTAAGGCAAACAACTTGAACTTGTTTAATTATGAATTGCACCGTATCATTTATTCCACTCTCCTTCCGAAATCTACTTCGAAGGATGATGTCACGTCTCTTGAATTATCTGCTATGTATCACATTCTTAAGGGGATTCCATTTTCTGCCCCTAAGACCATTATTCAGATGATGGGACGTTATCGTACAAGAGATAGAAATCTCTCTTATGTGATGATTCTCCCACGCATCTTCCAGCGTTTCGACATTAATTTATCTATTTGTACTCAAGACCCTGAGCCCAAGTTTCTCAAGTTATCTCGTCGCAGTATGACTGCATCTGCTTCTCTTACCGCTCCTGCTACTGCTCCACCACCTCCACCTCCTCAGTAGTATGCTATGACATTTGAGGGCATACACCAGCACCTTTCAGATTTGCACGTCTCGATAACGGACATGGCTCGCGAACGTGAATTTTGCGACGTCACCCGTTATCAAGCGATTGCAAATTCCTTAGCTGATCTTCGTTTCGCCTAGACTGGACATTCAGCCGGTTCCATCCCTAGAGATCCAGCTTTCTCTGGTTACCGCTGTGAGGATGAGGCTGTTCATGCCTACTTCCAGCCCGATAACGCATATGATTGGTACCGTTCTGACCGTGCTCCTCCTCGTGATTATGTCGGTGAGTTTTATACTGGCGCTCCTCCTCACCCTTCTGGCGCGGGTACCTCTGGAGCTGGTCCTTCTGGATATGCTGATGATGACGATGATGATGATGAGGAGTTGTGATATATTTCTTTTTGAGACTTAGACATTATCTACTGTACACTTAGAAATGCTCCGACATTCCAAGTTTTTCTAATCTTTTTAGACTTTATTATCAGTATTTTTGAGGACTTGTAATGGATTTGATTTATTTGATGTCATCTGAACATCTTTATCTGCATCTTTATTGGTTTATGATTCACATCAGTTTATTTACTTAGCATTTATTTATCTGCTTCTCACTATAAACTGCCTGTGATATAATTCTTTGTTTATTATAAACTGTCTGAATACAAATACATGCCTGTGATGTTATGTAAATTTTTTTTACCATTTCCATCATTTATCATGATTATTTTTTTGTGTTTTCTTTACTGTTTGTTATTTATGCATTGATTGCGGGGGAGTTTTTTTTACTCTTTTGCAATTATTTTGCTAAGTGACAACGGGGGAGAAAAAAATAAAGATCTAACATTTCTTTTGAGAAAATACAGGACATGAACAATTTTTGATTTTATTTCAAGCTTAAATGTTATATCATTCATAGTTTATCAATTATCAAAATGGGGGAGATTGTTGGCCCATTGGTCATATGGTCAACCTGATTTTAATAATTGATCAAACTCTGTCTCGATATATGAAGCTAGTCAGGATGTATCGGACTCTTGGACATGAACAAGAACAGCTATCTACACAGTTCAAGACCGAAGCTATGTTTGCCTGTTCGAGTCTGTATTTCCTTTGAGCAATGTATTTTTTATTTTATTGAGTCTAAGAATACGTTGTACACCGAGTCGTACTGGCAAATAGGCTATTCCATAATGTTTTCAAAATACTTTTAAAAATATCCTTTGCTTTGAAAAACATTCATTTAAACAAAAGCTTTCAAAAAGGTTTTCAAAAAGGTTTTCAAAAATTATCAAAAACTAATTTTTAAAAACCTGACCTAACCCTGACAGAACTCGGCCAGAGTTCGGCCAGAGTTCGGCCAGAGTTCGGTTGGTAGCCGTTTGATTTTTGAATTCTTTTAAACTTGGTCCTCCTGCAGTTGCGGATTTGACCGAGATTTTCTCAAAGAGTTCTGCCCGAATTCTGCCAGAATTCTGTCTTTGGAACTCCTATAAATAGAGAAGAATTTTGATCTTTTCAACTCACTCATTCACTTTCAATCTTCTCTCTATCTAAAGCATTCAGTCTTCCAAAGAGTTTTTCTTGAGCTTTAAATTTCAGATCCCAAGCCAATTACAATCCTTTAGTCGATTTGCCAGTACGGTGCGGTTTAGAAGTTTCTGAGAGATTGTAATCAGAAGGCTTGATTGAAGAATACCTCTTCACATTTGAAAAGTTCTTCGTGTCAAAGCTCGCGTTGTAGAAGTTGCAAGGACTTCGTAAGAAAACTTGCGGTTTACCAATAGTGGATTCAACTGGTAGCAAGAGTTCTACCGACTGGATTAGTCCTCAACAGAGGGAAACCAGTATACATCGCTGTCTTTGCGTTTGCATTCTTATCTCTGCCTTTACTTACTTAGTTGTGATTATTATTCTGTGATCTTGCTGCTAACATTTTTTAATTAGCAATATTCCGCTGCCTACTCTATTCACCCCTCCTCTAGAGTATTGTGCTTTACGATTTCGTTCCTACATCTCTAAGGAGTTTTGATACCCCATTGTGTCATAATCGGACACGGGGATGCTCATATCTAACACGGCTGACATTTCTTGATCGAGATTATAGTCCTTGGAATCATCACAGGTAATTCTTTTGTATTATCGAATACTCTATTATAACCGGGTTTATTGTACCGGACACATTGACTTCGTATCCACTGGACTGACACATATACTTGTATCTCCCATAGAGCCAGGGCTCGGGTGACTCAAGATACCTCTGTGTCGTACCCTTGAGTCCAAGGAAGACACTGTGAATCGCAGGAAGCTTGAATTCAAAATGAACTCATATGGGGGTGTATAGCAGCAAACTGGTAGAGTATCTGAACATTTGGGCTAGCTGTTGGGCTCGAGATTATGGGCTACGCATTTGGGCTTAAGCATGTTTAGTTAT
This sequence comes from Iris pallida, assembly GCA_029216955.1. NCBI lineage: Eukaryota > Viridiplantae > Streptophyta > Magnoliopsida > Asparagales > Iridaceae > Iris > Iris pallida. The sequence continues at coordinate 28,230,592 of JANAVB010001800.1, forward strand.
AAATATAAGATGGACCTATTGTCATGACCCGCATCCGGATATTCGGGCACGAGTACGCACCCCACGCCCAGCCTACGCTGCAGTATCGACGGTAGAACACTGTCAAGTACCGAGTAAATTTCTACAACATTTATTTGATCTACAATAACGACATGTACTCAAATCACATAGATATGAATAAAAAGGATAGTAGTAACACTAGATCATCCAGAATCTATAAAGATCATACATATCAAGAATGTATTAGAGACAAATTCGATAACGAACATAAAACTAAATAAAGAAATAATGGCCTAGAGCTATCAGAGGTCAACTTACGATCAATAGAACTTTGGGATATGTCTCAGCTAGCATCGTCATGTAGTCCGAGTATGTGGAGCATAACAACTCCTAAAAATATGGTTATCTAGTCAGGATTAGAACCAAGTACATAAACTAATATCAGTTCTATTAAGTTGACAAAAGCTATAATTAACAGTAAGCAATGAAAAAACAAGAAGGGTAAGTAAAACTGAGCAGTAAAAAGTATAGAAAAATCATGTAAGCATGTCAGGGTAACAATGTACTGTAAGTAATCATGTGTATACGGTGTAACAACATGTAATATCTAGAATAGAGAATGTACTACTAAACAATGCCTTGAGATATTAGTTTATTATGTGATCGACTTAGGATAAAGATCATGCTATTCCATATGATCGCCTATGCACAATTATAAGTATAGGTAAAATTGGAATCAGGCCGACCATACATGGAAAGATATGCACAAGTACAAGTAAGGTTAGGCTATACCTTACGTTTGGCGAAGGTGAGCTATGCACAAGCATGTAGTTCAAAAATGATCACCTAATATACTAATACCTCCCCATCCCCCGACTAGTATATAATGGATCCAACCATGGTACACTACGACACGAGATTCTCTAAGAGGTTAGCAAATTTTCTTAGGAATCAGTGTCACAAGTACAATAATAATAATAAGAGCAAGAACAAGACATGTACGAGTATACCAGGATAACCAGGAATAACATCTCATCACGGGATCCGAGATATACTAATCCGTGTACTCTTGTGTCAGGAATAAAACATAACACTACAAACTGATATCATAGAGACTATCAAGATAATGAAAACTATCGAAGAATGTACTTACCTCAATTTAGTTGGAGTCGACGTGCATGACACGAACGTGTCTGTACGAAATAGGTACGATACTATGCTCCACAAGATGGTCCCAAATGATGGCACATGCAATTCCATTGAGTCCAAAATAGTCCAAATAGTCTAGTTTGGTATATAGATGTCCAAAAATCAGAGTTGGCACGATTATCGAATCAAGAATTAGGAAACGACTATAATAGTCGCAACTTATGATTTTAAGGAAAGTGCATAACTAATACGTATAACTATCTTAAAAATCATTTATAATATATATATATATATATATATATATATATATATATATATATATATATATATTTGAAAACCTAGAAAATTATTTTGGGTCTCTAAACCCAAAATAATTGGTAAAATACAATTGTATTAGAGAAAATACTATAATATTATTTTAGGTTGCTAAATCAATTGAAATAGAATTTAGACTTATTATAAGTAATATATATTTTGGTTACAAAATACCCCTTCCAGGGTTTATTTATCATTATATATATCTTAAATAAACAATCTATATAACTAATATTGAAAGGTTAACAATATATATATATATATATATATATATATATATATATATATATATATATATATATATATATATATATATACCCATTATACACTTTCCTAAATATCATTTATATACATATACCTATAAATTATTCTAAAATAATCATATATACAAATATATTAATACACACTTACACATATGTATATATACCAAATGTGCATGGGCTAAAAGTCCAACCTATGAATTCCAGTCCAATAAGCAGCCAAAATAATAATGAAAACCATTTCTATAAAGCCCCAAACATTTTCGGTGATAAAATATGTAGGCCAAATAATAGTTGGCCAAAATGAGTTTATTAAACCCATAGCCTATTTAAAACCCAATCCAATATCAACCTAACCCTAAACCCATATTAAAGAGAATAATAATAATAACAATAATGCTATAATTAAAATCCCTAGTCATATATAGTTATTAATATCAAATGACATTAATTAAAAAACCCTAATCTTATTATTAATTAACAATAATAAAATTTATTACAAGATTTAATAGACAACAGGGGGGTCATCCAGTTGTTCATACTAAAATCCCTAAACCCAATTTAGAAGGCAGTAGAAAGAGGGGGTTGTCACTTCCGTTTTTCGTTTTACATATTTTTAGTATACGTGTACGAATTTCTGACAATTGTCAGACGGCCCGTGTTTTGACTTGTCCTATTTAGCTTGATCCTGGTTTAATCTTGCCTTAGTTTATTTGGTTTGGTTCAACATGACTTGACTTGACTTGGTTTATTTTGGTTCATCTGGCTTGGCTTGGCTTGGTTTGGTTTATTTTGGTTTGAGATGAGAGGGGTTGCTATATATGTCAACTTTTCTCTCTCTCTCTCTCTCTTCATTACTCTTCTTCTTCTTCTTCTTCATCTTTTTCTTCTTCTTCTTCATTACTCCTCCTACCCACCCAAGAAACCCTAGACAAGAGCAACTTGCTTTATGATGGATCTGCCATTTTTATTTTCCATTTTCTTCTTTACTTGATTCTAAGCCTCTTTAGAACTTGGCATTTTTGGTTTTGATGGATGAATTTTTGTAGATCTAAGTTATGATCTTATCTAATTTATCTAGATTTTGATCTAGTAAAGCTTAGTATTTCCTAAAACCAGCCATCCCAGGCTGTAGGAAATCTCGTTCTATGCAGTTTAGACCCTTGGAAGTCTCAATTTGGACTTATTTTGAGAAAGTTATGGTCATGGCAAGTTTTTGGAACTTCTATGGCTGAACTTGCTATTTGGGGACGACGAACCCCATGTGCCGAAACCTCCATGCGCTCAGGAGGCCATGCGCCGAGAGGTCATGCGCCATGAAGTCCCGACAACGCATCTTTTGACTCCGAGCGTGTCATGTGCGTAGATTTCATACGTGCATGTACTGAAGACGCATCGTGAGTCTCCCATTGTGGTGCGCCTATATCTTGCCATGTGCCTATATCTGGCTATGCGCCTCTTTGGCCATGCGTCTATATCTGGCCATGCGCCTATATCTCGCTATGCACTACTAAAATATGGCATATTTTTTACGAACTTAGCGACTCCATGAAAGGACGTCGCTAATTTTTGAAAATTCAGCGACGTAGAAATGTGACCTCGCTATTCGTCGCTGATGGCGACTACTTGTAACGCCCGTAGGTCGTATTACGTATTTTTGGTATACGTGTACATATTTTGACTCATATTACGTGTTTCATTGCATGATTTATTTTGGCATTTCAATTGCTTGGTTTGGGTTCGGTTGGGTTCAGTCTGGTTGGGCTTGGTTTGAGTTAGTATGCAAACCCCTACCTACCACCATTCCCCATTTATTAACCCAACAACCCTTCTCTCTCCTCATTCATTTTCTATTACTACTCTTCTTTCTTCTTCATTTCTCCACCGACCACCTGCAGTAGGCAAGTGCAACTTACTTCATGGAGGAACTCAAATTTTGTTGTTCCATTGTCTTCCTCACAAGATTCTAAGACACATTAGTACTTAGCATTTTTAATTTCTGTGGCTCATTTCATGTAGATCTGAGTTTTAGTATTATTTATCTTCATGGTTTTGATCTACTGGACTTGGTTGTTTTCGAAATGGGGAGTTCCATGTGGTGGAAATTTAGATTTTACGCAAGTTTGGCTCTTGAATGGCTAGGTTTCACTGAGACTCGACCGAGATGAGGCTTTCTTGAGCTTTTACGTCTGCTTGTACCGGTCTTGGGGAGAAGATGCAGTTTTACGCACACGTTCTTACGTGCTAGCGTTGTATTTAGTTTTTATACACACATTTTACGTGCCCGCGTATTAATTACCCTTTACGCACACGCATTTGCGTGCCAGCGTAATCGCTTCTACGCCGAGTTCATTCGAACTCTACGCAGGGGCTACTCTGCCTGGGTGGAGTGCTTGCTCGCGTAGAGTGTTTGCTTGCATAGAGTCTCGCCTGCATGCGGCTTTGCTAGCGTAAAGCGCTTGCTCGCGTAGAATCCCACCCACCTGCTCTCTTGCTCGCGTAGAGCTGCCTATCCTTATGTCTTGCCCGCGTAGAGCTATTTTACGCTCGGGGTCTCTTAGGCCTAGCGTAGTCTTGCTCGCGTAGAGACTTTGAGTCCCTATGGCGTGCACCATTACCCTTTTTATCCTTACGCCTTTTTTTGTGAACTTGATAATCACGAATTTACTTAATATGACTGGAATGATAATTGTACATGGCATGGTATGGCAAGTAACTGACATGACGTGACATGAAGAGACATGACAAGTAAGCCTGATGGAAACTATTGAAAGCTGTTGCGACGGCTAGCATGATATGACAAGAATGAATGGCCTGGACACCGTGGACGATTGTGTTTGTACAAGTGAACCAGTATCGTCTTGCATCATGTCAAGGATAGGGACCCCTGAGTACTACGGTCAGGGGTACCTACTTAAACTGACTAAGGCTAATAACTAGAATAATCTATTAGTCATGAAGAGATTTTCCAGCTACAGGCAATCCCGTTATCTGGGTGCCCTATTATGGGATCTGTAGCCTGCCATCGAGTAGGGCACATTTTCAGCATACTGTCGTATGTTGCATTCTTCAAACAACTTAAGGGTACATGTGTTCTTTGGACAATGTACCCACATGAATTCAACCCCTAAATTACGTCCGGATAGCCTGGATGGTCTGCAGGGCTTGTTGCTGTGGAATAATCTCATTGCATCTTGCTATTAATTAGGCATGTGATAACCCTAGTTAGTTAAAGTATCAAGTCATACTCATTGCGTGGCCATGATTGATTGGATGGAGTCAAATCCAACCTAGTATTATCCTGATCCTGTACAAGATCGTTAGTATGACCGAAATGCTTGTGCTTACTTTATCGATAAATGGTGGAAAAACCAAGTTCCGTTCAGATGAAGGGTTACAACCCGGTCCTTGTTTGGTTCACGGGTTGTAACTTCGTTATCTGAATAGTCCCATGGTTATCTTATCGTATATCATCACGATTTTTCATATTTCCAGTCTTCTATTATATAATTATGTTTTGTGCTAATTGCTGGTTTAGTTCTTAAGTGAAGCCTTCTTTGTGGCACTCGCTCTTTCTGGGATCTGACCCAGCTGGTTTTGTATGGCCAGATATCGGAGCGGCTCCAGAGGATCTCCCTATCCTCCAGCCAGATGGTGACCACCAGGCGTAACCCTGGCAACGAGTGGATTTTATTTTGCTCTCCCATTCTATTATAAAATATTCTTTTGAGGCGTTTAGCCGACGAGCACATGTTAGCTCGATTGTACTTTACTTACTGTCTGCTTACGGGCAGTAGCATGATGAACAAATCCTAGGGTTGATCATGTATGACTGAAACTCTTGCTAGTCTTCATATTTTGTGTGACTAGCTTCATGATCATCCAAATATGTAATGTATGGGATGCCTTACTATTGTATATTTGGTGTTCTGACATCTTGTATCTATTACTACTTGCTTGAGATTGAGACAATAGGCTTGTTCATGACCATAAGAGACTGATGGCTTATAGTTAAACCCTCATGTATCTAGACAGTCGTGATCGTATAGCGAGGTAGGTTGCACTTTTATATACGTAGCTGGCTATGTCCGCCCTCGCTCTCCAGTGTTCTAGTTTGTGGGGCGTTACATGGTTTAAGTGGTGGCCCATGCAGGTCTTGTGAATCAAGATATATGGCGGTTTACCGAATAGATGTCTTAATCAGCACTCGTCCTTGATCTCTGCTCGTACCCTCTAAATCCCTGAAATCTTAACCTGATGACAAGCTTGTATCTTTGATCTGTCGTGGTCCTTCCTTATTGTTCCATGTGTCGTCTTCTTCAGCGGCACTGTTCCTGGACCTGCCAATCAACCGAAAGGAGCTCAACGAGTACTCCTTCAACAAGAGGATCAAGCTCAGCACTCAGAAGCAGCTTCCTGAGTCATGCTTCCCGAAGATCCAGAACCCCCAGTACAGCCAGCCCAGCCTGTGAGGCAGGATGAGGGAGTCTTGGTCGGACTTACCAGGGAGTTGCTTGCATCACAGGATCTTCGAGGTGATGCATTGCACCAGACTGTACAAGATGCTTTGAACAGAGGTGGTCATCAAGGTAACAGTGCGACCAACAGCTTTAAGCGTTTGAACCCTCCCTTCTTCGATGGTAGCAAAGATGCTATAGTTGCAGATGCTTGGCTACAGGATACTGAGGTTATTCTAGAAGCAGCCAGGACCCCAGATGATGAGAAGGTGGCCGTGGTACGCCTACTAGCCCACAGCTGGTGGGCGGCACAGGCAGTTGGATTAAGGGCACCTATTGCATGGACAATATTCCGTGAGAGATTCCAGACCAAGTATTTTGATGCTGTAGCTCGGTACGATCTACAGATGAGGTTCACTAATTTGAAGAAGATGGACAGGACGGTCAATGGATATGCGATCGAGTTCTCTAGGCTTAGTCGGTTTGCTCCCACCTTGGTGGCGACCGAGTTCGACAGAGCTCAGCGATTTCAGCAAGGATTGTACCTAGATATTTTACTGGCGGTAGAGCAGTTCGAGCATCAGACTTTTGATGCAGTATTGAGAGCAGCTATGAGGCATGAATATACCTCTTAGAGGATTGTGGACCGGACCGAAAGTCGGAAACGATCTCATGGCCAGATGAACCAGTCTTCAGCACCAGCCACGGCAGCCAGGGCTTTGACCATTGGAGCTCCGAGGCGGGCGGCTTCCGTTGCGTCGATTCAGCATTCGACCCTGGCATATCCCCAGCAGCAGCAGAAGTAGTCTTCCGTAAAGGGTTGCACTCATTGTGGAAAGTCAGGACACGTGGTGTCAGAATGTCGCAGACCACAGTATTTGTGCCTGGTTTGTGGGACACCGGACCATAGGATTGGGAACTGCCCGAACAGGGGGAGTTCATCTTCATCAACTTTTTCTAGTCCCTCGGTTAGGGGGCCAACCCTAGTACCAGTTCAGCAGCAGCAGCAGTACCCGTTTCTGAGGCCCTTGCCGCCTCAGGCCCAAGTATTTCAGCAGCAGAACCTCCAGCAGTATGAACAAGTCCAAGCTCATACCCAGAACCGCCAGAGAGGTTTCCAGCAGAGGGGACCAGCACCCCGAGGGCACGGTCAAGTAATGGTTTTTACCGTGGAGGAGGAGTTAGCATCAGGTGAGGTAGTGGCAGGTACTATTCTCGTCAACTCCTTTCCAATATCAGCATTGTTTGATTCTGGTGCATCGCATTCATTTATCTCTGCATGATTCGCGACACGGATAGGGCTGGATCCCGAGTCATTATCAGTAAGGCTCAATATACTTACTGGTATCAAACTTGTGGGAGTAGATAGAGTATTTTTCTCGTATCGGATCGTAGTTAGCGGTAGAGAGTTTTTCGCTAGGTTGATAGCATTCCCGATGGCCGATTATGATGCGGTCTTAGGGATGGATTGGTTGAGGGACCAGTATGCTAGAATAGATTGCCATATCGGCAAGATTATTTTTAGTATTCCTGGTGATCCATAATTTTTATTTTTTCGAGGCGGGATAGAGCCTTCTCCTCCAGCATTCCGGATGGCAGTTGCAGCGACAGTCCAGTTTTCCAGAATTGTAGAAGAGTTTTTCGATGTTTTCCCTGAAGAGCTTTCAGGTATGCCACCAGAGAGAGAGATCGAGTTCACCATAGACTTGATCCCCGGGTCAGCCCCGGTGTCAAAGAGAGTCTACTGGATGGCGCCGTCAGAATTGGAGTTCTTGTATAAGATGATTGAGGAACTCAGGACCAAGGGATTCATCCGTGCTAGTGGATCACCTTGGGGAGCCCCAATGCTTCTTGTGAGAAAGAAGGATGGTACGTCCAGATTATGTGTAGATTATCGTACCTTGAACTCAGTGACAATCAAGAACAAATACACTCTTCCGAGGATAGATGACTTGTTTGATCAACTCAAAGGGGCGTCCATATTTTCGAAGATTGACTTGCGGTCAGGATACCATCAGATCAGAGTTAGAGAGCAGGACATCTCAAAGACGGCTTTCAGATCTAGATATGGGCATTGGAAGTTCTTTGTTACGCCATTTGGAGCAACCAATCCGTCGGCTGTATTTATGGACCTCATGAATTATATCTTCATGCCTTATTTGGATCAGTTCGTGATTGTGTTCATAGACGACATCCTGGTCTACAACAAGAGTGAAGCTGAGCATGAGCAGCATCTCAGAGTTGTCCTCCAGATTCTCAGAGAGCACCAGTTTTATGCGAAGTTTAGTAAATACGAGTTCTGGCTCGATCACATTTCATACTTGGGTCATATCATCACCAGAGGAGTAGTAGAAGTGGATCCCCAGAAGATTGTGGCTATTGAGACGTGGCCAGTACCGAGTACGGTTGCAGAAGTTCGCAGTTTTCTTGGCTTGGCCGGCTACTACCGACGATTTATTTCAGACTTTGCACGAATTTCAGCACCTATGACCCAGTTGACCTGCAAGGATGTGCAGTTTGCTTGGACCGTAGAATATCAGGAATCTTTTGAGAAGTTGAAGCGAAGCTTGATGATGGCACCCATTCTCACGCTTCCAGATGGGACCGGGGGATTCTCAGTGTATTGTGATGCTTCAGGCAGAGGTTTGGATGTGTTTTGATGCATTATGGGAAGGTAATAGCTTATGCATCAGGTCAACTTCGTGATCATGAGAGGAATTATCCGACCCACAACTTGGAACTGGCAGCAGTAGTGTTTGCACTTAAGCTTTGGAGACACTACTTGTATGGAGATAGGGTGGAGATTTTCACCGACCACAAGATCTTGAAGTATGTGTTCACCCAGAAGGAATTTAACATGCGTCAGAGGAGATGGCTAGAGCTGCTTGTGGATTATGACATCAACCTGCAGTATCATCCTGGGAAGGCCAACGTTGTTGCAGATGCATTGAGCAGGAGAGCCGGAGTTTATTTTCTAACAGCACAACCAGAGTTATTAGCAGATCTTCAGAAGATGGATATAGAAGTTGTCCTTCCTACCAATGTAGCATTGATGGCCAGTCTGCAATTTTAGTCTAGTATAGTTGATAGGATCAGGTTAGCTCAGTCAAAAGATTCCAAGCTTCAATGACTCAGAGCAGAGTGTGAGGTAGGACGAAGATCAGAGTTATGTGTCCATGAGGATGGTACACTTCGACATGTGAGGCGTCTTTGTGTACCCAGTGGAGATATCAGGCAGAAAGTCATGGCAGAAGCTCACAGTTCTCGGTATTCGATTTATCCGGGCGGTACGAAGATGTATCGCGATATCCGGCAGCATTTTTTGTTGAATGGTATGAAGAGGAAGATAGCTCGGTTTGTCTCTCGGTGTTTGGTTTGACAACAAGTTAAAGCTGAACATCAGAGACCGGCTGGACTTCTTCAACCTTTGCCGATCCCAGAATGGAAGTGGGAGCATATGACCATGGATTTCATGACTGGATTACTTAGGTCCCCGGCTGGTAGAGATGCTATTTGGGTTATTATAGACAGGCTCACGAAGGTGGCTCACTTTCTCCCGTTCAGAGTTGGCCAGTCGACGGCTCAGCTAGCAGAGATGTACCTCAGGCAGATCGTCAGATTACACAGTATACCAGTCAGTATTACCTCGGACAGAGATTCAAGATTTATGTCGTACTTTTGGCGTAGTCTGCAAGAGAGTTTGGGAACTCACCTCCAGTTCAGCTCAGCTTATCATCCGCAGATAGATGGTCAGTCAGAGCGTACCATACGAACCTTGGAAGATATGTTACGATCTTGTACACTGACTTCCGTGGTTCATGGGAAGATCACCTGCACCTGGTGGAGTTCTCGTACAACAACAGTTTCCAAGCCAGTGTCTAGATGTCACCTCCAGTTTTCAGAAATATGGGTATTTTTGTCATTTTACATTTTTGAATATTTTTGAAATTTATTTTATTATTTATGATATTATTTTGGGGTTGAAATTTATTTTATTATTTATGATATTGTTTTAGGGTTATTTGAGTCTGGTTCGAATTTTAACTCAATCCGACTTGAAACGGGGACCCGGGGGGTAGTTTGACTCTAGTGGGACCCACACACTAGTTAGGCATAGCCCACATGATATTAATTTTAGTCCATATGATATTAATTTTAGTTAGTAGTTAGACTAATTATTTATGGATAGGTTTAGTTTAATTAGAGACTTAAAACTAGACTAAATTGACCTCAACCTTTAACCCATTTCTAATTTAAATCAAATAGATTAGTGGAGGGCATTTTGGACATTCAAATAGGGGACATCTCACCCTTTTTGGGCAGCCATCTATGGGGGGATAAGGAGTGAGTCACTCCTTCATTCATTTGTTTTCATCCACTTTCTCTCTCTTGTTCTTCTCCAAATTAATTTAGAGATGAACCTCCATTGATTTTATCTCCAAATCAACCCCATCTTCCACCAAATCTTCTTCATTTCTCCTCTACTCCATGTTTAGAGGGTGCTAGCCAAGTTTGGGAGGATTCGGAGCTCGTTCGTGTGCTTTTAGAATCTCTACGTGTCGGTGTCGTATCAGAAGGATTTTTCTTTGAATCTCTCTCCCGGAAGGTATAATCTCTCCTCTAATCCATCCCTACATGCATATAGAAATATTTTGAACCTATAGGAGTGACCCCCATGGTTGTATCTCTATTTGTGTCCATTTCGTGTCCATTTGGAGGTCATAGGAGTGTCCTTTGTGTTATGGTTGTGTCCATGTGGAAAAACCCTAAATTTGGACACACTGTGTTGTTGTTATGTATGAATGAATTATTACATATTTAATCTCATATTTTTGTATTGGAGATGTGTTCTATAGTGTCTCATATATATATTAGTGTAGAGAGTGAGTTCTTGATATATTATGTTATATACTTGTGTTTCTTTTGTCTCAAACTACCTAAATTCGTCATAATATTTATTCACGTTTTTAGTAGCAATAGCAACTTAGAAATGTCATAACTTTTAGCTTAAAACTCCGATTTATCTCTTTTTTTTAAAAGAACCGTATCGAAGTTAGCTTTCCAAATATATATTTTAATAAGCCAAATTCGTTCTGAAACTTTCTGTAAAATTATTTGAGTGTCAGCTGTACGAAAGACGAACGCGTTTCGGTGTTTTTGCGATTCCGGAAGCTTCCGGACACGAAAATGCGATCCGTTTAAATTTTCGAAAAGCTAACACCACTACAACAAAAAACCCTTTTAATGACGCTCAACAGGGAGTTTTAATGACGACTGATACATAAGCGTTATCAAGTTGAAAAATACCTTTTTTCTATGACGGTTTGGACTAATTTTGGGCTTTTTATAACGTTTATAAAACAAAACGTCATTAATACTTTAGAGCGGTGGCAAACTTGTAATTTTTTCACTGTATAAAAGCTAAGTGGGAGAGATAGAAAATTCATTTCTCATCCATTTTCTAAGGAGCAGCATCTCTCCAAACCTCTTCTCCCCCAATTTCCTCAAGAGTTAGGTTAGGGTTTCTGATCGATGGATCTTAGCCGAGGTGCGATCTCGACCATATCGGAGGGGTCGTCGGAGGACCTGAAGCCGGTAATGGAGGTCCGGCTGGTGAACACCGCGCGCACATGCTGGAGATCGGCGGCGGGTGAGTGTTTCATTCATTAGTCCTGAGGAATATACGAAAATAAAGTCCCTCTCCCACTCGTACTCTCTGCTCCTCCCGCAGGAGCTCACCGGACTTTCACCATTCGTCCGCCGCCTCTTCAGCATCCGCAGCCTCAGCCAGAGGACCTCTCGGTCCTCCATGGCATCAGCAGCATCAGGAGCGGAGGGGGAGAGCTACCGGAAGCAGCCTAAGGAGGTGAAGCTTTGGGAAGGCCGGTTCGAGGAGAGCATCACCGACGCCGTCGAGCGCTTCAGCGAGTCCGTGTCCTTCGACACGGAGCTATACCACCATGACATCGCCGGCAGCAAGGCCCACGCCTCCATGCTCGCCCACCAGGTGCTCGACCTAAATCCCCCGTCCCTCTTAAACGAATCTCCACCGCTGATATACCACCGTTTCATTGTCAGTGCAGGGGTTGATTACTGAGAGCGACAGGGACAGCATACTCTTCGGCCTCGACGAGATCGAGAGGAGGATCGAGTCCGGGGAGTTCATCCTCAATGAAGCTACCTCCAGTTTCCTACTAGCCCATTTTTGGTTTATAATCTCTTTTAACATATTACCAATTTTTCATCTCAGCATTCTCAATTTTTGCACATTTATTTTTCAGGCATGTTTCATGATTGTCCAACATTGGACCCAAAGCATTCTTGTTTCTAACTGTATAAAACTTATTTCCTGAACTTCATAGGTATTCTCAGGTCATGTCTCTCTCTACAAGGACCTATCCTCTTTAACCATCTCAAACTAACTGTGTGAACAATGTTTGCCTTGATATAAGCAACGGACTCAAAAGAAATTATAATGATAACTTGTAGGTACTTGGCCTAATTCTGCTACAAGTTCTCTAGATTTTTAGTTTTTCCTCTCTCCATATTTCCTTGTTAAAATCTCATTGTTCGATACAATTTCACTAGCACACAAGTTTAGATATTATGTGAATTCTGGAAAAAAGCTTAAAAAGTTTTAGCCGTTTTGTTTGTGCGAATCTTAAACTTATTCTACAGTTTTTGAAGTTCTGGGATTTTTTTCCTTCATATTTTGCTATAGTTAGAATGGAACTTAGAAATGAAGTCTCTTGCATATGCTGATAATTGATGTATGTGAATTTTGTACAAGTTAGTCTAGGATCAAATTCCTTAAATTTACTTGTATGTTTTCTTTCTTTGACATGGAATTTGATATTAATTATGTAGATTTATGATGACAGAAATCCCTAATGTCACAGACAAACCATGTCAGGGCTCCATTGTAGTGGGAGCTTGTTGGGTTTATGAGTGGATTTGTCACTAGCTTCACTTTGGATTTAGACTTTGTTGTAGATCTTTAAGTGATATGCAAGTTATCATAAAATTATGTAAATTGTGTTTCTTATATGAATTTTTTTTCTGAATTCACCTAAATTTCGGAAATTTCTTTTATATATGCTTGATTTCCTTAGATTTGAGTAGGACTGGCATTTTTGTAACTATTACCAGAATTTTAACTTCGAAAATCTTACTATTTTCCATGGATTTCATATATTTCTTTACTATACTGTAATTGATATAAATCTTGTGAATTATGTAGAAGTTAGTCTAGGTTCAAATTTCGGAAAAGTTAGAAATCCTTACACTTTCTTTTCTCGAGATTATCTATTTCTGTTCAAATTAAGTTCCCTTACCTTTTAGTTGTGTTTGTTCTTTTTATTTTCATTTGAATGTTATGTTATTCATGATACTGCTGGGATTTAATGGAAATCTGGTGGATTTATAGGAAGACACATATTAGATGGCACATTTAGACTATAAACTGAGGTTATTTGCAAATTTGATAAATGCGGTTTAGTTTCACTATTATATTGAGAATTCAAGTTTGATTGATAAATGATAGTGCTTCTACTATATTTATTTAAATCTAATGCTTGCTTAGAATGGTCAGGAACAAGTATGGGAGAGGAAACTTTTGTAGAATTTTTAGCTTGGCTGTTTCTTGATTTAGTTATTAAGTACCTTCTTCTAACTACAAGTTAAAATAGTTATGCTTAACATTCTGGGCTAAAAGTTTTTTTTTTTCAATTCACAGATATTACTTTCTCAGTCACTTAGAAGAACTAGGATTTAGTGACTCATTTGTACTGTGAAGTTGACAGGAACTTTTTTAAACTTACCTTGTCAATAGAACCAATCTTGACTAAATCTTCTCACCTTCCCTTCCAGCTTGGCTGGATATATGGCTCTATCACGGAAGACATTTTATCTGTGTTGCGTCGAACGATGTCCGTGTTAAATAGACCATGGGTGCCTTTTCTTATTCTATTTCTCTTGCCATTGTACCCTGAAATCTAATCAACTCTACTTGCACGATTTTGATTTTTGTATTAATAGTAGAGCAGTAATTAATTCTGTGACTGGTGAATTGCAGGTCCTAACAAATGGCATAGAGGTGAAGCTGCAAAGGAATGCTTTTAGTGTGATTGAAGCCCCGACTGGTCTTGAGGAGAACAATGATGTTGAATGTGAAAATATGCTGTGGAATGGTTCTGATATATGTATTTGGATGTCCTATTTTGAAAAAATGTAATGAAGATGGTGATATATATTATGTATATTTGTAAATGGATTAAATGGTACTTTATAACATTTAGATGTTTTCTTGTGAATATGGTTCAAAATGAATATTTTGAAATTGAATTGAGCAACATTGAGCATTGATCTATAATTTTTTGGAAAGTAATATATAAATGTGCAGAATTGAGCGTTATAAATGTGCTGAATTGAGTCTATACAGATTATCTATTCATAACGCTTTCAAACTACGCTGAAAATAAGTGTAGCAGAAATTCATCATATTCATGACGGTTATTTTATGACGCTTTTAAAAAATATTTATAACACCTGTTTTCATAACGGTTGCTGTGGAAAAAAAACGTCATGGTTTGTCATTAATGACGGTTTTTAGCCGTCATTAAAAGGTATTTCTATTGTAGTGCACAAAGATCTATAACATACTTTAATCCTAGAATTTAGTGAATGCCCAATTGGTACAGTATTAATTTTAAGTAGAAGATTACTATACGACATATGCATTTTGTGTATCCTTGTATGTACAAATATGTATGTATGCATGTGTATATATATATGTGTGTGTGTGTGTGTGTGTTAAGAAAATGTAATATAATATAGAGTATGCATAAATGATATAATGTATGAAAGTATATAATATATTCAAATATGTATGTATAGGAGCATGAATGAATGAATGAATGAATGAATACGATGCATGAATGAATGGATGAAATGAAAGCATGTGGGTAATGCAAGGTATTGAAACATGTATGCAAGTATCCATATGTAAGTAAGTAACGTAATCAAGTATGAATGTATGCTATATATGAATGCCAACAAGATAGGAATGTATGATGCCATATTAGCACTTAGCACCATATTCATATGTTAAAACCCCCTTCTACATGTTGACAGTAACCCCAAGCATGAATACACATAAAACCTACTTACTGTTATGAGTAAACCCTTTGATGTATAAATAAACCCTTTTGTTATGATTAACACCCACACACACACATGCTAAACCTATGCTTTACATGTTATTTCTTCTATATATGTGACACAACCTTGCTAAATGTTATCCTTCTAACATAATACCCTCACACTTGAACACATTGTACTGCTATGTACACATTGCCATATCCACATTCATGTATCACCCACTCCTTGTCTTTATGCACCTTGCTTGTAATAAAAATATATATGAATATATATGTTTGTGTGTTTGATAACTTGTGTAGCTTTATGATTTTGTGTGAGTGTTAGTCTAGGCTTGGTTAGGCCTAATGAGACTTGTTAGTCTAGGTTTAGACCTAATACTGCCTAGTTAACCTAATTTGACAAGTACGGTTGACCAGAGTTGACCAAGAGTTGACTTTGACCTAGAATGACCTAGAATCATGTAGAATGCATAATAGAGCTTTATTTTATCATTTTGGACTTGTTGTGACTTGTGCTATTCTAAATAGGAGCCAGACACCTCTCCTCGGACAGTACATTTCTTTTGGACATTCAGATAGCAGGCGAGTACATTCTCTGATCATTTCATATCATGTTTAGGATTATATTTCCTGCTTTAGACTATCTTACTTGATGCTGACACGTTGGTAACACGGATTGGTACTATATGGATCCCTTCATGAGATGTTATCCCTCTCGGGAGCATCAGATACTTTTGTCATGTGTGTTTCACTTACATCACGTATCATATGCTTCTATCATCATGAATCTTCGGGCATCAGCTAGTGACTCATGTACCCCCATGATCACCTAGCCTTCACGAATCAATTCATGAATCACCTTTTATGGGCAACATAGTATAATCATGAATCTTAATGTAACTTGAATGGATCCTTGTGTATTGATTGGGGATGGGGGAGTATAAATGAACATGTGAATAAATCCAAGTAGTGTAATCATGAATCAATTCCAAGTAGTGTAATCATGAATCAGTCCTTAGCCATTCACATGTTTATCCAGTACTCTGAATCACTAGCACTGTCTCTCTTTATATATATCATAGATATTTACTTACAGTCTCTCTTTTACATTATGCTATTTCTTCAGATTCTGTATTTTATTCTCTAGCATGATTACATTTCCTTTCCTGTTATGACTTGTTGAGATGTATTGTGCTCGCTCCTGTCCTGACTGGACCTGTTGATAAATTTTACAGATAGCCTAGAGGTTGCCTGCTAGCCTAGAGGAGACACATTAGAGGTTGTTTAGTTAGCTATTTTCAGTTGTCTGGAGTTGTATTTATTTTATGGATTACTGTATTTGAGCTTTGAGATGTATTTCTGGGTTTGTGTATCTTAGACACTTAGGCTTCTATCTGTCGTATCTCTTTTGAATTTTATGTTTTACCTATCTTTTATCTTGCTCTACCTTAGTTGTGATTGAGACTGTATCTGCTATGTCACCCCCACTCGGGGAGTATAAACTGCTTAGCCTTATACTGTTAAATACTTGAGACCTAGGACAGCGTTCTACCGCCGACACTATGGCGTAGGCTGAGCGTTGTTTCGTTCTCGTACCCTTACTCAAGGGTGCGGGTCGTGACACTAGATGGCACCGTTCGAGGCACTGTATGGTAGAAAGTGCAGATCCCCGCTAGCATGGGACGATGTTGGAGAGAGGCAGATGCTCGGTCCGGAAATGATTACTCAGACAGTTGAGGTGGTCAGAAAAGTCAGAGATCATCTTCGCGTCGCACAAGATCGCCAGCGCCATTGGGCCGATTCTCATCGGCGCCCCCTTGAATTTTCCGTCGGCGCCCATGTATTCCTCAGGATCTCGCCTACCCGTGGCGTCATTCGTTTCGGCGTACGGGGAAAGCTTAGTCCTAGGTATATCGGGCCATTCAACATTCTAGAGCAAGTAGAAGATGTGTCCTATCGTCTCGCTCTCCCGCCGTCGTTGCGTGAGGTGCATGATGTCTTCGATGTATCCTAATTGCGACGGTATATTCCGGATCCGAGTCATGTCCTTGATCATTCGAAATTGGTTGTTGGTACCAACCTTTCGTATGAGAAGAGACCCGTATCCATATTGGACCAAAGAGAGAAGATACTCAAGAACAAGACTATCAAGTTAGTCCGTGTTGCTTGGGGTCATCACTCTTTGGATGAGTCAACGTGGGAGAGTGAGGATGACATCCGATCGCGATATCCCGACCTGTTTGACTCGTGAGGTATAATGTTTCCCTTATGCCTCATGCCTTCGATTCCTTGCTTGCATGATTGATTGCTTAGTTATATCTTGCCTGTGATTAGTGTAGCTTGCTTGACCTCTCTAGCCTCTTAATTAAATTTCGAGGATGGAATTATTTTAAGGTGGGTAGAGTTGTAATCCCGTAGGTCGTATTATATATTTTTGGTGTACGTGTACGTATTTTGTCTCATATTGCATGTCTCATTGCATGGTTTATTTTGGCATTTCAATTGCTTGGTTCGGGTTCGGTTGGGTTCGGTCTGGTTGGGTTTGGTTTGAGTTAGTATGCAAACCCCTACCTACCACCATCCCCCATTTATTAACCCAACAACCCTTCTCTCTCCTCATTCATTTCCCATTACTATTCTTCTTCCTTCTTCATTTCTCCACCGACCACCCGCAGTAGGCAAGTGCAACTTGCTTCATGGAGGAACTCAAATTTTGTTGTTCCATTTTCTTCCTCACGAGATTCTAAGACACTTTAGTACTTAGCATTTTTAATTTCCGTGGCTCATTTCATGTAGATCTGAGTTTTAGTATTATTGATCTTCATGGTTTTGATCTACTGGACATGGTTGTTTTTGAAATGGGGAGTTCCATGTGGTGGGAATTTAGATTTTACGCAAGTTTGGCTCTTGAATATCTTTTACGCCTGCTTGTACCGGCCTTGGGGAGAAGATACAGTTTTACGCACACGTTCTTACGTGCTAGCGTAGTATTTAGTTTTTACGCACACGTTTTACGTGCCCACGTATTATTTACCCTTTATGCACACGTATTTGCGTGCCAGCGTAATCGCTTCTACGTCGAGTTCATTCGAACTCTACGCAGGGACTACTCCGCTTAGGTGGAGTGCTTGCTCGAGTAGAGCTCTTTTTGCGTAGAGTGTTTGCCCGCGTAGAGTCTCGCCCGCATGCGGCTTTGCTAGCGTAAAGCGCTTGCTCGCGTAGAATCCCACCCACCTGCTCTCTTGCTCGCGTAGAGCTGCCTATCCTTATGTCTTGCCCGCGTAGAGCTGTTTTATGCTCGGGGCCTCTTAGGCCTAGTGTAGTCTTGCTCGCGTAGAGACTTTGAGTCCCTATGTCGTACACCATTACCCTTTTTGTCCTTACGCCTTTTTTTCATGAACTTGATAATCATGAATTTACTTAATATGACTGGAATGATAATTGTACATGGCATGGTATGGCAAGTAACTGAGATGCTGTGACATGACGAGACATGACAAGTAAGCCTTATGGGAACTATTGAAAGCTGTTGCGACGGCTAGCATGACATGACAAGAATGAATAGCCTGGATACCGTGGACGATTGTGTTTGTACAAGTGAACCAGTATCGTCTTACATCATGTCTAGGGTAGGGACCCCTGAGTACCACGGTCAGGGGTACCTACTTAAACTGACTAAGGCTAATAACTAGAATAATCCATTAGTCATGAAGAGATTTCCCAGCTACCGGCAATCCCGTTATCTGGGTGCCCCAACATGGGATCTGTAGCCTACCGTCGAGTAGGACACATTTTCAGCACACTGTCATGTGTTGTACTCTTCAAGCTACCTAAGGGTACATGTGTTCTTTGGACAATGTACCCACATGAATTCAACCCCTAAATTGCGTCTGTATAGCCTGGATGATCTGTAGGGCTTGTGACTGTGGAACAATCTCATTGCATCTTGCTAGTAATTAGGCATATGATAACCCTAGTTAGTTAAAGTATCAAGCCGTACTCATTCCGTGGCCATGATTGATTGGATGGAGTCGAACCCAGCCTAGTCTTGTCCTGATCCTATACAAGATCGTTAGTATGACCTGAATGCTTGTGCTTACTTTATCGATAAATAGTAAGAACACCAAGTTCCGTTCAGATGAAGGGTTACAACCCGGTCCTTGTTTGGTTTACGGGTTGTAACTTGGTTATCTGAATAGTCCCATGGTTAGTTTATCGTATATCATCATGATTTTCCATATTTCCAGTCTTCTATTATATAATTATATTTTGTGCTAATTGCTGGTTTAGTTCTTAGGTGAAGCCTCCTTTGTGGCACTTGCTCTTTCTGGGATCTGACCCAACTGGTTTTGTATGGCCAGATACCGGAGCGGCTCCAGAGGATCTCCCTACCCTCCAGCCAGATGGTGCACCAGGCGTAACCCTGGCAACGAGTGGGTTTTATTTTGCTCTCCCACTCTATTGTAAAAATATTCTTTTGAGGCGTTTAGTCGACGAGCACGTGTTAGCTCGATTGTACTTTACTTACTGTCTGCTTACGGGTTGTAGCATGATGAACAAATCCTAGGGTTGATCATGTATGACTGAAACTCTTGCTAGTCTTCATATTTTGTGTGACTAGCTTCATGATCATCCAAATATTTAATATATGGGACGTCTTACTATTGTATATTTGGTTCTGACATCTTGTAACTATTATTATTTGCTTGAGAATTGAGATAATAGGCTTGTTCATGACCATAAGAGACTGATGGCTTGTAGTTAAACCTTCATGTATCTAGACAGCCGTGACCGTATAGCGAGGTGGGTTGCACTTTAATATACGTAGCTGGCTATGCCCGCCCCCGCTCTCCAGTGTTCTGGTTTGTGGAGCGTTACACTACTAGCGACGAATAGCGACATTAATTTATTAAATAGGAATCTGCACCGCAATATCGTCGCTACACGTCGCTAATTATTTAAATATAGCGACACGTGGCGACGACTGTTATAGTACGTCGTCATATATTAATAATCAGCGACATTTAGCGACGTCGCATGCGGACGTCGCTAAATATTTCATATAGGGCAGGAGGTTTTCTT
Source organism: Iris pallida (assembly GCA_029216955.1). NCBI lineage: Eukaryota > Viridiplantae > Streptophyta > Magnoliopsida > Asparagales > Iridaceae > Iris > Iris pallida. The sequence goes on from JANAVB010001800.1 coordinate 28,251,013, forward strand.
TTCTATCATTCTCCAAAAATTTTTCTTCCCCCTAATTTTCCCGCTCTCCCTCATCCGGCGCTTGCACCCTCCTCCGGCCCTCGCACCCTCCTCCGGCGCTCGTACCCTCCTTCGACCTCCTTCTCTTCCGACCTTCTCCTCCTCGCACCCTCCTTCGGCCTTCTCCTCAGGTAGCCTCCCCTCTCTCTCTCTAGGGCACTAGAGGTGATCAGGTAGCCCTCCCTATCTCCCCTCTCTCTTTTCCTCCATCTCTCTTCCTCCTCCTCCCTTCTCCACAACGACTGATTGTCTGTTTGGGATTATCCCATTCGGCTAAACACCCTATTATTCTGAATAATAGCTGGATTGCAGGATCATCCTCCTCCTTGATGCTATTAAACTCTATAGCATATTAGTTGAAAGATATAAGTTTGGGACTTTTGCCTCATATCTTTGTTTTCAGTTTCAGTTAAATGAGCAGTGTATACATTTATCCCCTTGAATTGCTTGTGTTTGGACTGATTTTTTGTGGTCATATGGAAACTATTTTTGGATACATGGATTGCTTGTGTTTGGACTGATTTTTTGCAGTATCAAATCAATCTACCCTTGTATCAGTTATTGTTTGAGGGGAAAGGAAGTGCATCAGTCAATAGACTGATGAGTGGATCAACAAGTAGACTAATAAATGTATCAGTCCTTGTTGATATGTGTATCATCCCTACGTGTAATCTAGAGTATCTGTTATTTAAGCCTATGTATATATATATCACTGTTAACTAGTGTAATGAGTGATGATTGCATACCTTGTATCAGTCGATAGAGTATTAGTATCAAGATTCAGGTTCAGTCCTCCATTACATTAGTATCAGTCATGATTCATTCCTATATACTACTTTTGTATCAGTCTTTATTGATAACATGTACCAGTCATCACTGATATATGGTAGCAGTCATCATTAAATATGGTATCAGTCATGATACCTTGGTTCAGTCCTTGTTCGGATTTTATAGTATCAGTCCCATGCTTCATTGTGTATCAGTAATTGGTATGTAGAGAGGGGAATACTTCTTCATGTATTTGTGACTGAATAATGTGAAGGATTACTCCATTTTAGTATCAGTACCACATGTGGACTTTGTATCAGTCCTTGTTATTGTATCCAGCCATTGCTTGCATTAGTATTCAGTCTCTGTGGACTAATGTTCAGTCCTATCGCTTGTGTATCCACCAGTTGACTTTCTTTTGTATCATTAGTATAGGATGTATGGCATCTAATTGCATACTTGTTTCAGTCTTCGTCTCCTAATATATCAGTAATTAGGATGTCAATATAGTTCAGTCCTTGGTTCAACTTGTATCGGTCTTTTTTTGCATATATATCAATTGGGGGTTTTGATACTCACTTTTGTACTAGCTATTAGAACATGGCAGTTGGCTAAGGATTACATCAGTCCTGTATTGTATCGGTCTCAGTCCTCTAATATCTTGTTTTAGTCGAGAGGGCACTTTAGTTCAGTCCCTTTCTATAGACTATATCTGTATGTTGTTACCAGTCCTTAGCTAGCTGCATAACTGCTGGTATATTGACAGGGTTAGAAGCCTGAACTACATAAATAATCGCCTTTCTTAAGCCTCTAATATACTGACTGATCAAGCATCCTTCAGAGATACCTTGTATCTTCTTGGGCAGTTTTTTATTTATTAAATAACAAGTATGTATTTACTACTTAATATACAAACATGTCGCAATGAGCATGAATCTTTCGATAGATACTGGATTGGTCTGGATTGGTACCAGCCAGACACTGTCCCTGCAGCCATTCGACTGGCGAGGCAGAAATCTATGTACGACATTTACTACAAGGAATTTGTATTAATCTATGGTACGACATCGTGATCGGGACATAGTCCCTGCAGCCATTCGACTGGCGAGACAGAAACTATGTAGCCGTAGATAAAGTTGACTGTCCTCCGACCCCCATCCCTCGGCAATGATGATACAAAAACCTATCACTATATATTTTAGTAGTAGATGATGTCTTAGTATTACATTTTGTGGGTTTATCTTGATTCTGTTACATCCTTCAAATACTAGATTCGATAAGAACATATACTACACCATATGTACAGAACATAGATGATTCACACTAATGTATGCTAGAATGAATTTTGGGTTGTGTTCTGAGCCATCCGTTATCACACTTGTCAAAAAATCGAATATAACCTTTTTATCTACTTTTGAAAAAATTGAATATAACCTTTTTACCTGCTTATGAAAATGTGTTCTGAGCCATCCATTCTCACACTTGTTTCTTTTCTGGAATTACAAAACAAATATGAATTATACATTGAGTGTTAATATTTGTAGAATTATCTTAAAATGGATATGAATTACTATCTACGAAACCGTTTGTGGATGTACAATCGTCATCCTGATGACATGTGCGGTGTACGGGATGAATTTATACAGGGTGTGCAACAGTTCCTACAGTTTGCCAAGGCGTTCCCTCAGTACATGGACCGTACAAAAATTAAGTGTCCTTGTGTGAGATATCGCAACTTAAAATATCATTCAAAAGTGGATGTGACATATCATTTGTATTTGAGGGGTTTCATGCCAAATTATTATCAGTAGACCGCACACTGAGAACTTGTGCCTTTAGCATCCGAGCCAGAGCCTTATGTAGATGTCCACGAGCATGCTGATTACGACCAAGGGTGGACGAACATGGTTTTCGATGCTGCGGGGCCTAGTTTCGATCCGAATAATCAATATGCAGCTGAGGAGGCACTGAATACCGATGCTACAAAGTTCATGGAGTTGCTGGAGAATGCAAGGACTCCTTTATATCCTGGTTGTGATGATCATTCACCGTTGGAGGTGATTACAAGACTTTTAAGCATAAAATCAAATATTAACATGTCTCAAGAATGGTACAACCGAATCCTGGAGTTAATTAAAGAATAATGTCGGAGGGTGCCAAGTTACCTATGACTTCTACCGATCCAAGAGAATGGTGAGATCGCTCTGGATGGGGTATAAAAAAATTGATTCATGTCGCAACATATGCATGTTGTACTATAAGGACGACAAGGATGAGGATGCCTGCAGATTTTGTAGTACCGATCGCTTCAAGGAAACTAGTACAATAAGGACTTCTGGTGTACGCAAGCCAACAGATTCGATGTACTATTTGCCTTTGACGCGCGGTTGCAGAGGTTGTTTATGGCAAATGAGACAGCTGATAATATGAGTTGGCACAAGCGGGAACAAATAGATGGAGTACTGGATCATCCATCTGATGGGGAAGCATGGAAGCACTTTGACCGAGTGTATCCCGATTTTGCTTCGGAGCCGTGTAATGTCAGATTGGGGCTTTCCTCCGACGGTTTTACCCTATTTGGACTTTCGGGCTCACAATATTTTTGTTGGCCTGTGATTGTTACTCCGTACAACTTGTCGCCTTGGATGTGTATGAAGACTTCTTATATGTTCCTAACTGTTATTATTCCAGGTCTGAAGAACCCGAAGACGAACATTGATGTGTACTTACAGCCCTTGGTAGATGAGCTGAATGAGTTATGGAAAGTAGTGTAGGAACGATATCGTAAAGCGTAATACTCTAGAGGGGGGGTGAATAGAGTTGGCAGCGGAATAATGCTAAATAAAAAATGTTAGCAACACAATCACAATATATAATCACAGTTAAAATAATGTAAAGGCAGAGTTCAGAAAGCAAACGCAAAGACAGCGATGTATACTGGTATCCCTCTGTTGAGGACTAATCCAGTCGGTAGAACTCTTGCTACCAGTTGAATCCACTATAGGAAAAACTGCAAGTTTTCTTACGAAGTCCTTGCAACTTCTACAACGCGAGCTTTGATACGAAGAACTCTTCCAACTTCAAATGTGAAGAGGTATTCTTCAATCAAGCCTTCTGATTACAATCTCTCAGAAACTTCTAGACCGTACCGCACTGGCAAATCGACTAGAGGATTGTAACTGGCTTGGGATCTGAAAATGAAAGCTCTAGAAAACTCTTTGGAAGGCAGAAAGCTTTTTAGATAGAGAGAAGATTGAAAGTGAATGAGTGTATTGAAATTATCGAAATCCTTCTCTATTTATAGTAATTCCAAAGGGAGAACTCTGTCAGAATTCGGGCAGAATTCGGGCAGAACTCGATGAGCAAATCTCGGTCAAATCCGCAACTGCAGGAGGACCAAGTTCCAGAGAATTCAAAAATCAAACGGCCACCAACCGAACTCTGGCCGAACTCTGGCCGAGTTCTGTCAGGGTTAGGTTAGGGTTTTTAAAACAGATTTTTGGTGATTTTTGAAAACCTTTTTGTAAACATTTTGATAGGTCATTTTAAAAACATTTTGAACTATTTGGGAGTAGCCTATTTGCCAGTACGACTCGGTGTACAATGTATTCCTAGACTCAAATAAAATGAAAAATTACATTGCATAGGAAGTACAGACTCAAGTAGGCAAACAGATCTTCAGTCTTGAACGGAGTGAATATCCAATCTTGCTTATGTCCAAGAAGCTGAGATGTCCCAACAAGCTTCGTATATCCAGACAGAGTTTTGATCAATTATTAAAATCAGGTTGACTATGACCAATGGGCCAACAATCTCCTCCATTTTGATAATTGACAAACTATGAATGATATAACATTAAGCTAGTTCAAGCTTGTTCAAAAATATCAAAAAGTAGAATTTGTTCATAAACTGTATTTAACTCAAAAAAAATGTTAGATCATTTTTAATTTTCTCCCCCTTTGTCACTTAGCAAAATAATTGCACAAGAGAAGGCTCCCCCGCATGAAATGCAGAAGACTCCCCCGCAATGAATGCATAAGTAACAAATAGCGAGAAAATAAAAGAAATGGTATAAGAATTAGAGATTATCATCACAGGCATGTAAAGTTGCTACAAATTATCATCACAGGCATGTATTGCTTCAAAACATAAAAGAAATCTCAGGCATGCTATTTCACAGGTAGTTTGTAATGAAGTAGCAGTAAAAAGAGATAGTGCTAAACAAAATGCTGAAATAAACTGAGATGTCATAAATGAAACAAAAAAAACATGTCCATGAAGATAAAAATACTGATAGCAAACTACAAAGTACTGATAAAAAGTAAATGATAAAAACTTGGAATGTCAGAGCATTTCCAAGTATACAATAGAATATCACTAATAATCAAATCAGATCTCATCATCACTATCCTCATCAATATCATCAGCAGCGTGGCCAGCATGACCGGAAGTACCAGCACCAGAAGTACCAGCGCCAGTAGGATGAGTAGGGACGCCAGCATAGAACTCACCAACATAATCTCGAGGTGCACGATACCAGTCATAGGCGTTACCTGGCTGGAAGTAGGCATGAACAGCCTCATCCTCACAGCGGTAACCCGAAAAAGCTGGATCACGAGGGATGGAAGCAGCAGAGTGACCAGTCTGGGCAAAACATAGATCGGCCAAGGAGTTTGCCATCGCCTGGTTACGGGTGACATCGCGAAACTCTCGCTCGCGAGCCATGTCCGTCATCGAGACGTGCAAAGCTGATAAATGCTGATGTATGCCCTCAAAAGTCATGGCATACGGCTGATGTGGTGAAGATGGTGCAGTAGGAGGAGCAGGAGGTGGAGCTGAAGCAGTCCGGCTGCGACGAGAAAGCTGGAGTAACTTGGGCTCAGAGTCCTGAGTACAAGTCGAAAGATCGATCTCAAATCGCTGAAAGATACGAGGAAGAATCATCGCGTAAGAGAGATTTCGATCTCTAGCACGACAACGTCCCATCATCTGAATGATTGTCTTAGGGGCGGAAAAAGGAATCCCCTTAAGAATATGGTACATGGCGGACAGCTCAAGCGAAGTCACATCATCCTTGGAAGTGGATTTTGGAAGAAGAGTAGAGTAGATGATGCGATGCAATTCATAGTTGAACAAGTTCAGGTTGTTAGCCTTGAACTTTCCAGAACGTACTCTGTCAGGTGCACAAAGTTCTATTTTGAAACTCGTGAGTGTAGTGCCTTCGGGGAAATCGAATTCCGTGATATCAACTAGCGGTTCACCTTCATTGGGAATACCAAGAATCTCCGCTAGAAGGACATCATTGAAGTCAATGTCTATGCCTCCGACACGTGTGCTCACGTCAAAAGTGTTAACTACGAGATTGCAAAAGAACAATCTAATGGCATTAGTAGCTATTGGGAAGCACAGTTTAACAAGTAAGTGTAACCCTAATGCCTCAAATAAGTGACGATGATCAGGGAATACCGTCCATTTAACCGGAGCGCCGCTACATATGGAACGGGTGGAAAAGTCACCGTACCATAATAAAGCTTGATCGAGGGTTTGAAAGAAGAACCCATCGAAAGCGCCGTCGCTCTCTTGGACCGGCAAAAACAAAGAATCCGTGTGAGGATTCGAAGAGGACCCTTCCTCACTAGGAGTGGTCTTCTTCCTCTTTGACGGATTAAATCTAGGTGCCATTGAAATAAAAAGCACTAATTTGAAAGGTGGAGAGAGAGGGAGTTATACCTCACGAAAATTAGATATGTTGTAGAGAAGAACGATCTCCGCACGATTCCAAATTTTGGAAGGATTTCACCAAGTAGATTGGAAGCAATAGATTGGTGAAGAACTAGGGTTTGGAGGTCGGGGTCGGCTGCTGCTGCTGTTGTAATTAGTTTGAAAGTAATGAAAGAGAAGAAGCTCTCGGGTTCTGTATATATACACTTACACCCTCAACCGAACTCGGGCCGAATTCGGTCAGAGCTATGGCCGAATTCGCCTAGGGTTCTTTCAAAGTTGATTTTTGCTACTTCTTTTTCATTGACTCGTTGCAAATATTTAATTCAAAGATTAGTTATTTTAGTCTTCAAATAACATAATTAATAATATTTTATGAATTAAATGTCGTTACACAGCGACTGTCTCAGATTAGCTGTAGGAGTACTGTCCCAGCTGGCGGAGGTTCACCGGGAAACTCTTAAGTACCGCTTCGCTTCAACCGTAGTTGTGGTGACAGACAGACTCTTTATTAGCTTGTCTCTAACACAGTTTTTGCATAATGATATATAATCATAAAATAAAATCAATTAATATTATTGACGTCCAAAATTCCTAATTCTCGACGTAAATAATTGAAACGATCTTCCGCTAGAGGTTTAGTGAAGATGTCAGCTAATTGATTTTCAGTATCTATGTACACAAGATTTATATCTCTATTTTGATGATGATCTCTAAGAAAATGATGTCTAATCTCGATATGTTTAGTACGAGAATGACATACAGGATTCTTAGTCAAATTAATGGTGCTCGTGTTATCACAGAAAATGGAAATATGTGTGAAAAATAAATCAAAGTCTTCTAGGGTTTGTTTCATCCACAAAATCTGAGCGCAACAACGTCCTGCGGCGATATACTCAGCCTCTGTTGTTGATAAGGCTACAGAATTTTGCTTTTTACTAAACCAAGAGACTAGAGCCTTGCCTAAGAAATGATATGTACCGCTAGTACTTTTTCTATCAACCTTGCATCCCGCAAAATCTGCATCCGAATAACCAATAAGGTCAAAGGATTTAGTTTTGGGATACCACAAGTCGACAGAAGAAGTGCCCTTAAGGTATCGGAAGATACGCTTAACTGCGGTCAGATGTGATTCCTTTGGGTTAGCTTGAAAACGTGCACACAGGCAAACACTAAACATTATATCTGGACGACTAGCAGTTAAGTAAAGTAAACTACCAATCATACCTCGATACTTACGTGTGTCGACTGGCTTGCCTTGTTCGTCAGAATCAAGTTTTGTTGAAGTTGCCATCGGAGTGCCAATAGGTTTGACATTGTCCAGATCGAACTTCTTTAGCAAATCTTTTGTGTACTTGGCTTGATTAATGAACGTCCCATTGTCAGTTTGTTTGATTTGCAATCCGAGAAAGAACTTCAGCTCTCCCATCATGCTCATCTCAAACTCATTCTGTATACACTTAGAAAATTCTTGACAAAGAGATTCATCAGTTGATCCAAATATGATATCATCAACATAGATTTGAATTAAAAGCAGCTTGCCATTAAAAGATTTAATAAAAAGTGTATTGTCAACCTTTCCTTTTGAAAAACCGTTGTCAAGTAGAAAAGAGCTTAGACGGTCATACCAAGCACGAGGGGCTTGTTTCAAACCATATAAGGCTTTCTTCAACTTGAAAACATGGTCAAGATTTTTGAAATCCGTGAAACCCGGAGGTTGTGCTACAAAAACTTCTTCTTTTATAAAGCCATTTAGAAAAGCACTTTTTACATCCATTTGAAAAAGTTTGAAATCATGAAAACATGCAAATGCACATAACATTCGAATGGATTCTAATCTCGCAACTGGGGCATAAGTCTCATCGTAGTCGATACCCTCTTCTTGATTGTATCATTGAGCTACGAGTCGAGCCTTGTTACGAGTTACTAAACCATCCTCATTTAGTTTGTTTCGGAATACCCAACGGGTGCCAATGACCGGATGATCAATAGGCTTGGAAACAAGTTCCCAAACTTGATTCCGTTCGAATTGGTTCAATTCCTCTTGCATGGCATCTATCCAGAAACTATCACTACATGCTTCATCAATAGATTTAGGTTCTAGCTGTGAAATAAATGCAACACTAGAAACAATATCTTTACTGGATGATCGAGTACTTACTCCCTTGGTAATATCACCAATTACCAAATCTTTTGGATGATCAGCTGTGAATTTTAACCTCTTCGGTAGACTCTGTAGGTAGCTGGTTCCTGGATCTCCTCTAGGAGGTTCAGCTAGTGCAGAGCTTGGTTCAGGTTCAGCTGATGTTGAACTTGATGTAGGCAGATCTTCATCACTATCATCGAGAGACATTTGGTTCATTTCATCAAATGTGACATTAATTGATTCTTCGATGATCATGGTACGTTTGTTGAAGACTCTGTACCCTTTGCTCTTTGTCGCATAACCTAGAAATATACCTTCATCGGCCTTTTCGTCAAACTTTCCCAAGTTGTCTTTAGTATTAAGAATAAAGCACTTACAGCCAAAAATCTTAAAGTATGAAACTGAAGGAATTCTATCAAACCATAACTCAAATGGAGTCTTCTTCGATTTGGGTCGAATTAGAACTCTATTGAGCACAAAGCAAGCTGTATTGACAGCTTCAGCCCAGAAGTATTTGGGTAGGCTAAATTGATTTAACATCACTCTGGCCATTTCGGTTAGAGTTCTGTTCTTACGTTCCATAACTCCATTTTGTTGTGGAGTTCTAGGGTAGGAGAACTCGTGTATGAAACCGTGTGTGTCACAAAATTGCTCGAAATCAGCATTCTCGAATTCGCCTCCATGATCGCTTCTAATTCGAGTGATCATGTAACCTTTTTCATTTTGTACTTTCTTGCAAAAGGCGACAAATTCGGATAATGCGTCATTCTTGCGTGTCAAGAAATATACCCACGTGTATCTAGAAAAATCATCTACAATAACAAATGCATATAATTTACCTCCGAGGCTAGCAACTTTGCTAGGACCGAAAAAATCTATGTGTAGCAATTGTAGAGGTCTAGTAGTACATACTGCATTTACAGACTTGAATGTGGATCTGGTAGCCTTGTTCTTTTCATATTGGCTGCATACCGAATCCTTCTTGAATGTTATGTCTGGTAAACCGCGTACTATCTTCTTTGTGGATAATCTTGAAATTGTATCCATGTTTGCATGACCGAGTCTCATGTGCCATAGATGACTCTCATCACTTTTGGCCATTAAGCATCTACCTGAAATGTTAGCTTCTTCCAGCAGATAGAAAACATATATATTGTCTTCCCTGATTCCTTCAAAGATAGTACTACCAGTTGAGCTATCAACTATAGTACATTTGTCTTTGCCAAAGTTGATACCATAACCATGATCAGCTAGATGGCTTATGCTGAGCAGATTATATTTCAACTCGGTAACCAGACAGACATCTTTAATCACTGGATAGGGAGACTTACCAACATCACCGATACCAATAATATACCCTTTCAAATTATTACCGAAGGAAACATAACCTTCCTTCTTCTTCTTCGACAGTGTTGCAAATAGGGTAGCGTCACCGGTCATATGCCGTGAGCAACCGCTGTCGAGGATCCATTTGCTTCTAGCATGTGAAGGGTGTTCCACCTACAAAACAGTTTGCAGATGAAACCTTTGGTACCCATTTCTTGTAGGGTCCTGAATTGTTAGCTTTAGGTATCCAAGCATAAACATTTAAATCTACAATCTTTCTCATTCTACATGCAGATAATATATGACCAATGAGGCCACAATAATGACATTGTGTATGTCGAGTGTTGAAAGCTGAGTGGTGTGCATGGTTGGTAGGTTTGGGTTTTCTAGTATAGAAGAATGCATACCTATGATCATGTTTGGGCATAACCTTTTGGGGTAAAGGTTTTGTATGGTTTGGTCTGACAGTGTTTGGCTTGGGAATGTTCCGAATTCTCGGTAAGTGACACGTGTTAGGATAGGAAGCAGCAGGCTCAGGCTATTTTTCTAACCTAATTTCCAACCTTTTGGAAGTGTCATATAACTTAGTATAATCAGAAGTGAGTGATTCCATTCTGATTTGTGCAGATTGAAGACTTTTCTTTTCTTTAGAAAGATCTTCTCTCAATTGGTCTATAATCTTGTCTTTCTCTTCGGATGACTGTTTAGTCTCGTGTAATAAGAGCTTTATAGAGGAAAGCTCACCAGACTCACTAACATTAGCTCTAACCTCAGCTAGTAGGTCGATAAGTCTTCCTATTTCTTCTTTGTACTCTTTGAGTACCTTCTTAGCGGTCTGATATTTACTACGCAGTTTCCTGCAGTCAAGCATCAGGTCACTGAAGGCATCTCCTAATTGCTCAAAGGTGAAGTCATCATATGTTTCTACAGGTTCAGTAGGTACCTGATCGATTGCCATGAAGCAGATGTTTGCAGCGTCCTCTGAATGTTCATCTTCTGAGTCGCTAGCTTCACTCTCATGCCATATGCTGGTGTTGGCATATTTCCGAGACGTTGATCTTTTCAGGTTGCCTTTTTCATATCTGTTGTTCTTCTTGCTCGATGATGAGTTGATGGGATAGTCCTTCTTCATATGTTCCTTCTTCTTGCAGCCATAGCAGACAGCGTCTTCTTGGTACCAGTTGTTGCTGTTGTTCTCTTTGACTCTCTTCTCATGTCTCATGAATCTTTTGAACTTCCTTCCTAGGAGAGCTTGATCTTCAGCGTCAGATCCACTGCTGTCTGAGTCATCTTCAGCAGCTTTTCTGTGCTGAGCCTTGAGGGCGATAGTCTTCTCCTTTGGTGCAGGTTCTTCAAAATCTTGTAGCTCCAGTTCATGAGTGAGTAGTTTACCCATGAGTACTTCAAGTGACATTGTAGTGAGGTCGTTTCCTTCAATGATAGCTGTAGCCTTCGGAATCCAGTTCTTGGTGAGAGCTTGCAGGAGTTTTCGAATATTTTCGTGGTTACTGTAATCTTTGCCTAAGGAGGACAAAGGGTTTACAATATCCAAGAACCTCTCGAACATTTGTGTGACTGTTTCATTTGGCTTCATTTTGAACGCCTCGTACTCTTGAGTAAGTCTGCTGACTTTTGACTCCTTGACTTGAGTCGTGCCTTCATGTGTAACTTCGAGAAGCTTCCACACACCATTTGCCGTTGTGCATGTAGATACCCTGTTAAATTCTGTTCTGTCTAAGGCACAAAAAAGAGCATTAATGGCACGTGCGTCAAGACTGGCCTTTTTCTTTTCTTCCTCTGTATAACTGCTTTGGGGTTTTTCAACCAAAACTCCCTCGACATTTATACGAGGTGGCTTCTGATAGCCATCAAGAACAATAGCCCATAAGTCAAAATCAAGAGATTTCAAGAAGAAACTCATCTGTGTTTTCCAATAAGTGTAGTTAGTACCATCAAACAGAGGGGGTCTGTTTGTGGCCTGACCTTCACTTGTGAATTTCATAGTAGCCATGTGATGTGCTGTGATCTAATAAATAATGAATAAATAATAGCACTGTTACCTCGCTTTACCTGTAACACCCGCTCTGATACCAATTGTAGGAACGATATAGTAAAGCGTAATACTCTAGAGGGGGGGTGAATAGAGTTGGCAGCGGAATAATGCTAAATAAAAAATGTTAGCAACACAATCATAGTATATAATCACAGTTAAAATAATGTAAAGGTAGAGTTCAGAAAGCAAACGCAAAGACAGCGATGTATACTGGTATCCCTCTGTTGAGGACTAATCCAGTCGGTAGAACTCTTGCTACCAGTTGAATCCACTATAGGAAAAATTGCAAGTTTTCTTACGAAGTCCTTGCAACTTCTACAACGCGAGCTTTGATACGAAGAACTCGTCCAACTTCAAATGTGAAGAGGTATTCTTCAATCAAGTCTTCTGATTACAATCTTTCAGAAACTTCTAGACCGTACCGCACTGGCAAATCGACTAGAGGATTGTAACTGGCTTGGGATCTGAAAATGAAAGCTCTAGAAAACTCTTTGGAAGGCAGAAAGCTTTTTAGATAGAGAGAAGATTGAAAGTGAATGAGTGTATTGAAATGATCGAAATCCTTCTCTATTTATAGTAATTCCAAAGGGAAAACTCTGTCAGAATTCGGGCAGAATTCGGGCAGAACTCGATGAGCAAATCTCGGTCAAATCCGCAACTGCAGGAGGACCAAGTTCCAGAGAATTCAAAAATCAAACGGCCACCAACCGAACTCTGGCCGAACTCTGGCCGAACTCTGGCCGAGTTCTGTCAGGATTAGGTTAGGATTTTTAAAACAGATTTTTGGTGATTTTTGAAAACCTTTTTGAAAACCTTTTTGTAAACATTTTGATAGGTCATTTTAAAAACATTTTGAACTATTTGGGAGTAGCCTATTTGCCAGTACGACTCGGTGTACAATGTATTCCTAGACTCAAATAAAATAAAAAATTACATTGCATAGGAAGTACAGACTCAAGTAGGCAAACAGATCTTCAGTCTTGAACGGAGTGAATATCCAATCTTGCTTATGTCCAAGAAGCTGAGATGTCCCAACAAGCTTCGTATATCCAGACAGAGTTTTGATCAATTATTAAAATCAGGTTGACTATGACCAATGGGCCAACAAGTAGGTGCAACCACATATGATGTTTCCAGAAAGCAGAACTTTCTGATGAGGGTCGCACTAATGTGGACCATCAATGATTTTCCAGCCTATGGAATGTTATCGGATTGGAGCACCCATGGTCGTTTCGTATGTTCGTATTGCATGGATTGCACTAAGGCTTTCCGTTTGAAACACGGAGAAAAACCGTGCTTCTTCGATTGTCATCGACAGTTCCTACCAAAGGATCATCCGTACCGGAGGAACAAGAATGCTTTTCGTGCTGGCATGGTAGAGAAGTCCAGTCCACCGCCACGGTGGTCCGGGGACACAATATGGAAGGAAGTTAAAGAATTGTCAGGTTCTACTGAAGAGCCTACAACGGGGTACAAGTGTGATGGATTTGGCCGCGCTCACAACTGGACAAAGAGGAGTATATTCTGGGACCTGCCATATTGGAGTAACCATCTCCTCAGACATAACCTGGATGTCATGTATATCGAGAAGAATATATTTGACAATATAATAAATACTGTGATGGACGTAAAGGAGAAGACGAAAGACAATTCCAAGGCCAGGTTGGACTTAGAAGAAATATGCAGTCGTCCAGAGTTTTATTTGATAAAGGAAGGCAGTGGAAAGTATAAGCAGCCCGAGGCCATTTTCTCACTGGACAAGAAGGACAAAGGTAAACTTTGTAGGTGGATCTAGGGCCTAAAATTTCCAGACGGGTACGTATCGAATTTGAGAAGATGTGTTGACCCGAAGGAGAACAAACTACAGGGTATGAAGAGCCATGACTGTCACATTTTTATGGAGAGGTTAATCTCGATTGCATTTCGGGAATTCTTACCCCAGGTCATTTGGGATCCACTGACAGAGCTTAGCATATTCTTCAGAGATCTTTGTTCTACTAAGTTGCTCGTCGATCGGCTTGAAAAGCAGAAGAAGGACATTGTAGTAACATTATGCAAGCTTGATGGGGTGTTCCCTCCTGGATTCTTCGACTCTATGGAGCATTTGCCAATTCATCTTTCCTATGAGGCACGTATTGGTGGGCCCGTCGGTTATCGGTAGATGTACCCGTTCGAGCGCCATCTAAACTACCTAAAGAGGAAGGTAAAAAATAAGGCATGGGTCGAGGGTTCTATTCTCTTAACATCATTTCTATTAGTATTCAGCATGGCAGGACGACGCAGAGGCATATCAAGACGACGCAGAGATAGGTCAGGACGAGCTGTGTCCTTAGGTGGGCAGAGAGCTCCGTTACCAGAGGATGGCTTCGGACCAACGTCTGACCCGAGCACTCCATTGTACCATATGGTCGCAAATTCGGGTGGCAGCACACCTTGGACGAGCAGTTCCAGGCTTGCTGATTCTCCTTTCCCTAGCCTTCCTACCGCTAACGGCAACATGGATGGTGGGAAGCAGGTAGAGGAGGTAGACCCTACTCCCGCCCGTGCGGATCCATACCAGAGTGACCCTCCATGCACACCTCAGGACGAGACGAGGATGGAGATTTGGGCCGACGATCCTACGAAGTAAGTTAAATGAATATATATATATATATATATATATATATATATATATATATATATATATATATATATATATATATATATATATATATTCATGAATATAATTATCGTCGTATACAGATATCGTCTCTCGTCGGTACAGAGAGTATTGGGCTCCTTTCTGTGGTCCAACTATGGGGGTCCGTGGATCAACTACTCGGATGCCTCGGAAGAGAGGAAGGTATTCTGGTTTGCCCACTTCAAAGTAATTAAAGATATTTAATTATTATGATTAATATAATTTTAAGAATTTTTTAGAAGTTATTATTTTAATTTGTAATTCTTGTAGAGGACCTATTTTTATCCACCACACCGGGCCGAGCAGATTGAGAGACTGTTTTCTGCCGTCGCCGCCAAGCTGATCCGTGATGCAATTGACGATCAAAAAGCTCATCAGCGCTCCAGAAAGCCGATTACTGGTTGGATCATGCCTGACCAGTGGACCGCAATGAGGGCTCGATTTGAGGAGTCCCGGTACAGAGAGTGGTCGGAGAAAGTGAAGGCGGCTAGGACTGTCATGCCTCGCTCCCGTATGAGCGATCTTCCTCGCTAAGACACGATGCCGCATGAGCCTAGATTGCGCTCGTGCAAGGCAGGTTCCATAACGGCCGATTCCAGCGGTTGCGACGGGGTCGTCGCACAGAAGTCCCAAGCAGAGACATTGAACACGCAGCGAAAATTTAGAAAAAACACAAGTCTTTCAAAAGATGATCTTTATTGATACTGATACAAAGATTACAACGGGGCGCAAGTCCCTGATTACAAGTCTCTCAGGCTCACTTTTCTCTCAAGTTACAAGTCACTCTGCTCTCTCTCATCTCTCGATACAATGCTAGAACGAGCGGAAGCTTCGGAAGGCGATGTCCATACATTATGTCCCGTATAAGTCTCGAATCTATGCGGCCGCATGCTTCGAATCGCCAAGGAACTCTGTACCACGACGTATCTAAGCGAGCTCCGCGCCAAGAGCTTCTACCTGTGCCTGCACATGAAAACTATGTGGGTGTCAGTACTCAACTGTACTGGTAGAATGAGCTCCTCGTCCACCCATACAAAACCAACATGTAAATTTGCTTTTGTGTAACATAAACCCTTTACGATTGTCTTTCTACTTTTGCCTTAGGATCAGTTTTAGGACCGGCGCCTTGGCCTATTTATGTCTCTATACCATCACCGTGCTATCGTACTGATATCTTCCTTATCATTGCCTCTAGAGATTTTTCGTGCTAGCAACGTCAACGTGCCGACTCATACCTGTCTTCCATGCCATACTTTGGGACGTAATAACTCGGTCGTTTAATGAACTCGATTCGTTCTTCAATATTTCTGAGGCATTGCCTCCTCGTTTAGTCTTGTCTATACTCGTGTTGTGACAACGCGGCCGTGCCTCACATCTCGAGGTCGTGCCCAACAACTTAACATAACTTTATCGAACTTTTCCTACGGCCTTCTTAACTTACTCGCGATGTCTAACCCAACTTGTGGAACCGGTGTTGAGAACTCAAGCACGACGCCGTATCTCATGCCTAAGCACGTGTCTTTACGTATAGCCAAGTCTTAGGCTTTATAATACCTTGGGTGCAACCGAGCACACATTTCAACACTCAACATAAACCGTGCTTACACTTCCTTTGTTACGACCGACACCGTGCATGCGAATTCGCCGCTTAGCACGCCAATTATCTATATGAAAGGCCACTGGCACGACAAGCCATCGTGGACATAGCTCGGGTAGGCGGCGGGTCCTTCAGCGCAGGTAGCAAGTCCTGTTGAAAGCCCCCGACTATCTACGCAATAAAAGCATGCGCTGCTATAACGTCTACCTCCTAGGACGACTGGGCCCGGTGCCCCGATGTATAATCAGTCTAGACTGAAATCCTTGTCGACAAGTTGTCCAATGACCACGCACCTACGAGACATCTAGACTTACGTAAATGTATGGCCTAATTTGTTGGTACGACTGGAACTATACTTAGCAACTCGTGCTCTGAATCACACTTGGCATAACGTACCTTGGGACCATGAGACTCCCAACCGAGGGACCGCCTCATACTTCTTAACGTGGATAGGAACGCGAGACTCCCAACCGAGGGACCACCTCGAAATTCTTAACGTACATAGGAATGAGAGACTCCCAACCGAGGGACTGCCTCATACTTCTTAACGTAGATAGGAATGCGAGACTCCCAACCGAGGGATCGCCTTGAACTTCTTAACGTGCATAGGAACGAGAGACTCCCAACCGAGGGACCTCCTCATACTTCTTAACGTGGATAGGAATGCGAGACTCCCAACCGAGGGACCGCCTCGAACTTCTTAACATGCGTAGGAATGTCTCATACTCCAATGTATTCCATGCGACACTATCGTCCAAGTCACACTCTATATGACGAGCCTTAAGACCGTGGGAATGAATGGCTATATGCAGCCGTAGAACCGTGGGACCGTGCATACGCTCAACTTGAACAACCGATTCTCTTTGGGACCTAAACTCATGCCATAAGCCGTACGATACAACTTAGCTCGTGGGACGATCAAGGCTACGCCGAGCCTTGTATTGCATGGAAATGTGTTTGCTTGATCGAGCATCTACACGGGCGACGCCTATGACTTAGGCTAACTCATAGTTTGGGACAAATACCAACTTTTTCTTCTCCCAAGCCACGGGATGAAGGACCGAGTGTCATTTTTGATGCATGCTGAGCCGACTTCTAAGCAGACCGTGGGACCTTTTTCCATGTTCTAACACATTTTGACCCGTCGGGATTATTTCCTTAGCTATGTGGATTCGTCTCTTTTATTATTAAGCCTACTTGTGCAATTTAAAAATACGCAATTTATTATGTGAAGGCTGAGATGAGACAAGTTCACCGAAACTACCCCACCTGAGCGAGCGGTCGCCTTGACCGGGCAATGTCTTTGAGCAGCCGTTGTGTGGCTAAGTCCGAACGCCGTCGGCATTTCAATTCCTCCGATTGACTGAGCGGGACGGGGCACTACAAGGACAAGGGCCGAAAAGTGGTGTGGTGGATCGATTCCTGTGACGGAGCATTTCCGTTGTCTGGTATATAATTTATTGCTATATATAAGATTTTATTAATAGTAGGAGTATATAATTTTCTATTTTAATAAAGAATAAAATATAACAAACACGCAGGTACATGGGGGGAGGACGTAAACATGGTGACCGTCTTCCTGGCCACCCATCGGAAGGACAGGAAGCTCATCGACGACCGGACTACTCAGAGCTATGTAAGTACTAATTTAGATTTCGTTAATTTTAACAAAACTTGAAGAATATACAGATAACCATTTAGTTAATAATAATTAAATACTTTAGACATTTATTAGGCTAATTTAGGTAAGTACTAATTTATAGAAATATAAAATTTTCTAGGACGAGTTTATTAGGCTACGTGAGCGTGCGAGAGCTAGTGCACCTACAGAGGGAGAGGTTGGTACATCGCAGCCCTCTCTGCCTCAGTCGGAGGACGAGCTCTGGAAGACCGCCATTGGTGGTCTTCATAGAGGTACGTACTACGGTACGGAGTCCTACGGCACATTTGTTACGACGTAGGCATCCAGGGCTCCTTTTGCCAGTGCGCATTCGCAGCCCTCACAGGTCGAGTCGGCCCGAGTAGAGGATACAATTGCCCACCAGATTGCTGAGCTGTACGACGATATGCTGAGGAAAATTTTTGAGCAGCCAGGGTCTCAGGCCTAAGGGGATGTTGCGTCGGTCACCGCACGCTTTGACGAGCTCGAGCGTACCGTGAGGGACGTACAAGGGACGCAGGAGTCCATTTACGGCACTGTTACTAGGATAACGGCTTGCATGGAGCAATGCATCGCCAGACTGCTAGCCCTATTGGAGACACGGACATACCCATCTCCAGCGGTTACACTGCCTCCTTCTCCAGCGGTTATACTGCCTCCTTCTACATCGGTTACATTGCCTCCTCCTTTATCGTCGTCGGTGGTTCTTATACCGGAGCAGTATGCTTACCTTCTTTCTAGGAGCGGTGATGCTCCTCCTGATCAGCCGTAGTCGACATATATATTATTGTGTGATAGCCCGTTGTTGGGTCTTTTATGTGTTTCTACATACATTGTTATTGTGTTTCATATTGTTTGACACTGTTGATAAATTTTTTTCCTATATCTGTGTTGAGTGATGTGATTGTGTTTCATATGTGTTCATGATTGTGTTTCATATGTGTTTCTTATTGTTTGATACTTTGTGTTCGTGATGCTCCTCCTGATCAGCCGGTGTTGAGTGTTCCACCGAAGGGATCGGCGAACCCAGGGAAATGTTGTTGTAGGTGCTGCTGCAAATGCTGGAAATGCTATATTTTATTCTTTAATTTTTTGCCAAATTTAGCGACGTTCAGCGACGTTTAGCGACTTCCAGCGACGAATAGACACGTCGCTAATTAAGTATCGGAACGCCGCTAAATATGTGTCACCACGTCGCTGATCGTCACTAAACGTTGCTAACTAAGACGTCGCTAAAATGTCACTATGTGTCGGTAATATAGCGACGTAGCAACGTCATAGACCGTCGCTAATTTCCTGACATGCCAGGTCAGCATGGATGTAAGAAACGTCACTAAAATGTCGCTAGAAACATCGCAGAACGTCGCTAATTTCCTGACATGCCAGGTCAGCATGGATGTAAGGAACATCGCTAAAACGTTGCTAGGCAACATCGGTAAATGCAGTCGCTGTACGTCGCTAGTAGTCGCTAAATTAGCGACGCGTCTATGTAGCTAATTGTCGTCGCAATAGCGACGTATTGCGATGTCCTGGTGTTTAGCGACTAGGTAAATCGTGACTACGTCGAAACGTCGCTAATTACGTCGCCAATTGGATTTAGCGACGTATCTGCCCGATTCAGCGACGTCCTCCGACGTCGCTGATTGGACAAGTTTTAGTAGTGATACGCCTCTTTGGACAAGCGCCTATATCTAGCCATGCGCCTATATCTGGCTATGCGCATATATCTGGCCATGCGCCCATGATAGTCCAGCGCCTCTTTGGCTATACGCCTATATTTGGCCATGAGCCTATATCTGGCTGTGTGCCTATATCTGGCCATGCGCCTATATCTGGCTATGCGCCTATATTTGGCCATGCGCCCATGATGGTCCAACACCTCTTTGGCCATACGTCTACCTCGGCCATGCGCCATCGTGACCCTGGTGTCCATTCATGCCCAGGCGCCCATCCATCGTTAGGTGCCTATTGTGATGTGCCTAACCCCCCTGTACCTTCCTTGTTCTTGTAGTTGTCCACATGTTTTGTTATATACATGTGCCTTTAGTTTTAACTCGACCTGAGCATGACCTAACTTGGTTGTAACACGAACTTGACTTGCACTTGAGCTTTGACTTGGACTTGAACATGATAATTCTAGGCTAGATCTGAACTTGACATGAACACGACATGATAACTCCTTTGGTGGCCCGTCGTGGTGCACTTTTGACCAGTGATTCTTGATATGACAAGTACTTATAGCATGAGCACGACATGTTAACATGAACCCTTCTTGATAATCTTGATAGTGGTCCGTCGAGGCGCACTCTTGACAAGCACTCCTGACATTATAAGCAACTGGACATAACATGTATAATCATGATAGTGGCCTGTCGAGGCGCACTCCTGACAAGTAATCTTGACAAGTAACAAGTAACCTGACATGACATGAAAATCTTGAAAGGCTGTTGTGACGGCTACCCTGTCTTGCTAAGTAACTCTTGTCTTGACACCGTGGTTGATTCTCTTGATTATGCCTGTACAAACTACCTGTCTCGTCTTGCATCATGTCTAGGACGTGGATTCATGGTTACCACGGTCAGGAATTCATAATAAATCTGACTAGATTAATGACTAGAATGATTAAGTAGTTCATATAGAGAGAGTTTTCCAGTTACAGGCGATCCCGTTATCCTGGCCACACCTGAGTGGACTTGTAGCCTGCCGTCGAGTAGGGTACATTTCCAGCGCACTGTCATGTGGGCACTTCTTGAACACAAATGTACTAAGGTACACCAAGTCATCTTGTAACTCATGCAACTCATGTAATCTTGATAACTCTAAGCAACCTCGCCTGGATAACCTGGATAGCTGCAGGGCTTGTGACATGGGAATATCTCAAATGCATCTTGTTAGTAACTAGGCC
Organism: Iris pallida; assembly: GCA_029216955.1. Lineage (NCBI taxonomy): Eukaryota > Viridiplantae > Streptophyta > Magnoliopsida > Asparagales > Iridaceae > Iris > Iris pallida. The sequence continues at coordinate 28,271,908 of JANAVB010001800.1, forward strand.
TATGATAATCCTAGTTTGCCAATAATAGCAAGCCGTAAGACTTGATTGGCTATGCCTGAATGCTTGCCCCGTGGTTAACATGGGAAATATATTTTGCCTCTTGTATTCATAATGCAAGCTCTTATTTTATTCTAACCCTGTCTTCTTGTTACTTAATCATGTTCATTATTTATATCTTCTGTTTATTAACCTGCTGATTTTAGTTCCTAAGTGAAGCCTCCCTGGTGGCACTTGCTCTTTCTGGGGTCTGACCTAGCTGGTTTTGTATGGCCAAATTTCAGAGTAGCACCCGAGGATCTATCTGCCTTCCAGCTAGTTGGTGAACCCTAGACGCAACCCTGGCAATGAGTAGATTTCTTATTTTGCTCTCCCACCCTATTGTAAAATTATTCTTTTGAGGCATTTAGCCGCCGAGCAAGTGTTAGCTCGTGTTGAAATTTATATTCTGTCTGCCTAAGGGCTGTAACATGATTGACAAATCCTAGGGTTGATTATGTATGACTTTAACTCTTGCTAGTCTTCGTATTTTGTATGACTAGCTTCATGATCATCTAAATATGTAATGTTTGGGATGTCTTACTTGTATGTCTGATGATTTAATATCTTGTAACATCTATTTGCTTGCTTGAGATTGAGACATTAGGCTTGTTCTTGACCATTAGAGACTGGCTTGTAGATAAACCCTCATGTATCTAGACAGTCGTGACCGTATTGAGAGGTGGGTTGCACTTCAATGTACATAGCTGGCTGTGTCTGTCCTTCGCTCTCCAGTATTCTGGTTCTGGGACATGACACGGTTTAAGTGGTGGCCCATACAGGTCTTGTAAATCAAGATGTGTAGGGGTTTACTGAATATTTGTCTCAATATGCACTCGCCCTTTATTTCTACTCGTGCCTTCTAATCTTCCTGAATCTTGACCTGATCACATGCTTATATCCCTGATCTATCTCAGTCCTTCCTTATTGTTCCTCATGTCATTTTTTCAGTAGCATTCTTCCTGGTCCTACCGATCTGCTAGGGGGAGCACCTCCAATGAACCGGCAGCAACCTGGGGACCAAACCGAGCACTCGAGGGAAGCCTCCTGAGCCATGCCTTTCGGAGGTCTGGAGCTGCCGGTTTAGGCAGTCCAGCCTGGAGAGTCTGGCAATTGAGCCCTGGTAGGACTCATCAGGGAATTGCTTGCATCACAAGATCGTCGGGGTGATGCCCTGCACCATACAGTACAGGTGCTATGGACAGAGTTGGTTATCAAGAAAATAATGCGACCAACAGTTTCAAGCGCTTGAACCCTCCCATCTTTGACGGCAGTGAAGATGTGATTGCTGCTGATGCTTGGCTTCAGGATATAGAGGTTATTCTGGAGGCCGCTCGAATTCCAGAGGATGAAAAGGTGGCCGTAGTACGCCTGCAGTTATTGAACTTAGCCCGCAGCTGGTGGACGATGCAAGCAGTTGGTTTGGTGACGCTTGTTTTATGGGCAGTATTCAGCGATAAGTTCCAGATGAAGTATTTTAATGCAGTAGCTCGGTATGATCTGCAGACCAGATTCAGCAATCTCAAGAAGATAGGAAAGACGGTCGATGGATATAAGGCCGAGTTTTCAAAGCTTAGTCGGTTTGCTCCTACCTTGGTAGGGACCGAATTAGACCGAGTCCAGTGGTTCCAGCAGGGGCTCCACCTAGAGATCGTTCTAGCAGTAGAGCAGTTTGAGCATCAGACCTTTGATGCTATTTTACGAGCATCTAGAAGGCATGAGTATACTTCCCAGAGGATAGTAGACCGAGTAGGGGGTCGGAAGAGGCCTCATAGTCAGTTATCTCAGTCGTCAACACCAGCTCCAGTAGCTAGGGCTTTGACTATTGGAGCTCATAGGAGGGCGACCGCAGTTTCGTCGGTTCAGTACTCGACATTGACGTACCCGGCAACAGAAATAGAAGCAGCCTTCCGCACTGGGCTGTACTCATTGTGGGAAGCCAGGACACGTAGTCTCAGAGTGTCGTAGAGTACAGGGGTTGTGCTTGGCTTATGGGGCCCCGGATCACATGATTGGGTCCTATCCGTATAGACCCAGTTCATCTTCATCAACCCTAACCAGTCCATCGGTTAGGGGACCAGCACTAGTACAGCAGTAGTACCAGCCTCCGAAGCCTTTGTCGCGACAGGCTCAAGCATTCCAGCAACATAGGACTCAACAATATGCTCAGGTCCAGGTTCAGAACATGTAAAGAGGTTACCAGTAGAGGGGACCAGTACCAAAAGGACAGGGTCAAGCCATGTCCTTGTCGATAGAAGAAGAATTGGCATCAGGTGAGGTGGCGGCAGGTACCATTCTCTTCAACTCTTTTCCAGCATCAGTATTATTTGATTCAGGTGCATCGCACTCATTTATGTCTGCACGATTCATGACACGGATAGGACTGGAGCCTGAGTCATTATCAGTAAGATTAAATATCCTTACTGGTAATGGTCTTGTGGGAGTAGATAGGGTATTTTTTACGTGTCGAATCGTAGTTAGCGGTAAAGATTTTTCCGCTTGATTGATAGGATTTTCGATGGTCGACTATAATGCGGTCTTAGGAGTGGATTGGTTGAAGGATCAATATGCAAGAATAGACTGCCATGCTGGCAGGATTATTTTTGATATTTCCGACGAAGAGGATTTTTTGTTTTCCAGAGGCGAAGTAGAGCCTTCTCCATCCGTCTTGCGAATGGCGATAGCAGTAGCAGTTCAGTTTTCCAGAGTAGTAGTAGAGTTTTCTGACGTATTTCCCGAAGAGCTTCCAGGTATGCCCCCAGAGAGAGAGAGATAGAGTTCACCATTGATTTGATTCCAGGGATGGCACCAGTATCAGAGAGAGTCTACAGAATGGCACCATCAGAATTGGAGATCCTGTACAAGATGATTGAAGAACTTAGGACCAAGGGATTCGTCCGTGCTAGTGGATCGCCTTAGGGATCCCCGATGCTTCTTATGAAAAAGAAGGATGGTACGTCAATATTATGTGTTGATTATCGTACTTTATATTTCGTAACAATCAAGAACAGATATCCCTTGCCAAGGATAGATGATTTGTTCGACCAACTTAGTGGAGCGACAGTATTCTCGAAGATTGACTTGCGGTCAGGGTACCATCAGATCAGAGTTAGAGAGCAAGAAATCCCGAAGACGGCATTCAGATCGAGGTATGGGCATTGGGAGTTTCTTGTTATGCCATTCGGAGCGACCAATGCACCAGCGGTATTCATGGATCTCATGAATCGTATTTTCATGCCCTATTTGGATCAGTTTGTGATAGTGTTTATAGACGACATCTTAGTCTATAACAAGCGTGAAGTGGAGCATGAGCAACACCTTCGAGTAGTTCTTCAGATTCTCAGAGAGCATCAGTTGTACGCGAAGTTCAGTAAGTACGAATTTTGGCTTGATCGCATTTCGTACTTAGGTCATATCATTACTGAGGTGGTGTGCAAGTGGACCCCCAAAAGATGGTAGCCATAGAGACATGGCCAGTACCCAGTACCGTAGCAGAAGTTCACAGTTCCTAGGATTTGAGGGCTATTACCGCCGATTTATGTTAGACTTTGCTCTGATTTCAACGCCATTCACTACCAAAATAAGTCATATCAGCGACAAAATTAGCGACGCCGACTTAAAACGTCGCTAATATTTTTGGATTTAGCGACTCCAAAAGTATGCGTCACAATACGTCGCTGATAGCGACAAACAGCGACATATTACGACTACCTTTAGTGTAATAAAAACCAACGTCGTTGATTTATCGAAAAACGTCGCCAGTTTTATTAGTTCAGCGACGTTTAGCGTCGCAATGATTAAGGCGTCGCCGAATATTAAAGGAAAGTCGACGTTTTGCTACGTATTTACAGACGTCGCTAACTTCTGCTAAATAGGGTTTCCTTGGTTCGACTTTTCATATCTCCCTCTCCCTAAATTTTTTGTTCCCGCCCCTCTTCTCCCGAGCTCGACGACAGCCCGACCCCCTTCCCTCCGGCGCCGCTCATCCTCCTCCTCCACCGCGAGCCCCTTCTCCTCCTCCACCGCGAGATCCTCCTTCTCCACCACCGAACTTGTCCTCCTCCTCCTCCTCCTCCACCACCGCGAGGAGACTGAAGGTAAACCCTAACCCTAATTGAGATGTTTTTCGTGTCCAAAATGGACACGGAGACACATTACGACCATGTGTTCACTGATACAGTGTGTTCGTGAGGTTTTGGACACTTTGTGTCCATTTGTTGGACACGTGGACACCCCCAAGCATGCATATATATGTATTTCACCTCTGTACACTTAATCCCCTCCTCCTCCACCACCGAACTTGTCCTCTTCCTCCTCCTCCACCACCGCGAGGAGACTGAAGTTAAACCCTAACCCTAATTGAGATGTTTTTTGTGTCCAAAATGGACACGGAAACACATTACGACCATGTGTTCACTGATACAGTGTGTTCGTGAGGTTTTGGACACTTTGTGTCCATTTGTTGGAAACGTGGACACCCCCAAGCATGCATATATATGTATTTCACTTCTGTATACTTAATCCCCTACATACACTTGTGTATTTTCATATTAATTTGGATTTGCATATTGGGTTTGGGTTTCGATATAATGTTTTATACATTGTTTTACCTTGCAACATTCCTACACTTATTTTAGACAACAAGTATATGAACCAATTAGTCAACATCTATTTGTTGAAGTATGGTACTCAATTCTTCGTAAGTTCTAGCTATATATGTCTCAAGATCCAATACTCAAAAATCCCAAGAAGAAGAAGAAGAAAAGAATAGAATGAAATCGCTCAACACCCTATGACAACTCTTTGTAGAATTGTGTTAAAGTGTGAGTTCTACAGTATGAGTTCTACAGTATGGTTCTCTTTGTAGAATAAAATGACATCGCTCAACCCTATCGATCCTCCATACAAGTCTTCCTTCATCTATTGTCTTAAAGTGTGAGTTCTACAGTATGGTTCTCTTTGTAGAATTGTGTCTTATTTTAGACAACAAGGGTTTCCTATTTTTACAGGTAACATGGCAACATATGTAATGGAATATATAGGTGTGTGTTTATGTTTGAAAGGGAGTGTCACAATAGTAAGGAGTGAGCATGTGTTAGTATTTTGAGCTGTGAGAGTGTTTGTTCTATTGAAGTTAGTACCAACTGTATTTTGGCTCCAGCTCCAGCTCCATTTGCATTAATCTACGGTACGACATGGTGATCAGGACATAGTCCCTGCAACCATTCGACTGGCGAGACAGAAACTATGTAGTCGTAGATAAAGTTGACTGTCATCCGACCCTCATCCCTCTGCTTTCAAAAATGTACTCAAATTACATGATGGTTCCTTTAGCTTGCTTATGTTACAATTATATTATTTGTGACTACCGATCTTACCAGATGGCACCCATGACCCGAGGAGCGGCACGTCGTTTGAGGGAAACAGTAAATGCTGAGGTGGCTCCTCCTATAGTTAAGGAGAAAGTGGCACCGATTGCTAGTGAGACCGGGAGTTCTATTCATCCAGCACCGGTAGCTAGTGAGACCGGGAGTTCTATTCATGCAACACTTGCAAGGGACGACATCTCTCCTTACGCCAAAGATCTCGCTTTTTCGAGGTGGTTGCGTGATCGTATCACTGAGCGTTTGCGTGAGCAGCGTGGTTCTCATTAGCTATTAGTACTTATTTGTATTGGACTATTTGTATTGGGTTGTTTTTGTATTAGACTATTTGTATTGGACTACATATATGAATTAGTAATGTGTCAATCTCTGGATTGTATTGGACTACGACATGGTGATCAGGACATAGTCCCTACAACCATTCGACTGGCGAGGCAGAAACTATATAGCTGTAGATAAAGTAGAATTTCCTCCGACCCTCATCCCTCGGCAATGATGATACGACAACCAACCAGAGAGGATACTCTGAGAGATCCATCTGAGTAGGACGTATACTCTGAGAGATCACCTTTACAAGAATGATATCAGTAGTGGGATTGAGTGATGGAGGAGATATTATCACAGTATGGTGGTCTCCTTTTTTCCTACGGATTTGAAGAAAACCTCCGTAATTCCTCTGGGTCATGCCGTCGGCTGTGCTGCTTCCCCCTCCTCTTCCTGCCCACTTCTTCTCCTCCGACTCTACACTTGAGCTGGATATCATATGTGGCTGAGAGAGTCAAATAAGAAGAAGGAAAGTAGGGAGGAGCAGATGGGTTCGGAGCCATGGTGGAGGAGAGGAGAAGGAAAATGCTTGATCAGAACTTGAGGTGGAAAAGTTGTGACGTTGATAGCGTGAGAGAGGGAGAGGGTGAATGGAGGAAGGGAAGTGGCTGCATGCCTTTGGCTCACTCGAGCGGTATTTGTCCTCCGACCCTCATCCCTCGGCAATGATGATACGACAACCTATCACTATATCTCATATAGTAGTAGATGATGTCTTAGTATTACATTATGTGAGTTCATCTTAATTCTGTTACATTCTTCAGATACTAGATACGATAAGAACATATACTACACCATATGTACAGAACATAGATGATTCACACTAATGTATGCTAGAATGAATTTTGGGTTGTGTTCTGAGCCATTCTTTCCCATATTTTGTGTGATTGTTGTAGACTTGGTTATAGGGACTGAAACCTGTGTACAGCGAGAAATGGACATTCTGTGATTGTTTGGATCCTATTCTACAGTGAGAAATGGTTATCTTTTTAAACTGCAGGAAGAAATGGATATTCTGTATTATTTTTTATTTTTTTTGCAGATTTAGCGACGTTTACCGACGTCCTCTGACCCTCATCCCTCGGCAATGATGATACGACAACCTATTACTATATCTTATATGTTAGTAGATGATGTCTTAGTATTACATTATGTGAGTTCATCTTGATTCTGTTATATCCTTCAGATACTAGATATGATAAGAACATATACTACACCATATGTACAGAACATAGATGATTCACACTAATGTATGCTAGAATGAATTTTGGGTTGTATTCTGAGCCATTCGTTCCCATACTTGGCAATTAAGCATGTGAAATATAACTGATTATGTTCAGTTTGTCTTACGATACAGATTTTCACATCCAAATTAAAATGGATCGTTACTTCGTTGATCGTACATGGATGTACTAGCGGATCAACCTCCTAGACCGTAGGTACTTATAAGTATTGACCGTATCGGATTATTATCGATCTATCATTTTGGTATGGGCCGTATCGGTTGGTATTGGTCTTAGCGAATTGGTATCGTCCTATCCGGTATGTATCGGCCATATAGCTAGGATTCATATTGTCCTTATCGATTTGGTATCGGTCATATCCGATAGGTATCGACCATGTTGGATTATTATATACCATTTCGGATTAGTATCGTCGGAAAGTAGTCGACAATGCTTCGTAATGTGAAGTGATATTGTTGTAGACTTGCTTATAGGGACTGAAATCTATGTACAGTGAGAAATGGACATTCTGAGAACTGGACATTGTGTGATTGTTGTAGACTTGGTTATAGGGACTGAAACCTGTGTACAGTAAGAAATTGATATTCTGTGATTGTTTGGATCCTATTCTACAGTGAGAAATGGTTAGCTTTTTAAACTGCAGGGAGAAATGGACATTCTGTATTTTATTTTATTTATTTATTTTGCAGATTTAGCGACGTTTACCGACATCCTCCGACGTAAGTTTGCATCGGTAAACGTCGGTAGATATACGATATTATCCAGGGTACCGACGTTTAGCGACGTTAATATATGTCGGAGAACGTCGGTGCACGTCGGTAATCATCCCAGGAATTCCCAGGATTTACCGACGTTTAGCGACTTTGAACATGTCACTAAACCACCGACGACTCGACGGTAATTTGTCGGTAAAGTTACCGACGCGTAGCGACACGAAGTAATACGTCGCTAAGCCACCGACAACACGACGGTAGACGTCGGCAATAGACCGACGTATAAATACGTCGGCAAACGTCGGTAATCGCTAAAACGTTTGCCGACGTTTAGAAGATCAGCGACTTACATTTCCGTGACCAGCCCAAAACGTCGGTAATTTCGTCGCTAAATATTTTTAGCGACGAAAAATATCGTTTTAGCGACGTCTTTAGGCATCGCTAAAACGACTTATTCTGGTAGTGATTGACGCGGTTGACCCATAAGGATGTACAGTTTGCTTGGACAGTAGAATGTCAGAGTTCATTTGAGAAGTTGAAGCAAGGATTGATGATGGTACCCATTCTCACACTTCCGGATGGGATTGGAGGATTTTTAGTTTATTGTGATGCTTCAAGTAAAGGATTAGGATGCGTACTAATGCAGCATGGTAAGGTAGTAGCTTATGCATCACGTCAGCTTCATCATCACGAGAATAATTATCCAACACATGACTTAGAGTTAGCAGCGGTGGTTTTTGCCATCAAGCTTTGGAGGCATTATTTGTATGGAGATAGGATAGAGATTTTTACCGACCACAAGAGTCTTAAGTATGTGTTTACCCAGAAATATCTTAACATGCGTCAGAGAAGATGGCTAGAGCTATTGGTGGATTATGATATCAACCTGCAGTATCATCTTGGAAAGGCCAACGTTGTTGCAGATGCGTTGAGTAGAAGAGCAGGAGCTTATTTTCTAACAGTACAGCCCGAGTTATTAGCAGATCTTCAGAAGATGGGTATAGAGGTAGTTTTCCCTACCAATGTGGCCTTGATGGCCAGCATGCAAGTCCAGTCCAGTATAGTTGAGAGGATGAAGGCAGCTCAGTCAACGGATTCTAAGCTTCAGCAGCTTAGGGTAGAATATGAAACAGGAAGGAGAACAGAGTTATGTATTCATGAAGACGGTACTCTTCGGCATGGAAGGCGTCTTTGTGTACCCAGTAGTGATATCAAACATAAGATTATGATAGATGCTCACAGTTTACAGTATTCAATTCATCCCGGTAGCAGAAAGATGTATCATAATATTCGCCATCATTTTTTATGGAATGGAATGAAGAGAGAGATAGCCCGGTTTGTCTCTCGTTGTTTGGTTTGTCAGCAAGTTAAAGGTGAACATCAGAGACCAGATGGACTTCTTCAACCTTTACCGATCCCAGAATGGAAATAGGAGCACATTACCATAGATTTTGTAACTGGGTTACCAAAATCCCCAGCTGGAAGAGATGCTATCTGGGTTATAGTTGACCGACTCACGAAGGTAGCTCATTTTCTCTCTTTCAAAATTGGTCAGTCGAAAGATCAGCTTGCAGAGATGTATCTCAAACAGATAGTCAGATTACATGGAGTGCCAGTCAGTATCGTATCAGATAGAGATTCAAGATTTATCTCGCAATTTTGGCAGATTCATCAGGAGAGTTTGGGGACTCGTCTTAAGTTTAGTTCAGCTTATCATCCGCAGACAGATGGTCAGTAAGAGCACACGATTCAAACTCTTGAGGATATGTTGCGATCCTGTACACTTGACTTCGATGGTTCCTAGAAATATCACCTATAACTCGTGGAGTTCTCCTACAATAACAGTTTCCAGGCCAGTATCCAGATGGCACCATTCGAGGCACTGTATGGCAGGAAGTACAGATCACCTTTATCCTGGGATGATGTCGGCGAGAGGCAGATGCTTGGTTCAGAAATGGTTGCTTAGACTATCGAGGTGGTCAGACAAGTTAGAGATCATCTTCGAGTTGTCCAAGATCGTCAACATTATTGGGCCGATTCTCATCGACGTCCTCTTGAGTTTTCTATCGACGACCACATATTCCTTAGGATCTCTCCTACCCGTGGCGTCATTTGATTCAGCGTACGGAGAAAGCTTAGTACTAGGTATATAGGATCGTTTGATATTCTCGAACGAGTAGGCGATGTGTCCTATGGTCTTGCTCTTCCGTCGTCGTTACATGATGTACATAACGTATTCCATGTATCCCAATTGCGACGGTATATCCTGGATCCGAGCCATATCTTTGATCATTCGGAATTGGTTGTTGGTACCAACCTTTCGTATAAGAAAATGCCCGTATCCATATTGGACTGAAAAAAAAGGTACTCCAGAACAAGACTATTAAGTTAGTCCGTGTTGTTTGGGGTCATCACACTTCGGGTGAGTCAACATGGGAACGTGAGGATCATATCTGGTCGCGATATCCACACCTGTTTGACTCATGAGGAATAATGTCTTCCTTATGCCTTTAATTTCTTGCTTGCATGAATGATTGTCTGATTGACTGCTAGTCGTAGATTGCTAGTGTTAGTATAGCTTGCCCTGACACCTCTAGCCTCTTGATTAAATTTTGAGGACAGAATTCTTTTAAGGTGGGTAGAGTTGTCACTCTCATTTTTCGTTATACATATTTTTAATATACATGTACAAATTTTTGACACTTGTCAGGTGGCCCATGTTTTGACTTGTCCTGTTTAGCTTGATCCTGGTTTAATCTTTCCTTGGTATATTTGGTTTGGTTCAACATGACTTGACTTGACTTGGTTTATTTTGGTTCATTTGGCTTGGCTTGGCTTATTTTGGTTTGAGATGAAAGGGGTTGCTATATAAGTCAACTATCCTCTCTCTATCTCTCTCTCTCTTCATTACTCTTCTTTATTTACTTCTTCTTCTTCTTCATTACTCCTCCCACCCACCTAAGAAATCCTAGGCAAGTGCAACTTGCTTCATAATGGATCTCCCATTTTTATTTTCCATTCTCTTCTCCACTTGATTCTAAGCCTCTTTAGAACTTGGCATTTTTGGTTTTGATGGATGGATTTTTGTAGATATAAGTTTTAGTCTTTTCTTATTTTTCTGGGTTTCGATCTAGTAAAGCTTGGTATTTCCTAAAACCAGTCATCCCAGGCTGTAGAATATCTCGTTCTATGCAGTTTAGACCCTTGAAAGTCTCAATTCGAACTTGTTTTGAGGAAGTTATGGTCATGGCAAGTTTTTGGAACTTCTACGGTTGAAGTAGCTGTTTGGGGATGACGAAACCCATGCGCAGAAACCCTCAGGCACCCGGGAGGCCATGCGTCGAGAGGTCATGCACCGTGTAGTCCCGACAATGCATCTTTTGACTCCGGGCGTGTCATGCTCGTAGGTTCCATACGCGCATGTACTGAAGACATATCGTGAGTCTCCCATTGTGATGCGCCTATATCTGGCCATGTGCCTATATCTGGCTATGCGCCTATATCTGGCCATGCGCCTATATCTGGCTATGCGCCTCTTTGGCCATGTGCCTATATCTGGCCATGCACCAATATCTGGCTATACACTTATATCTGGCCATGCGCCCATAATGGTCCAGCGCCTCTTTAGCCATGCACCTATATCTGGCTATGCGCCTATATCTGGCCATGCGTCCATGATGGTCCAGCGCCTCTTTGGCTATGCGCCTACCTCGGCCATGCGCCATCCTGACCCTGGTGTCCATTCATGCCCAGGCACCCATGCTTGCCTAGGCGCCCATCCATCGTTAGGCGCCCATTGTGATGCACCTAACCCCCTGCACCTTCCTTGTTCTTGCAGTTGTCTACATGTTTTGTTATATACATGTGCCCTGAGTTTTGACCCGACCTGAGCATGACCTAACTTGGTTGTAACATGAACTTGACTTGCACTTGAGCTTTGACTTGGACTTGAACATGATAATTCTAAGCTATGATCTGAACTTGACATAAACACGGCATGATAACTCCTTTGGTGGCCTGTCGTAGCGCACTCTTGACCAGTAATTCTTGATATGAAAAGTACTTATAGCATGAGCACGACATGTTAACATGAAACCTTCTTGATAATCTTCATAGTGGTCCGTCGAGGCGCACTCTTGACATGATAAGCAACTGGACATAACATGTATAATCTTGATAGCGGCCCGTCGAGGCGCACTCCTGACAAGTAATCTTGACAAGTAACAAGTAACCGGACATGACATAAAAATCTTGAAAGACTGTTGTTACGGCTACCCTGACTTGCTAAGTAACTCTTGTCTTGATACCGTGGTTGATTTTCTTGATTGTGCCTGTAAAAACTATCTGTCTCATCTTGCATCATGTCTAGGACCTGGATTCCTGGTTACCACGGTCAGGAATTCATAATGAATTATATTCTGCCTCTTGTTTTCATAATGCAAGCTCTTGTTTTTATTCTAACCCTATCTTTTTGTTACTTAATCATGTTCATTATTTATATATTCTGTTTATTAACCTGCTGGTTTTAGTTCCTAAGTGAAGCCTCCCTTGTGACAATTGCTCTTTCTGGGGTCTGACCCAGCTGGTTTTGTATGGCCAAATTTCGGAGTAGCACCCGAGGATCTATCTATCTTCCAGCCAGATGGTGAACACTAGACCCTACCTTGGCAACGAGTGGGTTTCTTATTTTGCTCTCCTACTCTATTGTAAAATTAGTCTTTTGAGGCGTTTAGCCGTCGAGCAAGTGTTAGCTCGGGTTAAAACCAGACCCGGCCAAGGCGCAGGACAGCCTGGGCTACAGCCCAGGGCCCAAATGTAAGGGAGGGCATCATTTAATCCGGTCTTGAGGTTTAGTAGGCATTTATGTGAGGGATTCTGACGGATTCATCAAATGGAAAGAAATGGACCATTTACTAAATCCGATCCTGCGGCCCAAATAGATGGAAGGGCATTTATATTTGCATTTATGTGTGTTATTAACACATTCACTATCCATTTCCACCACAGAAGCCCAATCGGAAGGGGATGAAAAATTATCGACGTGGGGTCCTCATTCTGAATTTCGAGAGAAAAGAATCGATTCATCTTCCAACGTTCTCATACATATTCAAGACCTTGGTAAGTGAGGGATTCATCTCTTCTTTTATTCTTTTATTTCTATATTTCTTGACAACCACAAGGCAGAGGAAATCCAAGCCATGGTGGCTGCACTGGCAGAGAGGTCCGGAGGCGTTGGTGGTGGCCGATTGTGACGTTTGGGAAGCACGTGAGAATCATCCGGTCGAAGCACTGTTTCCTTGCTCCAGCGCCTCAAGGTTCTTTATTTCTTTTCTTCAATCTTGACCTTAATCCTTCTTCTGTTTGATAAAATATGTCATAGAGATTTTGTTAATAGAGATTATGTTTTAATCAAGTAAATGTTATATTAATGTCATAGAGATTGGTTAGCAAGTTAAGGTAGCCATCTACAATGATTGAAATTTGACAAATTTGATAAGTTATAAATCCAGCATAAGAATTCTGATTTTAAAAGTAACAGCTTGAAGAACATTAATTAGATGGGAAAATCCAGAGAAGGTTTGTCAAATAAGGTATATGTCATTACATTACATGATAATAAGGATACTAGCAATGTTTATGTACATTTCGATTGAAGCTATCTTGCCCAATATCAAGTTCACTTGGCTTTGTTCATACAAGGTGTTTGGACTGGACGAAGAGTTTGATTGTGGTGCTAAAAAAGAAGAAGGGGCATCATGGGAAATATTTATTTGTAAAACTCAACTAGGATAGTATATTGTTGCACACAGCTGCTTCTTCTGAATAATAGTATATAAACATTCATAAATTAATCTGTCTCAAATTGATACAAGATTCCCTTTTCTTCTAGTGTTTGCTAATCTGTACTGTACTTGTCCGGTGTTGATTTGGTTGTTGTTTTGTTGGGTAGGTTACTAGCGGAGGCCTAATTCTAAGGAATATGTACTAGAAGATATATTGCAAAAGTTGTTATATTGGTTCTAAGGAATATGTATAATGTATTAGAAGATCTATTGAAAAGATGTGAAGCACAAAAAATAATAATTTAACTTCTATATTTGTTATATGTCTCCTAGTCTGACCATGTTTTTTTTATTTTTGTGCACCTTTTTGTAGTTTCATCACTATTAATAAAATTTATTCCCTGGAAAAAAAATTGTCGTTCATGAAAAAAGGGCACGGATTTTGTTGTTGCCCCGGGCCTACTAAACCATAGGACCGACCCTAGTTGAAACTTATATTCCGTCTACCTAAGGGCTGTAACATGATTGACAAATCTTAGGGTTGATCATGTATGACTAACTCTTGCTAGTCTTCGTATTTTGTATGACTAGCTTCATGATCATTTGAATATGTAATATTTGGGACGCCTTAATTGTATGTCTGATGATCTAAAATCTTATAACATCTATTTGCTTACTTGAGATTAAGACATTACTAGGCTTGTTCTTGACTATAAGAGACTGCTGGCTTATAGTTAAATCCTCATGCATCTAGACAGCCATGACCGTATTCCGAGGTAGGTTGCACTTTAATGTACGTAGCTGGCTGTTTCTGTTTTCCGCTCTCCAGTATTCTGGTTCTGGGGCGTGACAGGGGTGGAGCTTTTGCTGACCACTCGTCTCTAAGTTTCATAAATCCCTAGAAATACACAAGAGGGGAGAAGGGGAAAGCTCACAAGGGGGTCTCATCAGTGGGCTTGGACGCTGGTGGCTCGCGCCGACGGAAGGGAGCTATGGGACGACGCGATGGCAGACACAGCCGCTGGATCTGACCGAAGAAGAAGTCGACACAGAAGACGGAGGACGTGGGTGGCGCGGGAACAACGCTATGGCACAAAATTGATCGTATTGGAGCGTCAAGAGTGCAGTGGAGGCACGCTTTAATGGTGCGACGGACGGGTGGAGGTCGATAGGTGATTGTCTCTCTCTTTTCCTCTCTTGTGATAGTGGTGGTATTGGTTTTTATGGAAAAATTGATGGTGGGTGTGATGTTGATGCTAGTTCAGGAAGTGATGGTGGTGGTGCGGGCGGTGATGGCCAGGTACCGGTGGTAGAGGTGTGGGGATACTAGTGGTTTATGGGGGTTTTCTGTGGTTATGATTGCGGTGGCGTTGGATGTTGAGGTGGCCGTGGCAGCGCCGATGGGGAAAGGTCGGTGGTGGTGGTCGACTGTGAAGGAGGTGTGTGAAGGCGCGAGGAGGAGGTGGTGGTCGCCATCGACACAACGGGGGTACTGGTCGAGATAGGCGGCAGAGGTTGTCGTGTTCCTGGTGGTGGTAGCTTGGGAGATGCCAGAGTTATGGCTCGACCAAGGGGCTGTCGGAAGAGCAGGTGGTCAGGACACTTTAGGAAGATGACAGCTGATGTTGTGTGTGTTAGAATTTAGCAAATGTTGTGTAAAATATTGGAGAGTCTCCAATATTTATAGGAGTAGTGTATGAAACCCTATTGACAATATTGTAAATGTAATAGACATAGAAAAATAGTAGAAATTACTAACTACTAACAACTAACACTTACTGCTAATAACTAGTTAATTAATTAATAGCTAATTACAATTTAGCTACTAACTATCGTTTACTAGTTAAATCCAAAGTCCTAGCCCACAATCCAAGCCTGAGGCTTGGTAGGCTGAAATGAACTAGTTCACGATCCAAGTCCGAACTTGGTAGGCTAGAACTAAGACCGAAATGATCTTAGCCCGGTACGAGGGAAATCGAATAACTTACAAATTATCTTAAACCTTTAAGATTAAAATAAATAGAAATAAAAGTGTTTTTATTTACAAATTCACATTTGACAAATCTTTTCTTTATACAAAAGAAATATTTATAACTTATAAAAAATTCTAAAAAATAGATAAGAAATTTATTTAGGATAAAATCTCATATAATATAGTTTTATAAAACCAAGGACCAAACAAAAGTACATATAGCATATTACGATCGAAAATATACTTCATATTAAAATTCTCGATTTCAAAGATTTAGAAAAAAAAATCAGAAAAAGTAGAAAAATTCGAAAAAAAATCCATAATTCGATTAACGAAGGTTACACCTATGGGTTGGTAGTGTGGGTTTGATTTTGATTATTGTTGTGGGAACCATGGGCTACTTAAATAGATAAGTCCTACTGTAGATGTTGGGTTGGAGCACATGGGCTCAGGTCCCAGTAATAAGAAATTGGGCTTCATGAGCTCAGCAGAGATTACTCAAGAGTAATGATATTATGAGGAATAGTGTCATTTAGAAATTTGGTTAGAAATAAGCAACCTAGAAGATAGAAAGTGGGAGTAGATTAACTAGTCATAGGTTTATGTTCTAAGAAATATTTGTGTCTCTTTGACACAGATTTTTTGGACATTGGATTTGACCCCTACAACAATCTAGGCAAGTACACTATGCATGGTTGAATTCCTACTTTATAACTCTGTCTTGTATAACATTCATATTGGACACCTAGATGACAAGAAGTTATTGATTGTACTGTTGTTATCTTATTATGCACATTGTTCCTTACTTGTCTATTGTTAGGGATTTAGGGAAATACATAGTTTACATGTGATCAAGCCTGTAGCATAATATTGTTGATAGCTTAATCGCACATCGTGCACGTGTGATTAAGCCGTACCACACTTTTTGCACTATTATTCTATTGTACTCCCTAGCCTATCACATGTAAATTACTATTTCAAATCACTGTTGCACTTGGTCATTTTTTATTGTTATATTATCATCATTTCATTTACATATTAGTTCTTAGTAGCATTGAATTACAGTTTATTTAGTATTATTCATATCGTAGGGTTGTACTTTGCTTATTTTTTGACTGGATTTATTGCAGGTGAGTTTCTTGCTGACCTTTATACTAGTTACTATGGTCCCACAGAGGACATGACTGGATACGACCTAGCTCATATGGTGGAGTCCGCTGTTGATCAGGAGATCTAGAGCACTGCAGTACTTTTAGTTGTGATTTGTGTTGCTTGATGTTGTATTGTGTAGACTGGATGACTATAATAATAGTTTAGGAGTCACTGTACCTTTTACCGAATTTGTCTCCGGATATTTATTATAGAAGTGTACTCCTAATGCATAGTGAAACTCTATGATGATGTTGTGATGTAGTACGCAATAAATGTTGTGATGAGGATTGATCTCGTATTTTGATGATTATTGAGGTCTACACAGCTAACTACCGCCGTCGGCGTAGGCTGGACATGTCCGACTCGTATCTAGTTATCGGGGAGCGAGACATGACATGACACAAATATGAAATAACTATTCAACAAATCTCCATTACCACATTTCCTCGAGACATCGTTCGCATCATTCTTCCTAAAACAGAAATTTTACCTTGGCAGCCCAACGGTCCCAAACATCCTCCACATTTATCTATCTCTAAAATAACAATATGATAGTCTTCTTAAACATAGCAGTAGTACAACATCTTCATATGATAATCTAACTAAGGTACTATACTCCATATGATAAGGTAAAAACAGTTCTACATTAGACAAGCCTATATCAACAGTATAAAATTTATGTCTGTACAATAATACGAAAATCACAGTCTATAACAACATGTTAATATTCTATGTTCTATACAACAAGTTGATAAGAAACTAATTACTATTTTTATCGTAGTTTTCTTTTTTTTATTAGAATACAACAAAACTCATAGCATACAGAACTAACATGCACTATAAATTCATTAAGTGTGAAGGTAAAGAAGAGAAGAATTAAAATCGTCCACCTGAAGCAACGCCTATTTGTCTCTATCGAGCAAATATCTAAAAAATTCATCTGCATGAACCCATCTCCAAACGACCCTTCGAGATAACTGTTGGCCCAATTGGTCATGGTCAACTCTATTTTGACAAGTAACTAAAACTTGATTCAATATATCGCAACATGAATCAATACTATGAAGTCGCTGCTGCTATGTAAGGAAGACTGCTCCAAAGTCTA
Source organism: Iris pallida (assembly GCA_029216955.1). Lineage (NCBI taxonomy): Eukaryota > Viridiplantae > Streptophyta > Magnoliopsida > Asparagales > Iridaceae > Iris > Iris pallida. Next base: position 28,289,621 of record JANAVB010001800.1, read on the forward strand.
CATCTTGTTCTTTGCAATTTGTTATGTATTTTTCGTTTTATTTGAGTTTGGGACATATATAAATCGAGTCGCACTTAGCAACTTGATGGAACTTAAGGCTACTCAAATAAACCTACCTATTCAAAACCAACTAAAAGGCCACAATTTTTCTGAACCCGACATTATGTTATGGAATTTGAGTGACATAACTCGGCCATAGTTCGTTCTGGATCGAGCTCATATCAAACTTGGTCAGTCAAAAACAGAATCCCTAATTTGCTCAGTCTGTCTGAAGATCACGTACGCTCCAACGTTTGAACTTGTAAACGTTAATTTGGGAATTGAACTATGTCCAAACTCGGTTAACAAAAGACATATAAATAGCTGAGTTCACTCATTTTCAATCATCTCTCAGTTTCAAACCTATTCTATTCTGAGCTTTAAATCTTTCCCATCTCCAAAAAAATAACTTCCCAATCAAAGCCATTTAATTGCCTAGGTGTGGTGTTCGATTAGAAGTTGTTCAAGTTGTAGTTACTTGAAAAAATTCCAGTTTATTTTTTCACAAAGTATTAAAGTCGGCAAGCTCTTCGGATCAAAGCTTATGGTCGTGTGAAGTCGGCAAGCTCTACGGGTCAAAGCTTGTGGTTGTAAGAAGTCAACAAATCTTCAGATCAAAGCTTGTGTTGTATGTTATTTAATAAATAGTGGATTAACACTGGACAAGAGTACCTGGGATTGGATTATTCCTTCATGAAGGTCACCAGTATACATTGCGGTATTTGCGTTTGTGACTTCTTACTCTGTTATTTTCCATAATTGTTATTATTTTTTAAGTTTGTGTTTAACTTTACTTTTATTGGATAATTGTGACGTACACTCTATTCACCCACTCTAGAGTTGCCTTCAATTGGTACCAAAGCAGGTTCTCTTTAAATATGCTTAACATCCTATGTTTGAACCTATGACCACTGTAAAATCCATTTACAAAACAATGGAGAAGGCCAATCCACAAAGGCCACCCCTATTTGATGGTACCAACTACACGTAAAAAATATATATGAGCTTCTATCTATAGTCATTAGATTTTATTCTATGGTCTATTGTTATAGATTACTATAAAAAGACGATCAAAATTGTTATAGAAACCAATCATGGGCAGATCCAGAAATTATGGTTGGGGTGGCCTGGCAAAAATTTGGGTGGGCTGGAAATAGATAAATCCATATAAAAAAAAGCAAAAAAAATTATATAGAAAAAAATGTTAATTTTTTTGGGGTGGGCTCCAGCCTACCCTGTAACACCCACTTTTCTAAAATGAGGGTAATTTTGAAATTTTACAATTTTGATTAATCGATAATAAGATTTAACTCATATTGTAATTTTTGGTAATTTTTTTAATCAATTTAAAACTATTTAAAATGTTGAATTGTGATTTTGATGGTTAACTAGTTAATCCCTAGTTTTGCTAAGTTAAGAGACAAACCATGACCATGGGGACCTAACCATGTGATTAGAATGACTATTTACAACTTTTTAGGCTAAAGGTATTTTGGTCATTTTGTGACTTTTGAATTATTTAGGATTTTGATTAATTGGTAAATTTTAGATTATTTTAATAATATTTAAATTGATGTATTTTGATTTTGGTTATTTTTTATATTTTAATATTTTAGGAAAATTTTATATTTTTAATATTAATTTTATTGGATTTGTTTAGTCGGGTTTGAGTTTCGTCTCGTTCCAACTTGTATTGTGACCCGGGTAGCTTGAACTCTAGATGGGACCCAATATTAAGTTAAGCATGGCTCACAAGACCGAACATTAAGTTAGTTAATTAAACTAATTTTTATCATGTTAGAATGGTTAAGTTAGAGACTCAAAACTAGACCATTTTGACCCCAAACTTGAACCTAGTCTAGACTTAACCATATGAGACTAGAGAGGGGCAATTATGACATTTCCCATTAGCCCTAATGGACTCTTTATGGAAGCCACCTTTAGGAAAGAATGATTCATTTCATTCATTACAATCTTGCCTCTTTTATTTTCCTTTTGTTCTTCCCCAATTTTAGAGAGCCTTCCCATTGATTTGATCTCCAAATCAAATCATTCCTTCACCAAACCTTCCCTCAATCATTCCCATTCTCCAAGGAAAGGGTGCTACCAAGGATTGGAAGAGGAGTGCAAGGAGGAGTGTCCACTTTGAGGGTATCTTCGTATCGGAGCCGTGTCAAGGATTTCATTGGAATTCCACTCCCAATAGGTAAAATCCATCCTCTAAATCGATTTCCTTTGCATATAAATTAGTTTTGAATTCGTAGGATCCATCCTCATGCATGTGTCCCATTTAGATTCAAATTTGAGGCCATTTGGAGCTCTCTTGAGGATTTTAGATATGTGTCTTGTGTCCTACTTGATAGATCCCAAATTAGGACATCCCATGTGTATGTATGTATGATAATAGTTTAAATATATATTTAAATTCAATTTTATAATGGTTAGAGAGTGGATTGATCTTTGTTAGGATGGTTAGAATGAATTTCATTTGGATACCTATGTTTGTATGCAAGTATCTTGGCCTATATGTGTTCTTTTGTCAAATCCGTCATAATTTTCATCCACATTTTTTTTAACCAAAGCAACTTAGAAATGTCATAACTTTTATCTTATAACTCTGATTTATCTCCCGTTTTTTTAGAAGAACCATATCGAAGTTAGCTTTCCAAATATATATTTTAATAAGCCAAATTCTTTCTGTAACTTTCTGTAGAATTATTTAAGTGTCAGCTGTACGAAAGACGAATGTTTTTCGGTATTTTTACGATTTTGGGAGCTTCCGGACATGAAAATGCGATCCGTTTAAAGTTTCGGAAAGCTAACACAAAGGGCTACGACATACTTGAATCCTAGAATTTAGTGAATGCCCAATTGGTACAGTATTGGTTTTAAGTAGAAGAGTGACTATACGATATATGCATTTTGTGTAACCTATGAGCCTATGTAGTATGAATATTAAATGAATATAGAGTATGTAATGTATGATATGTTAGATGAATGAAATGATATATATATGATATATATTCTCTTTACATTAATGTATATATATGGTTGAATACAAGCATGTAGAAATGCAATTAATATAATGCATATAAGCAATGCATGAATGAAAGAATGATATACAATGTATGCATGAAAGTATATAATGAATGCTAGATATGAATGCAAGATATATATGTAATGATATATATGAATACATAATGTATAAATATTGTAATGCAATATATAATAATAACATGTATGGTAATGTAGAGTATATGATGCAAGCATGAATGAATGAAGGAAATACATGTATATAGGTAATATAGAATGTAATATATGAATGCAAGCATGCAAGATAATGTATTATATCCATATATAATGTATTCAACTTAAAGATAATGTAATATATGAAAGAAATGAATGATAATATATAACATGATATATAAGGTAATGCAAGGTATGAAATATATGATGTGTGCATGTTTGTATGTCTCTATGTTAATGTATGAAATGATATGAATATACAATGTATACATATGTATAAAACATGTAGGTAATGCATAGATGCATGAATGAAATGAATGTTTGCAATATGTTAATATAAATACAAGTATCTAATATGCATGAATGTAAGTATAATATAATACAAGTATACATGTATGTATCATATAAATATAATATACATGATATGTATGTATGCATGTATACAAGGTAAGTATGTATGTATGTATTTCTATAAACTGAGTTAACCTATAACCTTTTACACACATGCATTCATACATCCTTTGACATCATGTATCCTACGTCACATACACCTACCTATCACTAAATTTTAGAACATTAACACATCCTTTCACACACATACCAAACACACACATACTCACTTACTCTTTTACCTCTCTTTCTCTTTCTATATATATATATATATATATATATATATATATATATATATATATATATATATATGTATGTGCCTGTATATATAGCTTTCCTATATATATCTATGTATATAAATATGTGAATGTGAATAATATATATACATTATATGACTAAGTTTGTGTGCCTTGTTAGCTTATGATTTAGTTTTGTGCTTGGTTTAGCAAGTGACTTAGGCTATGAGTTAGTAGCTATCTTGGATACTTGATTTGCATAAACTTAGTTTGTTTAGACCTAGAATAACTTGTTTGACCTAATTTAGACTTGTTAGACCTAGTTTGACCATAGTTGACCTAGGTTTGACTTTCAGGGTTGACCAAGTTGACCAAGAGTTGACTTTGGTCTAGATTAACCTAGAATCATGTAGAATGCATAGTAGAACTTTATATTACCATTTTGGACTTGTTGTGACTTGTGCTATTCTGATTAGGAGCCAGACACCTCTCATCGGACAATATATTTACTTTGGACATTCAGACATCAGGCGAGTACATTCTCTGATCATTTCATATCCTGCTTAGAATTATATTCCTGCTTTAGATTACCATACTTGATGCTGTCACGAAATTATCACGAATTAGTACTATATGGATCTCTTTATGCGATGTTATCCCCCTCGGAAGCATCGGGTACATTCTGTCATGTGTGTTTCACTTTCATCATGTACTCCTGTGCTTTCACCATACATGTACACTCTTGTGAATCATGTACTCTCTTGTTTATGGAGCACTCTTGTATACTATCATGTGCACCCTTTCATGGGCCCCATGTGATATCATGTACAATAACATAACCTACTTAGATCCTTGTGTATTGATTGGGGAAAACGGGAGAGTGCTAGTAGTCATGTGAACAATTCCATAGTAGTGTAGATCATATGAAACTCTTTAGTGTAGATCATGTACAAATCTGTTCTGTTCACATGTGCTATCCTGTACTCTACATCACTAGGTACTATTAGTTCTCTATTTATAGTAGATATTTCTATTACAGTTCTCCCTCTGTTTACATACTATATTTCTTTCAGATCCTGTATCTTACTCTACTGCATGTTTATATTTTTTAACCTGCTATGAACTGTTGAGATGTATTGTGCTCGCTCCTGTCCTGACTGGACCTGTTGATAAATTTTACAGATAGCCTGGAGGTTGCCTGCTAGCTTAGGGGAGACACAGTAGAGGTTGTATAGATAGCTAGGGTTTTGTTTATAGCTTATTTTCAGTTGTCTTGAGTTGTATTTATGGATTACTGTATTTGAGCTTTGAGATGTATTTCTGGGTTTGTGTATCTTAGACACTTAGATTTCTATCTGCTGTATCTCTTTTGGATTTCATGTTTTATCTATCTTTTATTATGCTCTACCTTAGATATGATTGAGTTTACATTCTGCTATGTCACCCCCATTCGGGGAGTATAAACTGCTTAGCCTTATACTGTTAGATACATGAGACCTAGGACAGTGTTCTACCGCTGACACTGCGGTGTAGGCTGGACGTACCCACGTCTCGTGCCCTTACTCTAGGGTGCAGGTTGTGACATACCCCACCCCAACCTTGGATCTTCCCCTGAAAGCAATCTTGTGGAAAAACTACATGATAGGCACACAGATCAAGAAAAGAAACAAGCCGGTCTTGATTCCAAAGCTATAAATGCATTTTGTGTTGTGGACAGGACTGAGTTCAATATGGTATCTACACTTTTCACTGCTCACGATAATTGAAAACTTCTTGAGATACCACATATTATTTTGCTTGAGTAGTTAATAGGGTGAAATTCTTAAGTAGTTAATCCATGTTGCACCAAGCTAACCTTCGTGTGTAGTCGATCACCCGCAATACGAATCTTGTGGAAAAACTATATGATAGGTACACACATCAAGAAAATAAACAAGCCAGTCTTGATTCCAAAGCTATAAATGCATTATTTTGTGTTGTGGACAGGACTGAGTTCAATAGGATGTCTACACTTGTCAGTGCTCACGATAATTGAAAACTTCTTGAGATACCACATATTATTTTGCTTGAGTAGTTAATAGGGTGAAATTCTTGAGTAGTTAATCCATGCTACACCAAACTAACTTTCGTGTCTAGCTGATCGCCCGCAATACGAATCCAGAGCGAAACCATTGGTCTGCCCACCTAATAGCTGATCATTTACTTGGTCTAGGTATGGATGGATCCTTGACTTGAAGATTAGAATTTGATAATCCAAACAAAATAGTTAGTGTAATGTTTAGTCACTTATCACATGTAAAACCATTCTCATGTAGTATGTGTTTTCTATTGTATCCTCCAGTTGATTGGTTTGTAATACTTCAAATTGCTGATTATATTACATTACAAATAAAACTAGGAAGAGCCAAACCCGAGTGAGCCTTGTGCTTAGCGGAAAGAGACATAAAGACTCTGGCAGGGTGATAAAAAATTAGTGGATTGAGCCACGGAAGTGTAATACATGGGGTGTGGTAGCCCATGTGGCTTGTGAGGTTTTTTTTCGAAAGGACAAAGATCAAGACACCATGTAAACAATCTTATTTTTTTATCACTCTTTCATTGAGATTTCCCTTAGGACCTAAGCACCAAGCGACTAGGACTTGAACAATACGCGTTTGTGCCATTGCATGTGAGGGCTCCGCTCACGAGTAGTTGCTGTTATGCACGCAAATTGGCATGTGTTTTGTTTCTCCGTGCAAATTATGTTGATTGGCAGATTTAGTGAATATTCAATATAAATCGCTCCTAATCTTTTGGGTTCGGTTTAAATTAATGCTTATCTTACGAATTTACTGAACATTCAATATAAATCGCTCATTTTCTTCTGGGATTAGGTTTAAATTGATACTTATCTTTAGAGATCATGAGGACAACGGCTAGATTATGATTTGGTATTTGCCTCCCCTATATATATGCTCTTCTCTGCCTCTCTCGCTCTCTCTCTCTCTCTCTCTCTCTCTCTCTCTATATATATATATATATATATATATATATATATATATATATAGAGAGAGAGAGAGAGAGTCTGCTACATGAGGGTTGGTAGTAGCCGCCACCTATCCATGAGTTATGTCCGACAAGTTTGTCCATCCGAGTTCATCACAAGGGTGTATGACAGCGTTCCACAAGTTCAACACACTGAACTTATTGGTTCATTGGAGTTCATCGTCGAAAGGGGTTAATCTTGCTTTGAGCAACGCTGATCGTCATTACCCAGCAATGAGATTTTTACTCGGTCTTTCATCTCCTTTCCCTTGTACCTGTTCTATCTCATTGTAGCAATTACGTATGCAAAGAGAAGAACAATTTTGTTCTAATTCTAGTTTTGTACTAGTTGCAAGTTTTTCGTTCCTTGAGTGAGGTTGTAAAATTCATATTTTCGTTTAAGTTGTAATCACATCCAAGATCGTTATATGATTGCATAAGAGTAGTGAATCAACAATCATTGATGTTCTTTGATTATTCAATTTGAGTGGATATGTTATTTTTTGTATATAAATGACATAATGCATGGAGCATCGTTGATTGTATTAGTTTCATGAGTTGTAAGCCTTGTGGCACCCTTTCAAGTTGTAATAAGATCCAGTGATGTAATCAAGTTGTTCTTTTGGCCTAGGAGCCATTGTAATTCTGCTGCAAATTATCAATAACAAAAAATTCTATATTAAATCTTGTGTGTATCAACTTTTTGCTTACCTGCAATGGCTTTGATTCTGAGACGTTCTTTCGTTTGCGTTTTGTTCTTGCCTTGTGCAAGTGTAATTTAGACTTGAACGACATCACGTTCAATGGTGAATTTCGGTTCTGTAGAACTGGGATGTGAAAGTTCTTGTGGTTATTGGAAACTCTAGGTGCTGGACTTCTGTACACCATATTTGCAACATTGCAACAATATTTTTGAAAAGAAATGTGGTGGAAACAAAAGGAAAGTCTTCTCAAAAAATTGAGATAACACTCTTGCCACCTGAATTGGAGTATTCTTTTCTTTTTAAAGCTAACCTTCAGAGAATTTTGGTTATTTTTTAAATTTTATATATTTGTTCAAATGTCTTTTATGAAGTATAGAAATACATTGTACACGTAATGCATATACCCCGCCCAATAGTCATTTTATAAGTGAGATTAGTCACGTTCACGTGCGTTGCATGTACAAAAAATTCATGATTTTGTTTTTAAAAAAGAGATAAAAAATAAATTATAATATTTTGAATATAATTTGAATATATTTTAGATATATGTTCAGATCGTTAGAATTTATTTTAGAATTTTTATTGTTCTTTAACTATGAGAAGATAACACATACCGCAGAAAGAAATTGTTTTAGATTATTTTTATCTTTTTATTATTTAATAGAGGATATACATATGGTTAGGCCTGTCAATGGTAGCTTATTGGTCGGATATTGGCATTACCATATTCGAACCATTAACTATCGGATATATCCGATAACTATCCGGTATCCGATCGAATAGAAGTTTTGGCTACCGTATCCGTTACTGATAATTTTAACGGATATCGAATAACATCCGACCCAATAAGATTACTAACAAAATTTTTAAAAAGGGGAAAAAATAATCAGAACCAGCAGATTTTATCAAGAAACAACAGATTTTCACATTAAAACGACAAATTTTGTCTAGAAACATCATATTTCCATATTGAAATATCAGAAGCAGTAGATTTCCACATTGAAACAACATATTTTGTCAGATATATGTGCATATTTTCACATTGAAATATCATAAGCAGCAGATTTCCATGCATACATTGAATACATTTGCACCAAAAAATTGTACACACAAGCACATATAACTAATAGTCTCACACATACATTGAATATATTTTAAATTTATTAAATAATTTAAATATTATTGATTCGGATATTATTGGTCCGGATATGACACTTACCGTATCCGCATCCGATATCCGATAAATATCCGATATGATATCCGAATCCGTATCCGTATCCGAAATTTTAGATATTTTCGGTTCGAATACGGATCGAATATGGATTTTTGGTCTACCATTGATAGGCCTACATACGGTTTGCACGTGAACCGTTTTCAAACCGTATTATATAATAATAATAATAATAATAATAATAATAATAGAGATAAAATGATACATTTGCTAATATTCGATATATCCCCATATGAAAGAAAAAAACTGCTAATAAAATAAAATTTTCTGCAGCAATCAACAAAAATGTTAAAGTTGAAGGTATTGAGAAAAAAATAGCAAGAGCGGTTAATAGAAGATCATTTTTTTAGCATTTTATTTAGCTGATGGGAAAAAAAAAACAGTCATTTAAGTCTCATCAGAATCTTGAGCAAATTCTTGTCAGAAAAGAAACCACAGAAAAGAACGGAAGCAAGACTAGTTTCCACCTTTTTTTTGGGAGAGGGGAGGGGCATACTCATTCAAGAGCGGTTCTCCTTGTTCGTCTCCCCCTATGCATCTGCATCTCGTTGCATCCACAGCCCAATTCATGTCCTATAAAATTCTGCTAGCACCATCCCCTCACCATCATCCTCATCCAAAGACAATGGCTCTCTCTTTATAGTCTTTACGGGTTCGGTCTGTGTTGGTCAGAGGTGGTGTCTGGTTGTGCTTATTGGCTCATAACCAATTAGCCCAGACCCCTCCCTGCCACCACCACCACCACCCACCCACCGACCCTACCCCTCCCCCAGCCAAATCCCAGCCGGGAAAAAAAAACACCAAAAAGACAAAAATAAAAAATGGAAGCAAAATCATCCCCCTGCTTGATTATCCTCTCCCTCCTGTTCATGGCTTCGGCCGTCGCAGCCAACATCGGCGACTTCGACGAACACTGGAAGGAGAGGGCCGAGGCCGCCAAGGCCAAAGCCCAGGCCGCCTACATTTCCGACCCCGAAGCCGAAACCGAAAGCTTCAACCACGAAGTCCACAGGTATTCAACTCATCTCTTTTCTTTGTTTGTTCCTCTCTAATGGAAGCTGCTATTTGGACCGTCGTTACTGTGACCGTCAATGGTCAACGGCCCACATGACGGTCTTCCATTAGTCTGGTGCTAAGAGAGGGGGGTGCCAAATATCATTTTCAATATCTAATTCATAAGCTAGTGTTTTCATTTAAACTCCTGCTACACAAATGAGTCAGGGTTTTGGAAGGGACATTCCGCTCCAACAGCACAAGGAGGAACCTCAAGTCGAGGTACTTCGGACCGTGCAAGGCCACGAACCCCATCGACCGGTGCTGGAGGTGCAGGGACGACTGGGCCGACAACCGCAAGAGGCTGGCCGAGTGCGCCAAGGGGTTCGGTCGCCAGGCCGACGGCGGCAAGGACGGAGAGTTCTACGTTGTTACCGATGCCTCCGACGGGGACATGGTCAACCCGAAGCCCGGCACTCTTAGGTACGGCGTCATCCAGGACCGGCCGCTCTGGATCACCTTCGCCCGCGACATGGTCATCCGCCTCAACGAGGAGCTCATGATCAACAGCTTCAAGACCATCGACGCCCGTGGGGCCAACGTCCACATCGCCTACGGCGCGGGGCTCACGGTCCAGTTCGCCCACAACGTCATCATCCACGGCCTCCACATCCACGACATCCAGCCCGCGGCCGGAGGCATGATCCGGGACTCGCTGACCCACTACGGGTTCAGGACCAGGAGCGACGGGGACGGCATCTCCGTCTACGGCTCGTCCCACGTCTGGATCGACCACATCTCTATGTCGAACTGCGCGGACGGGCTCGTCGACATCATCCAGGGGTCGACGGCCATCACGGTGTCCAACGGCCACTTCACCAACCACAACGACGTGATGCTGTTCGGCGCCAGCGACTCCTACCAGGAGGACCAGATCATGCAGATCACCGTCGCCTTCAACCACTTCGGGAGGGGACTCGTGCAGAGGATGCCGAGGTGCAGGTATGGGTTCGTGCATGTCGTCAACAACGACTACACTCACTGGCTCATGTACGCGGTCGGCGGCAGCCAGCACCCGACGATCATCAGCCAAGGGAACCGGTACACCGCACCACCAAACCTTGCAGCCAAGGAGGTACCTACTATTGCATTCATCAATATTGTTAAGTAATATGATATATGGTCTGCGGTCGCGGACTATGACCGCAGGCCACATGTCACGATCCTATTGTCCTGCTTGACCCCTCACCGAAATCTCAGCCAATGGACGCTGACACATGGCCCGCGGTCATAGTCTATAGGCAACGTAGCAGCGTCCTATTGTTAATTTCTTTTATATATATATGTGTGTTGTTACTATGCAGGTGACGAAGAGGGACTATGCACCAGAGTCGGAGTGGATGAAGTGGACGTGGAGATCGGAAGGGGATCTGCTGAGGAACGGGGCCTTCTTCCGGCAGTCGGGGACGGAGGAGATCAGGAAGTACAAGAACAAGTACTCGAGGCTAGACATGATCAAGTACAAGCCAGGCGAGTACGTGGACAGGCTCACACGCTTCGCCGGCTCGCTCAACTGCAGGGTTGGCAAGAAATGCTAATCCATGCATGCTGCTGGAAAATTTATAAGGTTAAGGGAGAGAGAGAGAGAGAGAGAGAGGGAGAGAGAGAGAGGGAGTGCCAGTGCTGTACTATTGTAGTACCTTTGGAAGAGAAATAAAAGGCTTGAGACTATAAAATATGAACTCTAGTTTTCTCTACTAGTAGTAGTTGTAATTGTTGGTAAAAAAAACAACTTTCATTACCCTTTATTCTTATTAAATTTCTATCATTATACTTTATTATTTACAATGCCATTCAAGCTAGCATTTTATGGCTCTTGATAGTTAATAATTATTCCTTTATTTCCATTAATCTGTTTTAAATCTTTTTTGGTTGTCTAGTCTATATATTCACTTTATTTTTCTAAATAAAAGATAAAAGAGAATGAAAAATCTCTCCATCTTCTTCCTCCAAAAATTCAGAAAACTACTTCTCTATTCCGTTCCTCCATTTTCATTATAATTATTTCTATTTTCTGGATAAGAGCAAAGTTCGGGTCGATCTTTCCGAGTTGTGTGCGATGACCGAATACCAGTAGAGCGGGGTTTTACCACTAGGAGCATTCAGAATAAGTGTGCACATAGACCCGAATCAACTCTTAGGACAGTGCTACATGCGCCACTTTTCCGAAGGTCGGTAATTTTTTTAATTTTGCTTTATTTTATTTACCGAATTTTGGAGATAAAGACAAATATATCCAACAATCTAAGAGTTGTCGATTGATTATTTTCATGTATCTTGTTCAACTTATGAAAATTGGTTACATGTTTGTTTTAACAAATTTTACTTGCTGATATAAACGGTATATATATGTATGATATTTATTGTACCATGTCGATTCAAGAGATGAAGAACATAAATTAAATTGCGAAAGCGTACCTGAATCCATTGTCTTTGCTTAACGGATCTTGAAGCAGACGTCTCTCTTGATGGGATTTGATATTGTAAAACCCCTAAATTTCTACTATATTTTTTTATTTATTTGGTACTGATTTAAAATTTTGTATTGTACGTCGCATAGTCGTATTGTACATCGCGCACGAAATTTTATTTTTCGAAATTGCTCGACGAGTGCAAATATGTGTGAGCGTACATATTTTTAGAAAAATATTTTTCTATTTTATAGTTTCAAAATAATATATATAATAATTATTTTATCTAGCATACCAACGTTTCCAAGTCCGTTATTTTGTTTATTTTATTATAAAAAGTCTTTCGTAAAAACAGTTATTAATAAATAATATTCTTCGTGCATAACTATATATTTCATAAATATTTATTTAAGTTTATTTTTAAATAACAATAATGTAATTTTTTAAATTATTATTACTAGTATTTTTGAAAAATATATTTCGAAACTACTGTGGCGATTTAAATCTTGATTTGAATTTATGGATTTATTTAAATAGTTAAATATTTGAAATTTGATTTCTCCTAGTTGATTTTAAACTAAAAATTTAATTAGATTTAAATTGGATTTGTATTTGGATTTGGATTTGATTGAGTTTAAATTAAGTTGCGAACTATCTATATTTGAGGTTTAAAATACTCATAAACCTTATCCAACTGGTAATTTCCACATCCTATAAATAGGCAGGTACTCATCCATAAATTTCTATTCTTCACAAAATTCTACCACAAGTGCGTCCACCGTGTCAGTGTCTAATTCTTATTCCATCTAGTTTACATATACAAACCCATCATCCATCGTGTCGACAACCCCGACACGGTACATCACAAATCCTAAACCTAGTTACTACTCCATCCCCCGCCATGTCCCGTCCAGCCCCCCCGTACCACCTACACCAGCACCACCATAGACCATCCCTGCCTTCCCTGAACCCAGCCTCCGCCATTGCTGTCCGACTCTAACACCCCGACCCCCACGACAACCAGCCAGCACCAAACCCCAACCCAAACCACCCATAGGTACATCCTCGTCATCCCCACGACCACCGCTGCCACCCAATCGACCACCCCCGCAGTGGCCGTCATGACCACCACATAGCTTCAACACCAACAACAAACGCCCACCAGCGTAACCACCGGCAAACCACCAACCCACCGCCAGCGCCATCCCCTCCTACAACCACCACCAGAAATCCTAGATCCGTCGGCCAAACGCCGCGACCACAGTCTCCACCACCCCATAGAGAAAAGAAACAGAAAGTAGAAACCATCACCGCCACCGCAAATAAAGAGTCTTACCTGACCAACGGCCGCGCGCTGAGCCCCGATCCCTCCAACCACCGTCGAGACGACGGCCCATCAAGCCGCCTCCGCACCTCTGCGGAGTCGGAGCTGCGCCTCTCCCAAACGGCACTGTGCGCGACCAGCGCAGCACCGGGCGGTGGTCTGACCACCACGATCCTCCGTAGCCACCCGCCGCGGGATCCCACACCTCCGGCGCCGCACGGCCTGAAGGAGACCGCCGACGAATCCCTTGCGCACCTCTCCGCCCTAGCGTCTCCATCTGGCTGTTGGGAAAGAAACGCGGAAACCTTTTCCCAAACCGGAGAGTACCTGCGAGAGGACCGAGCAATACAATGTACGAACCCAAAAACAACCACACAAAACAATCCACACAGACACAGGGAATTTTTGACGTGGAAAACCCTTGCGGGAAAAACCACGGGACGATCGGAGTCCAACCCTGAGAAGCCTCCACTAATGGAATAGAAGAATTACACCCTCTACAAACTCCTCCCGATCCAAATCGGATCCCCACAACACTCAGAAATAAGAACAATGATTACAAGGCTACGAAGAGCGAGAACGACGAGTAGAGATTACCCGAATGCGATCTCCTTCGAAAAACGACCTTCAATCCTCCGTCTTCTCTTCCGAAGTTGTAATGGCACTCTTGCCTCCTTCCTCTCTCTTTCTTGTGTTACGTTGCGTTATGAATTAGGATTGGAAAATCCCAACTTAACTCCCTAATCCCGCAGCCAACCTGGACCGTTGGATTAGATCCAGTGGTAAAAAGTCACCCAAATTCCCGCATCAGCCCCGACGACACAGAGTTCGGCCAGAACTCTGTGTCGGGCAAACAGAACCTACTCGCCAAATCCTGGAACAGCCAGACCGAGTGCGGCCAGAACTCGGCCTGGGACCGAGTTTGGGCCGAACTCGGCAGACCCAGTCCAGAACCTCCCTTAGGAGCAGCAGCAGCGGTAGCAACTCCTAGTTGCCTATTTCCCGAGCTTCTTCGACACACGAATGGCGCTCGTCGCATCCCGGGGTCTTCTCCACATAGGTTGGGAACCCCACCCACTCCAACAAATCTCCCCCTTCACAACTATGGGGAGGATGTCGTCATCCCGACGACCTGCCTGCAGTACTCAAACTTCTCCCTTGGTAGAATGTTCGTGAACATATCAGCTCCGTTGTCATCTGTATGAACCTTCTCAAGCTCCGCGTCCTTCTTCTCAACCACATCCCGTATCCAATGATATCGAGTCTCGATGTGTTTGGACCGGCTATGAAACGTCTGATTCTTCACAAGGTGGATAGCACTCTGACTGTCGCAAAGCAAAGTATAATGCTCTTGCTTCAGTCCTATTTCCTGCAACAGCTTCTTCATCCACAACAGCTCCTTGCAAGCATCCGTCACCGCAATGTACTCTGCCTCTGTCGTCGAAAAGACAACACACTTCTGCAATCGCGACTGCCACGACACCGCTCCTCCCGCAAACATCATCACGTAGCCCGAAGTCGATCGCCTCGTGTCTACATCTCCAGCCATATCAGCGTCGGTATACCCAACCAGCTTCGGCTCGTCCCCACCAAAGGAAAGTCTCCAACCAGCAGTGCCCTGAAGATATCGTAGAATCTACTTGACCGTACTCCAATGTACCCTTCTAGGATTTAAAAGATACCTGCTAACCGTACCAACTGCATGAGCAATATCTGGCCTCGTACATACCATGGCATACAGTTTGCTTCCCACGGCTGAGGCATATGGAACCCGCTCCATATCTTCCTTTTCGTCCTCGATAGATGGACATTGCTCCTCAGTGAGCTTAAAGTGAGCCACAAGGGGGCAACTCACTTTCTTCGACCCGTCCATCCCGAAATGCTGAAGTACCCGGTGAATGTACTTCTTTTGGGACAAGTGTAGCAGCTTGGACTCTCTCTCTCGGCTGATCTACATCCCAAGAATAGTCTTCACTGCACCCAAATCCTTTATAGAGAGGGCCACGCCCAGTTGGCGCTTCAGCTCCGCTATCCTAGTGGCATTCCGACCCACTAATAGCATATCTCAACATAGAGCAATAAAATGATGAAATCATCATCGGCAAAATACCTCACAAATATACAGTGGTCCGACGTCGTCCGTGCATAACCATGCTCCCCCATAAACGACTCGAACTTCCTGTACCACTGCCTCGGAGCCTGCTTCAGACCATACAAGCTCTTTCTCAACCGGCAGACCAAATATGACTTGCCCTTCTCACAGAATCCCTCTGGCTGCTCCATGTATAACTCCTCCTCAAGATCACCGTGGAGGATTGCCGTCTTCACGTCCATCTGCTCGACCTCCAAGTCGAGACTGGCTGCTAATGCTAGCACCACCCGAACAGACGAATGCTTGACGACAGGCGAAAAGATCTCATCATAATCCACGCCTTTCCGCTGACCGTAGCCTTTAACTACCAGCCTCGCTTTGTATCGAGGGCGAGTAGCATCATCCGTCTGCTTCACTCTAAACACCCATCGATTCTTCAAAGCCTTCTTGCCCTTTGGCAACCGCACCAGATTATAAGTGCAATTGGTGTGCAAGGAACTCATCTCCTCCTGCATAGCCTCCATCCACTCCTGCCTGTGTTCGTCTTCCATAGCCTCTGTAAAACTTTCGGGATCTCCCCCGTCAGTCAATAGCACATACTCACCCGGTGAGTATCTCGTAGATGGTCGACGATCTCTGTCACTCCTCCTCAAAGGAACCACTGGTGCTGGCTGTATACCGACAGCCTCCTCCCCTTCAGGAACTGCCTTCCCCGCATGCTCATCCTCCTGAGGGACACCCTGACCACCATCAGCAGGCTGATGATCAAGGTTGGGAGCTACTCCATGTACCGGCTCCCCCATAACTGGATCCTCTGCGATGTCCTCTGGAAACTGCTCGAAGCGAAATGACTCTAACTCAGGCAATTCCTCAGCCTCAGAAGGTGTCTCAGAATCCTGAGTGTTGGTCATGGTCTGATCCTCGACGAACACCACGACCCTGCTTCTGTAGAGCTTTTCTTCCACTGGGTCGTAGAGTCTATAGCCAAACTCATCCCAACCGTAGCCGACAAGGATGCATCGCCTCGTCTTCGGCTCAAGTTTGGTCCTCTCGTCCTTCGGTACATGCACGAAGGCTTTACAACCAAACGCCCGCAGGTGATTGTATGACGGCTCTTTGCCGTACCATACTTTGTCAGGCACATCACCCTGCAAAGGAGCACTAGGAGACAAATT
The DNA here is from genome assembly GCA_029216955.1 of Iris pallida. Lineage (NCBI taxonomy): Eukaryota > Viridiplantae > Streptophyta > Magnoliopsida > Asparagales > Iridaceae > Iris > Iris pallida. The sequence goes on from JANAVB010001800.1 coordinate 28,306,546, forward strand.
AATAACATAAGCAGCTGTGAGAAGAGCCTCACCCCAATAACTGCCCGGCAAGTTTGCTTCCGACAGCAAACACCGCACCCTCTCCATCAGTGTCCTGTTCATGCGCTCCGCTACACCATTGAGCTGAGGCGTCTTTGGCGGAGTCTTCTGGTGTCGTATCCCTTGATCTCTGCAATACGCATCAAAGGGACCGATGTATTCGCCGCCATTGTCGGACCGAACACACAACAACTTCTTGCCCGTCTCCCTTTCAACAGAGACCTGAAACTCCTTGAAAGTAGGCAGCACCTGATCCTTGGTCTTTAAGGCATAGACCCAAACCTTCCTGGAACAGTCATCAATAATGGTTACAAAGTAAGAAGCACCACCAAGAGATTTTACCTTCATAGGACCGCAAACATCCGAGTGAATCAACTCGAGCAACGTCGGCTTCCTCGAACTTGGGTGACTTTGGAAAGACACCCTATTTTGCTTCCCAGCTAAACAGTGCATGCATTTCTCCAACTTTGTAGACTTGAGCCCTGGAATCACCTTCCTGTTCACCAAGTCGCTCATCCCCTTCTCGCTGATATGGCCGAGCCGCCTGTGCCACAACTCGGTAGACGCATCACTGACTGCGTTCACCTCCTGTGCCCCCAGTGCGCTCCCCTCCATATAGTAGAGATCGGACTTCTTGCTTCCTCTGGCAATCACCATCGAACCTCTGGAAAGCTTCCACTGACTATTCCCGAAGAGACTGAAGAATCCCTCGTCATCCAACCTTCCAACCGACACCAGGTTGAAACGGATATCAGGGACATGACGAACATCCTTGAGAACAAGAACCGCACCCATCTTCGTTCTCAAATGCACATCTCCAACAGCAACCGCCTTCGACACATCTCCATTGCCCATCTTCAACACTCCACAGTCGCCTGTTGTGTAAGTGGCAAATAGTGTCCTGTTGTGAGATACATGTGCTGAAGCCTCTAAGTCCACCAGCCAAGAATTGTCATCGCAGGCGAGGTTAGTAATGACCTCATCACCTACGACGATCACATCGCCTCCATGCATCGAGGCCGTCGCTGTCGTGTTCTCTTCTTGCTTTTCCTTGTCGCCCTTCTTCTCTCTCTTCCAAGCGAAACAGTTCCGCTTGATGTGGCCCTTCTTACCACAATGGTAACACTCTGAGTCCTCGTAATGACCCTTGGACTTCCCCCTGTACTTGTCTCTGCCACCACCTGGACCCCTGCTTTTGCCTCTTCTGCGGCTCTCTGAAACAAGTGCCTCTGAGTGGTGGGATGTGGATGAAGTGCCCTGAGAACGTCTCCGTATCTCTTCATTCAACACCCCGCTCTTGGCAAACTCCAGACTGACCACGCCCTCTGGAGCAGAAGCGATCATAGATACTCGTACGGTCTCCCACGAGTCTGGCAATGTACACAGCAGCCACAGTCCCTGAACTTCATCGTCGAACTTGACTCCCATAGAAGATAGCTGGTCAACCACGCCCTGGAACTCACTCAAGTGGTCCGAAATAGACGCTCCATCCTTGTATCGCAGACCCATCATCGTTCGGATCAGGAACAATTTGTTTACCCCGGTCTTCTTCGCATACAAGGATTCCAGCTTATCCCACAACGTCTTCGCGTGCTCAATATTGGTAACGTGGTTGTACACGTTCTCGTCCATAAACTGCCGTATGTACCCACACACCTGTATGTGCTCGAATGTCCAGTCCTCCTCGGATTTATCACTGGGCTTCTCGGATGCAAATACGGGTAGATGCAGCTTCTTGACAAACAGTAAATCCTTCATCTTGCTTCGCCAATAATGATAGTTTGTGCCATTAAGATTCACCATGCGCACCGGCTTCGCGTCCATCTCTCCTCTCTGGTTTCTCTGTCAACTACTGACACTCCTTCTGAATTCCAGAACCTGGCTCTGATACCACTCTGTTGGAAAAGAAATACGGAAACCTTTTCCCAAACCGAAGAGTACCTGCGAGAGGACCGAGCAATACAACGCACGAACCCAAAAACAACCACACAAAATAATCCACGCAGACACAGAGAATTTTTGACGTGGAAAACCCTTGCGGGAAAAACCACGGGACGATCGGAGTCCAACCCTGAGAAGCCTCCACTAATGGAATAGAAGAATTATACCCTCTACAAACTCCTCCCGATCCAAATCGGATCCCCACAACACTCAGAAATAAGAACAATGATTACAAGGCTACGAAGAGCGAGAACGACGAGTAGAGATTACCCGAATGCGATCTTCTTCGAAAAACGACCTTCAATCCTCCGTCTTCTCTTCCGAAGTTGTAATGGCACTCTTGCCTCCTTCCTCTCTCTTTCTTGTGTTACGTTGCGTTATGAATTAGGGTTGGAAAATCCTAACTTAACTTCCTAATCCTGCAGCCAACCTGGACCGTTGGATTAGATCCAGTGGTTAAAAGTCACCCAAATTCCCGCATCAGCCCCGACGACACAGAGTTCGGCCAGAACTCTGTGTCGGGCAAACAGAACCTACTTGCCAAATCCTGGAACAGCCAGACCGAGTTCGGCCAGAACTCGGCCTGGGACCGAGTTCGGGCCGAACTCGGCAGACCCAATCCAGAACCTCCGTTAGGAGCAGCAGTAGCAGTAGCAACTCCTAGTTGCCTACTTCCCGAGCTTCTTCGACACACGAATGGTGCTCGTCGCACCCCGGGGTCTTCTCCACATAGGTTGGGAACCCCACCCACTCCAACACTGGCGACTGCCGGCGAGTCGCCGACGGAGGCCGCTGCACTTGCGCTGACCTCCGCCTATGCCGCCGCCGGACAACTGACTCTCCCAAACCCCGTCGATCGACCCAATCCGGCGCCCGCCCATCCAGCTTGGTCCGTCGGCGCCGAACCCTCTCTCCTCCGCCCTGGCCTCCACCGGATCTGCAAGCGCCGCCTCACTCCTCCGCCATGGCCGAGCCCTCCGCCGCTCTTCCAAAACCCTCCGCCGCGACGAGCCGTGGTCGGCGACCACCCATCCGCCGACCCAACCCGAAACCCCCATCCGCACAGTGCCACCCCGGCCGAGCTCCCTCCACCGTCGGCGACCCCGACCCTCCACCGCCGCCATCGTGCCCTCCGCGGCGACCGCCGGACCAGCCCTACCGCCGCTTCTCTCCTTCCCTCCCTCACTGTCTCGCTCCCGCTTCCCTTACCTTCTCACTCCCTCTCCTTTGCCTTTCTCTCTCCTTCTTTTCATTCCTTAATCTTCTGCTTCCGGTTCTGTGTTTTTTTGTTGTTGTTTTATTTTTGAATTTGTGTGTTTCGTTGGTTGTATTAACATAGTAGGCATGAGGATGATATATTAATATTAATATTATTATATTATATATATATGATTACTGTTATTATTATTATTATTATTATTATTATTATTATTATTATCATATGATTATTATTATTATTATTATTATTATTATTATTATTATTATTATTATTATTATTATTATTATTATTATTATCATTCTACTCATAGTGTAATATTTAATGTAAAAACTACATATATTATTAGTATGCATGTTACCATAAGTATTATTATTATTAATATTATTGTTATTACTTTGTTTTATTAAATAAATAGATAGTTAACCTATTTCAAAATTTATGTTTGGCAACTCAGTAGCCCTAAAATATTTTTCTATATTTTTATATAATTATTTAAAATATTTTTGGACAAATAAAAATTTAGTTTCTTCCTAGAAATTCTATTTTTGACAAACTTAGAGTTTTGGCCAAAATAAAACGATTTTCTTGAATTTAAGTATTTTTTGCTATAATTATTTTGACTCATAAAAACTAGTTTTCAAGTATTATAAATATTTTCTATATCTTATTATTTATCCATTATTCTGTGATTTCTCTCATGTCCGTAACCGATCCTCTTATTTCCATTCTGTCACCAAATTCGTACCACCTTATGTCCACCTTAACTAATTTAACCCCACTGGATCCAATGGAACTGTCCGTGCCACCACCCGAGGTCACATTGTATAGTTGTTGCACCGAAGTTGTAGTTCGCGCCACCTTGATCATTGTAGTACACCAGGCGTCATACTAGGCAAGACACCTTGCCATTTATTGTTTATTTATTTTAGCTCATATTTCATGCATTATTTATTTTCTTTATGCACAATAAACTGTGATACATGGCATAACCTGTTAGAATTTACTTTTCAGTTATATTTCCTGCTATGTATTAGTTTTCTTACACATTAAACCTAGATTTAAGGGACCATCTTATGTGTTGCATTCATTGGCCTTCACACGTTGTACCACGAAGTTGTGTGTCACATGTAGAACACGGACATGTGTGACTGGCTGGCCACCGGTACGTATAAGCCGTAGGAATAACCGCTAACAGAGGTTGCATGTTTAGTTTGACTTAGCGGTTATAGAGGTTTACTGTTGTGGATACAACATAGTATGCATTGGGGGGAGGATAATTCCTTAGCCTATGGGCTTCGATGCACTTTTCCTTTTGTAACCTGTGAGCTCCGCCCAGACACGGGTCAGATTACCCATGATTACTGACGGCCACTAGCGATTCTGAGGAACGTCATGCTCTTACTGATGGGGCTTCTGGTGCCCAAGGGGGGACTATGCCGATCCTATTTAGCCAGGGCCTATGCGTAGGAAGGATTATTCTTAACTGCATTTCACTTAGAATGGTTAGGCACCTTTATCCGTTAGGTACGGGAACTTTTGGTTTGGGTACTTGTATCTGACCGTGACTTGGAACAATAACTTGTCACGGATTAGTTCGTCACATCTTATCCTTGTTTGGTTGTAGGTGTGACTTACTACTTCGATGAGAAGGTATTGAACCTTGTAGGGGTCCAGATACCATATTAGATTCATAGCATGGAAAAATACGTCACCGTGAATTAGTTTACCATCTCCTGTCCTTGTTTGGTTGGGGGGATGGTAAGCTAGTTCAATAAGTGTGTATTGGACCATGTTATAATTCAATTGACTTATTTATTTGAGCAATATTTATTCAGTTTATATGGCATAATATTATGTGTCTTGTTACGTCCCTCTTAGGACCTTGTTATCTTGCCAGGTGTCTGCTCTTGTCTTTCGCAGGTGCTCTAGCTCTAGCCATGAATATCGCTATTTCTTCGAGGATGATTGCACTTGGATCGTCTTCGCTTCGCTCGCTAAAATCATTTCTTTTCTCATGTATTTTTTCTTTACTTGTTGGTAGTGGATTTGTCTCCGCCCAACATATTGTATCAAGACAATTGATTATCATTACATGATATCTTTTATTCATTTATTTGTGTGGATGAGATTAGTTATGGTTCTACTGTATTTTACAGCTTATGTATTCATATGAGATTTTCATATATTGGAATATACTCCGTATGAATACAGCTGACATGTCTACGTTTCTAGTCCTACGTATTTTGGGACTGGGGCGTTATATATTTTTGTGGTGTCTCACACAGGTCGAGATAAATTATTTGGTTACTTTACCGTACCAAGCAAGCCTGCGAATAGGATTAGAAGTCTAGGATCTCATCCACATACTTGACCTTTTTCCTAGATTTTATCTACCGTTCGACTCGTCGATTGCATCTTGCTTGATTCCTCCTATCATTATTCTTATCTTTCCTTCGTACTTGTTAGAGATTGACCCTACTAGTTAGATGTCCCAAACACCCGTAGCTAAATTCTTTTAAGTTGGGTAGAATACCTTATGACCTAGCAACCCCTTCGACCTAGTGACCTATATTAGCAAGATTCTAGAATCTAGAGGACCCTAACCCGTCAAGCCAACCAAGGACTTGGACAAGAAGATTATAGGATGAATGTATACAGGCCATCACAGGACATGACTTAGATCCTTTAGAAGTTTGACTATACTCCCTTTCAATTTTAAACTCTCGTACCTACAATTTCATTATCTTGACCAATACTGCTGTTATAGCCTAGTTTTGCAAGCATACCCTTTTATCAAGCTTGTTTCAAGACATATGTTATTTGGGCATGTCCACTAACATACTGTCTAGTCAGAACCGGTGCATGATGGTCTGATCAAACGAGTGCACTTTGGTTCGCTTATATCTATCGTTCTACGTGGATGTGGACATAGCTAAACTTGTCCTTTAGAGTCCCATCCGCGACTGCCTTGGCAACTTCTTTTGAAATTTGTCGGTCGTCCTTGAACCACGTATTCGTATTCGATAACGCCTCCTTCGAACTCTATATTGCTTTCGCCTTCACCTATTTTAGAAGGACGAAGGCTTTGTGCTAGAACTTCCTCTAGCCTTCATATCGACTATGACCATTCTCACTCGATGTTGCTATATCTTCATCCTAAACTTCTCGGCCCTATCATGACCTCCTAATGACTTAATCGATCTCTTATTCGTGCCTCAACCTACTCTCAAGAACCCATATCTACAAGGTCTCTAATTTATTTCTTGAACCCATACCATTCTTTATCGCGCGTTATCTTAACCATTTTCCTTCTTGCGTTAATCCATGATTATCTTCGCCAATATTGAAATCACGACTCTAATGCACGTTTTCATTAAACGTCGTTTTCTTGTCTCGTCCAATGATTTGATTGTGCTTCCTCATCGCTACCCCTTTGTGCATTCTCACCCCCTACGAATTCTTAATTTCGAGGATAAAATTCTTTTAAGTTGGGTAGAATATAAAATCCCTAAATTTCTACTATATTTTTAATTTATTTGGTACTGATTTAAAATTTTGTATTGTACGTCGCATAGTCGTATTTTACGTCGCGTACAAACTTTTATTTTTCGAAATTGCTCGACGGGTGCGAATATGTGCGAACGTACATATTTTTAGAAAAATATTTTTCTATTTTATAGTTTCAAAATAATATATGTAATAATTATTTTATCTAGCATACCAACGTTTCCAAGTCCGTTATTTTTTTTATTTTATTATAAAAAGTCTTTCGTAAAAATAGTTATTAATAAATAATATTCTTCATGCATAACTATATATTTCATAAATATTTATTTAAGGTTATTTTTAAATAACAATAATATAATTTTCGAAATTATTATTATTAGTATTTTTAAAAATATATTTCGAAACTATTATGGTGATTTAAATCTTGATTTAAATTTATGGATTTATTTAAATAGTTAAATATTTGAATTTTGATTTATCCCAGTTGATTTTAAACTAAAAATTTAACTAGATTTAAATTGGATTTGTATTTGGATTTGGATTTGATTGAGTTTAAATTAAGTTGCGAATTATCTATATTTGGGGTTTAAACTACTCCTAAACCTTATCCAACTGGGAATTTCCACATCCTATAAACAGGTAAGTACTCATCCATAAATTTTTTTTCTCCACAAAATTCTACCACAAGTGCGTGCACCGTCTCAGTGTCTAATTCTTATTCCATCTAGTTTACATATACAAACCCATCATCCATCGTGTCGACAACCCCGACACGGTACATCACAAATCCTAAACCTAGTTACTACTCCATCCTCCGCCATGTCCCGTCCAGCCCCCCCATACCACCTACACCAGCACCACCATAGACCATCCCTGCCTTCCCTGAACCCAGCCTCCGCCATTGCTGTCCGACTCCAACACCCCGATCCCCACGACAACCAGCCAGCACCAAACCCAAACCCAAACCACCCATAGGTACATCCTCGTCATCCCCACGACCACCACTGCCACCAAATCGACCAACCCCGCCATGGCCGTCCTCACCACCACATAGCTTCATCACCAACAGCAAACGCCCACCAGCGTAACCACCGGCAAACCACTAACCCACCGCCAGCTCCATCCCCTCCTACTACCACCACCAGAAATCCTAGATACGTCGGCCAAATGCCGCGACCACAGTCTCTACCACCCCATAGAGAAAAGAAACAGAAAGTAGAAACCATCACTGCCACCGTAAATAAAGAGTCTTACCTGACCAACGACCGCACGCCGAGCCCCGATCCCTCCGACCACCGTCGAGACGACGGCCCATCAAGCCGCCTCCGTACCTCTCCGGAGCCGGAGCCGCGCCTCTCCCAAATGGCGCTGTGCACGACCAGCACAGCACCGGGCGGTGGTCTGACCACCACGATCCTCCGTAGCCATCCGCCGTGGGATCCCACACCTCCGACGCCGCATGGACTGAAGGAGAGCGCTGACGACTCACTTGCGCACCTCTCCGCCCTAGCGTCTCCATCTGGCGACCGCCGGTGAGCCGCCGACCAAGGCCGCTGCCCTTGCGCTAACCTCCGCCTATGCCTCCGCCGGACCACTGACTCCCCCAAACCCCGCTGATCGACCCAGTCCGGCGTTCGCCCATCCAGCTTGGTCCGCCGGCGCCAAACCCTCTCTCCACCGCCCTGGCCTCCACCGGATCTGCGAGCGCCGCCTCACTCCTCCGCCATGGTCGAGCCCTCCGCCGCTCTTCCAAAAACCTCCGCCGCGACGAGCCGTGGTCGGCGACCACCCATCCGCCGACCCAACTCGAAACCCCCTTCCGTACAGTGCCACCCCGGCCGAGCTCCTTCCGCCGCCGGCGACTCCGACCCTCCACCGCCGCCATCGTGCCCTCCGTACGCGACCGCCGGACCAGCCCTACCGCCGCTTCTCTCTTTCCCTCCCTCACTGTCTCGCTCTCGCTTCCCTCTCCTTCTCACTCCCTCTCCTTTAAAATAGTTAACCTATATCAAAATTTATGTTTGGCAACTCAGTAGCCCTAAAATATTTTCCTATATTTTTATATAATTATTTAAAATATTTTTGGACAAATAAAAATTTAGTTTCTTCCTAGAAATTCTATTTTTGACAAACTTAGAGTTTTTCCAAAATAAAATAATTTTCTTGAATTTAAGTATTTTTTGCTATAATTATTTTGACTCATAAAAACTAGTTTTCAAGTATTATAAATAGTTTTCTATATCTTATTATTTATCTATTATTCTGTGATTTCTCTCTTGTCCGTAACCGATCCTCTTATTCCTATTCTGTCACCAAATTCGTACCACCTTATGTCCACCTTAACTAATTTGACCCCACTGGACCCAATGGAACTGTCCGTGCCACCACCCGAGGTCACCTTGTGTAGTTATTGCATCGAAGTTGCAGTTCGTGCCTCCTTGATCATTGCAGTACACCAGGCGTCCTACCAGGCAAGACACCTTGCCATTTACTGTTTATTTATTTTAGCTCATATTTTGTGCATTATTTTTTTAATGCACAATAAACTGTGATACATGGCATAACCTGTTAGAATTTACTGTTCAGTTATATTTCCTGCTATGTATTAGTTTTCTTACACATTAAACCTAGATTTAAGGGACCACCTTGTGTGTTGCATTCATTGGCCTTCACACGTTGTACCACGAAGTTGTGTGTCGCATGTAGAACACAGACATGCGTGATTGGCTGGCCACTGGTACGTATAAGCCGTAGGAATAACCGCTAATAGAGGTTGCATGCTTAGTTTGACTTAGCGGTTATAGAGGTTTACTGTTGTGGATACAACATAGTATGCATTGGGGGGGAGGACAATTCCTTAGCGTATGGGCTTCGATGCACTTTTCCTTTTGTAACCCGTAAGCTCCGTCCAGACGCGGGTCAGATTACCCATGATTACTGATGGCCACTAGCGATTCTGAGGAACGTCATGCTCTTACTGATTGGGCCTCTGGTGTCCAAGGGGGGACTATGCCGATCCTATCTAGCCAGGGCCCATGCGTAGGAAGGATTGTTCTTAACTACATTTTACTTAGAACGGTTAGGCACCTTTATCCGTTAGGTACGAGTACTTTTGGTTTGGGTACTTGTATCTGACCGTGACTTGGAACAATAACTTGTCGTGGATTAGTTCATCACATCTTATCCTTGTTTGGTTGTAGGTGTGACTTACCACTTCGATGAGAAGGTATTGAACCTTGTTGGGGTCCGGATACCATATTGGATTCATAGCATGGAAAGATACGTCACCGTTAATTAGTTTACCATCTCCTGTCCTTGTTTGGTTGGGGGGATGGTAAGCTAGTTTAATAGGTGTGTATTGGACCATGTTATAATTCAATTAACTTATTTATTTAAGAAATATTTATTCAATTTATATGGCATGATATTATGTGTCTTGTTATGTCCCTCTGAGGACCTGGTTATCTCGCTAGGTGTCTGTTTTTGTCTTTCGCAGGTGCTCTAGCTCTAGCCGTGATTATCGCTATTTTTTCGAGGATGATTGTACTTGGATCGTCTTCGCTTGGCTCGCTAAAATCATTTCTTTTCTCATATATTTTTTCTTTACTTGTTGTAGTGGATTTGTCTCCGCCCAACATGTTGTATCAAGACAATTCATTATCATTACATGATATCTTTTATTTATTTATTTGTGTGGATGAGATTAGTTATGGTTCTACTGCATTTTACAGCTTATGTATTCATATAAGGTTTCCATATATTGGAGTATACTCCGTATGAATATAGCTGGCATGTCTACGTTCCTAGTCCTATGTATTTTGGGACTGGGGCGTTACAGATCTTCCAATCCGCTACGGCCCTTAATAACAAAGATGGAATCTTTGTTCCTCTCTTTGTTGATGGAGATACAGAAGAGAATAGAGAAAACCCTCTCTTGGTGGCCGTATGAGTTGGAGACCATAACCCTAATGAATACACACACACATATATATATATATATATATATATATATATATATATATATATATATATATATATATATATATATCTCATCAAACACAAATCGTTCAACTCTATTTCTAGAGATGTGACCTAATCGCTTATGTCATAATGAGACTAAAAAACATTTATTGTTAATTTTGCATTTAGTACCACATGACTCTACTTGCAAGATTTCATTGTAAGATGTAATAGTTTTAAATGAATATAGGTTATCATAAACCTTAAGGGAACCGTTACCAATAATATTTGAATTTAAAGATAGACTAAACTTATTATTTCTAAGTGAACAATGATAACCAGATTTGTCCATTAAGAAAACTGAAACCGAATTTTGTCTAAAAGACGGTACAATAAAAGTGTCTATCAAATCCAAATAATAATCGGTTCCTAAAAAATAACCTAAAATGTCATATTGCTTCCACTTCTACCGATTTGCCGTCACCCACATAGATGTATCTTTCACCATCAATTGGCTTTCGGTAGCTCAGATAGCCTTGTCTATAAACACTAATGTGGGTAGTAGCACCAGAATCTAACCACCACGTGTTTTTTTAGGTACTAAATCTAAATTAACCTCAGAACAGACCAAATTTAGAAATGTATTTTTTTTATACGTCATACATGGTACTTTGTACATTTTTTTCCTTATGTGTCCTATCTTATCACAAAAGAACAACCCTTAGTTTTATATTGTTATTTCTTTCGACATGGACCCTTAGTAGCTACTGTATTCAGTTCTTTTTGCCCTTAAAATTTATCCCATTAAACATGAAAACTAAAATCTTATTAGCATATATTTTAAAAATATTAACTGTAAAGAGAACAAAGCAACAAAAATAAACATGCTCTAACAAATAACCAAAGCATAAAATATAGTCAAACAAATTCAAATAATGGTGAACCCCATCTCAAGATACCTAGTACATCATTAATATCAAGTCTTTAGACAGTGATATTAACTGCAAGTGGTATTCTTGTTGTAATGATCAAACGTTGACAATAAGTCATGTCAAATAATAAGCCTATCTTTGGATCGGATTATTATTCACATGTAAACCGTATAATTGTCACACATTTATCACAACAAGTATGTGTACAATTCGGCCAAGTATTAACCTTCCTTTGGGCCGGCTAATACTCGCATGAATTTACACACACAAACATCTAACATCCCTCATAGACTATCTACGCAAGAGAGGTCACTTTGGCGACATCTTGTTTCAATAGGTCTATTTAGAATATTAGACGACTATTGCTAGTCACAAAAGGCACCAATTTTTTTTTCAATGTTGACTAAATTTTACAAAACCGAATCATGTCCAAAACTTTATGTACATGCATAATTAAAATATCACAACTCAAATAAGATAATCATATGCATGTAAATCTTTTTACATGATTCAAACAAATATTCTTAATTTGACTAAACTGAGCATTGTCAACATAATAAAATTCACGTAATATTTTACTGAAGATATGGACCAATAGATTGCTCCAAATAACCCATAAAGATTATATTAAAATAATCTGCTGAAGATATGTACGTCAATAGATTACATCAAATATATGACTTAGAATATAAATTTATTGGAAACTAAATTTATGCCAAACATAAAATTGTCTATATTTGATTCCAATTTGTCCTCCAATGATCAACTTAGATTGGAAAATACTCTAAATTGAGTAACACCAAATATCTATCAGCATGATTAATTAGAATCTAACCGACATTCCATATTATCACATGTCCAGCAATAAGCATATTCATGCATATTTAATATAATGGAGAATTTCTATGGTCATTATCACATACGTCCATATCTAATATTTAAGCATTAATAGAAAGGTCATTACTGTACATAAATTAAAATTTCTATCAAGATTCCCTTAGGTATGCCAATCAAATCAATAGAAAATTGGCAGCAAACCAATGTTAACATTTAAGATGCAAAATTACTCTTGTGGCTAAAATACTAATTCATTTAAGATGCATACAAACCAATGTTATCATTTATTATGGCCGTGCCTACCAAATTGGCAACAAACTGTTGTTGCTTATTATGTAGTAAGTTTGCACCAATAATGCTTAATTGAATTTGTATTTTTCAAAGATAAAAAATTCATGAACGAAAGCGTTCGGAAAAGAAAAATTCATGGACACCTCAAGTAGCAGTAGCAAGAAACGTAAAGCATGCTAGCGCATTACTCTTTTGGTTTCGAAATTTTAAGCAATTGTTTTAGAAAATGCATGGACATCTGGAAGTAATTGAGACCGAATTCTTCATATATATATATATATATATATATATATATATATATATATATATATATATATATATATATAAAATGCTCGGTGAATAATAAAAGCTTCCATAGAACAATCAAAATCCTAAATAAAATTAGATCTAACGATCTAGGGTTTCTGAACACCAACAAAAATTGAATCTGAAAATTTCAAACTCATGAATCAAACAAGGGTGGCTCTGATACCACTTGTATGATATTTATTGTACCATGTCGATTCATGAGATGAAGAACATAAATTAAATTGCGAAAGCGTACATGAATCCATTATCTTTGCTTGACGGATCTTGAAGCAGACGTCTTTCTTGATAGGATTTGATCTTCCAACCCGCTACGGTCCTTAATAACAAAGATGAAATCTTTGTTCCTCTCTTTGTTGATGAAGATACAGAAGAAAATAGAGAAAACCCTCTCTTGGTGGCCGTATGAGTTGGGGACCAAAACCCTAATGAATACATACATACATATATATATATATATATATATATATATATATATATATATATATATATATATATATATATATATATATATATATATATATACCCTAATGAATACATACATACATATATATATATATATATATATATATATATATATATATATATGTGTGTGTGTGTGTGTGTGTGTGTGTGTGTGTGTGTGTGTGTGTGTGTGTGTGTTTTGATATTTCTAATTTGGCTCCTCATCAAATTAGTATTATATCCGGTATCTCCACATTAATTTCATGACAATTATACCCTTAAGCCAATTTCCAAATAGACCATTTTAATTTGGCTTAATTATTTAGATAGCCTAAACACAATTAATTTTACAAGTGTGGCCCCTTAATTATTGAATAATTCCAACAATATATACATATGCTATGTGCATATATATGCAGACAAAAAGCATTATCTTGCGTGCATGCGTGTGAGGAGGTGCATACATTGCCCATTGCATATGTTGGGTTGTGTATAGTTGTTTGTTAATTGACTTCCTCGGCCGTAAGCTTATGTTATTCACTTTATATATATATATATATATATAAGAGTTCCTTTGCACCTTAATTTGCCTTCTGTATTTTAGTGTTCTTTTAGTTTTTATGTGAATTACAATACCACTTTCGCCCGTAAGAGTTTAGCTGAAACTATAAAATGAGTCAATTTTGAGTTCCATCAGCACTTTGGTGTTGTGTTGCTTAAGACTTTGTTTAGTTTCTGTTATTAGTTTATAAGTTTTGCATCATGTTTAATTCTAGAACGAAACAATGTACAAACTTATTTTATTGTAGTTTTATATTAATTAGTTATGTATACTTGATATTTTTAACTGTTGTCGTATGATGCATTATGTTCCACTACCAAATATTGCTATTTAGCGACGGAAATATCCGTCGCTAAATACGATATTTTTGTCGCTAATGTAACTTACCGATGGATTACCGACCGAAATGTAACGTCGATAACAATAACATTGCTATGACAAATACGTCGGTAATCCGTCGCCATAGCGACGGTTTAGCGATGAAAATATCGACATAATATAGCGACGGATTAGCAACAAAAATAAACCGTCGGCAAACACGGCGACAACTTAGCGACGGAATACCGACATAACTTTGTGAGCTAAAAACTCAAATTTTTCAGAAGCTTAACAACGGAAATTTTCGTCGCTGACTCGTTTGATACGCTTATGGTATCAGACAAAATGTTAGCGGCAGATATTTCCGTCGCTAACTCGTCGCTATCATATAGGAGTTCATCGCTATTCCGTTGGTAGTCATTCGCTAGTCTGCTAAATTTTTAGGTTTCTGTCGCTATTCTGTCGCTGGTTAGTCGCTAAACTTCTCATTATTGTACTACCAAAATATGGCAATTTAGCGACGGCTAGATCCGTCGCCCATCCGTCGGTAAATAGTATTAGCGACGGATCACTGACAGAAATTGGTCAAAACAATCCGTAGGCAATCAGCTCGTCGCTAATATAGATCCGTCGCTACGTAGTCGTCAAGCGACGGAATAGCAACGGCTTTCCGTCATCATAATTTGTTGCATTAGTGACGACTTGCCGACGGTCTATCGTCGAATGCAAGTATTGCGTACTGAATTGTGTGGACGCTAGCGACGGAAAGTCCGTCGGTAAACCGTCGTAACAGTGTATCAGAGCGTATCGTTCCGTCGCTATTCCGTCGGACGCCATCGCTAACAAAGGAATGCTTAGCGACGGATCCCTGACGGATAATCCATCGACATTGTTCTGGAAATGCTTGCCATTCCAGAACACTGGCGACGGATACGTCATCGCGACTCCGTCGTGCATCCGTCGACATAGCGACGGATTACTGGCGGAATATCCGACGCCATAGTTCTGGAAATGCTTGACATTTCCAAAATAATGGCGACGGCTTTTTCGACGCGAATCCGTCGAACATGGTATTTCCAAAACTATGGCGACGGATTTTCAGATGCTAATCCGTCGATCATGGCGACTGATCTCTGACGGAATATCCGTCGCTAATATTATGTACATCTTCATGCCATCAGAACCTTCCCGACGGATAATCCGTCGCCATGCTAGATATGCCGTCGGCTGGCCGTCGAAAATCTGGCTCGTCGTCATAGATGGTGCCTCTTATGCAAACACCGAAATCTTTGGTACTGATGCCGTCATTAATAAATTTGACATTTATAGTATTCTGAGTTGCCTTAAACCTGAAGCCGTTAATGACATAGCCTGGCCAAGTCTTTGTTTGCTTCTTCAGTCCCAATGCCAGATAACGAACACTCTCATTAGTGAGTGTTGTTTCAGGCAATAAAACCTGTAAACAAATATTTATAATTTAAATATTTTAGATTATATATTTATAATCTTAATTATAATCTCAGTTACTTACATATTTGTGAAACCATGACGGAAATGTACAATCAACCTCTCTTTGAAGTCCCTCATCGGTAATATCGGGTGTCCTCATTTTGACTTCATCTCTAAATACACTATTAGAGAAAATAAGAATATATAAGTGTAGTTACTTACTTCATCAAATTAGAGATTATAACAAGTGCAAGTGTATTGACTTACTTCTCCAAATCTCTCACTTCTTGTATGTCACAGTTTAACAAGACATATCGGTGAGCGGCATCATACTCTTCGTCAGTCAACTACCGTTTTTTACTAGCCCCAACAGGCTTGCCTTTTGCATTGAATATACCTCCATCCTCAACGTCCTCGTCATTCCTTTGAGGTCTATTTCGATTTGTCTTAACATGAGTATCGAAACAAATAGAGCAGAAGTTTGACACCTCTTCGATAAGATATGCTTCGCATATCGAAGCCTCTATATGAGCCTTATTGCCAACTTTCTTCTTTAGATGGTGTAGGTATCTAGAGAGACGAATTATCTTGAGAATTAAGAATTGTAGAAGCATGGAATTTCACAACCAGAAAGCCCATGCGCCAGATACTACATGCGCCAGGACTCAGACGAAGAACTTCACAGCAAAGTCAATAAGTATAGACATTTGAAGAAGGACTTTTTATTTATATATAAAAGTCTATTACATGTCTAGAAAAGGTTGTACAAAGGAGAATTTCTACAAAGGAAAGAGCCTAAGTCTACAGCCAGCAGCCACCATGCGCCTTCAGATAAGCGCAGCGGCCACCATGCGTCTCCAGATAGGCGCAGCATCACTATGCGCCACCAGTGAGGCGCAGCAGATATCATGCGCCTCCATCCAGGCGCATCTCATCATCTCTTCAACAGCTCAGTTATGTGCATCCCTTCAGCCAAATTCTTCCAGCCAGGCTCACCTGGCCGAGCAGAGCCCAGTTATGTGCCGCTCTTCCAACCAGGCTCGCCCGATAAATGCTTCGATACACAAAGCATTTAACCCTCTCGCTGGAACCAAGGAAGAGAAGAGCACCGCAAATGCTGTGGCCAGGGGAGGCTTCAAAAGAGCCTCCAAAGCCGAAGGAAGAAACCGCGGCTAAAGGAGCAGCTTTCGACACGATCAAAGTGGAGAAACCCCACTTTGAAGGAAGAGAGAGCCTAGCACCGCCATTCCGATCTACGGCTCTTCCGGAATAACGGAGACGAGGCTCGAGCATCCCTATCTTTGGATGCAACAGGCACCTTCCGCCTGCCTCAGAAGCCCTCGACTCCGTCTTTTGGATGTAACAGTCACCTTCAAGTGCATCGAAGACAACACAGCGTCTCATCTTCACCCTCGGGAGCACTTCGTCAACGGAATGCACCCGCATGTTCAAGTTCATGTTGGAAGTACGTGAGGGAATGAGAAGCAAATCTTCTCTCCATGCCACTATTTATAGGCCGGGCAGATCAAACCCACGTGCCAAGTGGATGGCCCTCCGAATTCCGTGCAATGAATTTACATTAAATGGATGAACCGGACGCCTCGAATTCAGCCAAACGGCTATTTATGGCACTCGAAGAGCGAGACAGCCGCATCATTAAAAGACATGTCCGATACGCCAGCCAGACAGCGCATCACACGGACGTACCCTTCGGCATCAGGCGCATCACACAGACGCGCCCTACAATACTCGGCGCATTATAGAGGGTGCGCCCTCACACATCTCCATACCGAGTGGAACGCCAACTGACGCGCCCACTCAGCTATCCATCGAACGTCACCAACATTAAATGCTGAACTGACAGAGTTGGCAGCACGCCTCCCAAAGTCTGAACAGTTGACAGCTTTTCAGAAAATAAAGCGTCGGCAACGTCAGCATCATCATGACTTTGTTTCGACGGCTACTGCCACGTGGCCACTCCACCATCAGCATGCGCCTCTACGGCCATGCGTCCAAATCAGCATGCGCCTCTACGGCCATGCGTCCAAATCAGCATGCGCCTCAAAAGCCATGCGCCTCAGACTGCTCTCTGATCCCGAAAGACAGAAGGAAAGTCGCCTGCATGCGCCCCAAATAGTTTGTAACTCCTAAAGGTTATGAGCCACAGCCTCCTCCTGCGCCCAATCCAAGGCGCAGCTCACTAGATCACTTCTCTCCACCAAATCCGAGATCTTCGAACCATGAGTCGACGACACTTGTCTTTTGACTCAACTCATCCAAGATTTCAGCAACGGAAAGATCTTCTCTCTGCTACGTGCCGGCTCACAACAGCAGTATGAAGAGTTCTCCCCCTCGATCAGGGCGCAGCATCCGTGTGCCTCTATCAGCAACCTCCACGTGGCATCCCCACACCGGTGCATCCTGCATGCGCGCATGAGCAGCCAGCCTGCAAAACTATAAATAGAAGGGTCATCTCCTTCACACACACACAGAGACTCAGAACACACAAGACTCAAAAAGAATCCACAACAGAGAATCACCAGAGAGGCAGTCCTAGACACTCAACGTCTTCCTCCTCTCAGCAAGCTCCAGCACCCAGAGCAATCAACACCTTCAGAGAACCGATAACCGCCGTCAGCCGGTCAACGGAGTCAACGCATTACCACTCGCTCCATTGGCACTAAGGACCCAGCTTAAACAAAAGTGTACTCCTAGGACTACATCTAAGTCCTATATTGTATCACTGTTCTGTTTGTATTAAGATTTCAATCAAAACAATTTTAATGGCAAACAAGCTGGCGACTCTGCTGGGGACTTCTTTCTCCTCTACCGAGAAAGTCGTGTCACAGGCCGACGACGTGAAGGTGGACTCCTCCCACAAGACGCTGGTAGTGCGCCTCAATCAACAGGCGTACGAGGAGTTCATTTCTGAAGGAAGTGCGAGTCCTTCGAAACGGCTGTCGAAGCCGAAGAAGACCCGCGCAGTCTGGGTGCGCAAAGTCGACGCCTCGAGCACCACCGTTGAAGAAGATGCGCCCGTCCAGCCTTCCCTTCCTGCTGACGTCCTCAGCAGTCAAGGTGCACCCGCTGATGCAGCGCATCTCTCGGGGAAGCGTACGGCTGACCACGTTCCCCAGCCATCTTCCTCTCAGGCGAGGAAGATACGTCGACGGAGCAGGGGCGCAGCCAATGCCCCATGCATCACTTCTGATGCGCCACAAAGAGCCTCTGTCTTTGACAGACTCACTCGCTGTAATGGCGAGGAGAATTTGGATGCTGAGTACTATGCGCCCCAGCGGGCTGGTACGAAGAAATCCAAGGCGGCACGGGCCATGCGCCACAAACGTGCTATGCCAGCAGCCGGCCAGAGACACACGCTTACAATCACGCGCGCTGCCGATGGCAAGCTGTACAAGGTTGACTCAAGTGCTTCTGCACCGACAACGAGCCGACCTTCAAAGTCCTCATCTCGCTTGGGCGCATTCACTGCGTGCACAACCAAGCCGAGAGAGGCAAACTCAGTGGTCTTGAACTCCCGCGCCTCCTCTGGTTGTGCGTTTGAGGTCCGTTCAAGTCACTTCAAATGCTGTGGTTCCCCCACTACTGATCGTGATGCCTGCTTGGTATTAGATCAGGGGGCGCAGCACTCACCCGACCACCCCGGCGCTTGGCCCTGCCATGCGCCTGAGAGGGGTGTGAGGGTAGCACTCTCCTCCAACGACTTACGCAACGTGATCACTCACAAGCGCCGGTCAGGAGAGTTGACCAACAAGCACGATGCGCCTCTCACGGGGCACACTTGTGCAGTGGTCACCATCAACTGCTGTTGCAAGACGGCAGTGCCGCCAAAGCAGTCGGTCTTCCAACGGCTACAATCATCGACACCCCTCCGACATCGCCTTGGGACGAAGGTGTCAGCAGAAGAGGAGCTAAAGGTTGCTTCATGCAACGTGATCTCCAATTCCTCATCTGTCCGGAAGACGACTGCCAATTCCTCGTCTTCATCCAAAAGCCAGCCGAGGAAAACCAAGGCAGCTGTCACGACCTCTGGAGTGTTTGAAGGCACTCGGTCGAGGAAGAAGTTCTTGGAGGAAGCTGGGGGTAGCCAGACCCTTGTCGAGCCTCCTTCCGAAGACGAAGATGTCCAAAGCACAGCTGCGGCGGATCTTCATCAAGGCGAAGATGGCCTCCCTGAAGCCCCTCAAAATGACGATGTCCTCCAGGACACCGCCGGGGGTAGTGCTGGAAACGAAGAGGCCCTTCAAGACAGAGCTGAGGGCAGTCAGGCCCTTGCAGATGCGCCTGTCGAAGACGAACTCCAGAATATGGCTGGGGGTGGCCAAACACCAGAAGAAGTGACTCCCCCACATGAGAGCGAGGTTGAGAGCGAAGCCTCAACTAATCCATCCACTTCCGGCCGTGTCATGACAGTATACATGACCGGGGGTGATCTTGAGACTGATGCGCCGCTACAGGACATTGTCCAGCACATAGACTCGCTAGAGGGAGGACTCAAAACCCTCTTTGCCCCAATACAAGCACTGACTCAAGCAGTGTTTGAGATGCGGTCGGCCTTGATTAGGACACCTTCAAATAGTCCCGACCCAGGAGCCAATGGAGAGTCGAGTGTGCCCCTCCAACGGACACCCACAGACACAGAAGCACCCCGGACGTCGGAGCCCTCAAACGCTCCACTCCAGGTGGTACCTCCTTCCCCGACTCCTAGCTCCATGGAGGATGTGGTCGAAATGATCAAAGATTTGCGGGAGCGCTTCGAGTCCAAGAACAGGCAGGAGGAGCGCCAGAAGATGGGCATTCCCCAGCCTTATCCCCTTGAGTGGAATAAGGTGGTTTATCCCCCAAAGTATAAGCCACAAACACTCATGCCGTATGACGGGAAGGACTCTCTACGACGGTACCTGACGTACTTCCAGTCGCAGATAGGGCATCTTCCGAAGGAGGACGCCCTCCTCACCAGCATCTTTGTTGGGGCCCTGAAAGGGGTGGCGTATGACTGGTACTGCAGCCTCCCCGATAATTCCATATCGTCCTTCGACGACCTGACACGCCTCTTCCTCGACCGCTTCTACGACGGTGGGAAGGACATGACGATGGCGTCTCTCATTGAGATACGCCAGAAGGACAAGGAAACGGTTCGGGCATTCATCGAACGCTTCCGTCAGGCCTGCTTCAGGCTACCTCCAGGCATGCCAGAGCATGCGCTCCTCTTCGCTTGCAGTATGAACATGCTGCCTGCAGTAAAGCTCTGGCTTAACTCTACTCTCCCTCCCGACTGGAGCTCCCTAATCATCGAAGCTGAAGCTGCAGAGAAGAAGGCGGCCAATGCACGTCTTCTGGGTGTTAGCTTCCCCGCCTTTGACGATAAGGAAAAAAAGTCCACAGTCAACAACTCCGGACGAGAAACAAAAGAGAAACAGGCATTGACTGTTAATGCCTCGAAGGGCGCATCTGCGCCTACTCAAAAGCCTCCACTGGTACCGAGACCCAAAGAGGTCTATTCATTCAATGATGACGACACCCTGCAACTCTTTGAGATACTGAAGCAGGGTGACAAGATCAAGCTTCCGGACCCGAAGCGGCCCGATGAAGTCGGAAAAGTGGACAACCCGAGGTACTGTCACTACCATCGGTTTGTCGGACACCCGACTAAGGACTGCTACGTCCTCAAAAATTACATCCAGCGCATGATCAATGCGGATGTAATCTCCGTCGACTATGAAGAGAAGACGGTGTCAGCTAATGTGGTGTCACTTCAGTTCGGCACCTTGTCGCCGACTACCACACAAGATGGCGTCGTCCCCATCCCTAAGGCGACAATGGAGGTGGTGAACTTGCCACCCACCCGTGACAATGTGAGTGGACTTGTCCCACTCACCACATCTCGAGGAGAGGTCCTCTGGGTTCACCCCGACCTCGTCTCCGAGGTAACTCAACCGGAGGTACGCCCTACCTCCAAAGCAAAAGGCAGGAAGATCAAGTCTTGCCGCACGGTCTCTTCTTCAACGGAAGAGGCGCTTCCTGTGCAGACGCGTGCACAACAGAACTCCCAGCCCGGTGAAGCTGCCGCCGAAGTGGTGCCTCCTGGCACCATCCCTGAGGAGGGCCCATCCAAGCCCTCAGCAGCCAATAAATAAAAGCAAGTGGAGGCCCGTTTCGACAGACCTCTGCGGAAAGAAAATGCTTCGGGGCTGGCCAAGCCCCACAATTTTGACATTCTGGCACAACTGGCCAGTACTCCTGCACGCTTGTCTTTGTTCGAGCTCCTGCGTCTCTCTAAGGACTCCCGAGAAGCTCTCTGCGAAGCTCTGAAGGATGCCGAATCCTTTCTCAGTCAAGTCAAGCAGCCTGAAGACCTCCCAACTACTTGTGCACACTGTCATTATGCGGATGAAGTTATCCCAAACATAACCTTCACCCAACAAGACATGCTGCTCAAGCATCACCGAGATAACCGACCGTTGTATTATACAGGGTACATCGGTTCGATAAAGGTGAGCAGGATTCAGATCGATCCGGGGTCTTCCCTAAGCATCATTCCAAAAGCGCTGCTATCAAAGATGGGGATCCCAATGTACCGGCTGGCGCCCTCCAATACGACCATCAGTGGTTCAACGCTAGCAAGAGCGAGCCACTGGGCAAGATCCGGCTGAAATGTCACATCGACAGCCTCAAAACTGAGGTGACTTGTTATGTGGTGGATGCCGAGGTCAACTACAACATCTTACTCGGACGACCATGGTTACATGAGTACATGGTGGTGCCCTCCACGCTCCACCAATGCATGAAATATGTATCCACCAACGGCGTCATCCGGACGGAGTTTGCAGATATCGATCCCTTCAAAGGGATTGAGGCCTACTTCACCGATTCCGACTTGTACAAGCCCATTGACGAGGAGGAAGCCAATGATGCTGATGATGAGGCAGAGACGGCAACAGAGCCAGACATGGAGCCTGAGACGACTCCCGACGCCCCCTTGAAAATCCGTCTGAAGGGGAAACCACCCCAGAAGGCGCCTCCAATGAGCATCAAGCTATCAGGAAAAGCGTCGGCTCGCGAAGCTCCCCTGAAGATACGCCTCAAGGGAAAGCCACCTCAAACAGCGGCTCCCCTGGTGGTAAAATTACAAGGGAAGGCGCCACTCATCGGAGGCGCAACCGAGGCACCTCTCAAGGTGCGTCTTAAAGGCAAGCCGCCGCAGTCATCCAAGATGCCGGAGAGGGCTCACATAACCCTCTCAGACCCTAAAGTCAGAGCGGTGGAGGACTCTCCTGATCCGGCCCCAGTGCTTACAGATGAGGAGCTTGGCGAATATATCTCCGCTGATGTAGACGCACCCTCCTTCGACAATATAATCCCACGGGATAAAATCTCGTACTTTATCAATAATAGAGTGTCTTTCAATTATTCTTGTCTTCCACACTGGAATGCCATGTATACATTAGACAACGCTCTACGGTCGTTGCAAACACAAGTAACGACCGTCTACCATAATCAAATAGTCCCGTCTCAAGGAGTCTTCATAGTCCCTCCACGGAGCCGAGACCAAGGCACCATCATCTCGGGCAAAATCGAGCGTCGTCGGGACCTCCCGTCAATCGAGCCCGAACCTGATACCGACAGAGTACAAGTCTATCGGTACACAGATGCGGCTAAGCACATCATCCAAAAGATGGGTTACGACCTGAAAAGCAACAAAGGCTTAAACTACGACAAGGGTCGGCATCTCCCTGTCCGGCTTTCGATGCCCAATGGAAAGCCACAGGATTACTATAATCGGACTCGACGGGGGTTAGGCTATGTCACGCCGCCATCAACTCCAGAGAGTTCAGACGCAGAAGACATAGAACATTCCCACTCGTCTGAAGCATCGACGTGGGATTCCGATACCAGTATCGGATCAGTCTTCAGGAAAGTGCTGTCAGCTAACATGACATCGGCGCAACCTCAGAAAGATGAAGGCGAAGACCAACCGCCGGAACCCTTCGAAGAGGAACCCTGGGCTCAGCGCCTAGGAGAACAATGGGAGTCTCGTTTTGAGTTACGAGAACCTCCCACCGAAGACGAAGTCGAGCAGATCGACCTCGGGGATGGGTCTTCTTCTAAACCCATCTTCATCAGCAAAAGCTTGGAAGGAGAAGACCGAGAATCTTTAGTCCAACTGGCTAAAGAGTATATTGACGTCTTCGCTTGGAGCTAGGAAGACATGCCGGGTCTCGATCCACAGATCGCGATGCATAGGTTGAACATCTTACCAGATGCCAAACCTATCAAACAACAACAGCGACGCTTCCGCCCGGATATCATGAACGCCATCGATCAGGAGGTGGACAAGCTCTTGACCAGTGGCTTCATCCGTGAGGAACAGCACCCAGACTGGGTAGCCAACGTCGTCCCTGTCACCAAGAAGAACGGGAAGATACGAGTCTGTATCGACTTCAGGGATCTCAACTCTGCTTGCCCGAAGGATAAATTCCCGCTCCCAATCACCGATGTAATGATCGACAACACATGTGGCTTTGAACGCATGTCCTTCATGGACGGGTATTCAGGCTACAATCAAATCAAGATGTTCCCCGATGACGCAAAACACACGTCATTCAGGACTCCGAAAGGTGTTTTCTGCTACACAGTAATGCCCTTCGGCTTGAAGAATGCCGGTGCAATATACCAACGAGCGATGAGTACCATCTTCCGTCAACATCTTCGCAAGACAGTTGAGTGCTATGTTGACGACATCGCAGTCAAGAGCCGCCTCAAAAGAGATCACCTACAGGACCTGAAGACGGTCTTCGATCTCATGCGGGCACATCAACTCAAAATGAACCCCGCTAAATCCTTCCTGGGGGTTTCTAGCGGCAAATTCTTGGGCTTTGTCATCACGGCAAAAGGCATTCATGTCGATCCCGAGAAGACTAAAGCCATCCTCAACATGGACCCTCCGAAGAACCTCCGAGAACTTCGGGGCTTACAGGGACGTCTGGCATACATCCGGAGGTTCATAGCAAACCTCTCCGGTAAATGTTAACACTTTACTCAGCTCATGAAGAAGGGAGTCTCTTACGTCTGGACAGAGGAGTGCCAAAAGGCTTTCGACGACATCAAGGCTTACTTGACAAGCCCGCCAGTCCTAGTGGCACCTGTCGCCGGCAAACCATTCCTCCTCTACGTCCGTGCCATGGATCATTCCCTCGGCGCTTTACTCGCTCAAAACAGCGATGCAGGCTACGAGCAAGCAATCTACTACCTCAGTCGAACACTCATCGGGGCCGAACACCGGTACAACCCCGTTGAAAAGGAGTGCTTGGCTTTGGTGTTTGCCATTTAGAAGACTCGTCATTACGTCTCGGGCCAGACAATTTACGTCATCTCCCGAGTCAATCCACTCAGAGTTCTCATGACGAAGCCAGGATCATTAAACTCCCGGCTGGCTACATGGGCGATCCTACTAGCGCCATACAACATGGTGTTTGTCCCGCAGAAGGCGGTCAAGGGTCAGGCTCTGGCTGACTTTTTAGCTGCACACCCCATCCCAGAATCTTCAAAACTCTATGAAGACATCCCGGATGAAGTCCAAGAATCAAACGTCACTGAAGGAAGCCCTGTTTGGCGGATGTTCTTCGATGGCGCTTCAAGAACGGGCCCCAACGGCCAAATCATCGCAGGAGTGGGGGTAGTCTTGGTCTCCCCCGATCAGCTGGTCATCCAGCGCGCATACTCTCTTTCGAAGCCGTGCTCTAACAATGTTGCTGAGTACAACGCACTCGTCATGGGACTCCAGCTAGCACAACAGCTGGGGGTGGATCATCTGGAAGCCTACGACGACTCGAAACTCGTCGTAAACCAGATTCGGGGGCAATACGAGGTTCGCCATGAAGATTTAATCCCTTATCATGAAGTCGCATTGAACATCATTTCAACCTTCACCGGGTTCTTCATCGAACATGTCCCCCATTTACAAAACTTGGAGGCCGATGCTCTGGCTGGCCTCGCAGCCTCATTGGTAGCGCCCCTTGGGACTCAACACTATGTCACGGTGACTGGCCGAGACCTGATTTGTCCCAGAAACAACCTGTGCTTACAAGTGGCCCACGCCATGCCGACGAACACTGGGGTTAATGTCCGAGACTGGAGGTTCCCGTTCATCGATTTCGCTGTCTACGGAATCCTTCCAGAGGACCCGAAGGAAGCTGTCTCAGTCAGGAGATGCTCTCTTCGATTCTACTACGATACAGCTACCAAAATGCTGTACCGACGCTCCTTCGATGGGCTTCTCCTTCGATGCCTGTCTAACGAAGAAGCGGCCGAAGCTCTTCAAGAAGCTCATGACGGAACTTGCGGAGCTCACCAACCTGGTCCTAAGTTGCAAGATCGACTGCGACGTATGGGCTACTACTGGCCAACCATGGCCGTCGACGCAGTGGAATATGCTAAGAAGTGCCATGCATGCCAACTTCATGCAGACTTCATACATACACCGTCTGAACCTCTACATCCTACAGTCGCCTCCTGGCCATTCGAAGCCTGGGGCATGGACATTGTAGGACCAATCACCCCTCCTTCATCAAGAGGACATCGTTTCATCCTGGCCATCACCGATTACTTCTCCAAATGGGCAGAAGCAGTCCCACTAACGGAAGTAAAAAGCTCCAGGGTGGTCAGCTTTATCAAACACTATGTCATTTACCATTTCGGAGTACCCAGGCGAATCATTCATGACAATGGTTCCCAGTTCATCAGCCACATTTTCAGCAGGTTCTGTGACAAGAATCGCATTCAAAACGTGGCCTCAACCGCCTACAATCCGGCAGCAAACGGATTGGCCGAGGCGTTCAACAAAACTATCGTCAGGCTACTCAAAAAGGTCGTGTCATCCAACAAATGCGACTGGAACGAAAAGCTTGGCGAATGCCTTTGGGCCTACCGCACAACGGTACGGACCCCAACAGGCAACACTCCATTCTTCCTGGTCTACGGGAGCGAAGCAGTACTGCCTCTCGAGATACAGATACCTTCGCTCCGCGTGGCAATCACAAACGATCTCACAGAAGAAGACAATCAACGTCGTCGTCTGCGGGAACTGGAGGCACTTGACGAAAAGCGTCTCCTAGCTCAACAACGCATCGAACTTTACCAAGCCCGTATATCACAGGCTTTCAACAAGAAGGTCAAGCAAAGAACCTTCCAAGTTGGCGACCTGGTTTTAGCAGTCAGAAGGCCAATGGTGTTAACTCATAAGACACCAGGGAAGTTCGAGCCCAAATGGGAAGGACCCTTCATCATTGAGACGGTATACTCAAACGGTGCTTACCGGCTCGCCAAACCCAATAGGGACTTGTTCATGATGCCCATCAACGGCAAGTTCCTAAAGAAGTACTATTCTTGACATCCTCCAAGACATGTATTTCCCCAAACAACCTCTTTTCACAAAATCAAACGCTTCCGGAACCCAGCTGTTCCGTGGCATCCTTCCGTAGAAAGATAACCACGTCCACATTACCTCTGAGTTGTCTCTCTACATCCTACAAAGCGGAACCTTACATTTCGTAAGCTTACGCTATCCTTCATGTTTACCACGTCCACATTACCTCTGAGTAAACATCCCGTACAAACAACTCCTGTGTTGTCGTACATTGATCGCAGAACTTCTACGTCCACATTACCTCTGAGTTGTTCAGCGTATCCCCCAGGATCATTCCTACCACGTCCATAAATACCTCTGAGTAGGAGGATTCTATCATTTGAACCTAATGATTGCCATGTCCACATTACCTCTGAGCAAACATGTTGGTTCCTTCAAACTTATTATCTGTACCTAAAAACCAAGGTGCACAAAAGATAATAGGTCCACATAAATCATCAAGTTCATGAGATCAAAAATGAACACATCACAAAGATAGTGTATTTCTTTATTTTTCAAAAAAGGGAGTACAGAAATACGCTATTTCCCCCAGCAAGAGTTGCAAAAACACATAAAAAGAAGAGAAGCTACAGTCCCCGATCCTCTCCAGGATGGGATGAGAGCTCTCTGACTTGACGTCTCAGATCGGCAGTGCGAGTTTCCACAGTCGCTTGGACTCGCAGCTCGGCTTCTTGACGCATTAACCCGACAGCCTCAGCGAAAGTTTTACTCTCATACTTCTCATCAAGCTGTCGTCGCTGCTGAGCCAAAGCAAGGGTCCGCTGAGTAAGAGTCGCTTCCTCCTGCTTGAATGCCACGTGTTCAGCCAGGACACGATCAGCTTCTAGTTGAAGTTGGGCCCGCTGGTCTTCAAGACGGCGCATCTGAGCATCAACCTCTGCGATGTTAGCGTCCACCGCAGCCCGCTTCTCCGTCGTCTTCTCCATAGATTGAGACAACTGCTCCGCCGCAGCCTCAGTCCCAGCCACTTCACGCTCCCAACTGCTCACATCGGCTCGATGGGAAGCTTCGATTTCAGCCATCAACTTCCCTATCTCTGCATCTATCAAGACAGAGAGGTCATTTCGTTGGATGCGCTGCAGTTCCGCGAGCCGCTCATCCAGCTCAATCACCGAAACTTCCAGTATTTCGGCCATATGGTCATGGCCCTGGTGAACGCGGATCAGCTCGATACAAGGCATTGCCAAAGCTTTTGCTGCCGCAAAGCTCCCCTTGGCATCCATCACTGCAGATAAACCTTTCTCCAGCATTTTGTACACTCCCTCGACGAGGAACTTCACATACTCGTCGGCTTCCGCCAGCACCTGCGGTGTCATAGCAGGAGTTGGGGGAGCTACTACAGTTTGCGGACCGGAGGAAGATCCGCCAACCTCGATCTGAGAGGTTTGAACCTCGGCAGCAATAGGCTCTTCATCAACAGGGCCCAGACTGCTAGCCCGAGGAGCCGAAGGAACAGAAGGAGCCGGCACGTGCGTCGTGATAGTACCCCAAGTGGAAGGAGCAACAGAGGGTTCCACACCCTTACCCTTCTCAAGAATGGAGAAATCACCGACGTCAACGGCCACCTCTTCTACCCCCGACGTTCTATCAGCATCAGCTACCTCCCCCGGCAAAACGGGGAGATCAACATTTATCTCCTGGCCAGCCTCAAGAGACAAGACCGGCAGAAAGGTCTCATTCTTCTCAAGTCCCTCTACAGGGACAAAATCTGTCGCTACCTCCTGATCGGTAGCCATCTCTATGTCCATGGTTGAAGCCAAGGAAGGGTTTGGCAATGATTCGGCCGACCTCCCTTCATCATGACAAGGAGGGGAATCAACCCTCTCCTCTATCCTCACTGCTTCTGCTGCCCCCGCAACAGACTCCTGCAGCTCCGGAGCGATGTCATCGGAAGATGATGAACTCCATTCCTCTTCATCACCAGGAAGCTGCGCACTTGCTAAACCTTCGATATGTGAAGCCTCCGCTGTGGCCTTCGTCACCTCGGAAGCTGCTGCACCCTCAGGTTCCTTCCTGACATAACCCGGGGATACCGGAACCTCCACGATGACAGTATCCTCCGGATCTTCCTCCATGAGAGACATCATTGTCGGCGGGATACGCACTCCAGGCGAGCTCGCCATCTCTTCTCGCCTACTCCCACCCGACTTTGGGGTACGAGGTTTTCTTTTTAGCGGCTCCTACAAAAGAAGATGAGGCCTCGTAAGTGGCGGAACCAAAATCAGATTTAGTAGAATATCCTTACCTCTTCGGACGTCGAATCCGATGACACCGTCGGTAACGATGCCTTCTTCTGCTTCTTCGACACAAGAGATTCAGCCCCTGTATCGGCACATCGTTTCGATCGATCGCCAGAGGGTTCTGCTTGTGATGCGGAGGGGGCACTCCGTTGACTCACCCCTGACGGACGATTCGGCCGGGCCTTCACTGGCGTATCCCCAGTCGCTGCTAACTGGGTGCCTGCGATAAGGCTGGTCTCCCTGTCATATCCGGAGGGCGGGGCAGCCATAACACAGTAAAATTTGGCGGCCGAGTAAAGAATGGGCGGCCGCGGATCGGGGACGGGCAACGTAAAACGAGCTCCGGTACATCCGGCATTATAGTAATGCCAAGCTCGTGCACCATCCAACAAACTTCCAACATATCCCAGGGTATTACTGGGGTTATCCAACATCATCTGAGCATAACCAAATTGCCGCGCAAAGCGGCTCGGCAAGTATGGTTCCAGGTAGCACTGATTCCTGTTCCGGTACATCAGATGGGACGGCCGGATACTTTGCAACCAACGGAATCCCCATTGAGACAGAGTGGTGGTACCTTCGCCCAGGTCCCTTAAATCCTCGTTGGCCTCAAAACCCAAATAGATGGGACCAACTTTGGTGATCTCCCAACCCTGAAGACGGGATAAAACCTTTCTACAAACCGGGACACCAGTATGCGACCAGCTCCTCCGATGGAAACGACGAAGGAATGCATCTCCAGCCCTATAATCTCCTTCCGAGCCTGGGCTCATCATACTGGGATGATGCAAAATCAGCCATCCCATCAAATAGTGAAACGGCAGTTCAGCACGCGGGAAGTTATTATTTCGGCCTCTGTCATGAATCACATTTCCAGCAAACTCTCTCAAACCTTGCTGCATGTTACATACCATTGCGGGGAGAAGAGCCAAACGCCGGCCGAAAACCAGCTTTACGGCTGGCAGGATTAAGTTTCGGGTCATCCTCTCTACGGCACCGGATCCGCCCGCGAACACGCAATCCCGGAGCCATATCATCAGGTAGGATGCCAACACCGCCTTGGGTGACATCCGATAAGCAAGATGCCAGAAGCAGCTGTAGGAGCGTGCATCTGACTGCTGGTCCTCATTTCCTCGGGGATTTTTCTCCCCTAACCTGCTCATTTCGGACAACACTTCGCTATGAGAGAGCGCCGGTGGAGTGGAAAATTATGAGGGATCCTCCTTGTCTTGTTTAAAGACATAATCTCTCCAAGCGGTCACATGAGGCTGCGTCCCGTTCCTATCCCGCCTCTGCATATAGTAATGATGACTCGCCACTTCCTTGAAGACGGCCGTCATCTCCTCAGCCCTGTCCCCCAGGACTTGAAATTCCTCATTGGTTGGAAAGTACTCTTCATAGGGCTCCGACCCCCAAGGGAGTTTAGACACCTCATACATCTCATGAAGTGCGAGCCCTAATTCCCCTACCGGAGTAAAGAAGGTCCCGGTATGGATATCAAACATCTCCAGGAGTGCGAGGAACATATGCCTATTAAGGTCAACACCCGCCTGGGTAGCACGGATCGCGGCAGTCAACCCGATCTCTCAGAGCTCAGTCCGAAACCGCGACAAGATCCAGAGCATCAGTTTATCCCATTTGGAGACGTAATGGCACCAACCCTCCACCCGAAACTCTCCTGTCGGGTAGGAACGTTCCATCAAAAACATACAATGTGTAAAAGTCGAAGCACTATAAGCAAACGTATCAATGGGTACATCACTGTAGAGGCTCCCAGGACGTAAAGTCCGCCAAGCGTAAGAAGACCCAGACCGTACAACGGTCAAAGCATCCCTTTGGTCGGAAGTAGAATCAATTTGGATGACACCAGTCACCGCTCCCCCCAGAGAAGGGGTAAGCTCCCAAGACATTCTCCTCTGGGAAACAAGGCGACAGAAGGACGTCAAAGGCCACTGACGTTCAAGTTGCTTAACAGTCATATGCACTCCATTCGCAGTAAAGAACCAGTCCTCCTTGACCTTCAGTACTGACGAGTCAGTAGAAGTGAGACGGTCTCCAAACAGGAACTCAGGCTTCAGGAAGGTCACTTTATCAGATGTAGAGGGTTTAATAACTCCACGCTCCATCATCCGTTTGAGGAACCAATACTGCTGTTCACGGATTAGGGTCATTCTCTCAGGAGGCTGATCCAGCATAAGAGCATCTTGAGCAGGGTTTATCACTTTCTCGTTATGCTCTACTCCCATTTGGTTGAAGGCAGCCTCCAAGAAAACTTCACTCAAAAGCGAGATTGCCATCGACACTAGTAAAAGATCAGAAAAAGTCAGAAAAGAACACACAAATGTGTCTAAAGAAGAAAACTGCGGCGCATCATCAGGGTTTGAACCCATGCACGTCAGCAGTATAGCCTCGGCGCATCATCAGGGTTTGAACCCATACGCGTCAGCAGTATAGCCTCGGCGCATCTTCAGGGTTTGAACCCATGCGCGTCAGCAGTATAGCCTCGGCGCATCTTCAGGGTTTGAACCCATGCGCGTCAGCAGTATAGCCTCGGCGCATCACCAGGGTTTAAACCCATGCGCGTCGGCGGGCAAAGACCGCGGCACATCATTAAAGACTCAAGGCCTATGTGCGTTAGCGTACGGACAATGAGACTTACCAACCACCTCCGGCCGAACTTCGACAGGCCGACGAGGAACGACAGCCGCCGCAACTTCTGCGGACTCCTTCGCTTTCTCCTTCCCCTTGCCGGCAGCACCACGAGGAGTCTTGGGAGCCATTCTCTCGAGGAAGGAGAAGTTAGGATTTTGAAGAAGAAACTCTAAAGAAGCAGAGGCACAGAGAAGAAGAACCCTTTCTCTCTCCAACTCTTACCTATTTATAGGGCTTGGTCGCACGCGTGAACAGATGACGTGTGATCTCAGCCGTCGCCTCGGGTTCTGTGCAAGGATAGCAGCAAATAAAACCAAAAGATCATCATTAATCTTTTCGGTTACCGAGGCACCATCATCATTAACTGAGAAGAGCATGCGCCCGAACAGGCATGCGCCCAGAAATCATGCGCCCTGACCTCCATGCTTCTTATTCAAAGTATTCCAAAACTTATTCAAAAGTTTTGAAAACTTTGAAGGGGGTCTTGTAGAAGCATGGAATTTTACAACCAGAAAGCCCATGCGCCAGACACTACATGCGCCAGAACTCAGACGAAGAACTTCACAGCAAAGTCAATAAGTATAGACATTTGAAGAAGGACTTTTATTTATATATAAAAGTCTATTATATGTCTAGAAAAGGTTGTACAAAGGAGAATTTCTATAAAGGAAAGAGCCTAAGTCTACAGCCAGCAGCCACCATGCGCCTTCAGATAAGCGCAGCGGCCACCATGCATCTCCAGATAGGCGCAGCATCACTATGCGCCACCAGTGAGGCACAGCAGATATCATGCGCCTCCATCCAGGCGCATCTCATCATCTCTTCAGCAGCTCAGT
Source organism: Iris pallida (assembly GCA_029216955.1). Classification (NCBI taxonomy): domain Eukaryota; kingdom Viridiplantae; phylum Streptophyta; class Magnoliopsida; order Asparagales; family Iridaceae; genus Iris; species Iris pallida. The sequence goes on from JANAVB010001800.1 coordinate 28,339,522, forward strand.
TATGTGCATCCCTTCAGCCAAATTCTTCCAGCCAGGCTCATCTGGCCGAGCAGAGCCCAGTTATGTGCCGCTCTTCCAACCAGGCTCGCCCGATAAATGCTTCGATACACAAAGCATTTAACCCTCTGGCTGGAACCAAGGAAGAGAAGAGCACCGCAAATGCTGTGGCCAGGGGAGGCTTCGAAAGAGCCTCCAAAGCCGAAGGAAGAAACCGCGGCTAAAGGAGCAGCTTTCGACACGATCAAAGTGGAGAAACCCCACTTTGAAGGAAGAGAGAGCCTAGCACCGCCATTCCGATCTACGGCTCTTCCGGAATAACGGAGACGAGGCTCGAGCATCCCTATCTTTGGATGCAACAGGCACCTTCCGCCTGCCTCAGAAGCCCTCGACTCCGTCTTTTGGATGTAACAGTCACCTTCAAGTGCATCGAAGACAACACAGCGTCTCATCTTCACCCTCGGGAGCACTTCGTCAACGGAATGCACCCGCATGTTCAAGTTCATGTTGGAAGTACGTGAGGGAATGAGAAGCAAATCTTCTCTCCATGCCACTATTTATAGGCCGGGCAGATCAAACCCACGCGCCAAGTGGATGGCCCTCCGAATTCCGTGCAATGAATTTATATTAAATGGATGAACCGGACGCCTCAAATTCAGCCAAACGGCTATTTATGGCACTCGAAGAGCGAGACAGCCGCATCATTAAAAGACATGTCCGATGCGCCAGCCAGACAGCGCATCACACGGACGCGCCCTTCGGCATCAGGCACATCACACAGACGCGCCCTACAATACTCGGCGCATTATAGAGGGTGCGCCCTCACACATCTCCATACCGAGTGGAACGCCAACCGACGCGCCCACTCAGCTGTCCATCGAACGTCACCAACATTAAATGCTGAACTGACAGAGTTGGCAGCACGCCTCCCAAAGTCTGAACAGTTGACAGCTTTTCAGAAAACGAAGCGTCGACAACGTCAGCATCATCATGACTTTGTTTCGACGGCTACTGCCACGTGGCCACTCCACCATCAGCATGCACCTCTACGGCCATGCGTCCAAATCAGCATGCGCCTCAAAAGCCATGCGCCTCAGACTGCTCTCTAATCCCGAAAGACAGAAGGAAAATCGCCTGCATGTGCCTCAAAAGCCATGCGCCCCAAATAGTTTGTAACTCCTAAAGGTTATGAGCCGCAGCCTCCTCCTGCGCCCAATCCAAGGCGCAGCTCACCAGATCACTTCTCTCCACTAAATCCGAGATCTTCGAACCATGAGTCGACGACACTTGTCTTTTGACACGACTCATCCAAGATTTCAGCAACGGAAAGATCTTCTCTCTGCTACGTGCCGGCTCACAACAGCAGTATGAAGAGTTCTCCCCCTCGATCAGGGCACAGCATCCGTGCGCCTCCATCAGCAACCTCCACGTGGCATCCCCACACCGGTGCATCCTGCATGCGCGCATGAGCAGCCAGCCTACAAAACTATAAATAGAAGGGTCATCTCCTTCACACACACACAGAGACTCAGAACACACAAGACTCAAAAAGAATCCACAACAGAGAATCACCAGAGAGGCAGTCCTAGACACTCAACGTCTTCCTCCTCTCAGCAAGCTCCAGCACCCAGAGCAATCAACACCTTCAGAGAACCGATAACCGCCGTCAGCCGGTCAACGGAGTCAACGCATTACCACTCGCTCCATTGGCACTAAGGACCCAGCTTAAACAAAAGTGTACTCCTAGGACTACATCTAAGTCCTATATTGTATCACTGTTCTGTTTGTATTAAGATTTCAATCAAAACAATTTTAATGGCAAACAAGAATGAATTTTAAAACCCACTAAAATTTAATTTAAATTATATCATTTTTATGTACGTTTCAAATGGGTACATCCATCGATAATGAACAGATGCACCGACACGGGCTTCGTATGCTAGATGAATCGGTAGATGCTCCATGCTGTCGAAGAAGCCAGGAGGAAATATTTTCTCCAACTTGTAAATTGTTAAGATAATCTTCTCCTCAAGTTCAACCATGTGTTGCACCGTCAACTTAGTTGAACAAATATCCCTAAAGAATATAGATAGTTCGGCCAACGGAACCCATAGAGCAGAAGGCAACAACTCTTTCAAAGTAATGGGTAGTAATCTTTCCATAAACACGTGGCAGTCATGACTCTTCATTCTCGTTAGCTTGCGTTCATTGAGATCAACGTATCTAGACAAATTCGACACATAGCCATCGAAAAAATCTTAAAGTAGATACCCACTTGCAGATTATTAATCTATCTTCCTTGCTCAATGTGTATTGTGCTATCGGCTTACTTAATTATCCACCAGCTCCCCTTTGTATCAAGTTCAGATAAGGACGCTTGCATATCTCGACAATGTCTTGTCTTACTTTTGGATTGTCCTTCGTCTTTCCTTTAATATCCATGACGGTATTGAAGACATTATCGAACACATTCTTTTCGATATGTATAACATCAAGATTATGCCTTATAAGATTATCTTTCTAATAAGGCAAGTCCCAGAAGATACTCCGTTTGGTCCAGTTATGGCTTTGTCCGAACCCATCGACACGATTGTTCGATGGATCTTCTATTATAGTAGGCAATTCCTTTACATCTTCCCAAATATCGTATCCCGACAATCTGGCAGACGGATAAGAAATTATTATTTTTTAGCTCTGAACGCGTCCTTGTTCTTTCTCCCAAACATTTTCTAGGAGAAAACTTGTACTATCGGCCGTATCAATATGATACGACCGATACCGATACGATTTGGCATGCCCCGATCCAATACCAATCGCTATCGATACTGATGTTGAGGTATATTTCTCATCAATTCGGCAAAGAAAATTGAACGAAAAAGACCAATCAACAATGGTGTAAAAGCATATTAGGGTTGTAAAAACATGCAAAATAAAGAAAGCTTATTTGTCGCAGGTAAATCAATCGGCAAGGATGACTATTATTTCATTCAATTTCAAAACTACTAAGAAACAACACAAAAGAAATACTTAAACTATGCCTAAATGTATAATATATAATTTTTAATATTTTTTAATAATTATTTGTTTTTCGATACAAAAAGCTGGAAACTCCGATCCGAAACCACTGATACCGTCGAAATCAGTACTCACGGAAAGGGTTCAATACCGATTCCATTCTGATACTCCGAACCTTGCAGTCCCGGATTCCCCACATTATGTCAGTACCAGGTAGAAAATATGTGGAATCTGATGTACTCACCTAATTATTGTTCGAATTTTCATGTATCGCATAGCATAACAAACGCATGTTTACCCCACCCCCAGCCCGCCGCCCCCCGTATCCCCGCACGCGCCACCCACAATACCTCGCCGCCCCTTCCACCCCCTGCTGCCCCCCCACCCTCGCCTCCTCCGCCGCCCCCAGCCCCCGATGCACCCACCGCCCCCGCAGTCTCCGCCGCCCCCGCAGCCCCCGACGCCCCCGGCCCGCTGCACCCACGACCACCGCGAGAGAGAAAGAGAGAGGGGAGTACCTTTGGGAGAAAGAGAGAGAGATGGGATTACCTTTGGGAGAGAGAGAGGAGAGGTCGTCGATCACCGCCGCGAGAGAGAGAGAGAGAGAGGAGAGGGAGGTCGCCGATCACCGCCGCGGGGGAGAGAGAGAGGGAGGAGAGAGAGTGAAATTTGGTAGGAATAAAAAGTTCCCCCCGTCGTTTCAATTTAAGTCTGGGGCGTATATTTAGCGACCGACTAGCGACGGACAACATCCGTCGCAAAGCCGACGCTATATTGTAAACCTGGCGCGATATTTTCGTCGCTACGTAGTCGGCAATTTATCCCGCTACTTCTCCCAACATTTTCCGCCAAATCGTCGACAGCATAGCGATGGATAAAAATCCGTCGCCATATCGCCGACGCCGTGGCGACGGACTTTCGACCTTCTATCACCCTTAAAAGCAAAAAAAATGATATCGGTTTATCGTTGGTATACCGTCGGCGAGTTGTCGCAAATCCGTCGCTAATTACGACGGAAAGTATCCGTCGCTAACCATCCGTCGCTACTTGACTGTATTTTGGTAGTATTGCCAGACTAAATTGTTCCAGCTTTACCCAAACCTGTCAATATATATATATATATATATATATTTTTTTTCAATATATATATATATATATATATATATATATATATATATATATATATATATATATATATATATATATACATGACAGTCAAATAATATACATTAAATATAACACCAATATATACAAAAATTAACCCAAGCACCAATATATACATTAAATTGAACTCTAATTAATATTCAAACAACTCCAATACATACAAACTCGTCCAGCAATTGCAATATAGTACATAGACACAAATTTGTTCAATCGTACATAAACTCATCAATCAAATACAAACTCCCGAAAGTTCATACAAACTCATCGATCAAATACAACCAATAATCAAACAAAAATCAAACTGATGGTGGAGGAGGTGGAGGAGGTGGCGGAGGCATAGTCGGTCGTCCGTATGCATATATCTATCCCAGGACCAAAGTGATGATCTGCTGTACCTCCTGGACAGGAAGGTATGGAAGAGTCGGCAGCACGACAAGAAGCACTGTAGTCGTTGGAGGAGCCGGTGTAGTAGACGATGTGGTCGGAGGAGGAGTCGTTGTCGAAGGCGCTGAGGTCGAAGATGGAGCCGGTGCAGTGGCAACAGGAATTAGAACTGTTATGCTTAGAACTCCGCTCATCTGGGACACCTGACCCTGTAGGCCCACCAAAATATGTATAATCTGTCGTAAAGTGTAGGTGTCGACAGTATCGTCGGTCTGTGCATCTACAGGTGGAGGTGGAGGTGGAGGTGGTGGAGATAGAGAAACTCTGGAATAAACGGACGACTGGGATGCCAATGATCCAATACCATACACTATGCCTCCTTTTTCTCTACCGATGGCTTGTATCCAGAAGTCGTTCCTCACAGCCGGCGTCGGTAGCCGACTAGGCCCAGCTCACCCTCGGCAGTCCCTCCCTCGCCGACTCGACTCTCTAAAGTCTCACACGTCTCCTATATTAATATAGGTGGATAGATTTAGAGTTAATATTCATATTTTAGTTACTATTAAGTATTATTATGGTCACGTTCTCATACGTCTCCTAAATTATTCTTTGATTTATAACGCTTCTTAGGGTTATGATTTAGAGTTAATATTCATATTAGAGTTCGGACTAACTATTTAGGTAAACAAAATATAGTTTAAGTACGTAAAGACAAAGAAGAAATGTAATTAGATATAGGACTCAGAAAACTTACACAGGCTTTGGTCGCCCGATCATCTACGAGCTTTCCATCCTTCTTTCGCTTATGGGTACGCTCGAAAACTTGAGAAAAGTCTACGACATTCGGGTTTCCTCCTACCCTGGCGACCTCCTCATACTGCAACAATTAAACATCAATTTATAACTAAACATTAAATTTAAATAATTGAAGAAATAAAAAATAAGAATACTCACCAGTGTTTGCCATAAAATATAAAAGAACAGAACAATTATCGGAGGACCGGACTTTTACTTCACAATACAAACTCGCTTGTACAAAGAAAGCCTAGGGACGAAAGCCTAGGTACAGCAATCTAAGTACAATTATTTATTTTAGATTCTGGGGGGTGATGATAGAGGCTCGGGAAAGCGACGGCCGCTCTGCCTTACTCCTTGGACGATTGGGTACAGCTTTGGTTCTGTAGAAGAACTGCTTGGCGTTGGTGAAGAAATGGTCTCCTTTTGATCTCTGTATATTCTCTCTCTGGCTCTCTAGATATCTGTCTCTCTTTTTTTATCAGAGAATCTCCTCTCCTTTGTAAGGGAATGGCACCTTGCTATTTATAAGAGTGGGGGGCATCACTAGGGTTTACAATGATTGCCCATTCTCAAAAGTCGGCGGCTAAGGCTCAATAAATCTGGGTCGTTCATCTTGAATATAGTAGATTTGAGCAATTAATATGATTGTATCAAATCTTTTATGGGTAATTAAAGATGATTGACATAAATCCTCCTGATTTGTCATGCCAATCTCGGATTTCTCGCCACGTGGCATTGATTTGCTTGATTGCGAATGATCTGATTTGATCCCAATATTTTATTGGGATTTGTAGATAGATTTCGATCAATTTGATGTCACGTGTCCCACTATCATGCCATGTGTCTTAACCAGGAGCCACTGAGGAAATCTAAGCCGTATGAGGATTGCTCCCCCTTGAGCCGCATAAGGCTGGCCACGTGTCAAGGCTGCTTGGGAGTGGCCCCTGATCATTTGAACCGTATGGTGATAATCGGAGCCGCATGAGCGTAGGCGGCCGTATAATGGCTGGCTTCTCAGTGAGCCGCATGAAGCTAATCCTCGTGAGCCGCATAAGGTAGCCTCTGCTTGAGCCGCATAGGATAGATTCGGTCTGAGCCGCATGAGACAGCTTCGGCCTGAACCGCATGGGGTGGTCTCTACTCGAGCCGCATGCGACTGTCCACGTGTCAAGGTCGTCTGACAGTTTCTGGATCTCGGGGGATCGTGTCAGAGATTTCCTTCGTTTTCCTAGGAGTCCGCCATTATGAGGGAGTCATAATTGTATCTTTTTGTCAGAACTGTCACCTTGTCAGAGCTGTCAGCCGTCAAGGCATTTAATGCAGTAAAGGATAAAAGAAGGAGCTGTTGCAGGCCACGTGGCTCCTCTCTGAGCTGCATGGAATTTATTCGAGCCGCATAGACGCTTGAACCGCATGGATCCCTGAGCCGCATGAGCTCTCTGAGCCGCATGGGGCTCCCTGGCCGCATGGATCTTTCTTTATTCTTTTTCATGCTTCTACAAGACCCCCTTCAAAGTTTTCAATTTGTAAAATTGAAATACTTTGAATAAGAAGCATGGCTATGCATAAACTCTCCTGGCCGCATATGATGTCCTGGCCGCATGGATGTCTCGACCGCATGGATGTTTCGGTCGCATAGATGTCTCAGCCGCATAGACTTTTGGGCCGCATAGGCTGTTATGGCCGCATGAGCTCCTCGCCACGTCATTCTGTCACGTGTGGAAATCTTTTACATTAAATGCTGTTGATCTGCTGTCAGTTTTAAGGCCACTTTTTGGGGCAGGATCCCCGGAGTTTGGCCTTCATTTTAGGCGGCTCGTCTTGATAACCGAAGAGTCAATTTTTTTTGCTGCACGGGAATCGAAATGCCCTGATTTTGTTTATAAATAGGGACGAGTTCAGTCGTAGTGATTTCTTTACTTTCTCTTTCGTTCCCAACTCTTGCTGTCTCAACTTTCTTTCCTTATCTCCTTTCTCCGACCGTCGAAAATGGCCCCCAAGTTTTCCAAGGTCGTCTCTGCTGCTGTAAAGGGCAAGAGAGCGGCTTCCTCGTCGGCCGCCATGCCCGAAGTGCACCCGGACGTCCACCCTGCTTTCAAGGGTAAGGATTGGATTTGAATACTTTGAACCCTAAGGACCCATGGCTCTGTTGCATAATTTATGCACAAGCCTTCATCCTTCGTCTTCATTGAGCCGTCCAAGTTCGACCATGATGGAGCCGCATATATTGTATGGGCCGCATGACCCTCTCATATCCGAGCCGCATAGGACATGCCCTGTGTTTGAGCCGCATGAGAAGGATTTGAGCCGCAGGAGCATTTTTGGATTTGAACCGCATGAAGCCTCCTTTGAAAACCAGGCCGGCCATACTGAAGGATCTCCGCACTCTGTCTGATCGATATGACCAATTGAGCCATGAGAGTGAAGATGTTACGGCTCGGGAAGCGACTGCCTTCCGCAGGATTACTGACACGCGGGACCAGATCCTTGAGCTCCAGAGGAAGTGAACTTTCTTTGAGTCTGAGCTTGAGGCTGCCCGTATCGACAGGGGGCTAATTATCCAAGAGGCTAACAAAGTCAATCAAGCTTCGGCTGACCTGGAAATGGCTCTGAAGAAGTTAGACGACGACTGGCGGTCACTCGTGGCCCTGGATAATGGGAAGCGGTTGTCCCAGGAGGCTGAGCGTCGGGCTAGACAGAGACTTGAGCGGGGTACTGCCTTGGTGAGGAACCGCCTCTTGGAGTTGTGTAATGCCGAACTATAGTCGGCCTTTCCTTCTTTTGTTTCTATTTTCCTTTTTTTTCTTTTTTTGAGAGGGACATAGTCCTCAAAACATGTAATGCTTTTTTCGACTTTCAAATAAAGAGTACTTTCCATTCTACCCTTCATTTGTATTGCTTGTTGTGCCTGTGATATTATGGTGATGTTTGCCCCTCATGGGGGACTTGTCTGTGGACTTGTTACCCTTGACATACCTTGTTTTAGGTACGGGTAACAAGTTTGATTGGGGATACCTAGAACAGTTCTACGGTAATGTTGTCATGGACGTTTCGAGTATCGGGAGAAAGAATACCATGGAGCAGCTGGGCTCCCGGGGCATGATGAGGAATGATAGGCCTTTGCTGAGAAATTCAGCACAGGATATTTATGGGCCTATTATCCTTGGCGTACCCTGGGTGAGGATACAGATAATAAGATGAAATAGAACCAACATGCTTACTCAGAGGTAATGAGGACATGGCAAGCATGAGGGTTTTCTTACCGCGGAATCTTCCTACTCAGAGGTGATGAGGACATGGCAGGAGTGGACTCAACGGAGGATATTTGTGGACTTATTATCCTTGGCGTACTTCGATTGTGGGTATAGATAATAAGTCGAAAGGGAATCAACATACTTACTCAGAGGTAATGAGGACATGGCAAGCATGAGCATTTCTTCGACGGAGCCTTCCTACTCAGAGGTAATGAGGACATGGCAGGAGTGAACTCGAATGAGGATACATAGAACAACTAAGAGGTGCTATCAACGTGGAAGTTCTATGCATTGGGTGAAAGAATGCTATGGAATAGCTGGGCTCCGAAAGCATGTGATGGTGAGGAAAGATGTAGATGTACTAGGGGACCTAGTACGGCATTTGTGGTCAACAGAGGACAATTGTGGGCTTATTATCCTTGGCGTACCCTGGTTCAGGATACGGATAATAAGACGAGAGGAAACCAACATACTTACTCAGAGGTAATGAGGACATGGCAAGTATGGGGGTTTTACCGCAAAATCTTCCTACTCAGAGGTAATGAGGACATGGCATGAGTGGACTCAACGGAGGATATTTGTGGACCCATTATCCTTGGCGTACTCCGATTGTGGGTACAGATAATAAGTCGAAAGGGAATCAACATACTTACTCAGAGGTAATGAGGACATGACAAGCATGAGGGTTTCTTCGACGGAGCCTTCCCACTCAGAGGTAATGAGGACATGGCAGGAGTGGGCTCAATGAAGGGGGTACGTAGAATGACTCAGAGGTAATGAGGACATGGAAGTTCTATGTAGAGGGGTGATTTGTTTTTGGCAGAATTGAGATGACTCAGAGGTAACATCGACAGGGTCATTTTTGGAAATTTGTGGAACTGTTACCCTTTTTGTGTACTAGGAGTGCGGGTAGTGGATCATGAGGAAGGAGCTCCTTCAGGAAGAAAGTTCAGAGGTATGGTCATACATGACTTCCCCGAAAGAGTGACCGGGATGTAAGTTCAGGGGTACCAACGGGTACATAACTCGACAATTCGAGAATTTTGGAATCAAAGTGTAAGTTCAGAGGTACCAGCGGATACATGACTCGATAATCTGGAATATTGTGAGAGTGAGTTCAGCGGTACCAGCGGGTACATGACTCGATAATCTGGAATATTGTGAAAGTGAGTTCAGCTGTACCAGCGGGTACATGACTCGATGATTTGGAATATTGTGAAAGTGAGTTCAGCGATACCAGCAGGTACATGACTCGATGATCTGGAATATTATGAAAGTGAGTTCATCGGTACCAGCGGGTACATGACTCGATGATCGAGAATATTATGAAAGTAAGTCCAGCGGTACCAGCGGGTACATGACTCGATGATCGGGAATATTATGAAAGTGAGTTCAACGGTACTAGCGGTACATGACTCGGTAATCTGGGGTATTGTGAATATGAGTTCAGCGACACCAGCGGGTACATGACTCGATGATCTGGAATATTGTGAATATGAGTTCAGCGGTACCAGCGGGTACATGACTCGATGATCTGGAATATGTCGTTTAGACATAGTATTTCTTCAGGAACTTGCCGTTGACGGATAACATGAGCAAGTCTCTATTTTGTTTTACGAGCTGGTAAGCACCATTAGAGAATACGACCTCAATGATAAACGGCCTTTCCCAATTTGGCTGGAATTTATCGGCGGTTTTGTGAGTCATGACCATCGGCCTCCGGACTGCCAGAACGAGATCGCCCACTTGGAATGTTCTGATTTTAATCTTCTTGTTGAAGGCTCCAGAGATGTGTGCTTGGTATAGCTCGATTCGTTGCTGAGCCAAGAGGCGTTTTTCATCTACGGCCTCCAACTTTTGTAGCCGACGATGGTAGTTATCGTCCGTCGTCAATTGGTATGTAAGGGCGACGCGGAGTGAGGGTATCTGAGTCTCCAATGGAAGGACTGCCTCACTCCCATACACCAGGGAAAATGGTGTGTTCTCAGTGGCCGTTCAGACTGTAGTACGGTACGTCCATAAGCATTCACCAAGCTTCTCGTTCCAGTCGTGTTTGTTGGAAGACACAAACTTCTTGAGAAGTTTGATGATTGTTTTGTTGAATGCCTCTGCCAACCCATTTGCTGTCGGATTGTATGGTGTCGAAGCAATATTCTGGATGCGATACTTGTCGCAGAATCGATAGAAGGCGTGGCTTACAAACTGCGGACCATTATCGTGGATGATCCTTCGGGACAATCCAAAGCGATAGATGACATGATGCTTGAGGAAGCTGATCACGTTTAAAGTCTTTACTTTTGCGAGCGGAACATCTTCCGCCCGTGATCGCGAGTATGAAGCGATGTCCTCGGGAGGAAGGTGGAGTAATCGGACCGATGATGTCCATTCCCCATGCTTCGAATGGCCAGGATGCCACTGTCGGATGTAGAAACTCGGATGGTTGGTGGATGAAGTCCGTGTGGACTTGGCAGGCTTTGCACTTTCTTGCATAGTCTATCGCATCTGCTACCATCGTGGGCCAGTAGTAACCCATTCGGCGAAGACGGTCTTATAATTTGGGGCCAGGCTGATAGGCCCCGCAGACACCGTCATGAGCTTCGCGTACGACTTCTTTGGCTTCTGCGTTTGACAGACACCGAAGCAATAACCCGTCGTAAGATCGCCGATACAGCATTTTCGTCTCTGTATCGTAGAAGAGTCTAAGAGAACGCCTTCTGATGGAGGTAGCTTCCTTTGGATTCTCGGGCAGGATTTCGTAGACTACGAAGTCTATGAATGGTTGTCTCCAGTCCTGTGCTTCGTCGATCGTTTGGGCGGAATAACTCGCCATGACTTGAACGTTGTTCTTGGGACAGACCAGTTCATGGCCTATCACGTCAACCGAATGATGAGTATGGTTTGGAACTGCTAGGGAAGCGGCAAGGCCTGCTAGGGCATCGGCTTCGATGTTTTGGAGTCTGGGAACATGTTCGATGAAGAATCCCTCAAATGACGAAATAATGTTGATCGCTATTTGGTGATATGGGATCATGTCTTCGTGGCGGACTTCGTACGAGCCCCGGATCTGATTGACGATTAACTGCGAATCGCTGTATACTTCAAGGTATTCTATCCCCAGCTCTCTGGCAAGTTGGAGGCCTATGACCAAAGCGTTGTACTCGGCCACACTGTTAGAGCAAGATTCCGTGAGGGAGTAAGTGCGATTGATCACTAATCCGGAAGGAGAAATCAACACCACCCCGACTCCAACGACTATGTTGCCCTTGGGTCCAGTTCTCGAAGCACCGTCGAAGAACATTTGCCATATATCATCGTGGAAGGTCACATGTGAGTCGGCGACCTCATCTGGGATTCCTTCATATATTCTGGATGACTCTGAGCCTGGGTAGGCTGCTAAAAAGTCTGCCAGAGCTTGACCTTTAACAGCCTTTTGTGGGACGAAGACCATATGATAAGGGGACATCAATATTGCCCATGTGGCAAGACGAGAGCTGAGTGCCCCTGGTTTAGTCATGAGGACCCTGAGAGGGTTGACTCGTGAGATCACATGTATGGTTTGTCCTGTGACATAGTGCCGCATCTTTTGAATGGCGAACACCAGGGCGAGGCATTCCTTCTCCACAGCAGTATATCTGTGCTCTGGCCCAATCATCATTCGGCTGAGGTAATATATAGCCTGTTCATGGCCTGCATCGTTGTTTTATGCCAGCGGAGCATCGAAAGAATGTTCTATTGCTCGTACGTAGAGCAGAAATAGTTTTCCAGCAACCGGGGCCACCAGGACTGGAGGGTTCGACAAATATTCTTTGATGCTGTCGAAGGTACGTTGACATTCTTCATCCCATACGAACGAGACGCCTTTCTTCAGGAGGTGGGTGAATGGCCGACATCGCCCGGAGAGGTTAGAGATAAACCTCTTGATGTAAGCCAGCCTCCCTTGAAGGCCTCTGAGTTCGCGAAGATTTCTCGGGGGACCCATCTCTATAATTGCCTTCGTCTTCTCTGGGTCTACATGAATTCCCTGTGCAGTAATAATAAAACCCAGGAATTTTCTGCTGGATACGCCCAAGAAGGATTTTGTGGGATTCATCTTCAGGTTGTGTGCTCGTATCAGGTCGAACACTGTCCTCAGATCATGCAGGAGGTCTCCCTTATAGCGACTCTTGATGACGATGTCATCAACATAGCACTCCACAGTCTTGCGCAAGTGGTCTCTGAAGATGATACTCATGGCTCTTTGATATGTGGTGCCAGCATTCTTTAAACTAAAAGGCATGACTGTGTAGCAATACGTGCCAATCGGTGTTCGGAATGAGGTGTGCTTTTCGTCGTCAGGAGACATCTTGATTTGGTTGTACCCCGAGAAACCATCCATGAATGACATGCATTCGAAGCCGCATGTGTTGTCAATCATGATGTCTGTGATAGGAAGGGTGAATTCATCTTTAGCACATGCCTCATTCAGATTGCAGAAGTCGCTGCAGATTCCAATTTTCCTATACTTTTTGAGGACATGTACTATATTGGCGACCCAGTCTGGATGTTGTTCTTTACGAATGAAGCTGCTGGCTATCAGCTTGTTGACTTCGGCTACGATCGCATCCATGATGCCCGGGCGGAAGCATCGTTGCTGTTGTTTGACCGGCTTCACATCTGGCCTAATATTGAGCTTGTGAAGGAAGACTTCGGGGTTTAGTCCGGGCATGTCTTCATAGCTCCAGGAGAACACATCAATATATTCTTTGACATGTTCCAGTAGCGATTCTCGCTCTTCGTCTGTTAGGCTTTTACTGACGAAGATTGGTTTTGGAGAAGATTCGCTGCCGAGATCGACCAGTATAACCTCGTCTTCGGTGGGAGTTTCTCTCTGTTCGAACCGTTTTTCCCATTGTGCATCCAGCTGTTGGGCCCACGGCTCTAACTCGAGGATTTCAGGAATGTCTTTATCTTCTTTGTAGGCATCTGCGAATACCATATTGACTGACAGGGTTTGTCTGAATACGTCTCCAATGCTGGTATCCGAATCAGAAGTTGGTGACTCGGTTGAATGTGAATGCCAGTCGCATTCCTCATCCAAACTTTCAGGGGTCGTGGCGGGCAAAACATACCCTAATCCACATCGGGTCTTGCTGTAGTAGTCCCGTGGTTTGCCAGCCGGGACTGGTGGCTTCAAAGGCAATCGTCGACCAATACCGTAGTTTAAGCCTGGCGTAGTCTCCATGTCATATCCCTATTCTTGCTGTAGTAGTCCCGTAGTCTCCATGTCATATCCCTATTCTTCCGGCATCTGATTTGAAATCGACCTTCTCTATGGTGAAAGGCTGTGGGTCGTCTTTCCGACCGAAGATGATTGGATGGTCCCCTCCCTCGATTATGCGGTAAGCGTCTTCCACTGGAGTAAGCTGGTTTGCGGCGTAAACATTTATCACCTGTGTGTGTAGGTGAGTGCCTATACTGTGTTCCATAGCATACATTGTACAAAGCTTATTAAGCTTGAGGTAGTTCAAAGATAGCCCTTTATTGATGAAGTAAGGTATCTTTTCTAGCGGGATTACATCATCTGCGGAGGGAACATCAGTGTGGACAGCCACATACTTGGCCAGCTTCGGTTCTTCTTCGGTCACCCCTGTATAAATGAGGACTGAGAGAATGACCTGGGCAGCTTTATCATCAGGGGTTCTGTTGGTGGAGTCGAGCGTGGAGTTGTTGGCAAACTAGCGACCCCCAGTTTGGTACTCGATGTTGGGCGGGGAGTTGTTGGCTCGCTAGAAGCCCCGGACCTTGCATCGGGGTGACGCTTATTCTTGGGAAGACGTATCGTCATTGGTTTGTCAGAGGGATTGAACTTCTCTGCTTGTGGCTGGCCGACTCTCGGTAGCCTGATTGTTAGTGGCTCCGTTGTGGGTCTCAGCGCTTGGCCGGACCTTGGCAGCCGAATTATCATTTGCCCTTCTTGTGACGAGAGGCTGATCGTATCCTTACGCAGAGCGGCCGTAAGGGGTACAAATTTGCCAGGTTTGCGAGCTTGAAGGTGGATCGTCAGAGGTTCTTCTGATCCTGAGGCTGTTTCAGTTCGAGCCTGTACATCTTCATCCAGGTGCCTCTTCGACTTCTCGTATAGGCAGGAATCTGAGTAGTAGGATTCGACTCCTTTGAAGGGATCGATGTCGGCAAATTCTGTCCTCACAAAGCCATATTTGTCGACGTACTTGAAGCACTGATGCAGTATGGAAGGTACGATCATGTAATCGTGTATCCAAGGGTGCCCCAAGAGGATGTTGTAAGTAGTGTCTGCATCTATGACGTAATAGGTCACTTCTGACTGGAGATCACCGATTTGGCACTTCAAACGAATCTTTCCAATTGGGTAGCTCCTGCCCGAATTGAAACTGCTGATGGCGGTGGTTGTTGGCCTCAGGCGATGCATTGGAATGCGAAGATGATGTAGCAGACCCTTCGAAATGATGCTTATGGAAGACCCAGGATCAATGTACATTCGATCCACCTTTACGTCACCGATGTATCCGGTGTAGTATAACGGACGATCGTGGAGATTGGTTTTGATGAGCATGTCCTGTGGAGTGAAGACAATATTGGGCATCGCTCCTGTATAAGCGCTGTCTTGGGGATCTGCAGGCGGGCTTTCTCCTGTGAGGTTGACCTGAGCTAGATATGCGTCGACATTTTGGAGTGCATCACTCAAAGCTGTGCGAACATCCTTGGAGAGCCTCAGGAGCTCATATAATGACAATTTGGCCGGTGTATTGGCCAACTGCGCCAAGATGTCGAAGTTGTAGGGCGTTTCCAACCCCTGAGGTGTCTCTTTTCGGAGGGATTTGTTAAAGCGAGTCTCCTTCGGCCTAGGCTTGTCAGTCGTCGGAGGCTGAGAAGGTCCTGGAGCGTCAACAGTAGCTGGTTGATGATCTTCAGTTGAGTTCTCAGCTACGGATTGGGCTTGTGCCCCAGATCGGGTAACGACAGCCATGACTTCTTCGACATCTGCCGAGATTGTGCGGCAGGATCTGAAGGTGGTGTGGACTGAGTCACTTCAAGTACCAGATCCGGATGGACCCACATGATCTCCTCCCACGATGTGGTGAGGGGCACTAGACCAACATCCTAATCCCGAGGGGGTGGAAGATTAGCAATCTCTATTGTCGCCAGAGGGATGGGTATCACACCGTCTTGAGTCTCTATTGGAGGGAAGCTGCCGAATTGTACGGACACCATGTTGGCTGCCACGGTTACCTCCTCGAAATCGATGGCCAGAGCGTTCGAATCGTTGAGATGTTAGATGTATCGCTTCAATTGGTAGCAGTCGTGTGTAGCATGGTGGACGTAGTGATGGTAGTAACAGTAGTTTGGGCTCTCCATTTCTGCCGGCCGAGGTTCCCATCTTGGTAGAGGGAGCTGAATTCTATTTTTTGTATGAGCATGTCCAAGATGGGCTTGACATGGCCGTCTTCGAAGGAGTAGGACATTTGCGGCCATTGTTTGTCTGCCGGTTTTGACTCAGGTTTCTGGGTTGTGTCGGCCACCATAGCCTGCTTACCCCTGTTGTCCCGATTGTTGGAGGGGCTACCCCCATTATCGTTGTTGGTATTAGGACGCTTGCCCTTGTTCTCTCCGTCCGAGATGTGCAATCCCAGTTGGCGAGCTTTCTTCAACCGTTCTTCGGCACTAGTAGCACTGATGATGAATGTCTTCCAGTCCTTAAATTGACTTTTGTCCATCCAGAGACTGATTGTTGGGAGCAATCTCTTTTGGCAAATTTCAATTAGGAAGGAATCCGGGTTACCAGACGACAACTTCATTACGGTTTGGCGAAACCGTTCGATATAGTTCCTTGTCAGCTCTTTCTCCCCTTGGACGACATCCATGAGGGTGGACATTGTGATGTCCTGCCCTACTTCGTGGAATCTCTCCAAGAATATGCGCTTGAAGCTGGCGAAGGAGTGGATGCAGTTGTCTGGCAGGTTGCGGTACCAGTCGAAGGTGACTCCTTCCAATGCCCCAATGAATAATCGTGTGAGGATGGCATCGTCATAGGGCAGATGGTCGGTGGTGACCTCGAAGTAAGTGATGTACCGACTTACGGAGGTCTTGCCATCATAAGGGTTGATGTTGAACGGCTTATATCTTGGCGGGAAGGGGACATCCCTCCATGCAGCAGGGTATGGTTACCGTATTCTGAGGTCTTGATAGTTTTCTCGAGCGTAAAACATGGCCCGGAGCTCCTGGACCTCTCTTCTCACTTCTCGGGCTTCATCCACAGTGGTGGGGGCCGTCATTTCAGGAGGATCGTTGCCCGTATTCGGTGCTACTGAGTTCGAGTCTGCATTGACCGTGGGACCCGCGCTTGTTTGGCCAGGCATCCCTCCTTGCAGAGTTGGAAGGGCCACTTTGATCTCATCTACAAACTAGACCAAGGCGTGCAGTATGGCCTCCATTGTGTCGATGCGTTGGCGATCACTGGAACCACCTTGGTTGCTGTCCGTCATGAATATCGTTCTCACATGAGGGGAGACGGAAGGAACAGTGGAGGACGTATCCTCCGAGTCATACCCATGTACCGAGAAGTCATCAGGATATGTAGGAATGTTCTCCTCTGGCTCAGACTCAGAAGGAATTGTACCCCCAACTTCGGAGCTTGCTTCATCTTGAGAGTCGTGAACGTCCTTAGAGACGTCGGTATTTGCAGTGTCTGATGGGAGAGTTGTTTCCTCGGGCTTGTCTCCTTGGAACATCGGATTATCGTGGATGTTCTGAGGAGTGCTACCTCCTGTTTCAGTAACCCCCAGCAGTGCGAATGACGAACTTCCGGCTGTAGCAGATTTCGTCTTCGAACGGGTACCTTAGAATACTACGGTGGTGGACAGCCTTTTAGACGACAGTTTCTTAGCCACAGTGGTTGAAACTTTCGAGCTGGAAACATTCATCTTCTTTCCTCTCCCATCAGCAGAAATTTTTTGAGTGGAGTTGTAAGAGGCGATGGGAGGCGCTTCGTCCTCTGAGCTGGGTCGTTGCAGCCTTTGGAAAATAGATTGCCGGTCTTCTCTTGCTGTCGTGTTGTTGCAACAGCAGTTGACAATGATTTGGGTGCAATGATGTCCGTAGGAGGACTCTTTGCATGCCGGGGACTCTTCTATTTCCTTGCGTTTGTGGAGGATAATCTTACGCAATTCAGACGGGTCTGGAGCGACCATGTTTGCTCCCTGGGTTTTGGGAGACTTTTGGAAACCACTTCATCCGTTTGCCGTCGGGGGCTCGACTCGAGTAGATCTGTACAACTTCCCATCAGAGGCCCGCATAACAGTATGTGGAGCGCTCGGATGGTCAGAGGTTGGGACAGTCGACTGAGCCCGCCGAGCTCGTACTGCCCTTGACTTCTTCACTTGAGCGCCCGAAGGCATATAGTAGGAAGAGTCAGAGTGATGCTGCAGAGAGTCAGATGTATTCTCTTGAGCATATAAGAGATCGGGACCATAGGAGAGGCGATCGAAGACTGAGCCTGAGCTGGAATGAGCAGGCAGTATGCGGCTGGAGTCAGCAGTCTTCATGCGGCTGCAAGTTATAGCCGCATTGGCTTTCTTCATACGGCTGGAAGTCTCGGCCGCATGTGTTTTCTCCATGCGGCTGGAAGACCTGGCCGCATAGACATTCTTCATGCGGCTGGCAGTTTCAGTCGCATGAGCATCAAGCATGCGGCTGACAGTCTTGGCCGCGTGAGTGTTCGGCTTCTTTTTGGAGCACATAGAATCATTCTTTGTCCCTGCAAGTCCAGCACCGTAGTGCTTTCCTCTGCCGGACTTGGGGACAACAGAGTCCTCTATAGCTTGAAGTGGGGCTGCATGAGAATAACCTTCGCCGTCTTGGGTAGCAGAGAGTACTCCATCCAAGGCTTGGGGAGGAGCAAATAATTTTGGTCTCCACTCCCTGCGAGCCTTCTCTGTGCGGGTTTGCTTCTGGACCGGGCCAGCGCTCCCGTCGGAGAGCATTTCTTCAAACGCCTGTTGGTCGAAGCGGACGACCCTCTTCTGTTGCGTGGAGCCAAGTTTGGCTACATCCGATTGTGTCACCAACTCCTCAGCCATGGAGAAGTTTGTCCCCAGCAGAGTCGCCATCGTGTTTGCCATGAAATATAAAAGAACAGAACAATTATCGGAGGACCGGACTTTTACTTCACAATACAAACTCGCTTGTACAAAGAAAGCCTAGGAACGAAAGCCTAGGCACAACAATCTAAGTACAATTATTTATTTTAGATTCTGGGGGTGACGATAGAGGCTCGGAAAAGCGACGGCCGCTCTGCCTTACTCCTTGGATGATCGGGTGCAGCTTTGGCTCTGTAGAAGAACTGCTTGGCGTTGGTGAAGAAATGCTCTCCTTTTGATCTCTGTATATTCTCTCTCTGGCTCTCTAGATCTCCGTCTCTTTTTTTTTATCAGAGAATCTCCTCTCCTTTGCAAGGGAATGGCACCTTGCTATTTATAAGAGTGGGGGGCATCACTAGGGTTTGTAATGATTGCCCATTCTCAAAAGTCGACAGCTAAGGCTCAATGAATCTGGGCCGTTCATCTTGAATATAGTAGATTTGAGCAATTAATGTGATTGCAACAAATCTTTTGAGGATAATTAATGATGATTGACATAAATCCTCCTGATTTGTCATGCCAATCTCGGATTTCTCGCCACGTGGCATTGATTTGCTTGATTGCGAATGATCTGATTTGATCCCAATATTTTATTGGGATTTGTTGATGGATTTTGATCAATTTGATGTCACGTGTCCCACTATCATGCCACGTGTCTTAATCGCGAGCCACTGAGGAAATCTAAGCCGCATAAGGATTGCTCCCCGTTGAGCCGCATAAGGCTGGCCACGTGTCAAGGCTGCTTGGGAGTGGCCCCTGATCATTTGAACCGTAAGGATGATAATCGGAGCCGTATGAGCGTAGGCGGCCACATAATGGGTGGCTTCTCAGTGAGCCACATGAAGCTAATCCTCGTGAGCCGCATAAGGTAGCCTCTGCTTGAGCCGCATAGGATAGCTTCGGTCTGAGCCGCATGAGACAGCTTCGACCTGAATCGCATGGGGTGGTCTCTGCTCGAACTGCATGCGACTGTCCACGTGTCAAGGCTGCCTGACAGTTTCTGGATCTCGGGAGATCGTGTCAGAGATTTCCTTCGTTTTCCTAGGAGTCCGCCATTATGAGGGAGTAATAATTGTATCTTTGTGTCAGAACTGTCACCTTGTCAGAGCTGTAAGCTATCAAGGCATTTAATGCAGTAAAGGACAAAAGGAAGAGCTGTTGCAGGCCACGTGGCTCCTCTCTGAGCTGCTTAGAATTTATTCGAGCCGTATAGATGCTTGAACAACATGGATTCCTGAGCCGCATGAGCTCTCTGAGCCGTATGGGGCTCCCTGGCCGCATAGATCTTTCTTTATTCTTTTCCATGCTTCTACAACCAGCCGTCGATAATGCTCTAAAATTGGGATGGATCCACCCGTATGGTGACCACCCTTAGTACGTGATGCCTTTGCCTTCTCGCACTTGGCCTTATAGGCCGGAGTGTCCATCTTCTTCTTCTTTATCTCTTCCCAAAATTCCTCCTTCCACCACTCCTGCGTTCATCTCTATTTAGTAGAGCCAACGCCTTCTGGTCGTTGACCATATCCCTCAACCTCTTGCTGACGATGGACTTACAGCACTTTTGGATCGCCTGATCTCTGTGCGCCAGCCACCAGTACAACTTCTGCAAATAAGAACAAATAAAAACAAATAAGAAAATAGTTAAAAAAATGTTGTAAACAAAGATGATATTATTTAGACATACTTGAATGAGCTCCATGAGGAAGTGGACATGCTTGGTGTAGAGCACCATGAGAAATAAATAAAGAAGATGTTCTGAATATGGAGCTCTGCTTCACGTTTGGTTCTTATTAGTATCGACCGTATCGGATTAGTATCGGCCTATCGGTTCGATATCGGCCGTATCGGATTGGAATTGGAATCGGATATCCTATCGGTATCGGCCGTATCCTTATACCGTATCTTATCGGTATTTGCCTAATTATCGATATTGAAATCGGTATCATACCATTCCTATGAGTTTCAATATTGAAATTGGTATCAGACCTTTCCTATGAGTATTAATATTGAAATCGGTAATATCGACCATTCGTATGAGTATCGATATCGAAATCGGTAATATCGACCATTCCTATGAGTATAGATGTCCAAATTGGTATCAGACCATTCCTATGAGTATCGATATCGAAATCGGTAATATGGAAATTAGTATCATACCATTCCTATGAGTATCGAGAAGGAATCTAGAAAAAGAGAGAGAGAGAGAGAGAGAGGGGGTGTGTGTGTGTGTTTGTATGTATACTTGAATGAGCTCCATGAGGAATTGGACATCCTTGGTGTAGAGCTCCATGAGGAATGAATAAAGAAGATGTTTTGAATATGAAGCTCTGCATCACGTTTGGTTCTTATTAGTATTGACCGTATCAGATTAGTATCGACTTATCGGTTCGGTGTCGGCCGTATCGGATTGGTATTGAAATCGGATATCCTATCGGTATCGACCGTATCCTTATACCGTATCATATCGGTATTGGCCTAATTATAGAAAATGGCCTAATTATCGATATTGAAATTGGTATCATACCATTCCTATGAGTTTCAATATTGAAATCAGTATCAGACCATTCCTATGAGTATCAATATTGAAATTGGTATCAGACCATTCCTACGAGTATCGATATCGAAATCAGTATCAGACCATTCCTATGAGTATCGATATCGAAATCGGTATCATACCATTCCTATGAAGTATATATTAGGAGAAACGGAATACATACATGAACATAATTCATGTAAACAACACATGCCTATTCACTACAAAAATAGCAAACCAAATTCATGTAAACAACATATGCTCGTGTCCAAGTCGATCAATGTATAGTGTCCAAGTCCAACGTGCTCATGTCCAAGTCCAGTGTATCATGTTCGATACCAATATATAATGTGCTTGTGTCCAAGACCAATGTATCGTGTCTATACGTGTCCAATACCAATCTAAATTTATATTGCCCCCCAAATCACAAATATAATAACTTAAATAAAATAGCAATGTGGGACAGGATTTATCATCAACGGATAAAAAGCGTCTGACCGGAGTAGGAGGAGGGGCCGTCTGCTCGATATAGGAGGAGAATGGGGCGTTTGTTCACTGTAGGGGGCGGAGGGGGGGCGAAGAGGAGGATTGACGGACATGGGGGTTGTAGGGGGCGGAGAGGGGGGCTGTAGAGGAGGGGGGTCGGGAGGAGGTGGCCGGAGGACGAGAGGAGGGGGCTGTAGGGGGCGGGGGTTGTGGGTCGACGGAGAGGAGGGGGCTGTAGGGGACGGACGTGGGGGCTGTAGAAGGGGGCAGAGAGGGGGGCTGTGGAGGAGGGGGTCGGGAGGAAGAGGCCAGAGGACAAGAGGGGGTCGTGAGGAGGAGGAGGCCGGAGGACAAAAGGGGTCGGGAGGACGAGATGGATGGGGGAAAATTTTTAATTGGGTGAAAATTTGGGAATGAAGAGGGAGGGTGCTAGCTGTTTAAATTTTACAGTAGCTCAGCGACAAAATTTTTCGCCGCTAAGTGGTCGCTAGAACATTAGCGATGAACTACCAACGGAAATAGCGGCGCTTATTTATATTTTATTTTACATAATAAATCAGTAGCTAGTTAGTCGATAATCCATCGATATATAGCAACTATTTTATTTTCGTCGGTAAGATCAGTCGGTAAAATACAATATTTTTGTAGTGTTCGAAAGAAAAAAATATGGCTATTTTGTAAAATGCTAATAAACACCTTCATAACATCATACAAAAAAGGATACATTTACATAGTTGCATTTATTAAACTAGGTTGATTACTATGATATTTAAAAACAAATTTGGTTAAGAACAACATATTCCTCCCAAAGAATGTAGTATGACAACTATAAAATATTGATTGTGTTGCATATTTTTGTTCTATGTGTGGTTTTATTTTTATTTTGTATGTCATATCTATAATGACCAAAATTATTCTATTATTATGTTATCATTGAATGCAAATTAAAATATTTAGTGCTTACTCTTGTAAATAGTTAAGACTATTAGAATATTGTCTTTACCCTTATAAATGTAGAAGCCGAAGCAATTACTGACCTCTAGAATATGATAGGGAGTTGGAATCAGAGGACTGAATACATGTACATGAACAAACAACCATTTCGTTGTAGTTTGTATTATTCATATTAGAAAATTGGAGTATATTAGAAATATTGCTCTGGACATAAAAATGACATCTATGACTGACTTTGCTTCCTCTGAAAGTATGCTTTAGATGTTATTTTGTACATGTTATCTAAGAACATAAAAAAATAATATTAAGAAAGAAATGCCTCTATAATTAGAGGAAAGTATATGATGCATTCTGATACATCAAATATCTACATATTGAAGAAGTCATCTTGTGTGTTTTAAGGAGTTGAGCAAGTCTCTCCTCCCATCCAAACCTTACAACGTTTCATCCTTGAATGTCTGACAACTCCTTAGTTTTAATTCTTTCTTCCCTATATATGTATATTTCTTCCTGATAGTTCTTAAGCACTTTAATGCACTCTAAATGTTTAGTTAGCCAACGTTTACTCTTGAATTCGTTGGATTCTTCAAATGGGCCAAACGTTCAAAAATTGAATGCTTTTAAATTTTCACATGTTTGAGCATTAAATAGGTTAAATAACTATGAATTCTTCATGTTAGAATACCAAGCAGACAACTAATTATCAAATAGAGAATATTGTTTGCATGTATAGATTTTTTTTATTTGGCTTCAGTATGGCTAGTTTTTGGGTTCGGTCGAATTTTGTAGGGACCTATATGCCCACTCAATAGTATTTAGGTGAACTTCATGGACTCAACTGGGTTTGTTGACTCTCGAGGAGGTTAATAGATTGCCATGTAATGGTGAGTGGGCTCTAGCCAACCCATCTAAACCAATAAATTGATTAAGTGAGTGCAAGAAAAATAATATGCACGATTTTAAATATTGTCTTTGGATCAGTTAACAATTCATTAACATACAATGTCCATAAGCATAAACGTGTAACACAGCAAAAGTTGATCTTACCTAATACTTACTGTTTGCCATTAAAAATCAAAGACAGGTATTACAGAAACATTAAAATTGATTGCAAACTCGCTTGTACAAAGAAAAGCCTAGAAAGAAATCCTAGGAAACAATCTAAGTACAATTGTTTAGTTTTTTTATTCTGGGGGGGGTGACGGTAGAGGCTCGGGAAAGTGTTGTCAACTCTGCCTTACTCTTTGGACTATCTGACGCAGTCCTTAGCTCTTGAAGAAATTGCTTTTCGAAGGTTGCCAGTCTTTTGCAGAGGTGTGGCACCATGCTATTTATAGTGGTATGTATGTTGAGCCGCATAGATGGCCTGTGGCCACGTGGCTAATTAGCGTGTGAAGATCCGCTCTTTGGCCGCCATCTGTCGATTTGTTGGAATTTTGTTGCAGCAAATCTGGGTAGTTAGGACTTGGTTAGACTATCACGTGTCCTATCGCACGAATCATTTTGAGCCGCATGAGTCTCTCAGTTTTTGACCATGTGGGGCCGCATGAGACTCATGCGGCTTAAGTCGCAAACTTCCTTAGCCCGTATATAGCTTAAGGATTTTAAGCCGCATAGATTCTGTATTTTGGCCGCATAAAGCTCATGCGGCTTGGGTCATAGTCACCCTTGGCCGCATAAAGTTCGGAGACTTTAAGGCCGCATATGTTTGAGCCGCATAAGGTTCATGTGGCTTAGGTAACACTCCTTCTGGCCGCATAAAAGCGTATGAACTCTGCTTTTGATGACGTCTCACATCTTATCTTTTTGTCAAAGTGTCAGAGTTGTCATCTTTGTCAGTTTTGACAGAACTTTCAGCATTATCAGGCGAACTGATCCTCTCGGTCGCATATCTTTCTTCTGCAGCTGGTTGTCGACGGGCCGCATAAGGCATTGAATTTGTCATGCGGCTCTCCTTTATGCGGATCTGTTTGGCCCAAATTATATATGCGATAAATTTTGATTCGCATGAACCCCATATTTTCCATGCTTCTACAAGACCTCCTTCAAAGTTTTCAAATTACAAATTTGAAATACTTTGAATAAGAAGCATGAAGATATGTCAAGCCGCAGGAAGACTTCAAGTCGTAGGGATTTTTTGAGCCACAGAGAGATCTCGAGCCGGAGGGAAATCTTGAGCCGCATGGAAACCTCGAGCCACAGAGAGACCCCATCAGCGTGCCAGATGTCGCTGCTCTATTTAATTTCTTGATTTGATTTTGGATTTGGGTTCTCTTTTCGAGATAAAGTCGACGGTTATTAGGGATAAAATCCCCAAATGTCATCATTAACTTTAATGATCTCGAGAATCGAAGCGGCACTCTTTTGGAAACTCTATAAATAGGGGTTATTTTGAAGAGAAATTTTTCTCTTTCACCTTCTTCTCTTTTGTCTTCATCATCCTATCTCAATGACTCCAAAAGCTTCCAAGTCGACTGGTGCTGCGGCCAAAAGAAAGGGACTTGCCTCTCCGTCGAGAGCGGCGGGCTCTTCTTCCATTCATTCCGACGTGCACCCCTATCAAAGGTAAGAACATTGGGAAGACGACGACTGAAATTTTGGATGGCCATATCGTATATTTCATACGCGAGCCTATATCGCTTTCTGTGCTTTAAGCATGGTCGATGCATACCCTATCTTAGTTGGACCGCATGTGTTCTATATGATAGGGTCGTATGGAATGAGCCGCATAAACACTGTACATTCGATCCTGAACCGCATAAGTGACCCGGAACTGATCCGCATGAATGCTGCATAACTGTGCACCATAAATGTCTTCTGATTGAGCCACTTGGGTGTCTCATGTTTTGAGCCGCAGGAGTACTTCATGACTGAGCCGCATGAGCATTTCATGACCAAGCCGTATGAACCCCCTAAATGCCTCATGATTGAGCCGTATGAACACTTAATGACAGAGCCATATGAGCACTTCATGGCTGAGCCGCATAAACCCCTAAGTACCTCATGACCAAGCAGTATGAGCGCTTCATGACTGAGCCGCATAAGTGCCTAATGACTGAGCCGTATGAACGCTTCATGACTGAGCCGCATGAGCATTTCATGACCGAGCCGCATGAACCCCCTAAGGGCCTCATAAATGAGCCGTATGAACACTTCATGGCTAAGCCATATGAGCACTTCATGACTGAGCTGCATGAACCCCTAAGTGCCTCATGACTAAGTCGTATGAGCACTGTATGACCGAGCCACATACATCTCATGTTCTAGTTCGTCCACGTATCCCTCATAACTAGGCCGCATAGGTTTTGTATGTCTAGGCCGCGTAGTTGAAGGATGAACCTCTTCTAACCTCACTTCTTCTTTGTCCTTTGCAGTGACCTTGTCCTCAGCTCCATCGGGGGACCTCCTGATGGGATATGCCCAATCAGTGTTGGGTGTGAGTTTTGACCAGATAGTCGAACATGTGTCGACTCAGAATACCCGAAATCAACCTGAAGACCAGCTGAGGGAGATCAGAAGCCAGTCCTCCTTTTTCTTACTTAGCATGATGAACTCCGGGCAACTGAATGGCATTCATCTGAAGCCAATGTTTTTATTCGGGGATGCCCTGACTATTTCAGATCTGAGCATCATAGAGAATTTTGAGAGTTGGGACTTCTATTTTTAGGGGAAGCAATTCACATACCCTTAATGGAGCGCTACTTTCCCTTATCTGGTTTCAATATGGTTTTTTTTAGAGAAAGATGTTGGATTCTCTAACTATGGATCAGCGAGAGATCTTTGTAGGCCATATCCGTTTTAACAACCCCACAAGGTCAGTAGTCGCAGTAAAGGAATCAATGAGCTACTCCGTCATTGGGCTGGCTTCTGGCAGTCTCATCATCGAACTGAAGCCCAACATGTTTTTATCTGAGACTGACACCTTTTTGAATCGGATTTCTCACATAGGGTCATACCCTGCAGGGAGATTGTCGTTACTGAACTGAAGCATCGTTCCCTCCATAGGTTAACCTGACTTCATGGATCCTGGTGGAGTATGAGGACACCGTACGACGGATTGGCCTTTATTACGCCATTAGGGGCTCCTTCTATGGCTTGTTTATGAACTCGAAATTATTTATGGTATTGCTTGAGATGTACAACTGTCGTATGAGGACCTTCTTTACTCCAGGTGGAGATATGGGGCTTGCTCTTCACGAGATGCATGGTGTGTCCAAATTACCCTGGGGCGATGAAGCTTATGAGGAGTATACCCCAAAAACAAAGAATTCGAGGAACTAGAGCGGCGGTATCCTGGATTCCTAGCCATATATCAGGAAGTGCTATGCCACCATATCACCTGTCAACAAATATCTAAGAAAAAAGGATGATAGTTCAGAAGGGAACCTTCCTCATATCAAGGCTTGGATTGGCTATCTTTTTAGCCTTAGCGCGTCTGGTCGAGTTGCTGTTAGGAGTCCCCAATCTCTGGAGCAGGTGGATGCTCAGGTGCAAAGTACTAAGAGGGCCCGTGCTACTAGTGACAAATTTGAGAGCCTGAGCGACACTTTTAGGTATTTTTATCATGATACTCAGCCTCTGTCAGCTAAGGCCGTCTTAGCCAGATGCCTGATGATATGGTTAAGGGTTTCCGTCGTTTCAGCGGGATCTAGTACGATTGAGAGGATTAGTCGCAACCTAATCCTTCCGACAGTAAAGCTAGTTTTTGGGGACAAGTTGGCTCTGCTTCCTGCTATGGTATGCAGCATCCATAGGGGTCTTCGTACCTTTACGTCGAAAGTCATCGCTCGTAATCTTACAAAACCCTTCAATAGAATCGAGCTGTCGTATCATTATTTAATGGGGTGGTTGTTGATGCATTGCCCCTCTCTGATGCGACCTGGTCCGAAAGGCAATACGACAAGTGATGATGCCTTCAACTACCACTATCGTGACATGCCCTAGAACTGTACCAGCTTTTCCGATTGCCGAGCCACTCTCGCGCGGGTGGATAGATACTCTTTTTTTGTGTCAGTTCCGTCTTTTACTGAGGAGGAAATGGGACGCTTTCACCTTGACAGTGCTGTTGTGTCCCATACTTTGTCTGAAAAATTATTTTGCTGGTTGTAGAGTATCCGTCCCTCCCATCTGGTGCACAACCGCAATGTTGTATACCTAGAGCCATAACTACCTAGCCGGTATTCTCGACAATTTGGGTATAGCCAATTATATTTGGATAGCCCTAACCCTTGCCTGGGTTTCGAGGGGAGCGCCTTGGATGGTATCCGGGCTTGGAAATATTATGCGGTGATCTATAACCAGGCCAGCTTCGTCTTACCTGACGCCGAGACTTCGGGGCATATTGCATATATGGCGGCTCTTTATCACGTATCTGTGAATGCGCCTCCCAACGACTTTGATCCCCGTACCAGTTATATTGTTGGTACAAAATTGGAGGAGTGACTGAGGGACTCCAAAAAAAGGACAAGGATAAGAGAAAATCTTCCGATTCTGACTCTGACAGCACGGAGGAGGAATATGACTCTGAAGATCTCCAGCCCTCTGCAAGTCCTTTGGCTATGCGTGTGCCTTCACCTATGTCAAATCTTCCGTGTACACAAATCAGGCTTGAACATCTTGTCGCTGATAGACCTCGTTCCTAGAAGCGAGTTGCGGCTAGGTCCCGTGGGCTTGGTATCGTGGAAACGGGTAGTGGCACTAAAGTCAACATGAGGGTAAGTTCTTTTACGACAAGTCCCAATGTTGTCCTTGGAATGTTATCTGAAGGCTCTCCTTTACAGGCATCGGAGGAAGCAAACCTTTTTTCACCAGATGCCGTCCATGCGGTTTCCTCTTTGGGTCCCGACCCTGGAGTTACATGGTCCTCACAAGCTGGTGCTGATATCATTACGTCTATACCCGGAGCAACAGGGGCAGAAAAGACAGGCATTGATGGTTCTGGTGCCGCCGCTGACCTCACTGGAGTTGTGGAAGTGGTGGGAGGAGCTGAGAAAATTTTGGCCGAGCCTCAGCCTTTTTCCTTCACCTCTGTTAAGCTATATTTCTTTCTTACCAATGAGGAGATTTTCTTTTCTATTTTTTTAACTCCATCTTCTTCGTGTCAAGCTGATTGTTGATTGTGCTGGACCTACAGGACTTGCCTCTCCGCTACCGGTGGTGGATGTGGCCGCGGAGGAGGAAATAGCAGAGGATCCAGGGGCTGACCTAGTACAAGCAAGAAGTATTCCTTCTCCCATACCGGCTCGAGTTGAGGGGCCTTCCACCGTATTGAGCACAGACGTCCCGACTCCTTCAACATCTTTGGCGAATGCGGGATCGATTGGAACTACCTCTTCCCCGAAATTTGAACTTTTTGCCCTGCCCAGCCTTCAGTTCCTTCGGGCTGCGAAAGAGGAGATTACTGATGTGCGGGAGTCTCATCGCTCGGAGTTTGTTTCCCTTCTAACATGATCATCAAGCTCAAGTGTGCCTCCTTTCCAGACGCCTTCAGCTTCCTTAGGTGCTATCCCTTCGACGCCTTCATCTCTGGAGAATTTGGACGAGTCGTCAAGGGACGTAGTCGAGAGCTTTTATCGCCATTTGAAACGGAGGGTCGATACTGCTTTGAGAAAGGAAACATCGTTTGCCGTAGCTCGTCACTGTGCCTGCGGTCAGATTGAACTGCTGAAGACACTCTCGGGTGGAGAAGGGGCGTCCGTCCTTCTGGAGCACAAGCTGGTAGAGGATGATCAGTGCATAACCCAGTTGCAAAAGCTGCGACAAGTTGATGTGTCTGCTGCGGTGGAGCAGGAGCGTGCTTTCCTTATAACAGCCGTAGAAAAGGTGAAGGCCGTGCAGGAGACGACTAAGCCCACCTTGGAGAAGGAGCTCCATAAGCTGTCTCTTAAATATGACATGCTGAGCCAAGAGGGTGAGATTTGCTTGACTCGTGAGAAAATCACCAGTCGTGCTATAGCTGAAACAAATGAACAGCTCCTCCAGCTCCAGGCCAGGCTGGCATCTCTGGGGACTGAGCTCTAAGCCACTCGTCAGGAGAGAAAGAAGATTCGGAAGGAGAGTGCTGAAGTCACACGAGCCTTTGCTGCTCTAGAGGGAGCACTGAAAAAATTAGAAGAAATTGGCAGGCTCATGCGCATCTCGAGGACGCCGAAAAGTTATCCCAGGAAGCTGAACATCGGGTCAGACTAAGAATTGAGCGCTCAACTGCGTAGCTGGAGAGCATCCTCATCAAGCTATGTGTTGCTGATGAGTAGTAGATTTTCCTTTCCCCCTCTTTTTTTTGAGATGTAGTTTTGTGAATGTAACTGATTTTGAATAAGCAGGATACATTCACTCCACTCTGAGGAGCTTGTACTAGAGGGTTTAATAGCATTTTGATAAAGAATATCCCCCTGGAGGGACTTTTTGTGGACCTATTGCCCTTTTGTGCATTTGAAAATGCGAGCAAATAGATTTGAATGATATTTTGTGGAGCTACTACTCTTTGGTACCCCGATGGTACGAGTAATAGATTAGGATAACTTTTATGGACTTATTACCCTTTTTGTGTACTGGCGATGTGAGTACTGATAATAAGTGGGGAAAAGACCAACATATTAACTCAGAGATAATAAGGACGTGGTAAATATGGGTCTGAAGTAGAGCCTTCCTACTCTAAGGAAATGAGGACGTGGTAGGAGTAGGCCTAATAGGGATACACAGAACAACTCAGAGGTGCTATCAACGTGGAAGTTCTATGTATTGGGTGGTTTGTTTGTGATGGATGGGAAAACAACTCAGAGGTAATATAGACGTGGTAGTTTTTCTCGTTGGGGAATTTTGTGGACCTATTACCCTTTTTGTGCACCGATGATGCGAGTAATAGATTAGGACAAGTTTTATGGACCTATTACCCTTCTGCGCACTGGTGGTGCGGGTAATAGATTTTGAAAGAAAACCCAATAGAGTTAATATGGACGTGATATATGGCAATCGAAACATCAAAGCGGAAGTTCAGAGGTATCAATATACATGACTTGTCACTCGTAGAGATGCAATACGAGTCCCATCGGAGGAAAAACAGAGTGTAAGTTCAGAGGTACCTGATGTACATTACTCGACACTCTAGGTAGTATATTTATTATTATTATTATTATTTGATCTAATCGGCAGCCTCTTATTGATGAGATAAGGAACTATGTCCACGGGGATTACATCATCAGGAGAGGGATTATCCATCTGTTCCACCAGGTATTTGATGAGTTCTACGTCCTCTTCGGCTACCCCCCTGCGATCCTAAAGGTTAGGATGCTGTCTTGGGCAACTTGACCACCAGGGATTGAACTTGTGATATTAGCTTGCCTGAGTATGTCGGATCGACACTTAGTTGCCGGCTCGTCTTGGAAAGACGGGTGACAATTGGCTCGGCAAGGGACTTTGTGTCTTTCGATTGCCATTAAATGGATTTTGGCAATCGGATCACCATCGACCCTATGACGGGCTTTGGCTCTTGACTTTGGGAGTCGGATGACCATTGGTTCCGACTACGTAGCTTGGACGAGAGAACCGGGTACCTCTTTATGCAAAGTTGCGACAAGGAGTATGGCTTTGCCTGGTTTACGGGTCTGGAGATGAATTATTAAGGGTTTCTCTGGCCCTGTGATGGTCTCCAGTTTGTCAGTGATGTAATCCTTGGATTCTTCATATAGACAAGCCTCCGAAGAATAATAAGACTCAATCCCTTTGAAGGGATCAATGTTGGCGAAATCAGTCTTCATGAAGCCGTACCTACTGACATACTTGAAGCACTGGTGGAGGGTGGATGGCATGATCATATAGTCATGTATCCGCAGACGCCCCAAGAGGATATTGTACGAGGTGTCTGCATCGATGACGTAGTAGGTAACCTCCGTCTTCAGGTCACCAATCTGACATTTCAATCGAATCTTCCCTAGGGGATAGCTCCTTCCCGAGTTAAAACCGCTAATGGCAGTGTTGGTCGCCGCTAGCCGGTGCATAAGGATGCCAAGAAGTTGGAGCAAGCTTTTCGGAATGATGCTTATTGACGAGTCAGGGTCGATATGCATCCGATCCACCTTGATGTCGCCTATGTATCTAGTGTAGTACAAGGGGCGATCATGCTTATTGGACTTGATCAACATGTCCCGTAGAGTAAATATGATGTTGGGCATTGCATCTGTGCCATTGCTTCCCTGTAGATCTGCTGGCGGGTCTTCCCCTAGAGGCTTGACCTGAGCTAAGTAGGCGTCAGCATTTTGGAGTGCTTCGCTCAATGCGACACGAAGATCCTTGGAGAGCCTTAGGAGCTCGTATAACGACAACTTTGCTGGCATATTAGCTAATTGTGCTAATATGTCAAAGTTGTAAGGTCTCTCCAGTCCTTGAGGTAAACGTTACGGAGTGGCCTGTCGAAGCGGGTTTCCTTCGGCTTGGACTTATCCGCCAGTGGAGGCTGAGATGGCCTTGGAACATCAGAGGGAGGCAGCATTGCCAGCTGAGGATCTTCAACTGAACTATCCCGTGCGGGCTGGACTTGTGCTCCAGACCGGGTAACAATGGCTGCAGCTTCCTCAGATTCGGCTGAAATTGTATAGCAGGATCTAGACTTCCTGCCCTTTTTCTTGTTGGTAGGAGATGACACCTCCTGGGTAACTTCGGGCACTAAGTCTAGATTCACCCATATGATCTCTCCTCGCGATGTGGTGTGAGGTACCAATCCAGATGTCTGGCTCCGGACGGGTGAAAGATTAGTAACCTCCATCGTTGTCCGAGGAATAGGTATTACCCCGTCTGGAGAGCTTGTTGAAGGAAAGTCGTCGAACTGAATTGACATCATGTTCGCCGCCACAGTAACCTCTTCAAAGTTTATCGATAAAGCTTTGAAGTCGATAAGACTCTGAATGTACCGCTTTAATTGGAAGCAGTCATGAGTGAAATGATGGACATAACGGTAGAAATGACAATATTTTGGGTCCTCCATTTTTGCCGCTTGGGGCTCGCACCTTGGTGAAGGGATCTGGATCCTACCCCCTTGCAAGAGCATATCGAAGATTGGTTTGACATGACTATCTTCAAATGAGTAATTCACCTTGGGCCACTGACCTTCCGCCTATTTTTGTTTGGGCTTCAGGGTCGCATCAGCGACCATGGCCTGTTTACCCTTATTGTCCTGGTTGGAGGTAGCGCCACTGTTGTTGTTGCTGGAGATGGAACCAGGACGTCCGTCCTTATCCTCTCCATCTGGGATGTGTAATCCCAACTGGCGATCCTTCTTCAATTTTTCCTCTGTATTGGTAGCACTTATGATATGGTCGTCTAATCCCTGAATTATTTGTCACCCATCCAGAGGCTAAATACGGGGAGCAACTTCTTCTAGCAGATTTCATTCAAGGAGCTATAGGAATTGCCTTGGGGCAATCTCATTACGGTTTGGCGAAACCGCTCGATATAGTTCTTTGTTTGCTCCCTCTCTCCCTGAACGACGTCCATGTGAGATGACATCGTTACATCATGGCCCGCTTCGTAGAATCTTTCCAAGAACATGTGCTTGAAGCCGTCAAAAGAATGGATGCAGTTGTCGAAAAGATTGTGGTACCAGTCGAACGCGATCCCCTCTAACGCTCCGATGAATAATCGCGTGAGGATGGCGTCACTATGCGGCAAGTGGTCGGTTGTGGCTTCAAAGTAAGTCATATACCGACTAGCAGAGGTCTTTCCGTCATATGAATCTATATGGAACGGCTTGTACCGTGGTAGAAAAGGCACATCTCTCCATGCAACGGGATATGGCTACCGTATTCTGAGGTCCCGAGAGGAGTCTCGGGCATTGAACATTGCTCGAAGCTCCTGGACTTCCCTCCTTGCCTCCTTGGCTTCATCTGCAGCTGAAGGAACGGATGCTCCTAAGGGATCATCACCCAAAGAAGGGGCGGTCGTGTTGGAGTCCGCGTTGACTACAGGTCCCAAGCTTGTTTGTCCGGGCATCCTTGCCAGTTGGGTTGGTAAGGCGGCTTTGATTTCATCCACGAACTTGACCAAGGACAGGAGCATGGCTTCAAGTACTTCTAGACGTTGTATGTATGAAGGCGCTTCATGATCATCGTCAGCCATAAAGACTGTCCTCACGTGGGTAGAAGTGGAAGGGATCGTAGCAGAGGTGCTCTCTGTGCCATACCCTTGTACAGAGAAATCGTCGGAGAATGTCGGAATATCTTCTTCGAACTTGGAAGGGGTGCTACCTCCTGTGCAGGAAGCCGTATCATCTTGGTGAGGGTGGTGGCCCTCAGGGAAGTCTAAGTCTGTTGCGCAGTTCTGGAAGATCTCTACCTCCTGTATGTGCTCTTGGTACACTGGGTTGTTGTATATATTGAGGGGACTGCTACCGCCAACTTTATCTACTCTCAAGGAGGCCGAAGGTGCACCCCCGAGTGCTGGAAGCTTCTTTTTGGATCGAGTGTCTAAATAGACACCCCCTGTGGTTGTCGGTGGCAACCCTCCAGATGAGGGTCTCCTTGCAATATTGGCTGAGATTGTCGGGATGGAAGAGCCTGTCTTCTTTCCTCTCTTGCCAGGAGGAACCTTTTGAGTTGAATTACATGAGACGAAAAGAAACTCCTCAACTCCCAAAATTTATACCTATTTCTTGAGTTGTTGTCGGACAAGTGCTGGCAGCTGTAGTCGTTAGAAAACTGACTGTCGACCTTCAGGTGCTATCGGTTTGTCATAGCAGCAGTTGATGATGACTTGGGTGCAACGACATCCCGAAAGGGACTCATTGCATGCCAATGCTGCCACCTTGCGTTTGTGAGTAATCACCTCACGCAAGTCGGTAGCAAGCTGATCTACCTTTGCACCAAACTTGTGGACTCGGGTATCCCGAGCGCACGGCTACTTAGGTATCATGTTTGCTCCCTGATCCGTGGCTAGTAAAGCACTTGCTCTGGATTGTTGGAGGGAGACTTTAAAGACCCATCCTGTCCGTTAGCCCTGGGGGACTGGATGCGAGTGGTTCTGTACAACTTTCTATCATGAGCCCGTGTAACAGTCAACGGGGCCCACTGACAATCAGCAACTTGGACAGTTGAATGGGCTTGTTGGGCCCGCACTGCCCTAGACTTCTTTGACTTAGCACCCGAAGGTGCATAGTAAAAAGGGTCCAGATTAATACATCCCATATTCTCAATGGGTCGTATGGCGTCGGGCCCGCATGAGAGATGGTTGAACACAGAGCTTCTGACAGGGCCGTATGAAACATCCTGTCTGAGGCCAGGATTGGCTGCCGCATGGGCTATATTCTTGCGGCCATAGCTGGTTGCCGCATAGACCATCTTCCTGCGGCCAGAGTTGGCTGCTGCATGGGCCATCTTCCAGCGGCCAGTGTTGGCTGCCGCATGAGTTGTCTGCCTGCGGCCAGAGTTGGCTGCCGCATGGACAGACTGTCCACCTCTTTTATGCGGCTTCTTTTTTGTCCGCATGGATTTTCTTTGTGCCTCCAAAAACTCAGCATCGTAGTATTTTTCTCTGCTGGATTTGGGGACAGAGGGGTCCTCTGCGGTCGAAAGCAAAGCCCCATGAGAGCTTTGGTCACCGTCTTGGGCTGCAGAAGAAGCTTCTTCGAGAACTTGGTCGGGGGCAACAGTTTTGTGCACCGACGTCCTATGAGTTCTCTTTGTTTGGATCGCTTCTGAGATGGGCTGGCGCTCCCTTCAGAGAGCATTTCCTCAAAGGCTTGTTGTTTAAAATGAACCATAAGCATTTGCCACGTAGAGCCGAGCTTGGATGCATCAGCTTGCGTCACCAGCTTCTCATCAAAGGAGAAGAACATCTCCAGCAGAGTCGCCATCGTGTTTGCCATTAAAAATCAAAGACAGGTATTACAGGAACACTGAAATTGATTGCAAACTCGCTTCTACAAAAAAAACCTAGAAAGAAATCCTAGGAAATAATCTAAGTACAATTGTTTAGTTTTTGATTCTGAGGGGTGATGGTAGAGACTCGGAAAAGTGTTATCAACTCAGCCTTACTCTTTAGACTATCTGACGCACTCATTAGCTCTTGAAGAAATTGTTTTTCGAAGGTTGCCAGCCTTTTACAGGGGTATGGCACCTTGCTATTTATATGTTAAGTATGTTGAGCCGCATAGATGGTCTTTGGCCATGTGGCTAATTAGCACGTGAAGACCCGCTCTTTGGCCGCCATCTGTCGAATTGTTGGGATTTTGTTGCAGCAAATCTGAGTAGTTAAGACTTGGTCAGCCTGCCACGTGTCCTATCACAGGAATCATTTTGAGCCACATGAGTCTCTCAATTTTCGACCATGTGGGGCCGCATGAGACTCATGCGGCTTAAGTCTCAAACTTCCTTAGCCCGCATATAGCTTAAGGACTTTTAAGTCGCATAGATTCTGTATTTTGGCCGCATAAAGCTCATGCGGCTTGAATCATAGTCACCCTTGGCCGCATGAAGTTCGGAGACTTTAAGGCCGCATATGTTTGAGCCGCATAAGGTTCATGCGGCTTAGGTAACACTCCTTCTGGCCGCATGAAAGCGTATGAACTCTGCTTTTGGTGACGTCTCACGTCTTATCTTTTTGTCAAAGTGTCAGAGCTGTCATTTTTGTCAGTTTTGACAGAACTTGTCAGCTTTATCAGGCGAACTGATCCTCTCGGACGCATATATTTCTTCTGCAGCTGGTTGTCGACGGGCTGCATAAGGCATTGAATCTGTCACGCGGCTCTCCTTTATGCGGATTTATTTAGCCCAAAGTATATATGTAGCAAATTGTGATGCGCATGAACCCCATCTTTTCCATGCTTCTACACTTACCATCCCCTATTAATACAACAATATCATTCATAATATAAAAGAATGTGTCATAATATGTGTCCCTACATGAGACATTCGTTAACCGTCACAAAATATATAAACATGTCAAGTGCCCATTCCTTTAAACAATGTTTACCATATTCTTCTCGGTAAATCCAAAATACCATTCACTTTGTAACTTAGTCTATATGAAAGTCATTGGTACCCCAAGCCATCTAATTCTATAACATCACGTGCTAGTACATGTTCCCTCTAGGTCGACCCAGTTCTGATACTCCGACAACCGTTCGAGAAACAAAACCTTGTGCACAAGTTGTTTATGGCTATACAAAAGTATGAACAGTTAAACAACAAACATATACATGACACAAATCTGAAATGACTATACAACAGATCTCCATTACCATACTTCATTGATACATCGTTCGCATTATTCTTCCCAGTCTAAAATTTTTACCTTCGCAATCCAACGGTCCCAAACATCCACCACATTTATCTATCTCTGAAATAACAATACGATAGCCTTTCTAAACATAACAGTAGTACAACATTTTCATATGATAATCTAACAAAGGTACTATACTCCATACGATAAGATAAAAAAAAAAGTTCTACATTAGACAAGCCTATATCAATAATATAAAATTTATATCTGTAAAGCAATATGAAAATCTAAGTCTATAACAACATCTTAGTATTCTATGTTCTATACAGCAAGTTGATAAGAAATTAATTACTATATTATATCTTAGTTTTCTTTTTATTAGAATACAACAAAACTCATAGCATATAGACTAACATGCACTAAAAATTTATTAAGTGAAGGTAAAGAAGAGAAGAATTAAAATCATCCCCTGAAGCAACGCCTATTTGTCTCATCGAGCAAATATCTGAAACATTCATCTGCATGTGTCACGACCCGCACCCGCTTTTCGGACGCGAGCTCATGAGCAATCCAGCTACGCATCAAGCGGACTCCAGCCCGACTTGAATACGTAAACGGTATCACGGCTATGGTATACTGCCAAATCATGGCAAACAAATCTATATCTTAAATCCACAATAAGTGTACGAAACATGAATGAACACTATGGACCGTGGTATGCAGCCCACTAACATAAATGTCCGATAAGACTCCAAAGAATATAACAAGAGTCTACAAACTGAATCAATAAATAGAATATCTCATGATAATAAAAGGAAAGCATGAGCTGGATGAGCTGGATATAAAATATGGTATCAATACCTGAATCTCACAAACAATATTGTAATCATCTAAAACCCATAAGTGTCATAACCATCCGCCATCCAGAACTGCTAATTAACTCCATACAATAACTAACCTGAAGAGATCATCAGGTCCTCAGGAGACATAGCAAGATACATAATAACATGTCTATCTAGCAGTTTAATCATACATAAATTATGAACAGGATATAAGCAAGGAACGAGACATACACATGGCAAGAGACTATGACTAAAATTGCTAACAAGTAACTATCGGCAAGTGGCTACTGACAGGTGACTACGAACTGGAATATAAGAACAACTACATGTAACTGAACTGCTGGATGAACAAGTGAACACGAGATCAATGGAATACCAAACCCTCGCCCGAGTGGACTCGCTGGTTTGAACTAATCACTAACCCTTGTCCCGAGTGTGGACTCTCTGGTTAGTTCACGGCAAGGCACCCTCGTCCCGAGTGTGGACTCTCTGGTGCAAATAACAAGTCAACATCCTCGTCCCGAGTGTGGACTCACGGATGTAAACAGATCAATACAATCACCCTCGTCCCGAGTGTGGACTCTCTGGTTGACGAAACAATAACAAGGATTTAGCAATTCAACTACACATACTTGTTCTATGACACGACTCAAGCAAGGTACTGGTGAGACAAGGTACGACTCAGTCAAGACACAGTCAAGTCCAGTTATATAACTACACTGTCAAGTCAAGCAAGACCATAAACTGGTGAACATGGTATATAGAAAATAGATAAATTGATTTAACTAGAAAGCTAATGAATCCTGTAAGATCTATAACAAACAGAGTATCTAATGAAAATACAATAATAACATGAAAACTATAAACATAAAAATAAACTGTAGAGGGAGGCAAGGTATCTTGCTTGGAGGTTGTACGCAAATCCAATAATATGTCGTCAATTGATAAGTTATAAAGTCCAAATCATCACAACTATCTTTGAAAGCTGAAATAGACATTGCCAACATTCTTAGAATAGTCAAATTAGCTAGAATTGCCTGTCCTTAAGGGACAAAATGGTCATTTCGGGCCAAAACGGTGTCCACCGTTGGACCCGCTTTGTATCGAAAACCGTGTCAGAGTCAATGGTCAAACTATATGTATACGAATTTGTTTTGATGATACGAATCTAATGGTATATCCAATTATGGATTTTGGTGGGCCGTGCATAAAATCCCCTGTTGAATCGGATCATGGGGCCCGTAAAACGGCGATCCGATCAACTGTCTCAAAATCGGACCAAATCTTGGCATACAGGACCAGAAAAATGATACGGTCTTGTTAGCGTAAGTTTTATCTCGATCTGACGAACTTGTACAATAATTGAGGTTTTTGTAAAGTGTTCGATACGGTGAATTTTGACGGATACGCATCAAATTCGTCGCACACGCAACCAATTTGAATTCCGTCAAAGCCCACACATCCAGAATATCCGTACGTGCATTTTGATGCTTACGGTACGTGACCACGTTGCCCGGATTGGCGGGACGTACGTCGTATCGAAGAGATTTCTAGTTTTTAAAATAGATTTTTCTTGGTTTTGAGAATCTGATTTCTTGACACACAGTCGATGAAATCCAAATCCACAAAAAAGATTGTGAAGCCCTATATATGTTGTCTAAAAGTGTCTTCAATTAGTTTCCTAAAATTCCTATTTTTTTGTTCTAGAATCCCCTTCCAAAATAGGAGATTGAATGGTTTGGGTTCTATTTTGCTATCAATGAAGTTCGAGTTTTTTCGAGTTTTGGAACTCGATTTAACACGCGTACCTCGCTAAATAAATACATCTACTTGAATGGAGACAAAGAGGGTTAGGTTAGGTATGTACCGGAAGAAACGGCTCGTTGAATGATTGATCGTGCGCGAAGAATTCTCGCGACGAAGTTGTACATCCGCTGCACGCTGCTGTTGTTCTCGCACACGCCTGTGCGCGCTGTCCGTGGCGGACCTGCCGGCTGGCAGCCCCGTACGACGGCGCCCAGGGCTGGGGAGGGTCCTTGGGGCGTGGGTTCGAGTTAGGGTTTATTAGCTATCTCTCTCTCTCTCTCTCTCTCTCTCTCTCGACTATATATATGGCCTAACGAATAGAAATGAGCGGGGGTCGGTCATTGCAGTCGCGGGTTGGGGAGGGTCCTAGGATCGGTTTGGGCCGGTTGTCTAAAGGGTTGGCTGGGCTAGCTGCTGCTTCTTGTTCTTTGGTTTTACATGCGATCAACAAACTAATATATGTCTAATTAACACAAATCTGAACTTGTAAGAATTAATAAGTGGGATTCCAATTCACATAATGTGCCCTCAAATCTCAGTGCTTTTGGCATTCGGTACCTATGTGCCCGGCTTTTCATGATGAGCTTTTCGCAAGCATATAGAAAATGTTGGATTTGATGACATGGATGGTTAATGGTGGTGGTGGGAGCATGCACCAAAATGCTCAAAAATAAATAATAAACATGCAAGCCTCTCCAAATTTACAAGCTTTCCATACCTGGGTACAACTACTCCGTTTATAGAAAAATAACAAAACTAAATTTAAAAAATAGAAAGTACTGTATAATGACCACAAATTTATGATTTATACAATAAAATATGTGTTCGTACTCAATCAAATCAAAGCTAACTTAAAAAAAAGTAGACGTTTTAATTTTAACACAGTAACATCAGTTCATATTTCTACAAAAATGAATTTGTTTGGCGCCAGAAATTTGTGTATATATTCCAAAATGCCAGTTATTATTAATAATAGCTATATTCTACGTTTATCGCAAATATCTATAAACATGTGTTAATACCTAAATAGGTACAAAATGTTTGTATATAGATAAAGTATGTCCTCAAGGACATCATTGGTCTCACTACATGCCTACCCGGACTTGAGCTTGGTTTGGGTCCCATCCGGACTAAATTGGTACAACCGGGGCATCCCAAATATCGTAGTCTCAAAATAAATAAATAAATCATTTATAGGGGTCATGTCACAACTTGGCCTGGTTTTCCTAGTTAGGAATCACTTATGGCTTGGCATTCTCCTACCATGGCTAAACACTAGTCAAAGCACGCTACTGCACTATCTGTGCCATGATTCTTGGTCATCTTGTACTCCAAA
Organism: Iris pallida; assembly: GCA_029216955.1. Taxonomy (NCBI): domain Eukaryota; kingdom Viridiplantae; phylum Streptophyta; class Magnoliopsida; order Asparagales; family Iridaceae; genus Iris; species Iris pallida. The sequence continues at coordinate 28,380,453 of JANAVB010001800.1, forward strand.
TCTCTAACCATGACTAAAGTCATCTACCGTAATAATTAACTAATTAATTATTTATAACAATCTAAAATCACCATTAAATCAAATAAATAATAAAAAAAATATTTTCAAAAAATTTCGGGAAGAGGAGTTACAAATCTACCCACCTTAAAAATAATTTCGTCATCGAAATTCTAATTCATAACTATTCCTTAAAATTCAAAGTATATTATTACCATAATCTCCTTAAATTTAATCTCTCAAAAATATTTTATAACCTTCTTTAGTCATTTTATACTCTGAATACTTGAGGACTTCTACCCACCTTTGGTCACACTACTACTCAAAAAACGATCACTAAAATCTTATAATCTTCTAACTAGTTGCTAACAATTCTTCCAACAGATATCTAGGACATATAGTATCATTAATCCCCCATATCTATCAAACATCCAGAAAATTAAATAATCAAGCAATATTATACTATAATTTAAGAATTTTTGATAAATTCTAGACAGCACGATCATTCGTCATCCGGAATGGGAAGGGACGAGAATCAATGGTACAGAAGAGCAAGGGAGAATAATCGAGAACGAATACGAAGTTTCAAAGACGGTAGAGAAATTTCTAAGAGAATTTTCAAGGCAGAGTGGATTGAGATTTCTAAGAGTTTAGTCATATTCGCATGCTCGTATTAGTACAGTTACATAACCGATACGATATGTGTAACTCCACTTTCCTATTTTAGAAAAATTAAAATTTTCTAATAATAATAAGTTTAGCTTTAAATAATAAATATTTTGATTTATGCTTTTGGAGGGAAATTAGTTAGAGCAGGAATTATTTTTAAATTTTGAAAGTTTGTTGTAACAAACTTTGGGGCCCACCATTTAATATTCTAACTGATTTCTAACATATCCTATAAATAATAAAAAGGGGGAGGGTGATTCTGGAAAATTTCTTTAACCGGAGGGACCTATACAAAATTGGACTATAGCGAGAGGGGCAAAGTGCAAAGTTGCACTTTTAACTATTTATTTGAATGTGAGAACAGAGAGTTCTCATTTTCTCTTCATTTCTAAACTTGAGAATCCTGAGCTCGATCTCTTTTTCCTGAGCTCGATCTCTCTTTCCTGAGCTCGACGACGACGACGACGACGTCGAGGAGCGCATCACCGGAACAGCGAGATCGACGGGATCAGAAGTTCTCCTTTTCGAGCGGCTCTTCAGTCAACTATGGCAGGAAAACGACCACCGAGATCGGCGTTCGTGTTCTGACCTCCGACGAGAGCAAGCGTCACTTCCTAGGGAAATCATACTCAGTTTCAACGACGTCCAACCAGATCGACGACGGAGGAATTTGGCCGACGAAGCAATCAACAAGGATCGGTTCTACTCAATCGTAAGTAATTTAATTTAAACTCTGTAGCTAGATCTTCCGATCCCTGGCTTTTGTTGTAAGGAATTGTCCTTTGATTCTTCTCATGAATGATTTCTCCTTCAGTTTGTGACGATTCGATAGAACTCTGAATTTGATTGGATCGATCGATCGAAAACTTTCGTTTACTGCTAAGAGTATTGGTAAGTTTATCTGAACTTCGATTCTAGTGTTTTTTAGCATTTTGGATCAAATCATTTCAGTCAGAATTTGTTTTATTCCTCAGTGATCGATCGGACTGATCAATTAAAATCGATGACCAGCTCGTTCTTCAGGATCAAATAGTGAGTACCTCAGTTGTGTTTGATTTGTGGTTAGATTGTTAATTCATTGTGTTCTTTGGGGATTTTGTTGTCAATCAATGGTTTCTTTGGGTTCCTGGGATTTCTATGTGTATAATTTTGGTTCGTAAGAGCAGAGGAAACTACGATTTAGTTTTAATGTGTTTGAACACCAACTATTTGATCTAATGCTTACTCCAGGAAATTGGATACAAAGGAAGTGTGTCCAACTTTTGGGGGATCTCCTTTCGATTCGTTTACTTCAGGTTTGTTTCTCTACTCTTTTGTTTAGGAAGATTTACTCTGTGTAGGAACTTAGAGATTGTCCTTGTTTGCATTTCCTTGTCTGAATTTTGTAGCAGTAGCCATGGTGTTGTTTGGTGTTGTCTTGGTGTAACTAGTGTGGATTGCAAGTTCAAGCTCGAGTCGAGATCGTATCTCTGCGGGTGATCCTGGTAGTTCTAGAACTGTTGCAGCGCATTGCCAGGCTCTGTCGAACCATGCTTAGTGCAGGATATTTCTTGGTTGTTGATCAGCTGATCGTGTCGGGGTTGAGGGGAGAGTTTCAAAGTATCTAAGTTGCGGATCGTGTCCAACAAGGAGTGTCCGGGATGGGTTCAGATTCAAGGATGGAAGTCATGCTGTTCAGGCTAGTTCAGTTGGTGGCAGTAAAGCCAAGTAGCCGTTAGGAGCCTTAAATTCAAATTTGAGGGTTATGTGTAAATAGGTTTTTTAGACAGCAATTGGTATGGGTGCTGTTGTAGTTTGAACATTAATGTATTGCAATAATGGCTTTGTAGTTGGTGTTACCATTCTATAAATTAAGAAAGTTTTGTTTAAATTATCTCTACTGAATGACTCTTTGATTATAGAAACTTCCTGAATTTAAAAAGTGGGTTAAACATATGTTAATGGTGGGATTAAGACTGTAATGTTTTCAGCTATTTTGATCAAATAGGTATGGTAAATAGGTTTCAGTTCTTAGATGATTTTAGTCACCTTGCTTTCAAGAACTTTCACTGTTCTTTTGTGTCAATTCCTTTATGGTTATACCATTACACTAAATATAGATTTCTAATGAGTTATTCTTAAATGCTAATATATTACTTTATTATAGCCTATAGATGGTTAGTTCTATACATTTTAGATTAACATAAAAGCCTAGATAGGTAATTGGTTAGTATATCTAACAATTGATTATTTAGAAGTTTAATCAACTTGTAATTAAAATATACAGGAGAACATCCAGCTCTACAGATTACCTGTATTTTCCCAGAGCAAGGCAAGTACTTTTCTATGGTTTTGTGTATTTACATATCTTGTACCTTTCTTGTGACACATCATAACCTGATATCCTGTACCCATGTACACATGTATTCCATGTTCTTGTACTTGTGTCGGGTGGAGAAATACACTAGCCATGTGACCAAACCCCGGTTACTATATTCATGTAGATAGCTTAGGCCTCGCATCGTGCTCGCGGGCCCTAAGCCGTACCATATTCATGTACTCCTGTACATGCTCCTGTATTCGCCCCAGCCGGTCACAAGGACTAGTTGTATTTCAAATATGGTGCACAAGTCATGTCTGGTACTTCAGGATTATAGTTTCATTCTTGTACTTTACATTTCCTGTACTCTATATTCCTGTAGTTCCTGTACTTTCATTTTGGTACTTTCCTATTTATTTCTTGTATTTCCTATTCATGTACCCTGTACTTATTTTCCATATCATGTTCTTGTTCATTTCCTAGAACTGTACTTTGCTCCGCTCCTGACTAGGATATGTTACAGGTGACTTGGAGGCTCTATGTGATACATATTATGGCCGAGAGCCAGTAGATGCTGTAGAGCCAGCTGGAGTTGCTCTTGACTTAGAGGCTGCTGAAGCCTAGAGCATTACCTTAGTAGTTTCTATATTTTCTTGTATTTTGAGACTAGTAGACTTACTTTCATTTGCTGGAATGTAATAATTCTGAGACATGTACTTTGATTTTGGGATACGTTTATAGATGCTGTGGTTTGTACTTGTCATGATTATCTAGTTAGATTTTTCTAGATTGGTACAGCTTACTTTATCGTGTCTAACGAGGAAGACTGGGCGTGTCCGACTCGTGTCCGATTATTCGGGAGCGGGTCGTGACATATTTTTAGTGGTGGCCCATGCAGGTCTATCCTAATAGTACCTAGGTATTAGTGTACTATTGGGGGACTTGATTTAAACTAGGGAAACTTGAATCACAGCATAGGAAATCGGGTACATCGGGTATATGGATATTATATAAAATATTTACTATTTACTTGTAGGGTTAGGTTTTTGCAATCAACGAAGTTTTCTTTCTATTGCAGGATGGTCTCCACCAGGAAGGCCGCAGCTCATCCTGGAGCTACAGGATCTTCATATCAGCCCGCACCTGACATATCAGTGGAGCAGCTTTCACCCCCTCCTGTCGCTCCTACTATCACCACTGGTAGTACGCGGTTGATGGAGTTGTTTCAGGATTTCCTTGACACCCAGAGGGAGCAGGCCATCCTTTTCTAAGCCAGATTTGTGGATGCACTCTCCAAGCCAGGAAGGACTTCTGACTTCCAGACTCTCAGATCTTTTGACTTCCTCGACACCGAGCGCATATCTTGCACCGAGAAGAAGATCGAGAACCTAGAGCAACCATTGAAGATCATCCAAGTCTCTGAGGACCCGACTTCTCTTGAGATTGGAGCCACCAGCCAGGAGATCCAGAATGTAGCACAGACAATAGAACGAGGCGGGAAGCCGAAGCTCAGGAGAGACAGGAAGACTTATGACGGAGATAGCAGCTGCTATGGATCCGTAAAGCGTCGCAATACTCAGACAGCATTTCTTCAGTCACGTCATCAGCCGTTTCATCAGGAGCAGATTCATGCCTACCCCCATTATGTGTTCTGTAAGAGGGTGGGACATCTGGTTGAAAAGTGTCGCAAGAGGCTTAGACTCTGTCTATATTGTGGATCTTCTGTCCATCGAATAAAAGATTGCCATTATGTCGCGGATCACAATGACCGAGGAGAATCAGGATTTCAGCAACCAGCAACCCAGCAACTATATCCTTCTGTCAAAGTCCCTGCATTTCAGCCACCCCAGCGAGAGATTCAGATTCAGATTCAACCGAAGATCATTTGCAATTTCTGCCGCTGCTCAGGACACCACTACGACGAGTACCGCAAGAGACTGAGCCTATGCTTGTACTGCGGATCGCCTGTCCACCAAGTCAAGGATTGCCCGAAAGCTACTAATTGTACTGCCCAAAGACAAGCACGAGGAGCACCAGGACTACAGCAAGGGACCTACCTCTCCAGATTCAGCAATCACATGGAACACTACCGCATGGACCAGTCTACGTCAGGACAGCTGAAGAAGTTGAAGTGATTCCAGTTCCGGAAGAAATACTGAAGATGGACTGAAGGCGGAAGACTCTTTTTGCATGATTGTAGAAGACCATGAATCATGAGTTGCATTCCTAGAATTTCTTGTAGCACCTAAAATTCCTTGTTTCCTAATTAAGATTTTAGACTTCGTTTCTATTTTAAACCTTGGATCTTGTTCAAAATTTATTTTTAGATAATGTTTTCTATTCTAAAGATCTTGATCGAAACTCCGATTTCTATTCAAAGTTTTGCTTTTTTCGAGACTTGTTAGATACCCTGTTTTCATATTCACTGTGCATGACTTTGCCTCATATTTTGATTTCTATTTGAGATTGTCTTCCCTAATCAGACATTGTTGCTATTGGAGATTTTATTTCCTATTCATGATTTTATTTCTTATTCAAAACCTTATTCTCATTCAAAACCTTGTTTGAGTCTCGCTCCTATTCGAGATTTCATTTGAAGACTTTTCTTTTTCCTACCTTGATATTTTGACCGTTCCCTATGAGATTTTGTTTCCTACTTGTGACTTGTTCCTATTCAAGTACTTGTTTTTGTTCACGACATTGTTTGACCTTGTTTCCTATTCCGCTTGTTTTATACCCACAATTCGATGCCTGTTTCCTATTCCCTAATTGATACTCTATTTTCTATTCACTATTCGTAGTTTTGCTTCTTGTTCAAGATTTTCTATCCAAGAATTGCTTCCCATCGACGACTTTGTATTCTAATAGAGATTTCATTTTCCATTCGATATCTGTTCGGGATTTTATTGTAATTCGAGGTTTGTTGAACTCTGTTTCGATATGATATTTTATTCTTTATTTTGAGATCTTGTCATCTATCTGATACATTGCTTCAATGCTATTTTTGAGACTTTGTTACCAATCTAAGATTACGTTCCAAATACGGGATCTTGTTACCATTCTTGTTTTTATATGAGATTTTGGTTACTATTTGAAGCTTTGTTTCCTGTTCGAGATTTAAAAATTTCCTTGGTTGTTCTTTTTAGTACCCGCTACTCCTTGTTGGATCTTTTGTTGCTTCTTAGTACCTAGTGAAACATCTTATTTTGTAAAGGACATATAACATCATTTTCTATCATAATTTAGAACTTGTATTGGATTATCATGAACCCTTTAGAAATTCCATGGACAAGGTTGAGAGAATATTCGACTATCTATTATGACGTGGCAGTTGTGCACTGGAGCCATTATCTGGATTATGGAGACTAAGAATTCACTGCAACCAGCTGCGCACTGGCGAGGCATGAACTCCAAGTTAAAGTAATTTCAAGCATTTATAGGTTTTCAGGTATTATTGAGACTTTGTCCTAAACTCTTCATATTGAGATCTCTTGAGTTGCTTCGTTAATAATTGTTTGAAAATAGATAAAGTTGATATAATATTCGGTAACATATTGTTATTTAAAGTCATGGAACCAAAAGTTTACTGCAGCCAGACATACACTGGCGGGGCAGGGATTCTAAGTAAAGTGACTTCAAATATCTATATGTTCTTGGATATCATGGAGACTATATTTCCTTTTCATATGATGATTGGTTTTTGAGAATCAGAAATCCTTGCAAGTTTATTCTGATTTGATACTGTACCTCCTGAGTATTTCGTACGTTTCCTCAATCAACCCTTGCTAATTTCCCTTCTAGCATTTTATTGTTAGATCATTGAATTCCTCAAAATTATACATAGCCAGATTTTGATTCCATACTTCATTTGTTTCTTGTCTAAACTTCGATCTTAAATTATGTCTATCTGACCATGATTTTCCTATCTTGTCCTAGTCCACTTGTGTTAAACTATCGATTTTTGATCATACTTAATAGTTGTGTCTTCATGATTTTGCTCCTCTAAGTTGTAATTGAAACTTTATTCTATCTTATGCTTATTTGTTTCTTGATCATTGTTAGATCGTGTTATTCCAACTTCTTGTGTGTAATTATCGTACAGGGTCTCAAGGCTCAGAGAACGTCTCAGAGTTGCACAGGATCGACAGAAGCACTGGGCGGACAGCAGCAGACGGCCACTGGAGTTCACGGTTGGAGATAGAGTATTCCTGAAGATATCACCGACTAGAGGCGTCATCAGATTTAGCAGAGGTAGGAAGCTCAGTCCGAGGTACATCGGGCCTTTCGATGTGACGGTGCAGATTGGCGAGGTGGCATATCGACTAGCGCTTCCAACTATCTTAGAGGGAGTGCATGACGTCTTCCACGTACCTCAGCTTCGACGCTATATTCTGGACCCGAGCCATGTGGCGGACTATTCAGAGCTAGAGGTGGGTCCGAGCTTGACCTACGAGGAGCAGTCAGTAGAGATCTTTGATCGGAGGGAGAAGCGCCTGCGGAACCAGACTATTTCACTTGTCCGCGTCATATGGAGACACCACTCTCCGGGAGAGTCTACATGGGAGCGCGAGGATGAGATGCGAGAGCGCTATCCTAGCTTGTTTGCTTGATTATATTCTAGTGTTCGAAAAATCTGATTTCAATAAATGACTTGTGTTTGAATCTCTTTTGTGATTTTGAGATTTATTTTGTGGGTCTTCGAATTTCGAGGACAATATTTTTTAAGGGAGGAGATTTGTAACTCCACTTTCCTATTTTAGAGAAATTAAAATTTTCTAATAATAATAAGTTTAGCTTTAAATAATAAATATTTTAATTTATGTTTTTGGAGGGAAATTAGTTAGAGCAGGAATTATTTTTAAATTTTAAAAGTTTGTTGTAACAAACTTTGGGGCCCATCATTTAATATTCTAACAGATTTCTTACAGATCCTATAAATAATGAGAAGGGGGAGGGTGATTCTGAAAAATTACTTTAACCGGAGGGACCTATACAAAATTGGACTATAGTGGGAGGGGCAAAGTGCAAAGTTGCACTTTTAACTATATATTTGAATGTGAGAACAGAGAGTTCTCATTTTCTCTTTATTTCCAAACTTGAGAATTCCTGAGCTCGATCTCTCTTTCCTGAGCTCGACGACCACGACCACGACGACGATGGCGGCGCATCATCGGAACAGCGAGATCGACGGGATCAGAAGTTCTCCTTCTCGAGCGGCTCTTCAGTCAACTATGGCGGGACGACGACCACTGAGATCGGTGTTCGTATTCTGATCTCCGACGAGAGCAAGCGTCACTTCCTAGGGAGCTCCTACTCAGTTTCAGCGACGTCCATCCAGATCGACGACGGAGGAATTTGGCCGACGAAGCAATCAACAAGGATCGGTTCTACTCAATCGTAAGTAATTTAATTTGAACTCTGTAGCTAGATCTTTCGATCCTTGGCTTTTGTTGTAAGGAATTGTCCTTTGATTCTTCTCCTGAATGATTTCTCCTTCAGTTTGTGACGATTCGATAGAACTCTGAATTCGATTGGATCGATCGATCGAAAACTTTCGTTTACTGCTAAGAGTATTGGTAAGTTTATCTGAACTTCGATTCTAGTGTTTGTTAGCATTTTGGATCAAATCATTTCAGTCAAAATTTGTTTTATTCCTCAGTGATCGATCGGACTGATCAATTAAAATCGATGACCAGCTCGTTCTTCAGGATCAAATAGCAAGTATCTCAGTTGTATTCGATTTGTGGTTAGATTGTTAATTCATTGTGTTCTTTGGGGATTTTGTTGTCAATCGATGGTTTCTTTGGGTTCCTGGGATTTCTATGTTTATAATTTTGGTTCGTAAGAGCAGAGGAAACTACGATTCAGTTTTAATGTGTCTGAACACCAACTATTTGATCTAATGCTTACGCCAGGAAATCGGATACAAAGGAAGTGTGTCCAGCCTTTGGGGGATCTTCTTTCGATTCGTTTACTTCAGGTTTGTTTCTCTACTCTTTAGTTCAGGAAGATTTACTCTGTGTAGGAACTTAGAGATTGTCCTTGTTTGTAGTTCCGTGTCTGAATTTTGTAGCAGTAGCCATGCTATTGTTTGGTGTCGTCTTGGTGTAACTAGTGTGGGTTGCAAGTTCGTGAGCTCGAGTCGAGATCGTATCTCTGCGGGTGATCCTGGGAGTTCTAGAACTGCTGCAGCGCATTGCCAGGCTCTGTCGAACCATGCTTATCGCAGGATATTTATTGGCTGTAGATCAGTTGATCGTGTCGGGGTTGAGGGGACAGTTTCAAAATGTCCAAGTTGCGGATCGTGTCCAACAAGGAGTATCCGGGATGGGTTCAGATTCAAGGATAGAAGTCATGTTGTTCAGTCTTGTTCAGTTGGTGGCAGTAAAGCCTAGTAGTCGTTAGGAGCCTTAAATTCAAATTTGAGGGTTAAGTGTAAATAGGTTATTTAGGCAGCAGTTGGTATGGGTGTTGTTGTAGTTTGAACATTAATGTATTGCAATAATGGCTTTGTAGTTGGTGTTACCATTCTATAAATTAAGAACATTTTTGTTTAAATTATCTCTACTAAATGACTCTTTGATTATGGAAACTTCCTGAATTTAAACAATGGGTTAAACATATGTTATGGGTGGGATTAAGACTGTAATGTTTTCAGCTATTTTGATCAAATAGGTATGGTAAATAGGTTTCAGTTCTTAGATGATTTCAATCACCTTGCTTTCAAGAACATTCACTGTTCTTTTGTGTCAATTCCTTTATGGTTATACCATTACACTAAATATAGATTTCTAATGAGTTATTCTTAAATGCTAATATATTACTTTATTATAGCCTATAGATGGTTAGTTCTATACATTTTAGATTAACATAAAAACCTAGATAGGTAATTGGTTAGCATATCTAACAATTGATTATTTAGAAGTTTAATCAACTTGTACCTAAAATAAATAGGAGGACATCCAGCTCCACTGATTACCTGTATTTTTCCAAAGCAAGGCAAGTACTTTTCTACGATTTTGTGCATTTACATATTTTGTACCTTTCTTGTGACACGTCATGACACGATATCTTGTACCCCTGTACTCCTGTATTCTATGTTTTTGTACTTACTTGTGTCGGGTGGGGAAATACACTTGCCATGTGACCAAACCCCGGTTACTATATTCATGTAGATAGCTTAGGCCTCGCATCGTGCACACGGGCCCTAAGTCGTACGTACCATATTCATGTACTCCTGTACATGCACCTGTACTCACCCCAGCCGGTCACATGGACTAGTTGTATTTCAAATATGGTGTACTTGTCATGTCTGGTACTTCAGAATTATAGTTTCATTCCTGTACATTAATACATTTCATGTATTTTACATTTCCTGTACTCTATATTCCTGTACTGTGTTCATGTACTTTATTTCATGTACTTTCATTTTGGTACTTTCCTGTTCATTTCCTGTATTTCCTATTCATGTACCCTGTACTTATTTTCTATATCATGTTCTTGTTTATTACCTAGAACTGTACTTTGCTCCGCTCCTGACTATGATATGTTGCAGGTGAGTTGGAGGCTCTATGTGATACATATTATGGCCGAGAGCCAGTAGATGCTGTAGAGCCAGCTGGAGTTGCTCTTGACTTAGAGGCTGCTGAAGCCTAGAGCATTACCTTAGTAGTTTCTATATTTTCTTGTATTTTGAGACTAGTAGACTTACTTTCATTTACTGGAATGTAATAATTCTGAGACATGTACTTTAATTCTGGGATACGTTTATAGATGCTGTTGTTCGTACTTGTCATGATTATCTGGTTAGATTTTCCTAGATTGGTACAGCTTACTTCATCGTGTCCAACGATGAAGGCTGGGCGTGTCCGACTCGTGTCCGATTATTCGGGAGGGGGTCGTGATAATATGCTCTGACCTGCATGGGCTACCAAAAAACTTGTCACGACCCGTACCCATTTTTCGGACGGGAGCTCGTGAGCAATCCAGCTACGCATCAAGCGGACTCTAGCCCGACTCGAATACGTAAACGTTGTCACGGCTATGGTATACTGCCAAATCATGGCAAACAAATCTATATCTCAAATCCATAATAAGTGTACGAAAGATGAATGAACACTATGGGTCGTGGTCTGCAGCCCACTAGCATAAATGTCCGATAAAACTCCAAAGAATATAACAAGAGTCTACAAACTGAATCAATAAATAGAATATCTTATGGTAATGAAAGGAAAGCACGAGCTGGATATAAAACATGGTATCAATACCTGAATCTCGCAAGCAATATCGTAATCATCTAAAAACCACAAGTGTCATAACCATCTGCCATCCAGAACTGCTAACTAACTCCACGCAATAACTAACCTGAAGATATCATCAGGTCCTCAGGGGACATAGCAAGATATATAATAACATGCCTATCTAGCAGTTTAATCATGCATAAATTATAAACAAGATATAAGCAAGGAACGAGACATACACATGGCAAGAGACTACGATTAAAACTGCTAGCAAGTGGCTATCGACAAGTGGCTACTGACAGGTGACTACGAACTGGAATACAAGAACAACTACACGTAACCGAACTGCTGGATGAACAAGTGAACACGAGATCAATGGAATACCAAACTCTCGTCCTGAGTGGACTCGCAGGTTTGAACTAATCACTAACCCTTGTCCCGAGTGTGGACTCTCTGGTTAGTTCATGGCAAGGCACCCTCGTCCCGAGTGTGGACTCTCTGGTGCAAATAACAATTCAACATCCTTGTTCCGAGTGTAGACTCACGGATGTAAACAGATCAATACAATCATCCTCGTCCCGAGTGTGGACTCTCTGGTACAAACGGTCAACCCTCGTCCCGTGTGTGGACTCTCTAGTTAAGGAAACGATAACAAGGATTTAGCAGTTCAACTACACGTACTCGTTCTATGATACGACTCAAGCAAGGTACTGGTAAGACAAGGTATGACTCAGTCAAGACACAGTCAAGTCCAGTATAACTACACTGTCAAGTCAAGCAAGACCATAAACTGGTGAACATGGTATATAGAAAATAGATAAATCGATTCAACTAGAAAGCTAATGAATCATGTAAGATCTATAACAAACATAGTATCTAATGATAATACAATAATAACATAAAAACTATAAACATAAAATTAAACTGTAGAGGGAGGCAAGGTATCTTGCCTGGAGGTTGTATGCAGATCTAATAATATGTCGTCAACTGATAAGCTATAGAGTCCAAATCATCATAACTATATTCGAAATCTGAAACAGACATTATCAACAATCTCAGAATAGTCAAATTATCTAGGATTGCCTATCCTTAAGTCCAATTCTGGACACTGGAGCAAAACGGTCATTTTAGGCCAAAACGGTGTCCGTCGTTGGATTCGCTTTGTACCGAAAAGCGTGCCAGATTCAATGGTCTCTAAAGTTGTTAAACTATATGTTTACAAATTTTTTTTGATGATACGAACCCAACGGTATGTCCAATTGTGGATTCCGGTGGACCGCGCACAAAATCGCCTGTTGAATCGGATCGTGGGGCCCGCAAAACAGTAATTCGATCAACTGTCTCAGAATCAGACCAAACTTGGCATACAGGACCAAAAAAATGATACAGTTCTGTTGGCGTAAGTTTCGTCTCGATCTGACGAACATGCACAAAGTAATTGAGATTTTTACAAAGTGGCCGATACAGTAAATTTCGACGGATATGCATCAAATTCGTCGCGCACACGCAATCAATTTGAATTTCGTCAAAGCCCACACGTCCGCAATATCCGTACGCGCCTTTCGATGCTTACGGTCCCCGACCACGTCTTCCGGATTGGCGGGACGCACGTCGTATCGAAAGGATTTCTAGTTTTTAAAACAGATTTTTCTTGGTTTTGGAAATCTAATTTCTTGACACACAATCGATGAAATCCAAATCCACAAAAAAGATTGTGAAGCCCTATATGTTGTCTAAAAGTATCTTCAATTAGTTTCCTAAAATTCCTATTATCCTGTTCTAGAATCCCCTTCCAAAACAGGAGATTGAATGGTTTGGGTTCTGTTTTGCTATCAACGACGTTCGAGTTTTTCTGAGTTTTGGAACTCGATTTACCACGCGTACCTCGCTAAATAAATACATCTACTTGAAGGAAGACAAAGAGGGTTAGGTTAGGTACGTATCGAAAGAAATGGCTCGTCGAATGATTGATCGTGCGTGAAGAATTCTCGCGACGAAGTTGTATATCCGCTGCACGCTGCTGTTGTTCTCGCCCGCGCCTGTGCGCGCTGTCCACGATGAATCTGGCCGGCCGGTGGCCCCGTACGGCGACGCCCAGGGCTGGGGAGGGTCCTGGGGGCGTGTGTTCGAGTTAGAGTTTATTAGCTCTCTCTCTCGACTATATATATGGCCGAACGAATAGAAATGAGCGGGGGTCGGTCATTGCAGTCGCGAGTTAGGGAGGGTCCTGGGATCGGTTTGGGCCGGTTGGACTAAAGGGTTGGCTGGGCTAGCTGCTGCTTCTTGTTCTTTGGTTTTACACGCAATCATCGAACTAATATATGTCTAATTAACACAAATCCAAACTTGTGAGAATTAATAAGTGGGATTCCAATTCACATAATGTGCCCTCAAATCTCAGTGCTTTTGGCATTCATCGATACCTATGTGCCCGGCTTTTCATGATGAGCTTTTCGCAAGCATATAGAAAATGTTGGATTTGATGACATGGATGGTTAATGGTGATGGTGGGGGCATGCATCAAAATGCTCAAAAATAAATAAATAAAAAAATAATAAACATGCAAGCCTCTCCAAATTTATAAGCTTTTCAGACCTGGGTACAACTACTCCGATTGTAGAAAAATAACAAAACTAAATTAAACAAAATAGAAAGTACTGTATAATGACCACAAATTTATGAGTTATACAATAAAATGCGTGTTCGTACTCAATCAAATCAAAGCAAACTTAAAAAAAGTAGATGTTGTAATTTTAACACAGTAACCTCGGTTCATATTTCTACAAAAATGAATTTGTTTGACTCCAAAAATTTGTACATATATTCCAAAACGCCAGTTATTATTAATAATAGCTATATTCTACGTTTATAGCAAATATCTATAAACATGTGTTAATTCCCAAATAGGTACAAAATGTTTGTATATAGATAAAGTACGTCCTCAAGGACGTCCTTGGTCTCACTACATGCCTACCCGTACTTGAGCTTGGTTTGGGTCTCGTCCGAACTAAATTGGTACAACCGGGGCATCCCAAATATCGTAGTCTCAAAATAAATAAATAAATTATTTATAGGGGTCATGTCACAACTTGGCCTGGTTTTTCTAGTTAGGACTCACTTATGGCTTGGCATTCCCCTACCATGGCTAAACACTACTCAAAGCACGCTACTGCAGTATCCGTGCCATAATTCTAGGTCATCTTGTTCTCCAAATCTCTAACCATGACTAAAGTCATATACCGTAATAATTAACTAATTAATTATTTATAACAATCTAAAATTACCATTTAAATCAAATAAATAATAAAAAAATATTTTCAAAAATTTTCGGAAAGAGGAGTTACAGTATGAACCCATCGCCAAACGACCCTTCGAGATAATTGTTGGCCTAATTGGTCGTGGTAAACTCTATTTTGATAAATAACTAAAACTTAATTCGATATGTCGCAACTTGACTCAATACTGCTACGAAGTCACTTCTGCTACGCCAGGAAGACTGCTCTAAGGTCTACATCTTGTTCTTTGTAATTTGTTATGTATTTTTTATTTTATTTGAGTCTGGGACATATATAAATCGAGTCGTACTTAGCAACTTGATGGAACTCAAGTCCACTCAAATAAACCAACCCAAAAACCAGTTCAAAACCAACTAAAAGTCCACAAATTTCTTGAACCCAATATTATGTACTGGAATTTGAGTGACGGAACTTAGCCAGAGTTCGTTCCCGGATCGGACTCATATCGAGCTTGGTGAGTCAAAAACAAAAACCCTAATTTGCTCAGTCTGTTTGAAGACCATGCTCCAATGTTCGAACTTTTAAACGTTTGGGTACCGTAATTGTGTCCAAACTTGGTTCACAAAAAGCCTATAAATAGCTGCGTTTAACTCATTTTCAATCATCTGTCACTTTTAAACCTATTCTATTCTGAGCTTTAAATCTTTCCCATCTCTAAAAAATAACTTCCCATTTAAAGCCATTTAAGTGTCCAAGTGTGGCGTTCGATTAGAAGTTGCTTCAGTTGTAGTTACTTGAAAAAGTTCCAAGTTTATTTTTCACAAAGTATTGAAGTCGGCAAGCTCTTCGGATCGAAGGTTGTGGTCGTGTGAAGTTGGCAAGATCTTCGGGTCAAAACTTGTGGTTGTAAGAAGTCGACAAGTCTTTGGATCAAAGCTTGTGTTGTATGTTATTTCACAAATAGTGGATTAACATCGGACAAGAGTACCTGGGATTGGATTATTCCTTCACGAGGGACACTAGTATACATCCCGGTATTTGCATTTGTGACTTCTTACTCTGTTACTTTCCATACTTGTTTTTATTTTTTAAGTTGGTGTTTAACTTTACTTTTATTGGGTAATTGTGACATACACTCTATTCACCCACTCTAGAGTTGCCTTCAACTGGTGTCAAAGGAGTTTCTCTTTAAGTATGCTTAACATCCTAAGAGCTGAACCTATGGAAACTGCAAAATCCATTTACACAACAATGGAGAAGACCAATCCACAAAGGCTGCCCTATTTGATAGTACCAACTACACGTACAGAAGAATACATATGAGCTTCTATCTCAAGTCACTAAATTTTGATCTATGGTCTATTGTTATAGATGACCAGAAAACGACGGTCAAATTTGTTATAGGAATCAATCTTATAGAAAAACAACATGATAGGTACACGGACCAATAAAAGAAACAAGCCAGCCTTGATTCCAAATCTATAAATGCATTATTTTGTGTTGTAGACAGGGCTGAGTTCAACAGGATATTACACGTGTCACTGCTCACGATATTTAAAAACTTCTTGAGATAACTCATGAAGGAACTTCACAAGTGAAGAAATCCAAGATATGTAGACTGACATAAGAATATGAGACATTCAAAATGAAACAAAATGATACTATTACACAAATGTTCACATGATTTCTTGATACTATTAGTCATCTTTATTCTCTTGGCAAGGAACACAATAATCGTGAGAAGATGCACAAAGTGCATATGGGACTCACCAAGAACTGGAACCCCAAGGCAACGACAATCATAAAAGGAAATGACCCCACCATCATGACTCTTGAGACACTCATGGACAAACTGATAACACATGAATTGGATCTCAAAGAGCAAGAAGAATCAACGCCAAAGGAGAAAACTATTGCTTCAAGATACATCAGAAGAAGATATCCGATGACGTAACTGAAGAAGGTGATTAATCAAGCGATGAGGAAGTGGCATCGACTATTTATAAAGTTTGAGATATCAAACAGAAAGAAAAAAGACTTCAATGAAGAAGAGCCTGTATGCTACAACTGTAAGAACACATGTCACATCAAGAAGGATTATCCAGCTGCTAAAAAGGGAAATCGGTATGAACATTCAAGTGGAAGAGGATCTTCGTCTCGTAAGTTCTCTAATACAAGTATATATATGGCATGAAAGCGAAGATGGCGACTTCAAAGAAGAAGAGAATCCTCATAAAGCTGCCAATGTGCGTCTTATAGTGAATTATCAAATGTTTTTAATGATCTCTTCGAAGATTGTAAGACACTTAGGGATGAGTATAAGCTTGCTAGAAGGAGATCCAGATGCATATGGCCTCACAACCTTACTAAATGAGATAAGAGACACGCCCTCCACTAGTCATAGATGAAAAAAAATTTCTCTTAAATTAAACTTGCATAATGCTCTTGAGCGCATTGAAAAGAATACACATGAGTATGCAAAGCTTAACGAAACTTATGATTCGGAAAAGAACAAATACAATTTAGCTGAACTAAGAGTAGATGCTCTCATGGCCAAGTATAATGATCTGTCTAACCATGAGAAGTTATAGACTAGGCTGGAAAAGCAGTTGGTCCAACCCACAACTCCGCTCAACACAAGACCTATGACAAATCACAGTCTCACGTGAGAGATCTTATACGAAGAAAGCAAGCAAAACAAAAGCTACACACAATCATGCTTTCCATTACAGATATCCACGCAAGACTCAACACTCCACTACACATACTCAAGTCTATACTTCTACACCTAGCGCACTAACACATTTTGTCACTATTGTGGTCTATAAGGACACATTTTATGGCAGTGCAATATTAGAAGATTAGTAGATATTGTAACGCCCCATAATACATCTTTTCCAAAGTCAAATTATCTCTAATATTTTATTTTATTTTCTTAATACTTGCTAAAATATTATGTTGGGCTAATTAGCATTTAGACACTAGATTTTATATCAGTTTAGAATTTAAGACCTCACATGTCCAATTAAAAAGTTTGGATTTTTATTTTAATTTTTTTTTTCATTATACCCTCTTTTTGAGCATATGTTGGTTGTTGCCTTGTACTCATGTTCATGGATAATGGAAATAAGTAAACAGAAAATAAAAATTTAGGGTCTAAAATTTTCAATTGGCCATGTCGGGGTTTAAATTCTAAGATGGTATAAAATCCAGACGAAATTGTTAGATATTATTGTGTATGTTGATTCATGAGATGAAAAATAAAATAAATGCGGAAGCGTACCTGAATCCATTAATTTACTTGATGGATCTTGAAGCAGACGTCTCTTTATGGGCTTCGATCTTCCAACATGATACGACCCTTAACGACAAATTAAGGTACATCCGAATCCTTTCTCCCTCTCTTTCTGTTGATGGGAATGCAGAAGAGAAAAAGAGAAAACCTTCTCTTTGGTGGCCATATAAGTTGGGGACCATAATCCTAATGAATATATTTATATGTTTTGATATTTCTAATTTGACCCTCATCAAATTAGATTTATCTCCGGTATCTACATATTATTTTCATGACAATTATATCCTTAAACTAATTTTTCAAATAGATTCCATTTTAATTTGGCTTAATTATTTAGATAGTCCAACACAAATAATTTTACATATGTGGCCAATAATTCCAACAGAAATTTGGCTTCTACTTGTTTCTGTGGCGAGGCTTGGCCTTGGCTACTCAAGCAAAGGTCATACACTGGTCAGGCTAAGTAACATTAATTACATTTAAATCTGGTTTCTTGGGGGCACATTGTATACTAAAAACCATTGCTTTATTATATATTATGCATAAACTTGACAATACAAACTATTTATTTTCTCTCCATCATTTTCCTGGGAGGACTTTTATTCTTAATCAGTACAATATAAGGCCAATATAGTGTTATCGTTCATACATATAGTTTTCAGCGAAAGACCACACATCGATAGAACAGTTGAGTCACTGAACAAGGGAGAAACCGCTTGGAATTAGGGTTGTGATCGTTCCAAGAAGCCCGCCGATTAGGCCACCGCCGTTGAGCAGCTGCAGGGCCGACTGAAGGATCCCGGTGGACGGGAGCGAGGCGTCGCAGGTCGACAGAGGGGTAGTGACCACCACCTTGCAGCCGCCGAGGATCGCGGACAGGAGCGAGGTTACAAAATCCACCGAGAGACCGAATGCTCCGTTGGAGTCGGTAGTCGTGGCAGCAACCACGCCGCTGCCGCATCGTAGCTGCACCGAAGCATCTGCAACATCACAAGAAGTAAAGCTACACAGTTAGTTTTGTTTTGTTGCAGAAGAAATTATTGTGGTCTTTACGAGTGTGGTACGTACTTGGAAACGCAGCAGTGGTTGCAGTAGCGGCGTTGGCGCTGCAGTGGACGGTGCCGTTGATGAACATCTTGCCGAGCCCGAGAAGTTGGGTTTGTGCCACAGGTGCAGCGAGTGCAGCTACCAGGACAGCAGCGAAGAGGAGGAGGGTCTTGGAGGCCATTGCTAGCTCTTGGAAACCAGCTCGTGCTGCTGCTTCTGCTGCTGCTTGTTCTTGATAAATTCATGATACTGGCACGAATTTATAGGGAAGATGGAGGCCATGTTGCAGCCTACTGTTCTTGACCGTTCGCTAACGTTGCTTCTGCAAAGTCCAATGATCAGTTCGAAGATCTTCAAGTGGACACAGGAAAGGAAATTTTGTGGGCGTACGCAGAACAAACAAACTTGCACCTTTCACGCATGCTCGCTCCTCTTGGTCGATGGGGTACACTCTATGAAGAGCCACATTGTAGAGACGAGTTCGTTTGGATCAATGTTATTAAAACCGGACCGATGGTTCAACCGGGTCAACTGTAATAGTGAATATTTTCGATTTGAATCGTCATTTATTTTAAGAACCGACAGTTTTTAGAAGGAAAAAAAAAAACGGGTCCAAGACTCCAACCATTAAAGCAGTATGAACCGTTGGACTATCGAACATGTTCAACTCATATTAATTCATATTAAGTATTAGCTCACTGCACTTGCATGCATTTATGGTCAATTAGAAAAGTATGCACTATAAGAGCCAGTTGTATGCAAGTACATTTAATTCACACCAATATTCGGTGGACGATCAAAGGTTCGATTATAGTCCTACATGATTAATCCGACCTGATTAATGAAATTTTGGTTGGATCAATGTTGTAAAAACCGGACCGGACCGACGGTTGGACCGGGTCCAACCGGTTTAAGCCAAAAAATCGGTCTGATTCGACTAAAACCGGGTCTTTTAAAGAACCGTCGATTTTTTGTCAAAGCCAGGTTCAATCGGTGAACCGGCCGAACCGGTTCACAATTGAACCGGCCAATTTTGGTTATTTTTTCATTGTAAAAAAATTCAAAATAAATTATTATGAGAAATTTGGACCATTTGATTCTTTATTTGGTTTTAATCGACCTTATAGTTGTAAAATTAAACCGAACTAACATACTTATGATCAAATCAAACTAAACCAAGAAGAAATTATGGATATTTTACCTATTTGACCCAAACTAAACCAAGTCTATTGAACTCCAATTGAACCCGGTTGAACCCCGGTCCGACCTATACCCAAAAAATTTCGGTTCGATCATCGGTCCGGATTTTAAAACATTGGGTTGGATCATTGATTTTCAAAATATTGATTTGGATTTGATTCCAAGGTCAAGGTTAATTTTAGCAATCATATATACTGCAACTTTCAGTCACATTACACTTTAGGAGGAGGTACTCTTAGATCAACGTATCTAAAAACTCGCCCATTGTTGTTCGTCATTTTCTTTGGAAGGCCTTCTTCAACTACTCGTTCGCATATCATATACAAAGAAATTGCAGATTGTGAAGGAAAAGTATAGGACCTAGGTTGGGTCCAGCCTAGGAAGCCGAATATCAAGTAGCACCCCCACCCAGAATATGGTCTACGAGGATGAGGATGTTGGTAGCTACGGGTGAGCGTGTCTTTCTGGTAATCTTTTCGTTTTCGTTGTCTTTTGTTCTTATAAAGTGTTAGATTATAAGATAATATTTGCAATGTAAATATGGCCCATACCCATAAGCCCAAATGTAGACACTATATATATTGTAATAAATCCTAGCAATGAATACAAGGCATTATTATTTCCTACATGGTATCAGAGCCTCCCAAACAAAAACCCTAGCCACCAGGAAATATCATTACTCCGTCGCGACTGGCGGTGGCAGTGCACATAACCCAAATTATCCTAATCCGAAGGATCCATATTTTCTGAGTTCTGCTGATCAACCAGGAAATATCATTACTCCTATTATTTTCCGTGGACCAAACTATGCTGAGTGGTCTCGGTCGATACGTCTCTCCCTGATCTCTAGGCGAAAGATCACTTTTCTGGAGGGTACTGAAGTCAAACCTGTTAATGATGCTAGCAAATTGCTTGATTGGAGATGCGTGCAAGCGCTATTGGTTCAATGGGTTCTTAATACCATTTATCCGTCTCTGAAGAAATCTTTGCCGTACTTTGAGGAGGTTTATCCATTGTGGAACTTGTTGGCGAAAAGATTTGTTGTTAGCAACGGCACTCGGAAGCAACAAATTAAGGTGGCTTTGGCCGAGTGCAAACAAACGACGTCGATGTCTGTGGAAACCTATTTTGGAAATTTGCAGTCTTTGTGGGATGAACAAGCTGCTTATTTTCCATTGCTTACTTGTACCTGTGGTGAACTTGCTGCCAAGCTACAGGCTATGAGGGATGAAGACCACTTTCAGGACTTCATGTATGGGTTGAATGCTGAGTTGTATGGTCATACCCGATCTAATCTTCTGGCTCAGGATCCTCAGCCAAGTTTAGATCGGACATACCAGGCAGTCCGTGAGGAGGAGGATATGCGAAAGTCTAAGATCCAATCCGCTACTGAGGAGGTGATGGCGCTGGCTATCAAGTCTTCACCTCGTATTTCTACTACTTCTAATAGTAGAACCTCAGATTCCAGGAACAAATCAGGTATGGTCTGTACTCATTGCAAGAAAATAGGCCATGATGTTGCAACTTGCTTTGCCAAAATTGGCTATCCAGAGTGGTGGGAGACTCGTCCTCTGCGTGAGGGCGGACGTGGTGGTGGTGGTGGCAGAGGCTCGGCACCACCACAGAGACGTGATGGGGGACGTGGTGCTGGTGGCGCAGGGGTTGTTCATCATGTCGCCGCTGCTGGTCATGGTGGCACAGGGGTTGTTCATCATGTCGCCGCTGCTGGTCATGGTATCCCTGCTGGTCTTGCTGGGCGTTCGGCGGATATGATTCCTTCACCACTCTCAGGTGAACAATGGCAGAAACTGATGAGCTTGCTGGGTAACCCTGGTTCTTCAAACTCTGATCGTCTGATGGGTAAGAATTCTTCTGTCCCTTGGATATTCGATACTGGGGCTACTCTTCATGCGATAGGCTCTCGTGACTGTTTAGTTGATTGTTTTGAGGGCCCTGTCTGTCCTGTGATTTTGCCTGATGGGAGCACTATTGAGGCTGTTCTGAGAGGCAAAGTATTTTTGACTGCTTCATTGGTGTTGACGGATGTTCTTTATGTTCCGACATTGACTTGCAATTTGATCTCTGTTTCCCAATTGATTGGTGCCAGAAATTGTGATATGTTATTTACTCCTGATTTGTGTTTTGTTCAGGACCGAAGTACGAGAATGGTGATTGGAGCAGGTGAACAAAGGGGTGGACTTTACTTCTTGGAGGAGGTTCCAGCTTCTTTGGCTTCGGTGATCCTGGCATGCAAAGAGAATGATTCCGAGGTTTGGCATAGTAGACTAGGGCATCCCTCAGATAAAGTAATGCAGACTTTACCTTCTCTCTCTGGTAGTAGTGTGTTTTTTCATACGGCTTGTGATATTTGTCATCAAGCTAAACAGACTCGTGATGCCTTTCCTGATAGTAGTAGTCGTGCTTTGAGATGCTTTGAACTTATACACTGTGATCTGTGGGGACCATATCGTGTTCCATCATCTAATGGGGCACGATATTTTTTGACTTTGGTGGATGATTTTTCTAGAGCTGTTTGGGTTATTTTGTTGACGGATAAGTCTGATGTTTATTCTATGTTTCTTAAATTCATTGCTATGGTGAAGCGTCAGTTTGGAGCTGATATACGTCGTGTGCGGAGTGACAATGGCACTGAATTTAATTGTTTACGAGATTATTTTTCATCTCAAGGTATATTGTTCCAAACGTCCTGTGTTGGGACCCCTCAACAGAATGGAAGGGTGGAAAGAAAACATCGACATATTTTAAATGTCGCCAGGGCATTGCGATTTCAGGGTTCTCTTTCCGTAGATTTTTGGGGGGAATGTGTTCTGGCTGCATGTTATTTGATAAATAGAACCCCTTCTAGTATCTTGCATTTTAAGTCTCCTTATGAAGTTTTGTATGGCTCGGCTCCTTCATATGATCATCTACGTATTTTTGGTTGTTTGTGCTATGCGTATGATTTGAAATCCCGACATAATAAATTTGCTAGCAGGAGCAGAAAATGTATCTTTGTTGGGTATCCACTTGATAAAAAGGGATGGAAACAGTATGATTTGGAGACTGGTGAATTTTTTGTGTCCCGTGATGTTACTTTTTATGAAAAAGAATTTCCTGGGTGTGACTCTGCTAGCGAGATGTCTTCTGCGACACGTCATACATTTGTCGAAGTGCCAGGAGACGATATAGAGGTTTTTGGGATGGTGCCGACTACGGTTGCTGAGGCCGGAGTGGTTGCTGGTGGCTCGGCACCGAATAGCCAGGATGCACAAGTAGATGCAGAAGTATTGACAGGAGAGTCCGCTGGGGGTGATGCAGATACTACTAATAATACAGGGGATACAGTGTTGCCAG
The DNA here is from genome assembly GCA_029216955.1 of Iris pallida. Classification (NCBI taxonomy): domain Eukaryota; kingdom Viridiplantae; phylum Streptophyta; class Magnoliopsida; order Asparagales; family Iridaceae; genus Iris; species Iris pallida. The sequence goes on from JANAVB010001800.1 coordinate 28,403,790, forward strand.
AGGTGCCCGACGAGGTAGTATTGGGGAGAGGAATGCGGAAGAAATCACAGCCAGTACGATTGCAGGATTTTGTGACAAATGCTGTTCGAAGTAAAAGTTCCCCCCTTCACCACATTTCATCTGTTCCCGTCACTTCCTCAGGTACTTCGTATCCTCTAACACAATTTCTAAGTTATGACATATTTACTGCTGGACACAGAGATTTTCTTGCAGCTATCACTGCAGGTGTTGAGCCTACTTCATATCGTCAGGCCTCGCGAGATTCGGGCTGGCGTGCAGCTATGCAAACTGAAATACAGGCTCTAGAAAATAATGGGACATGGAGTCTTGTCGATTTGCCTCCTGGGAAGAAAGCATTGGGAAGTAGATGGGTGTACAAAATAAAGTACAAATCTGACGGAAGTGTTGAGCGCTTAAAGGCACGGCTGGTTGTGTTCGGTAATCATCAGGTTGAGGGGATCGATTATTCAGAGACATTTGCCCCAGTAGCTAAGATGCCTACAGTTCGGGCGTTCTTGGCTGTTGCAGCTGTGAGAGGCTGGACTTTGCACCAGATGGATGTGCACAATGCTTTTCTTCATGGAGATCTGACAGAAGAAGTGTATATGAAGTTGCCGCCAGGTTTTTCGCATAGTGAACCCAACAAAGTGTGTCGCCTGCATAAGTCTCTATATGGATTGAAACAGGCACCGCGTTGTTGGTTCGCTAAGCTTACTGCTTCTCTGATATCCTATGGATTTATTCAATCACATTCGGATTATTCCCTTTTCTCTTTCTTTGAAGGGAAGGTAGAGTTGCATGTTTTGATCTATGTGGATGATATGATTGTGTCTGGTAATGACACAGGTGCTTTAGATGCTTTCAAAAAGTACCTTAGTTCTTGCTTTCACATGAAGGACCTTGGTGTGTTGAAGTACTTTCTTGGCATAGAGGTGGCTCAGAATGCGGAAGGAATTTTCTTGTGTCAAAGGAAGTATGCTTTGGACATCATTTCAGAATGCGGTCTGATGGGGTCTCGTCCTGCCGGTTTTCCCATGGAGCCCAATCACAAGCTGGCAGAATCGACTAGTCTAAGGATGGCGGATGCAGAGACTTATAGGAGGCTGGTTGGGAGGTTGATTTATCTATCATTTACTCGCCCTGACTTGGCCTATGCTGTGCATATCTTGTCTCAATTCTTACAAGAGCCTCGGCAAGATCATTGGCATGCTGCTTTGAGAGTTGTCAGATATCTCAAAAATGCACCAGGACAGGGTATTCTTTTGAAAGCTGATTGTGATCTCCGTCTTTCTGGTTGGTGTGATTCCGACTGGGCCAGTTGTCCTTTGACTCGCCGCTCTGTTACAGGTTGGTTGGTGTTTCTAGGGGGGTCTCCTATTTCTTGGAAGACCAAGAAGCAATCAACTGTTTCCCGATCTTCCGCTGAAGCTGAATACCGATCTCTTGCTGCGCTCGTTTGTGAGTTGAAATGGTTGAAGGAGTTATTGGTGTGTTTGGGCGTTCACCAGGAGTCTGCTATGTCGGTGTATTGTGACAGTCAGTCAGCCCTGTACCTGGCTCAGAACCCGGTATTTCATGAGCGCAGTAAGCATATTGAGGTGGATTTACATTTTGTTCGCGATGCTATTAGAGATGGCACCGTAATAGCCTCGCATGTTCCTACTTCTTCTCAACTGGCTGACATCTTCACCAAGCCCCTTGGAAAGCAAGTGTTCGATTCTTTTCTTCCCAAGTTGGGCATTTGTGACTTACATGCTCCAACTTGAGGGGGGGTGTTAGATTATAAGATAATATTTGCAATATAAATATGGCCCATACCCATAAGCCCAAATGTAGACACTATATATATTGTAACAAACCCTAGCAATGAATACAAGGCATTATTATTTCCTACATAAAGTCTGTAATCTATTTTTATCGTTCAAGTAGTTGTGATGATGTCACGACCCGCACCCGTTTTTTTTTTAAACGGATACGAGACGTGTACAAGCCAGCCTATGCCGCAGTGTCGGCGGTAGAACGCTGTCACGGCCATGAAGATCAAAATCACAAACAATGCTCATTCACATAATTAATTTAACTTACAAAGATTACAAGTTTTCATTTGTAGAAGAATATAAACTTGTACAAATAAAGGAAAGACTACAACTCAACTATCTAGCTAGTCTCTAGGCTTTTGTCTGCAAGTATCCCCCGTCACTCCTCAAGCTAAGTGAATCCACGGCTAACCTGAAAATGTTGGTTTCCAGTCAGGAATGGAATGAGCACAATTCACTGAATGCAATTTTAAATAAAGAAAATGACTATAAGACAAAGGTTAGACATCAATCATGAGTTTTAAAAATAACAGTAAAGCCGTGAGAAAATCAATAGTAAAAATAGACCATATACTTTCTACCGTTAGAAGTACCTTTGACATGTGACCGGTCTGGGGTACTACACCGCACGGTCTACGAGATCTACTGCATAAAGTAAACAAGGTCTACGAGATCTACTGCATAAAGTAAACAAGGTCTACAAGATCTACTGCATGAAAGTAAACAAGGTCTACAAGATCTACTGCATGAAAGTAAACAAGGTCTACAAGATCTACTGCATGAAAGTAAACAAGGTCTACAAGATCTACTGTATGAAAGTAAACAAGGTCTACAAGATCTACAATGTCTACGAGATCTACAAGGTCTACGGTCTGATCACACATCCTTGGTACTTCTCATTCCCGACTCAATAAATTATAATAGAGTATAAAAATATCACATAACCAATGACTAATCAATGAAATATAGTAAAGATCAATATCGAAATGCAGACAATAAACTGTACTCGCCTGTGGTCCTCTGCTGGTGAAACCGACAATCTGAACTACTCAATGTGCCACAATAGTCAAAACCCGTACAACAGTCCCCGGAAGCTGAAATAAACAATACCAATGATCTCAGAATAGTCCAATTAGCTAGGATTGCCTGTCCTTAAGTCCAATTCTGGACACAAGGGCAAAACGGTAATTTCGGGCAAAATGATGTCCGCCGTTGGACCCGCTTTGCACCGAAAAGCGTGCCAGAGTCAACGGTCTCTAAAGTCGTCAAACTACATGTCTACGGATCCAGTTTTCCGATACGAACCCAACCGTATGTCCAAAGTTGGATTCCGGCGGGCCGTGCACAAAATCGCCCGTTGAGTAGGACCGTGGGACCCGCAAAACGGTGATTTTATCAACTGTCTCAGAATCGGACCAAACTTGGCATACAGGACCAGAAAAATGATACGGTTCTAATGGCGCAAGTTTCGTCTCGATCTGACGATCGTGCACAAAGTAATTGGAGAATTTGCAAAGTGCACGATACGGAGAATTTTGACGGATACGCATCAAATTCGTCGCGCACACGCGCGTCCAATTTGAATTCCGTCAAAGCTCACACGACCACGAAGCCGTTACGCAGCTTTCGATGCTTTTGGTTCGCGATCACGTCGTCCCGATTGGCGTGACGCACGTCGTGTGGAACTATTTCAACGTTTTGAAAACAGATTTTTGGAAAACTTTGGAATTCGATTTCTCGACGCTCAGTCGATGATTTCAAATTCCGCAAGAAGGGATTCTAAGCCCTACATGTTGTCTAAAAGTCTCTTCAAATAGTTTTTCTAAAATTCCTAACTGGTTGATCAGAAACCATCTCGAAACATGAGTGTTTCGACTGTTTCAATACCCTGTTTTCGGTGGGTTTTTCGACGACTTTGTGTCGATCCCATGGACTGGTCGTCGGGCTATATCTCGATCCAATTGTGGGGATCTCGAGAGGGTTATATTGGCTCTATGTAGGATTTCATAGTTCGTAAAATGATGAAGCGACGGGGGAGAAAACGTACCGCGAAGTCGCCTCATGATGCAACTGCTGCTGCTCGGTTTCGATCTCCACGCGCGCGCGCTCTCTTCCAGCGGCCTCGGCCGCGCGCAGCGGTGGTTCGGCGTGCCACGGCGGCGGCGTGGTCGCGCGCAGGGTCGGCGCGCGTGGGTTGGAGTCGGTTTGGTTAGGGTTTCGTGGAGTTTTTCCTTCCTTCTCTTCCTATCTCGTCTGCGTATATACGGTGTTGGGGAGTCCCGTGGGCTGAGCTCGGGTTTAGCTGAGCTCGTAGGGGCTCAGTTGTGTCTCTGTGGGCCGGGCTACCACGCTTGGGGAGCAGCTCGTTTGGGGATTAGAAGCTCGGCAGGGGTTTGGCTCTGCTGCTACTCCTATTATTTATAGTAGTAACAAATATATACATAGTTATATATATAGCTATATACATACACTTATATGTATAAGTACCAATGTATTTTTATATATATACACCCACACTCATTTATATATTTATACCCTCATATGTATATACTTCATCAACATATATATAATAATATATAATCTATATTTGATATTAATAATATCACCAATAATAATATAATACCATTATAATATAATCACCTCAATAATGTCGATAATAATAATAATAATAATAATAATAATAATAATAACGAAATGCAATAAATCAATAATGCATATATATCATTTGCACAGTCTAATAATCCCGTAATGCACAAGGTCCCATTATACAAAAAGTCACTGAATATTAATAATAATATTTATAATATTTAAATTATGAATATCTAGGAATATTTATTAAACCATTGAACGGAATACGACACGCTCATACCAATTTATATCCATACGGATGTCATTGGATGTGCCGCATGACCTACATAGGCTTGGGCTTGTCTTGGGTCCTATCTGGACTAATTCGGTACAGTCGGTTTTCCTAAAACTCAATAATATAAATAATTAAATTAATAAGTCTTCGATAATGGTTAAGTCGCATATTGGCCTGATCTTTCCTAATTAGGACATCGATATGGCTCGGCCTTCCCTATCAGGGCTAGTCCTCTAGTCAAAACACGCCATCGTACTATCCGTGCCACGATTTCTAGTCACCATGCACTCCAAAACTCTACCATGGCTAAAGTCCACTACTGTAATAATTAACTAAATAATTATTATAAATTGTAAAAATCACCATTTAATTTAATTAAATAAAAAAATAGTTTATAAAGGAATTCCGGGAAGAGGGGTTACAGATGATCAGTTAGTTAGGTGGAGAAGTTTGTAGAAGATATAATTCCCTAATTCATTGTGAAGGCTATTATATTGTTGGACTGCGATCGTCTCGTAATTTTTTCATAAGAATTTTCTTGTAAAAAAATGAGCGTGTCTACATTTTGGCTTTTGTTTGATAGTGGCAATATTATTTTTCTGCATTCTTTTGGTTCTCTCATAGTCTTTTTAGTTTGGATAGTAGTTTTCGTATTTTGTTCCCAACAGAGTGGTATCAGAGCAAGGTGTGTTATGCTGATATCAACAGAGTGGTATCAGAGACAAGTTGGTTTTATTGATAACAACAAAGTGGTATCAGATCTTTGAGTTCAAATTATCAGGTGACGGAGTTGACAATCAAACCAAGGAGAATATATAGACACGAAGTGTCACGTCCCGATCCCATAAGACCAAAAGTTGTTACTGGATGTGATATCGTACAAGACAAAACGAAATATAGTCGATAAAACATCTAAAATACAAGATATCGCAGCATAAATTAAAAAGATGAGTCAATAGACACAAGATATAATGAAACATGATTCTCTTTATTGATAATATTGCAACAGAATACGACACGAAGCCAAAGAACAACTCGACTACAAGCTCTCTCTCTCTCTCTCTCTCTCTCTCATTATATTGGAACATGCCACAAGGCTTTCAACACAAGAACTATATAATACAATATTGTTTTATATATTATGTCCTCTATAAACACATGCACCATCTCTAGCAGAACATCTCCAAGCACCAACCAAGCTCCAATACTTCAACATAATATACACCATAAATTGAATACAAAAATCACGCGTCATTACTTATACCACCGATCATACTCAAGATATCATATTTTTATTTGAATGTTTCGATTGGCGACACATAGGTCCCAAACATATTGTGGCACCATGCCCTTCCGTTTAACCGTACCACATTTACATCATTCTTACCAAGACAACAAGTCTAACTCATTCATACTTATCATGACGTCGAGGCACACATTAATACTATAAATTGTGGCACCACGCCACATACTTACTATATCATGGCATCACGCCACATTCTTACTATAGTCCTTTTATGCATAGACAACATAATATAAACCAGATACTAAGCTACATATTTCAGCATACACAACATTTTCGGTACATGTGATAAGTATCTAGCAATACTCATGTTAGTCTCATTTATTTGGGTTCTTTTATTAGTATGCAGCAGAACTCATAGCATAAAAGGACATGCAATATAGTTTCATTAAGAGTGAAGTTAAAAGGATCGAAGGATCATCAAAACCATCCATGCACCATGAAGAACGTCTATCAGCCTTGATCGAGCAGATATTGAATCATGTCTCAGACAAAAGATTTGGTGGGATGCACGAACTTCTTAAGCGATAAATCATACACACGAGCCAAGCTCCATAACCATCCAAATTGGACCGAGTTAAGCAAATCTTCATCACTGCTCAAATCAATCGATACCTTACATAAAATAAATCCAAATCAGTATATACAAACTCAAAAGCCATACACAAACAATGAAGCCAACGCGAGTGAGGCATAATACTAAACTCATAGATCACTAGCCTATTCCTCTACATGTACAACCAAACTTTTGTGCCAACAAACCAGCATAATACGTCACATAAAGAAAGAAATTATACGAAACTTGTCCGCATGATAAACTAAACAGTTGCAATTATCACAATTGGCAGAGCAACATGAAAGATTTGTTGTTCGTTAAAAAGCTACATCTTTCGGTATTTGCTTCAAACAGCAGGGACATGGCAGACTGCTGTTAGCAGTTAGGCAGTGAAGAGGGAGAACAAGCAACAATAGCATGTAGAGCTGCTAGCAGCAGCTGTTTAGGTGCAGCAACAGTAGGAATCCTATGAGCAGTAACTGTAGCACTAGATGCTGGACAGCAGCAGTACCCTTGAATCTCAGAGCTACCCTGGCCTCAGGTATCAAAATCTAAAGTCCGACACTCCTGCCTGAGTCCAATACTTATGGTTGCCGCCGATGCATGCATCAAGTACCAACAGGAAGACTGGACTGTTTTTACCTCAAAAACAAAGAAATCACATCTTCATTGTCCAAGTGATTCCGAATCCAAACTGGTCCAGCTACTATGCATGTTCACTTGCCAATTGCTCCCAATGGCCTTCATTCCAAGATTGTGTGCAAGTGGCTCTGGCCGAGTTGGGTTGACATCTTCTTTTTAACTAAATGCTGGGTTTTATTAGTCGGAGAACATACCATTCTTATTTGCTCTGATAAAAATCACAACAACGAGAGAGAAAAAATACGAGATTATTGGACATCCACTGATAAAACTTGAGAGTGATTGAGAGAGAGAGTACTTCTCTACTAGATATATTGCAGGCAAGATCAACCAGTTGATACAACCAAACTCTTTTGCACATCGACGAGAATTACCAGCATGACCACATCGCAGAAATACTTGTACCCCGACTGCAAATGGTAGTAATGGTCTGGCTGTTCTTTCGAATATTATATATACTAGTGTCGTGGCACACGCGATGCGTGCGCAATGCGTTTTACAAATATTGATATTATTTTATGTAACAAAGCTAACATACAACCAAACTTATTTAAAAATTTATTATAATTATTATCTTCAATAGGATATTTTGTTTCTAGAAATATTGATACCATCTATTTTTAATAAAGAGAGAAAAAAAAATAGTACATCCTAAAAGAAAGATAGGAATATGTTATGCTAATTTAACATTTTTTTAAAGATAGTACATTATAAAAGATATTTTTATCCCATCATAAATATTATTTCATAGCTAATAATATAAAAATATTTAAATTTAATTTATTAAAAAAAACTCTAATCAATATTTTAGTTTAAACCTAATGTAACGTAAGTTAGGTAAGATTTCACTTAACTTGAGAAAGTAATTTTATCTAACACATAGTCAACATTTAATTAGCTATTTAAATTTAATCTTCTATTATAATTTAACCCATCATATAAGTTTAAATTTAACCAATTAGAATTTAAGTTAATTTAATCTAATTTATCATTTCACCTATTATCTAAAAATTATCTATTACTTAATATAATCTGAATAAACTTGAAACTTTAAGAGACTAAGTTTAAATAGTTTTAAGAACATTTAAAAATATATCATGATAATTTTGTAAATGTACTTCAACAAAAAAATATTTATGTCAGCATTGGTTTAATTGAGAAGGATATGTTTAATAAAACTATAAGCCATTGGATAATAATGAAGGAGCGGCCGAGCATTTAATGTTAAACTATATGATATTTTAATATATATTTTTCTTCTGAAGAAGGTCGCGGAAGCTCATGGTTTAAAGTTTTTTTTTGTTTGGTTTAAGTTAAAAGAGGGAAAAAGTAGTGCATCCTAAAAGATTGGAAAATGTTACTGAAACTCATGGTTTAATTTATTTTTTTGTTTGGTTAAGTTAAAAAAAGAGGAAAAAAATAGTGCATCATAATGAATAGGAATATGTTTCGCTTTAATTTTTAAAGATAGTGGATCCTAAAAGACATTTTTATCCTAACATAAATTTTATTTCATAGTCAAGAATCTAAAAAATTTGATTTAAGTTTAAGATGACTAAAATTTAATTTAAATATATTCTAAGGCAAGTTAGATAAAATTGTAACTTAACCTATGAAAGTAATTTTTCTAATGCACAGTCAACATTTAATTAGCTATTTAAAATTTAATCTACTATTATTATTTAATTTTTATATTTAATCTAATTAAAATTTAAATTATTCTAATCTACTTTATTATTTCATCTGTTGTTTAAAAATTATCTATTACTTAAGGTTTTGTTGGGTCAATTTTTTTTTGTTTTACATTTATGTTTGGTTGAACGTTGCATTTTTTTTCAGTTTCCAATGTTTCCCAACATGACACAAATATTTATATTGTTTGGGAATTATTTTAGTTGTATTATGTAATAAAATTAAGAATTAAAATTTTTATTCCAGTCAAATCTATATTTTAAAATCTTATTTCATTCAAAGTTACTACTTCAAAGTAATTAAATCTAGCATTTGAATTAATCTTATCTACAATTTAAAAGAGAACAAATTTTTTAATCTATTCTAATTTAAATCGATGTAATCTAAAATTATCTGTATATCTTAGTCTTAGAATTAAAAATAGAAAAAGAACTATTAGATAATAACAATAGATGAGAGAAAAAATAGCTTATTTATAATTTATTATAGTTTTATATTTCTGTTTGTTTAGACAATCTACAAGAGTCCTATGGTTGACCAATATAAAACAAATAGGGCAACATATGCTACCAATTTCCATTCATTTTAAATCTGAGTTGGAAGTATATTTCTAAGTTCCAATGACTTAATATTCACAATCGTTCTATTACTACCCAAAAAAATATTTGACATATATTTTAAGTTATACAATTCGATATTTGACATTTTTTAGTTATACAACTTGAAGGGACATTTTTTTAATCAAGATACATTTATATTTTGATTGCTAAGAGGTAATATGCAACCAATTAAACACTGACAATGCATGAAAGAATTTGGCCATGAATCTAGTTAGCATTATAATTTAAAAAATGACACATTTTTATTGAAAAAGGAACTTAGTATATTAAAGATTATATTTTTCATACCTTTCTGAGCTCTGTGATTCGTGACAATGTCTCATCTCTTAAAAAAAATTTCTGTATATTTTATTTCCTCCACTTCCCTATACGCACAAATAAACTTTACACACCAAAATATACGAAAAGTTGCAAAGAAGAAGAATAGAGGAAGTGAATAATTCACGAAGATACGAAAATGATGATGGATACGATTAGAGTTTTTAGGCAATAAATACGAACTTGCCTGGTTTGCCAGCATGGGGGACCTAATTCAGAAGAAATCGAAGAAGGATCATACGCCAAAAGTATTGCAAGTATTCCAAACTTATTTTTTTGCATGAACTACTATAAAATTGATTAGAAAAATTAGAAAAAAAATAAAACAATTAGCATGTTCACTGACCATACTTGAGAACTGTTTCGTTCGACACTGCAACCATTACCAATGGAATTGCTTTCCCTGAAAGATAAAAAGTTATAGAATTAATTTTTAATGTCTAAAGAAAAAGGAAGATAACTACGCTCCAGAAAAAAATATTGGAGAAGAAAGCATTTTTTTTGTTAATATGATGGTTATGAAAATAGAGAAAGGGAAAGAAAAATGAGGTCGTGCGTCGGGTAGTTATGAAAATAGCGGAAGAGAATAAATATGAGATAGACGTGCATCATAAAATTGAAGAGTAGATACGGTAAATTTTAAATAAGTGAGTATAAATGACATTATTATCCTTAGATGAATATAGTTTAACTACCTAGCTATCTAATAATCTATATCATCCAAATACCCTTGGTATTTGGATTATATATATATATATATATATATATATATATATATATATATATATATATATATATATATAATCAAAAAAAAAATTATGACCGTAGTTGTGTCGAACGCTTTCATCGGGAACCGAACTCCTGGCCACTTGGGCCGCATGGTTCACCACTACCATTAGGCTAGGAGGCATTGACTATATATATGTGTGTGCACGCTTGTAATTGCTTTCTTGGGCAGACAACAGTACAAAATTATGACCGTAACCAGTATTACTCTGATCGTTTACTTAAAGCATCCACAGTGGAAAAGTTTTCAATGCTACATTTTGACTTTATTGAATTTTGTAGCACTCAAATGCTGCAATGCACACTTGTCGATAATTGAAAATTGCTAGAAAGCTAAAATACACTCCAGATTTGGAGCGTGTCCTAGCTCTGCTACATTAATTTCTTGGCCCACCAAAGTAACTTTTATTACCAAAAAGGAAAGAAAAATAACTAAAAAAAAAGGAGAAAAAATATTACCAAACATGGAAGAAAAATAAAGAGAAAAAAGAAGAAGAAGGATATTAATTTGGAATATTTGTTTGGAGTGTACTATTGTGTGCCAATATCAAAGAGATACTTCAATAGTAATAATTGACACAATTTTTAATAATTTGGAGTATGTATTTGGAATGTATCTACTGTGGATGCTCTTACTCCTGGAACCCCTAGAGTAATGTGCTTGGAAGGCTACTGATCCTCCAAGATCCAATTCGGCGCATAATCATGTGTGTCACTGCAATACCTGTCTGTCATATAAAGAAGAGAGCATTTATTCTGGAATCAGATGACCACAATCCAAATGTTGTTTAACTTGCTGGCAACGAGATTAATAACAATTCCTGTGCATTGGGCAAACCCACGTCGACAGATCCCTCATGCTCACCAGGTAAAGCGTTGGGTGTTATACTTATTTGGATCAACATATATATAGTTGCCAATCCTTTATTACTGAAAGTAAGATACAATGGGAAGGAATTTCCGTCCAAATGCTTCCAAATATTCATCTACATTATTTAAAGAGATTATGTGGGATATTGCTGCCAACAAAAATGGATCTGTCCACAACCGTCCAAAAAAATCTTTAAAGAGATTATGTGGAATATTGCTGCCAACAAGAATGGATCCGCTCATAACCTTCCAAAAAAAATCTTCTCCCGTAACCGTCTGTAACTGAGCGAAAAAATAGGAGTGGCATTCCAACATTTCCATAACTGCTTCGTAGCGATTTTCATAAAGTCTTCTCCTTATTTTTCTTTTTCACTTTCTCTATTATATTTCAATTGTTACTACCCAGGCCAAAAATCTAGAGAGAGAGAGTGTGAGGAAGCAGTAGCGAGGAGGAGGAGTCGACTTCATTGCCATCGCCAACGTTTCTTCGGTCGGGGTATCGATATTCTTCCTTCTCTTGCTATTTCGATTCTTATGGTTATGGTTTTCTTTCAGAAACATTTATCTGATAATGAAGCGCACTTTCTTTGATATATGATTATTTTGTTGATGGATGATTATTTTGTTGACGACTTTATGCTGCACACATTTTTCATAATTTTTTTGAATATGCCTGACTGTTTGATTAACATTGTCGAGTTTTTTTTAGGGTTTTGATTTTGTGATGAGTACTATCATTTTAATATTTTTGATATTTATTTCGATTTTAATGATCATAATTTTAGATTTGATGACTTTATTTGTTGGATAGGCTGTAATTATATGTGAATATTTTTTGGAAGAAATTTTAAGGATCCAATGTTTTGTGTGTTGTCACTTTGTTGATTTTTTGTTGTTTGAGTTTTTTAAAGTTTTTATTTTTTATTTTTTTAGTTCTTATTCTGTTCCATTGAACCTCGTCCAACAATAAATGAATAAAAGATGCACAAGTCTTTTATAGCGTATTGGTGGTAAGTACTCCGTTAGCTCGATGAATTTTTGTATGTTTTCTTTTTGTGTTTCTGTCAAGGCACCAAACCAAAGGAACGTTTTGGTACTGGGTAATTTTTTTATTTCTGAAAAAAAAAAAAATTAGGATGGAGAATCTATTCTCATTTCTTTATTTTCTAAATTTTTTTTATTTTTCATTTCTAACCTTTTTTTTTTGGGGGGGGGGGGGGGGGGGTTCAGTTTTTTTTCCAGTTTTGAAAGGTTTTTTTGGTTTTTTTTTTTTTAGTTTTAAGATTTTTTTTTTGTTTTTTGTTTTGTTTCCATTTAAATATTTTTTGGGGGGTTTTTTCTTTTTTTAATGATTTTTTATGTTTTCATTTTTGTTAGGTTTTTTATTTTCAGTTTTTTAAGATCCATCATTTCTTTCTTCTTTTTTTAAGGTTTTCTTTCTTTTTTATTTTTTTAGAATGATTTTTTTGTTTTAGTTTACTTTATTTCCATTTTTTTTTTCTAAGAATGATTTACTTCTGCTTTTTTGCATTTTTTTTTTTTTTGCAGTTTTTTATCCTTTCTAAAAAAATTTGTTTTCATTTATAGTGTATTGATGGTAAGAAGTCCTCCGATAAGTACTCCGTTAGCTCTATGATTTTTTTTTTTTGTCAAGACACCAAATTAGAGGGACGTTTTGGTACTATATAATTTTTTTATTCCTGAAAAAAATTTAGGATAGAAAATCTATTCTCATGCCTATATTTTCTAAGACTTTTTTCAGTTTTTTCTTTTTCATTTTTAACCTTTTTTGTGGGGGAATTCAGTTTTTTTAGATTTTTTTCTTCAGTTTTTGAAAGGTTTTTTCGATTTTTGTTTTTTTTTCAGTTTTAAGATTTTTTTTCTTTTGTTTTGTTTCCTTTTAAACGTTTTTTTACGGGGTTTTCTATTTTTTTAAATGATTTTTTTTTGTTTTCATTTTTTCTTACATTTTTTATTTTCAGTTTTTTCAGATTCATCATTTCTTTGTTCTTTTTCTTTTTTAAGATTTGCACGGGTACACACACTTAAAAAACTGAAATATGATTTTTTTTTTTTTCCGCATTTACTCTTATCCGCATAACCAAGTTGATTTTTTTTTTTTCCATATTTACAACATTAGTAGCCATACTACTAGCTTCAGGGGGTGACATTTTTGTGGTGGCACAGAATCAGAAATATGATTAATTTCAAATAAATTAGCATAATAAGCAAAATTTTGTTCTGAATCACCTCCATAACGATAGTTAGAACTAGTAGCATCCATATTTTACAAATTAAGTTTAAAAAAAGAGGGAAAAAAGGGAGAGGGAGAGATAGGGAGAGAGAGGGGGGAAAGAAAAATTCAAAGTCAAAAGAAAAAAAAAAAACTATTTTGTAACATTAGAATTACTTGAAACATCAACTTGAAGCATCTAAGAAATTTTGCACAAGTTGAAGCCTCGAGAACACTGAAGTTTGGCTCCAGAAACTTGTACTTCAAAATCCAAAAAATTGTTACTTCAATATTCAGAAATTGCTTAGCTTGTATATTTCGTAAGAGGGGAAAGAAATGTTTGCGTATAATTTTCACAAATTTTGGACTATTTATAAAAAAAAAATGTGCAAAATTACGTCTTATACACTTGAAACATAGTTGTTATATGCATATTTTTTGTCATTTTTAGCAAAATGACCAAAATGTCTCTAAAATGGGCAAAAAATAGCCTTCAAAATGGGGGTACTTTGGTATCCCCCTCCCCCCAACCGACGGTCACAAAGAAAGAAAAAAAATTCCTTCCGAGTCAGACCGAGCTTGGATCGGGTCACCGATCGGGTCGGGCCGGACTTTCGGATCAGATATATGGACCCAGTCCGAGCCCGCGGAGGGGGTGGGCCGAGCCGGTCCAGGTTGTTGACCGGATCCGGGCCGACCCATACAGGCTTTGACCGAACCACACGCAGGCCGGGTTACGGACCGCCCGGCCTAGCTTGCACCTTGACCATCATCCTGCACCTTGACCATCGGCCCCATATAAGTCTACCCCTTATTATCATAGATGGATGGAGGTAAGATAAAAGTTATAGGCATACGATCTGATTTGCTTACACATTATCACAGATGGAACAATACATATTGATGCTAAAGTTACAGGCATTGTACCTCTCAAAACCTTGTTGATGGTACTTTCAACATATTCATATTAACTTATTCAAACAGGTAGACATGGAGAGAAAAAGCGATATGTATCACAGAAGAACCACCTCTTGCATAGCATAAGGCTAGCCCAACCAACAAAACTAAGAAAAGGAAGAGAGAAGCATAGCAACAGCATAAAGTAAGCTCCTACAAAAGCATCAGCAAGTAGCTAGCAACCTCAATCTAAACCACCAGCACCAGAAGGCTTCTTCTTACTTTCTGCTGCTGCCGGAGGCGGAGGAAGCGTTCCACCGCCGGCCATATTGCCCTCACCGTCAGCTTTCAGTACTACTGAATCGGCGGCAGCGCCGACACGGGCTTGCTTGCCGGTTCCCTCGCCCTCCTTGGACGGCTCATCTTGGCGGAAATCGATCGAAGTCGGCAGCGCCCGCGAGAGTTGTCGACGATGGCAAGACATTGAGACTTGAGAGAGAGAATTAGCAGTGTGTGTGATTATGGCCGGGGTGTTATATATAGCGAAAGAAAGAAGGGTTGCTTTGCTTGTGTTGTGTACATGACAAATTGATTATTATGCGTGCGCTGCTTGGCTTCTTGACCTACACGTCCGGGTTCGTGCAATGGCTGCTTCGGACTGGCTTCTTGCCGAACTTTTACGAGCGGACGCTCTGGTTGGTAACATACTAGGCCTGTGATTTAGCTTCCACGTGTCCCCAGCCACTGCCTCTCGTTATTAAAGAGAGGTGGCTAGCTAGTATTCCCTCTCTCTCAATAATGTGAGTCGTCATGATCATCTTCTCTCGGAGACAGAGCTAATTTGGCAATGCATGGCATGACAATATTAGTAGGACCCTCGCCGACGCTACCTGCTGGCTACGTACATTGCACTGTGAATGTGATTTATATTAGGGTTTCGCAAGTTCTCTGACCGTTGTCATCTTCTTCCTTCAATCGCCCCGCCTGTCCATATATACTCCAATGACATGTGGGTGCGGTGTACGCAAACCAAGGATATATTGAAGGGGAAATTGCCGATTGAGCAAAGGATTTCTTTCGCCACATATAATATGATAGCCAGGTGTTCACTCGGATACGCTAGCTGCATAAGTTTCACATGGCCGGGCAACTGTACATCTATATAGTCATATTTGTCAGAGGGAAGTGTAAACTTGGAATTATACATCAACAAAAATTTTATTTAGCTCCCAAAATGTTTGGATGATATCATCTTCTATTGTGTGACATATAACAATATAACATGGTTATTGACATGACAACTGACAGAACAATTTAACATTAAAATTGTTGTTCCCGAAACAGATCTTAGATGGAAGAACGTGAGTGGACATAAGAGTGATTCTCAGGAACGAATTCCGGTCACACACTCTATATATGAGAAACTTCGAGAATTGCTTCTCAAGAAGATCCTGAAGTCTCTGTTTCCAAGAAAGAGGAATAAGAAGATGCAACATTGCTGGAGTGAAGAAGATCACCGTTGCTCAAAGCAAGATTCGTCCAATTGCGATATGCTCACAGGAACCAGCAAGTTCGAAGAACGTCTGGAACGCTCGTTGTCCTGACTGAACTCGCAGAACTCCTTCGACTCCAATGGCAGCGGCTTCTCTACTCTCTTCGTCTCTTAATTTCTGAGTAAGTCATCAAAGAAGGCACGATTAGAGTATTTATAGAGTTGGACTGGAACCTAACTCTAATACTAACCGTACACTGACCGCGAAAAGATAGGAACAAATCATGGAAAGATTTAACTGAATCAAATTCAAATCCACAAAAATCGAATCTGAGATTTGACTCAATCTTTCCATAACTATCTGAATCTTCCAATCAATGTCAACAACGGCACTGGCACGCGGACGTACAACATCACGCGCAACAGCAGCAAAGGCACGCGGACGCTCAGGCACGCGGGCGCACGGACGCACAGGCGCGCGTGAACCAATGCACGACCGCACGCGGCGAGCCTAGCCCGCGCCTGTCCCGCGCCTGTCCCGCGCATGTCCCCGCGCCTGCACTCACACCAGCACCCACGCCAGCACCCACGCATGCGCCCGCGCCTGCTCCCGTCCATGCCTGAGCCCATGCGCCTAGCGCATGCGACTCAGGCAGGAGCGTACTAAGCACACGAGTGCACTAAGCACCATACGCCGATGTTGACGTGCTAAGTGCAAAAGGTGCAACAAAGTGCCACTTTGTGCCTTTGAGTTCGAGTCCGAGCCCGAGTCACTAAGCTCTTTCAGGACTTAGCTCCATAGAAAATAATATCATGAGCATGACAAAAAGCATAAATGCTTCTTTGTGGAGTTAGCCTTCTTTCTACTAGAGAAACACCGCCACATGGCATTCATATGCCTCTCCACACCCAATGTGCATCTCTCAACACAAGTAAAACTTTATATAGAGATATAATCCATTTGGTGTAGGCAATGTGGGACTATCTTTTCTAGTCTCCAAGGCAAAACACCAACAAATCCCACATGTCTCTATATATATATGGGTTGAGCGTTCCCCACAGTGACTGTCCATCATGCATTAGGATAGGTGTCGCTACAACTTGAAACTTCCCACATGGGTTAAATAACAACATGATAAAAGAATGGACTAAGACTTGAATTCTGCACCATAACTGTAATTCTTTTCACTCACATAAAGATATCAACTGTGCTTCTGGCTGCACATTAAAAGCCTTGTGCCAGCCTGGTTTTGGTGTATGTTTCTTGGGTGTCTATAAGGTTTCCCTCAATAGACGACCTACATCTCTATCCATAAACTCTGGGTGAGTTCTTTTAAAGAGTCTTGGCATGAAGCATTTTACTTTTTTGCAGTGCTACGCCGCTACAACGTGGCCCAAAGGCGAGGCAATGTCTCATGTGGTGGCATACCATTGTAGCATGAGGCCCAGCCTCTTTGTAATGCCAAACTTTATAGCATGAATCATTTTGCTTCCTTGCGGTGTTACGCCGCCGTGACATGGCTCGCAAAGCCAAGGCAATGTCTCATGTGGCATCACACCACTGTAATATAAGGCTCAGCCTCTTTGTAGTGCTGCCTATCACTCTTCATTCTACAACATTAGGCCATCTTGCCTATATGCGGCGCTATGCCGCTGTGAATTGGCCCGAAGCCAAGACTTTACCCTAACTAGCTAGGTACCTCATGTGAAGTCACCCCACTGTAGCATGGAGTACTATACTTCTTTATAGTGCTGTGCTACCCGTGCTTCCTGTAATATCTAAAAGATTGCCTATTGTAGACGATAGTGGTTCTGGGTCCAAAATTTCCTAAAATACTAAAGTACGGCCCAATAACAGTGGTTCCGGGTCCGAGACCCTGTAATATCTAAAAGATTGCCTACTGTACCTGATATTCTTTCAGTCAATGGTCATTCTTTGAACTAAAAGCTAGATGCCTAGTAGATTTTTCTTTGAACTAATAGCATAAAATTTTATAGTATAATTACAAAGACACAATGTAAGAGTGTCTTCAAGCCCATTTTATATGTTGTGTCCTCGACCAGCTGGCACTTGAGACCTTTGGTGAACGGATCTCCCAGATTCTCTTGGCTCTAAACATCAATCACGACAATGACTCCTCTTTTAATAAGATCATTTACCGCCATGTGCCTTAGATATACAGTCCTCTTCTTGCCATTGAAGAGGTCATTCGATGCCACCACTGCAGTTGCCTGGTTGTCACAGTATATCGGTACATCGGTATCTATGCACCGATCATTGGAAGATCATATATGAGCTCCCGAAGCCATTCTGCTTCATCCGCTACAACCAACAGTGCATAGAACTCAGATTTCATAGAAGAGTGTGACAACATATTCTGCTTCTTCGACTTTCACGATATAGCAGCTCTACCCGTGGAGAAGACATATCCTCTTGTGGAGCTTTTACTCTCTACTTCTGAGCACCACCTTGCATCACTAAAGTCTTCCACTACTGTTGGGTCTCCGCAGTCGTATAGTGCATACTTCTGAGTCCTCTTGAGGTATCTCCTAACCTTCTTCACAGCTTTCCAGTGCTCCATCTCTGGATTGCTCGTGAAATGACTCAGAATCCCTACGGCAAAAGCTATGTCATGTCTTGTGGCAGTAGTTGCATACATCAAACTCCCGATGATGCTTTAATACTCCAGCTGCCTGACATTTTTTCTTAGATTTGGCTTCAGTTTCTTGTCACACATATATGGCGTATTGATTCCAGGAAGATCCTGATAGCCATAGCGTATGAGCATCTTCTCAATGTAATGAGACTGTGACAATGCCACTCCAGTCTTCGTCCGGATGATCTTTATCCCCAGGATAACATCTGCTTTCCCTAAGTCCTTCATGCTGAACTTAGACGAGAGAAAATTTTTTATCTCAGTGACACTTGCTAGATCTTTACCCAAGATCAACATGTCGTTCACGTACAGACAAATGACAACTCTTCCACCGTCAGCAAACTTTGTGTACACATAATTGTCCGTCTCGCTGACCCGGTAGCCATTTGATCTAATGAATATATCAAACTTCTTATTCCATATCTTGAGAGCTTGCTTTAGACCATATAGAGATTTCACCAACTTGCATACTTTGTCTTCAAGGCCTTTGACGACGAATCCTTCTGACTGTTGCATGTAAATCTCTTCGGTCAACTCACAATTCAGGAAAGCAGTCTTGACATCTATCTGATGAATAACTAGCTTTTGAATTATTCTCAGAACAATTAACATCCTTATGGTTGTCATCTGCGCTACTGGAGCATAAGTGTCAAAGTAATCGATTCCCTACTTCTGAGAAAATTCCTTGGCAACCAATTTTGCCTTGAACTTGTCAACAGTTCCATTGGCCTTCATCTTCTTCTTGAAGATCTATTTACATCTGATTGGTTTTGCTCTTTCATGCAGATCGACCAATATCCGTGTATTGTTGGAGGTTATCGAGTCATACTCATCATTAATAGCCTCCTTTCATAAGATAGTGTCTCTGGTCTTCTTCGCCTCATCATAGATAAGTGGATATGCTTCCATATGATAGGTGACAAAATCCTCTCCGAAGTCCTTTTGTCATCTCACTCGCTTGGACACAGGCTCTGCGAGTTTTGGTTCAACAGTTGTTTCTGTAATAAAAAAAATTTTTGGACTACATCTTCTATGTCTTTGTTAGGAGCTTCAGCCTCCTGAGCACTCACACTATTCTCTAGAATGTCCGCGAGAATAATGTGCTTGTGCCTTGCAAATTTATCTTCAAAGATTTTTACATCGCGAGATTCAGTGATATTATTTAATTCAATATCAAGGAATCTCTGAGCATCACTCTTATCCGCATAACCCAGGAATATAGTCTTCGTAGTCCTTGTTCCCAGCTTCTGAATCTTCAAATCTGGAAGCTTTACATACGCCAGACACCCCCACACTCTAATGACATTCAAGTTAGGTCTGAACTTGAACCAGAGTTCATGAGGAATGACTTCCGAAGTTGCATGCGGCACTCTATTCAGTATGAACATAGTTGTAAGCGCTGCTTCTCCCCAGAAGCAATTTGAAAGACCCGCAGTCAAGAAAATTGAGTCCATCATCTCTGTTAATGTTCTGTTTTTCTAATTTTTGTAACATTATTTGATTGAGGGGAGTACGGAGCAGTCATCTCGTTGATAATTTCATGTTCTCTGCAGAAAGATACGAATTCATGAGACCTATACTCTTTTTTTCGATCACTTCTAAGTCTCTTGAGTTGTTGTCCGGTTTGACGCTGGGCTTCAGCCTTGAAGTCCTTAAATTTCTTAAACGGTTCATCTTTAGATTTGAGTAGATAAACGAACGCATATTTTAAGAAAATCGTCGATGAAAGTAGTGAAATACTTCATCCCGACCTTTATGGAGAAATATTTGAAGTCACAGACATCTGATTGAACCAGCTCTATAAGATATATACTTCAGTTTACCTGCTTGAACAATTTTCTAGTGATCTTCGTATGCGCACAGACCTCGATCACACTTTTCCAACCCCTTATCCCCACACTTGGAGATAAGTCCTAGATTAGACATCTTGTTTATTCTTTTACAATGAATATGTCATAGTCTATTATGCCACAACTCAAGAGAATAACCAGAAGAAGTAACTGCATTTATAATATTCATTGGAGTTACAAGTTGAAGTTTGAACATCCCTTCGGTACAAAAAGTTTTTTCGAAATATGTTCCTTTATAAGACAAAACGACTTAACCAGCGTTGATGTCCATCCTCAAGCCTGTATTGCAGAGCAGTCTTCCTGAGACCAGATTTTTTGCTATTGTAGGTATATGTTTCACAATCTGAAGCATCAGCAAATTTTTTGAAGTCAGTTCGCAGTACTACCGTTCTGATCACAAGTACTTTAGCTTGTGTCTGGTTCGCCACCATAATCTTCTCAGAAACAGGTTTGTACGTGGTGAACTGCTTTTTCTTTGAGCAAACATGGCACGATGCCCCAGTATTTATCTACCAGTCCGTGTCAACACCAACTGAGTCAACCTGCACAATCATAGCAACACAGTTAGTCTCATCTTGCTTTTTATGTTTAGTTTTTTCCTTGCAGTCCCTCCTCTAGTGATATTTCTTGCCACAGTTGAAGCAATTCCCAGGTTCATTAGACTTGGACTTGAACTGAGCCGACTTCACCTTCGGATGATAAACGTCTTTCTTCTTATGGTATAGAGCCTTCTGCTTCCTATTAGAGTTTCCTTCTTGCACCATGTTGCCCTTGGCCATCTGCTTGGACAAGGTATCCACTTTGAGTTGAGCTATCGACTTGTCTTCAACATGTATCTAGTGTAAGAGGCATTTTAGATCCACTTCCATGTTCTTGCGGTGCATATCCGTGATGAAATTACTCCACCCAGGTGGAAGCTTGGCGACAATATCCCCGACGACAAAGGCATCGACCAAGGGCATACTTTCGTCCGCCAGCTTCTGACGTAACTTAAGGAACTCCTTGACTTTAGGCAACATGGTTGTCGTCCTCAAATCGAATCCTCCAGACCTTTTCGGCCACATGGATCTTGTTTCTATTTTTATCTGCCTTGTAGGGATTCTCTATAGATTCTCAAACGTCCTTTGCATTGACCGTCTTGTTGTAAGACTCCGCCAGAGAGTCATCTATATATAGAGTTCAA
Organism: Iris pallida; assembly: GCA_029216955.1. Classification (NCBI taxonomy): domain Eukaryota; kingdom Viridiplantae; phylum Streptophyta; class Magnoliopsida; order Asparagales; family Iridaceae; genus Iris; species Iris pallida. The sequence continues at coordinate 28,425,569 of JANAVB010001800.1, forward strand.
GATAAGCAACTTGCAGAGGTTTTTATCTCCTCCAATTCGACTGCAAAGCAGTGGCTTCAGCAATCCTTCGAGCAATTTCACCTTCTGGAATCAAAGGTTCAGGATCTGTCAACACATAGTCGACACTAACAAGTTGAAGATTAAGGCTGACCTTTCTCTTCCAGACGTGGTAATGCTCCCCGTCAAACTTCTCAAATTTGTCAAAACTTGTGTCGAAAAAGTTTGTACGGTTGTTTTCCATCAGATCTGAATCTTGCTTTGAGATTCTTGTTCCCGAAAGAGATCTTAGTTGAAAGAATATGAGTGGACAGAGTGATTCTTAAGAATGAATTTCGGTCACACACTCTATATATGAGGAACTTCGAGAATTGCTTCTCAAGAAGATCTTGAAGTCTCTGTCTCGAAGGAGGAGGAAGAAAAGATGCAACACTATTGGGGTGATAAAGATCACCGTTGCTCAAAGCAATATTCGTCCTATTACGATCTGCTCCCAGGAACCAGCAAGTTCGAAAATCTTTTGGAACGCTCGCTGTCACCTCCTGACTGAACTTGCAGAACTCCTTGGACTCCAATGGCAGAGACCTCTCTACTCTCTTCGTCTCTTAATTACTGAGTAAGTCGTCAAAGAAGGCACGAAGAGAGTATTTAGAGAGTTGGGCTAATCCTGGCCGCAAACTGACTGTGAAAAGATAGGAACAAATCATGGAAAAATTTAACTAAATCAAATTCAAATCCACAAAAATCAGATCTGAGATTTGACTCAATCTTTCCATAACATCACTGCAGCACACATCACGTGCAACAAAGCTGCAGCACAGGCGTACGGACGCAGGTGCGCGAACGTACAACATCGTGTGCAACAGCGCCGTAGCACAGGCGCACATAAACCTGGGCGCGAGGTCACGTGTCGCGCCTGTTATATGCCTGCACTCATGCATGCGCATAAGACGAGTGCACAAGCACAACTATAAAGCACTGAGCGCCATGCGTCGATGCTTACGTGCAAAATACAAAGTCACTACAAGAAAAATGACGATTTTTGACGGTTTATAAGTTGACGGTCGTCGAAAACCATCAATAATAGTGGTTGTCTTGATAGTTTTAGGCTTACATCAAGGGAAGACAAATTTTTTGTCACTTTAGCAATTTTGTAGCATATATGTTGACGGTTTCGAAGGATCCGTCAAGAAAGAACTTTTTTATATTGACGGTTTGTTGATAATCGTCAAGTAATGCATGTGCAAAAAAATTGCCGCACATTTTTCAGCTGCCATTTTGGTAATTTTTTTGAATTTTTTTGAGTTTATCATCTATGTTTACGGTTGCGTAAAACCTCAAAAGTTGCTCCCATAGAGTGAAACTCCCGACCCCTTTAAAAAAACCTCGAAGGGGTTCTTTCATCTCCCTCATCCTCCTCCCTCTCCACCAGCTCCTCCCTCTTCAACTTCTCCTCCACCTTCCATGGCCGCTCCGGTTCACTCCAGAGAACCCCCCACAGCCCCTCTCCATCGACACCAACGCTCAATGGATCCCCGTCCCCGCTCTCTCCTTCGGCCTCGCCGCTGGTGGCTCCGATCTCGGGCCGTCGCGTCGGAGCTGGTGTGCGAATCTTGAGGCTTCGCTCTCCGATCTCGGTCGCCGGATCTCCGACTCCATCCACTTCTACGCTGCCTGCTTGGACGAGGTATCGGCGGCTCTAGGAGGATTCAGGGACGGACTCGTCGGGCCCCGCTCGAGGGCCTCCGGACCGGGTTCAGGTAATTTCTAGGGTTAGGGTTTTGCTTGGATTTTGGAAATTTTAATTTCTAAAGCTAAAATTTTACTTTGGGGGTGTAGATGGAGGAGAAGGGAGCGAGAAGTTCCTGGCAGAGGAGCTGGTGGTGCTCGCGAAGGAGGTCGCGAGGGATGAGCTGCTGGTAGTGCTCGCGAAGAAGCTCCTCTTTCTCCTCCCTAAGAGAGAAACCCTAACCCTAGTTTTTCCCATGGTCGACTCCGGCGACCTTCCAACGATGGAGATCGACTCCATCTCATCCACGTGGTCCCCTCTCCCTCCTCCGCCACCCCTCCTTCATCTTCCTCAGAGAAAACCTCTCTCCCTCCTCTCCCTTAGGAAAAACCCCTCTTCTCTCCCTTAAATGATGGGTTCAGAAGATGACGAGAGGTTCGGTCGTGTCGTGCAGCACAGGAAGATCCATTGATATGCTCACATGGACTCAAAATCCTGCGCCCTTAAGGTGCTTGATCAAATGCTCTAATAGTAGGATAATATCAATTTCATAATTTAAGATGCCAGATTTTTTTAATTTATACTTTTTTTTCTGGACTCTATTACGGCACAACGGCTGATGGCCTAGATGGTTCAATGGTGATGGTCGATCTAGACGATCACAATTCTTCCGAAGGGTTGGCCAAGAGGAGGTGCGACGAGCTATTTCATAAGTTTATTCCTGCTGCCATATGTCATAAACATTTTTTTAAGTGTTAGATTCAGTTGTTACTTTGGGCATTCTTTCTAGCAATTGAACTCAACTTCCATGTTTCTAGCAATTAATACTCTAGCTTCCATAATTTTTTCTTGAAACAAAATACTTTCTATTTCTGAAGCTTTGATTAATATTTCCTCCACTGCATCAAGACACACGCATGAAGATAGTCGCATCTCACATCTCACATTTCTACGTTTAAACTTTCATCATGAGAGGAAATTTCTTAGCACCCACCTCTATTATTTATCTGATGTTTCTTGCTGAGTTTGACAATGGATCCTCTAATGCATACTGCAAGCATGGGATACAACTTCTTCTTCAAAGATGCTATGGAAACTTCTGTTTTCCCAAATCTAATGGTATGACGCGACGTACTACAATTTTTTGAACACTATTCTTCCCGGGTTTTTGTTGATAATAAAACTGTGGTATGATTTGTTTGTCAAATATCTTTAACTTTGTATTTATTGGGATGAGCAAGAAATTTGTTCATAAAAAGTCTTTGAAAGAATAGGGTAAAAAGTAGAATTTTGAACAATTATAGGAAGGCTCATAACTACATATATCTACATTCAAGACTTCTCTTTGATTATAAACTAGTTACTGGTAACATGTAGAATCTTGAATTTATTCTTCTTCTTTTGAGAAACTTATATTTGAAACTTGATAGATTGAACTGGCCAACAATTCCATGTATATTGAACTAGAAGCAAAAATAAATTCTCTGGCACTTGGGTGTGGTTGGAATGTAGTTGATGGGTCTCTCCTTTAACTGTGTTTAATATCAGTGTGAAGGCCAAGAGTTCAATTAATTAGAATTTCAATGGGTATGAAGTTAACCAACTTATCCAATTCCTAACCTTGCTGGAGCTTACATTATCTTCTTTAAATATGCAAGCCCTTTTGACTTGATGCCCTGAACAAAAAATGTCTTTGAAAGTTTGGAAACCTTGTTTTTTCACAACAGTATTTAACCAACTTAAATATTTTCATAGGAATATTAGAACATTGGACACATCTATAAGGAGATGTAATTTGTTTACTAAAAGATGCACATGTTCCTTATTAGAACATTAGAATATCAATGGGCATGAAGTGCTATGTTAACCAACTTATCCAATTCCTAATCTTTCTGGAAGTAAGGTTGTATTCTTTAAATATAGAAACCTTTTGATTTGATGTCCTTAACAAAAAAAAATGCCTTTAAAGTTTGGAAACGTTGTCTTTTACATCAGTGATATATATATATATATATATATATATATATATATATATATATATATATATTGCAAATGACCTCTAGCCTAGTGGTTAAGAGAGATGCATGCGGCCCAAGTGGTCGGGAGTTCGAGCCTCAGTGGAGGCGAGTTCGCCACAAGTACCCATTGCTTCAAAATATATATATATATATATATATATATATATATATATATATATATTGATTTTTTGGGTTATATTATATTTTCACGTGTTTGTGTTGTGAGACTGCCTCCGCATGGGATCCTAGTAAGGAAAGAGCACAAAGTATTGGTGGACTAAGTTTTTGTGGAACAAATGAAAAATTATGCATTTGATAGGCTGTTGAGTCTTTATAGTGTTTGCACATGTTTAAACAAACCTGAAAAAATAATCTAACAAATCATGCTACAGGTAGTTGGTGGTGGATCTTGTTCTCAGTTGATGTCCATAATATATGAATCTAGTTATCAGTTGATATATGCTAAAAAAATTTAGAACTTTTTGTTCTCAGTTGATATCAGTTGCACAAATATGTACACATAATGATTAAATCTATTCTCTTGTTCTCTCAGGAACAACATGCAGGAAAGTTGTACACAGATAGGAGGGATGTGCTCCAGGTTAGCTATATATTTTGGATTAATTGTATAAATGTAGGTTTTTGGTGTTTAAGATGTTGTACGAAAACCATATACTTTGATTGGATGTTTGTAGTTGGATGTATTGGATGTTTGTGGTGTACGAACACATTTATTAATATAAAATTGTGTATTTATAGTTCTTTGATGTATGTGAGCTTCTGGATTATATTGATAGCATGCGTATTCGATATATAAAATATAATTATAAATAAAAAATTTGTTATACAAAATTTTGCTTTTCTTGATGGTTTTTTACCTGTAAAAAAAGGTTTTCTTGACGGCTAATAGCCGTTATCTAGGCCGGAGTCAAGAAAAGTTTTTACCAATGTTGACGGTTTCTAAAAACTGCTATCTTGACGGCTAAAAACGGTCAAGAAAACTACTTCATATGACGGCCAAAAACCGTCAAGAAAAGCCCTGCCAGCGACCGTCAAGAAAAGAGGGAGTCTTTTCTTGACTCCGGCCTACTTGACGGATCTGCAACCATCAAGATACCCATTTCTTGACAGGAAAAAGCCGTCAAGAAAAGCATTTTTTCTTGTAGTGAGTGCACCAACAAAGTGCCACTTTGCGCCCTTGATCCCAAGCCCGAGTCCGAGTCGCTAAGCCCCTTCGGGGCTTAGATACAAACAATCATAGAAAAACACCCCCACATGGCCCCCATGTGCCCCTCCACACCTTATGTGCATCTATCAACACAAGCAAAGCTTTATATAGAGATACAATCCACTTGGTGTAGGCAATGTAGGATTATCTTTGCTAATCTCCAAGTCAAAACACCGACAAAAATTTATATTAAAATAATAATTAATAATTAATAATTAACAATTAATTAACATGATAATTAACATTTAGATTAACCTTAACATTAAAATACATAAAAATTAACATTAATATTAATATTAATATAAACATTAAAATTAACATTAATATTAATATTAACGTTAATATTAAAAAAATTATTAGATAATTAATTTTTGGGTTAAAATTTGTCATGTCAGCTGTTATATTAGCTGCCATAACAGATGCCACATAATGGGGAGATGACATCACACAAATATTTTGGGAGCCAAATAGCAAAATTGATACATCAAAGGTAATTTACGGACAGGGGGAGGGGAGCGGTATTGTAGCCCAAGGCTGACGTAGTAGCTCTTTATTGGATCCAAGATAGGGTCCGATGTTTGTGGGAGGATGGGTTCAATGGACGACTGTCACATCAGTCTCGAGCTGACGCACAGTCCCTCTTGGTTCAGTCCCCCTCGATTCGACGATAGATGTTTTGGATTATACATTTTCGGGATTGGTTTTTCAACTATGTTCCATAGACGTGTGAAAATAATTTTGTGATATATATTGTCATATCTCCATATCGTACATATGGTATTCGTGTTTAGACATGGTTTGTACATGCGAGTATAATTTTTTTTATTTAATTACGTTATAGTATTATACATAATAATTTTATTATGAAAAATTCATTCTCTTTTAAAAGTAAAATGTTACTCAAGCCTTTGTAAATTTTGCAAAATTACAAAAACTATTTGCCACGTACCCACACACCTGCCTCCATGCATGAAGAGCATGGATAAATTAGTACTTTCCTTTTTGAGACACATGTCACCATGCATAGAATGGAGGGGGGCATTTGAGTCTTTTTACATAAATTTTATAAACTTTATGATTGAAAAAAAAGGGATTAAAGGAAGGAGAAGAGAGAGAGAGAGAGAGAGCAGCACTTCTCTCCATCCCTCTCCCTCTCCCTCTCGGGTCTCCCTCTTACCTTCATCCCTCTCTTTCACCAACCTCCTTTCCTCTCTCTCCATCTCACTCCTCTCACTCACGCCCGCGCACCCGCGCCGCCGCGTGTGCCGGCCGACCGACCACCACCGGACCACACCACCTCCAACACCACCATCTTCAGCTTAATCTCCATCATCACCACCATTATCAAAACCCTAACCCCCTACTTCAAAAAGAAAAGAAAAGAAAAGAAAGAAGAAGATGGAGCAAAGAAGGAGATGTTTGGAGAAGAAGAAAATCCAAGCCCTAAACCACAATTTCAAATCCCTAATTTTCCAAAGGCAAGCCCTCTTTTTCCTCGTGTAAATTTTGTTCTTAAATTCACCAGAAATTGTTTTCCAACTCTCCAATTAATCTTATGATCAATTTAATATACATGTCTCTTAGTGTAGGATTGGGGCTGAAATTTTGTATAATATTATTCTAGTACAGAAAGTTGGCTAAGATTTTATATATGTCATAGTATGGACGCGTGTTGGAAGTAGTTTTGGACACATGGACACAAGTCCCAGGACATGATATAACTCACCGATACGAATTGAATGTAGGATTTTTTTGACATGTATGTGTGTGTTTGATTCGTGTCTGTCATATCTAAATATAATTATTTTTAAAATTAGGATTTGGTTATGTAAATTGAATTGTGTGTCTGTGACTTGTACATATGTGTGTGTGTGTTTGAATTATGTATGCACACGTGCAACTAAAACTCTTATTTCAAGTTCAAAAATCTTACAAAAAGAAGAAGGGTATTTGCTACGTAGGTCGTTTTGGATATCAAATCGAATGAATTTTTAGATTGAATTGTAAGTGACATACCTGTTGTTCGTAAATATGAATAAAGTTAGAATTAATTGTTTTCGGTTACCTAATAGGCCTATTCATGAATATTAGTATCTCGCTTACATCAGGCACCTTCGATACAGTTTACAGACCATAATGACTCAATTTTTGGGGTCATAATAGGTTGATTGTGGTTAACTGAAATTATATTCAACATGAATAAATGTCAATTTAGTTTCATTCACCCTTCTTGCCTAGTAAATCATAGCTAAAATAAATAAATAAATTCTAGGCCGTATCGGTGTTGAATTAAAGCTTTCAACCTTTAGTTACAATTGTGTTCGTACTATTCAGAATATTTGATCCTTTAAATGGATGAAATAAAGTAAATAAGAGGGTATGAGATTGTATGAATATCTAGAGCAAGTCACATATAATCTATATTGAGTTGGAACCCGAATCGGACATTTTGGTTCGATCCTACATAATTGATTAAAATTCAGAATTCAGAAGTAGTTTGATGCTTGTTATTTAACGGTTAACTAACTCTAGGATACGTGTTTGCTAATATATTCATAGCCATAAGACGTCATCATCCGAAAAGGACACTACGACTCAAGTTTGACTAATTTGCTATAAATTTGGATTTTAAACCCTAGTTAATGTTGGTGTTTTTGCCTTTGGACTAGAAAAGATAGTCCGACATCGGCTACACCAAATGGTGAGTATCACAATATAATGCATTGCTTGTGTTGAGGTGTGCACATGAGGTGTGGTGGGGCACAAGTGTGTGTCATGTGGGAGTATTTTCCTAGAAGGAAAAATGATTAATTCCAACAAAGTTATAAGTTGATTTTTATTGTGCGGGCTCGGACTCGGACACGGACTTCAGGATGTCTCGTGCATGCACGGGAGTGTTCGGGGGGGTAGGCGTGGACTGGCACACTTCTATACTGATTGTGGGATGATCTAAAATATCAAACTCTATCTTTTGAGTATTGGTATTTTAGTCCCACATCGGATAGAAGAAGAGGTGAAGTCTCAACTCCACTCTATAAATAGAGCCCCTTGGCCTCTTTTGAAAGATGCACCAAGAAGAGAGTTAAGGGAGTCTGTAAAGTCCAGGAAGCCCATTCAAGTCTCAAATATTGACTTACGAGCGTTCCAGAAGTTCTTCGTGAACTTGCTGGTTCCTGGGAGCAGATCGTGTTGGGGCGAATCTTGCTTTGAGAAACGGTGATCTTAATCACCCCAGCAAGAACCTTTCCTCATCTTCTTTATTCTTTCTTAATCCTGCACATTAGCTTGGAAGATCTTCTACAAGAGATCCACGTTGAGGACGAAATGCGATCTCAACAGAAGATGGACTCTCTGTCCAAATAACTGGCTAAGGCCAACTTGGTGCAGACAAGAGAGTTCAAAGGGAAGCAGGTGGCTTCTCATCACAAGAAGAAGGACTCTACAAATCTGAAAGTGAAGGGTCCTTCGTTCAAGCAACAGAAGTCCAAGTCCCACGTGACTTGCTTCAACTGTGGCAAGAAGGATCACTATAAGAGTGAATGCAAATCCAAGCCCAAACAAGCTGAGCAAGGTGAGCCTAGCAAGGTTTCCATGGTTTCTAACATTGTTGCTATGATTGCTCAGGTCACAGCTGTGGGGGCTGTCTCTGCCTGGTGGATAGATACTGGTACGACCTTTTATGTCTGCTCTGACAAGGAATGGTTCATCACATACTAGCCAACTTCTAAGAAAGTTATCATGGTGAACCAAGCCCAAGCTGAAGTTCTGGGGGTCGGAACTGTGGAGCTGAAACTCACATCTGGGAACACTCTGACGCTTCAAGGTGTGAAGTACGTTCTGGTGATTGCAAAGAACCTGATCTCTGGAAGACTGCTTAGCAACGCAGGCTTGAGGATGGACATCAATGCTGGCCAGATGGTGATATCCAAGAATGAAACATACTTCGGAAAAGCTTTTCAAACTGAAGGGATGTTCAAAATTCAGCTTGTAAACCAGTCAAATGTAATCAATACAATCGCTCTTTCTGATTATTCTCTTGAGTTGTTGCATAATAGGCTAGGACATGTTCACTGTAAAAGAATTAACAAAATGTCCAGTCTAGGACTTATCTCCAAATGTGGGGGTAAGGTAGAGAAGTGTGAAGTATGTGCTCATACAAAGATCACAAGGAAACCCTTTCATCAGGTCAATCGAAGCACAGATCTTCTGGAGTTGGTGCACTCCGATATCTGTGACTTCAAGCAATTCTCTACAAAAGTCGGGATGAAGTATTTCATAACCTTCGTCGATGACTTCTCAAAGTACGCGTTCGTCTACTTGCTCAAGTCTAAAGATGAAGCGTTCGAGAAGTTCAAGGAGTTCAGGGCCGAGACTGAACGGCAAACTGGACAACAACTCAAGAGGCTAAAAAGTGATCGAGGCGGAGAGTATCGGTCTCATGAATTCACATTGTTCTGGAAAGAACATGGAATCATAAACGAGACTACTGCTCCGTATTCTCCTCAATCTAACAGAGTAGCGGAGAGGAAGAACAGAACGTTAACAGAAATGATGAACTCAATGCTGATAACTGTGGGTCTTTCTAAATGCTACTGGGGAGAAGCTGCATTGACGGCCACTTTTATTCTAAATAGAGTGTCGTATGCAACTTCGAACGTAACTCCTCATGAACTCTGGTTCAAAGTCAGACCTAACTTGAATGTCATTCGAGTGTGGGGGTGTCTGGCTTATGTGAAGCTCCCAGATCTGAAGATTCAGAAGCTAGGGACAAGGACTACGAAGGCGATCTTCTTGGGATATGCCGAGAAGAGTGTGTAGAAGCATGGAATTTCATGGTGCATTTATGTGCCAGAATTCCTATGCGCTCAAATGCTACTCAGAACATGCGTCAGGAAACTCAAACGAAGTACTTGGCACAACAAGATAGCAAAAGTATAGACAGCAAAAGAAGATTTTTATTTTCATATAAAAGTCTATTACATGTCTAAAAGAAAGGCTTTACAAAGGAGAACTTCTACAAAAAGAAAGATCCTAAGACTATAGCCAGGCACAGCAAACTGCCATGTGCCTCCCACCAGGCGCATCATCAGTCAGGCGCATCACTTCAGCATCTCAGTCAGGCGTATCTCTTCAGCGTCTCAGTCAGGCACAGCCTTCAGCGTCTCAGTCAGGCATATCTCTTCAGCATCTCAGTCAGGCGCAGCCTTCAGCGTTTCAGTCAGGCGCATCTCTTCAGCGTCTCAGTTATGCGCATCATGAAGTCTCAGCATATGCACCTTACTTCGACCCGATCAAATGTTTCGACTAATGAAGCATTTATTGAGCAGAACAAGAGTGGGCGATCAACCCCACCCTAGCTAGAGGAAGAGCTCTCCAAAGCCCAAGAAAGAGAAAAGCACCGCGATTCTGAGGCTAAAGGAGCAGCTTTCAACACAACCAGAATGGGCAACACCCCACTCTTGCAGGAGGAAGAGCTCTCCAAAGCCCGAGGAAGATGGAAGCACCACAATTCTGATCTGCGGCTCTTCCAGCATAACGGAGACAGGGCTCGAGCATTCCGATCTTTGGATGCAACAGGCACCTTCCGCCTGCCTCAGAAGCCCTCGACTCCGACTTTTGGATGTAACAGTCACCTTCACGAGCATGAACGAAGACAAGTCGTCGCATCTTCACCCTCGGGAGCATCTTGTCAACAGAATATGCTCGAGCAAATAAGTTCATTCGGGAAAACATGAGAGAACTAGAAGCAAACTCTCTCCTTGTCACTATTTATAGGCCGGGCAAATCAAACCCATGCGCCAAGTGGCAGGCTCTCCGAATCCCGTACAATGAATTTGTATTTATGGTGATGAACCCGACGCTTCAAACTTGGCCAAGTCAAAACGGCTATTTAAAGCACTTAAAGAACACAAAAGTCGGACTAATAAAGGTACGTCATACAAAAGGATGCGCCAGTCAGACACCGCGCATCGTACAGACGCGCCCGTCAGTTCCAAAATGCCCCTTATGGATGCGCCCAACAGAGCACAGATCCATGCGTCCTAATCAACATGAACCATGCGCCCATTTTGGCTCGTCACCCATCAAGCAATTAATGCTCAAGTGACAGAGTTGGCAGCACGTCCCTCGAGGACTGGACAGTTAGCAGCTTTTTCAGAAGACGAAGCGTCGCTGACATCAGCATCATCAAACTTTCCTCCGACGGTTACGACCCACGTGTCCGACCAACCACTCGCATGCACCTCAGCGGCCATGCGCCTGAAGACTCGCATGCGCCTCAAAAGCCGTACGCCCAGACTGGTTCGTGACTCCTGAAGGTTGTGAGCCAAAGTCTTCTCATGCGCCCAATCCCAGGCGTATTCTATCAGATCACTCTCCACCAAATCTGAGATCTTTGAGCAACGGGCATGCGCCATGTGTCCTTTGACTCAATTCAGCCTATAAAGGGGTACAAATCACCCAAGATCTCAGCAACAGAAAGATCCTCTCCCCTGTTACGTGCCAGCCCACAAAAGCAGCATGAAGGATTCAACCCATAAATGATGGTACATCATCCATGCGCCTTCCGCAGCTCCAACCATGTTGCGTCCCTACGTATAGGCGCATCCTATATATGCGCGCATGAGCAGCCAGCCTGTAAACTATAAATAGAAGGATCATTTCCTTCTTACGGACCACGTAATATACATACGTACACAGACAAAAAAAGGCATCAGAGTTATCATCCACCAAGATCGGAAGAGACACTCAACGTCTTCTTCCCATCTGCAAACTCCAGCACCCAGAGCAACTCAGACCTTCAGAGAACCGAGAACCGTCGTCAGATCGTCAACGGAGTCAACGCATTACCACTCGCTCCATCGACACAGGGACCCAGATAAACAAAAGTGTTCTCCTAGGACTACATCTAAGTCCTACATTGTAACACTGTTCTGTTTGTAATTGAAATTACAATAAAAAGATTTTAATGGCAAACAAGTTGGCGACTCTGCTGGGGACCTCTTTCTCCTCTACCGAGAAAGTTGTGTCGCAATCCGACGACGTGAAGGTAGGCTCCTCCTATAAGACGTTGGTCGTACACCTCAATCAACAGACGTATGAGGAGTTCATCTCTGAAGGCAGCGCAAGTCCTTCAAAACGGCTGCCAAAGCCGAAGAAGACTCGCCAAGTCTGGGTGCACAAGGTCGAGGTCCCTGGCACCACCACTGAATGGGATACGCCGATGCAGTCCACCCTTCCCGCTGACGTCCTCAGCAGCCAGGATACGTCCACCAGTGCAGCGCATCGCTCGAAAAGCGTAGTGCTGACCACATTCCCCAGCCATCTCATTCTCCGACAAGGAAGATGCGCCGACGGAGCAGGGGTGCATCTAACGGCCTGTGCAGTAACTCTGATGCGCCACAGATGGCTTCCGTCTTTGACAGACTCACTCGCTGTCGTGGCAAAAAAAATTTGGACTCTGAGTACTATGCACCCCAGCGGGCTAGTACGAAGAAGTCCAAAGCAGTACAGGCCATATGCCTCAAACGTGCTATGCCAGCGGCAAACCAGAAGCGTGCGCTCATAATCAGGCGCGCTGCTGATGGTAAGCTGTATAAGATCGACTCGGGTGCTTCTGCGCCAGAAACGAGCCGACCTTCAAAGTCCTTGCCTCACTTGGGTGCATATGTTTCGTTCGCAACCAAGTCGAGCAAGGCAAACTCTGTGGTCTTGAACCCTAGCGCCTACATAGGATGTGCGTCTGTGGCTGGTTCAAGTCACTATAAATGTTGTACCCCCACTACTGATCTGAACGCATCTTCTGCATTGGTTCAGGGGGCACAACATTCACCTGACCACCCTGGCGCTTGGCTTTGCCATGCGCCTGATGAGGGTGTGAAGGTGGCACTCTCACTTGACCACCCGGCGCTTGGCCTTGCCATGTGCCTGATGGGAGTGCGAAGGTGGCACTCTTCTCCAATGATTTGCGTAATATGATCAGTCATAAGCGCCGATCAGGACAGTCGACTGACAAGCACAATGCGCCCCTCACAGGCCACACCTGTGTTGTAGTCACCATCAACTGTTGTTGCAAAACAGCAGTCCCACCAATAAGGCAATCGGTGTTCCAGTGGCTGCAATCATCAACACCCCTCTAACGTCGCCTCGGGAGGAAGGTGTCAATTGAAGAGGAGTCAGAACTAAAGGTTGTATCTTGTAATGTAATCTCTAACTCCTCGTCAATCCGAAAGGCGACTGGCAATTCCTCGACCTCGTCCTCGTCCAAAAGCCAGCCGAGGAAGACCAAGACGACTGTCCCATCCTCTTGAGTGTTTGAAGGCATCCGGGGGAGAAAGAGGATCTCAGAAGAAGCTGGGGGTAGTCAAGCCCCTGTGGATCTTCATCCTGGAGACGAAGTCAGCCTCCCGGACATAGCTGGGGGTAGTCGAGCCCCTGTGGATCTTCATCCTGGAGACGAAGTCAGCCTCCCGGACATAGCTGGTGGTAGTCAAACCCTTGTGGATCTTCATTCCGAAAACGAAGACGTCCACCAAAGCACATCTGGGGGTAGCCAAGTCCTTGCCGATCTTCATCCCAAAGACGAAGATATTCCCCAGAACATAGCTGGGAGTAGTCAAGATGAATCTCCAGGAGAAGCGACTCCTCTACAAGAGAGCGAGGCTGAAAGCGAGGATTAAACTGATCCATCCACTTCCAGCCATGTCATGACAGTATACATGACTGGGGGTGATATAAAGTCAGATGCGCTGCCAGCAGACCTCGTCCAGCACATGGATACTTTGGAGGGGGGACTCAAAACCCTCTCTGCCTCCATGCAAACACTGACTCAAGCAGTATTTGAGATACGGTCCGCTTTGGTCAGGGCACCTTCTACCGGTCCCGACCCAGGGGCCAATGGAGAATCAAGTGTACCCCTTCAACGGGTATCCTTGGACACAGATCGTTGCGAAGCACCATGGACGTCGGCGCCATCAAATTCTCAACTCCAGGCTGTACCACCTTTCCCGACTCCCAGCTCCACGAAAGTCATAGTGGAGATGATCAGGGACTTGTGCGAGCACTTTGAGTCCAAGAACAGACAGGAGGAGCGCCAGAAGATGGGGATCCCACAACCATACCCTCTCGAATGGAATAAAGTGGTTTATCCTCCCAAGTATAAACCACAAATATTGACGCCATACGATGGAAAGGACTCTCAACGCCGCTATCTGACGTACTTCCAGTCTCAAACGGGACATCTTCCGAAGGAAGACGCGCTACTCACCAGCATATTTGTCGGGGCGTTAAAAGGAGTGGCTTACGACTGGTACTGCAGTCTCCCCGACAACTCCATATCTTTCTTCGACGACTTGACACGTCTCTTCCTCGATCGTTTCTACGATGGAGGGAAGGACATGACAATGGCATCCCTCATAGAGATACGTCAGAAGGAGAAGGAAACAGTTCGAGCATTCATCGAATGGTTCCGACAAGCATGCTTCAGACTGCTCTCGGGCATGCCAGAACATGCACTCCTCTCTTCGTGCAGCATGAACAGGCTGCCTGCGATCAAACTCTGGCTCAACTCCACTCCTTCTCCCGACTGGAGTTCATTGATCATCGAGGTCGAAGCAGCAGAAAAGAAGGCGTACAATGCTCGTCTTCTGGGAGTCAGTTTCTATGCCTTTGAGGACAAGAGAAAACGGCCTGCTGCCAACAACCCAGGACGAGAGACGAAGGGGAAGCAGGCGTTGACTGTCAATGCCTCCAAAGGTGCATCAGCACCTACTCAGAAGCCTCCACTTGCACCAAGACCAAAGGAGGTTTATTCTTTCAACGATGAAGACACCTTGCAACTCTTCGATATATTGAAGCAGGGTGACAAGATCAAGTTACCGGACCCAAAGCGTCCTGACGAGGTTGGGAGAGTGGACAATCCGAGGTACTGTCACTACCATCGGTTTGTCGGACATCCAACTAAGGGCTGCTACGTCCTCAAGAACTACATCCAGCGCATGATCAATGCGGATGTCATCTCCGTCAACTACGAGAAGAAAACGGTCTCGGCCAACCTGGTGTCACTCCAATTTGGCACCTTGTCGCCAACCACAACACAAGATGGCGTCGTCCCCATTCCAAAGGCGACAATAGAGGTGGTTAACCTACCACCTACTCGCGACAACGTGAGTGGACTCATCCCACTTACCACATCTCAGAGAGAGGTCTTATGGGTTCACCCTGACCTCGTCTCCGAAGTCACACAACCGGGGGTACGCTCTACCTCCAAAACCAAGGGCAGGAAGACCAAGTCTTGCCGCATGGTCTCTTCCTCTGCGGAAGAGGCACTTCCTGTATAGATGCGTTCACATTAGAACGCCCAACCTGACGAAGCTGCCGTCGAGGTGGTGCCTCCTTGCACCGTCCCTGCTGCCCAAGAAGAGGGCCCATCCAGGCCTCCAGCAGCTAATAAACAGAAGCATGTAGAGGCCCGTTTCGACAAGCCTTTGCGAAAGGAGAATGCTTCGGGGCTAGCCAAGCCCCACAACTTCGACATACTGGCACAACTTGCCAGTACTCCTACCCGCCTATCACTGTTTGAGCTTCTTCATCTTTCCAAGGACACTCATGAAGATCTCTGTGAAGCCTTGAAGGATGCTGAATCCTTCATCAGTCAGGTCAAGCAGCCTGAGGATACCCCGACCATATGTGCGCACTGCCATTATGCGGATGAAGTTATCCCCAACATAACCTTCACCCAAGAAGACATGATGCTCAAGCACAACCGACACAACAGGCCACTGTATTATACGGGGTATGTCGGTTCCGTCAAGGTGAAGCGAATTCAGATCGATCCAGGATCTTCCCTCAGCATCATCCCTAAGACGTTGCTCCCAACACTGAGGATCCCGATGTACTGTCTGGCGCCTTCCAACACTACAATCAGCGGTTTTAATGCTAGCAAAAGTGAACTGATGGGTAAAATACGGCTGAAATGTCATATCGGTAACCTCCGAACCAAGGTGACTTGCTATGTCGTGGATGCTGACGTCAACTACAACCTCCTACTGGGTCGTCCGTGGCTGAATGAGTACATGGTGGTGCCATCTACACTCTACCAATGTATGAAGTACGTGTCCACCAACGACATCATCCGGACAGAGTTCGCGGACATTGACCCTTTCAAGGGGGTCGAAGTCTACTTCACTGATTCTATCCTGTACAAGTCTTCCGACGAAGGAAAAGCCAATGATGCTGACGATGAAGCAGAAACGGCAGCAGAGCCGGACATGGAGCCAGAGATGATTCCCGACGCTCCTTTGAAAATTCGACTCAAAGGGAAACTGCCTCAGATGCTGCCTCCCACGACCATCAAGCTACCTGGAAAAGTACCGACTTCTCTAGGTAGAACACCTACTGAAGCTCCCTTGAAGATACAGCTCAAGGAAAAGCCGCCTCAAACATCGGCTCCCCTTGTGGCCAAACTACAGGGGAAGGCACCAGTCACTGAAGGCGCAGTTGAGGCACCTCTGAAGGTGCGTCTTAAAGGCAAGCCTGAGCATTCATACGTCTCATCCAAGCTACCAGAGAAGGCCCACATAGCCCTCTCGGACCCCAAGGTCAAAGCTGTGGTGGACTCTCCCGAACTAATCCCAGTACTCACAGATGAAGAGCTAGGGGAGTACATATCTACTGATGTAGATGCACCCTCTCTGGACAATGTAATCCTGCGGGACAAAATCTCGTATTTCATCAATAATAGAGTGTCTTTTAATTATTCTAGTCTTCCACATTGGAATGTCATGTATACATTAGATAACGCTCTATGGTCGTTGCAAACACAAATAACGACCGTCAATCATGTAAATCGAGTAGTCCCGTCCCAAGGGGTCTGTTTCGTAGTCCTACCGCAGAATCGAGATAAAGAATCCATCATCTTCGGTAAAGTCGAGCGTCATCAAGACCTCCCGCCACTCGAGCAAGAACCAGATACCGGTAGAATACAAGTCTATCGGTACACGGACAAGGCAAAGTACCTCATCCAAAAGATGGGTTACGATCTAAAAAGCAACAAAGGCCTGAACTACGGCAAGGGTCGACGTCTTCCTCTCCGGCTCCCAACACCTAAAGGAAAGCCGCAGGACTACTATCATCGAACTCGATAGGGGGTGGGCTATGTCACGCCACCGGCAACTCCAGAGAGTTTGGAGGCAGAAGAAGTAGAATATTCTCATTCGTCTGAAGCATCAACTTGGGATTCTGATACCAGTATCGGCTCAGTATTCAAGAAGGCACTATCAGTCAACATGGCATCTGCACAATCTCAAGAAGATGAAGGTGAAGACCAAACGTCAGAATTCTTCGAAGAAGAACCTTGGACTCAACGCCTAGGAGCGCAGTGGAAGTCTCGTTTTGAATTACGCGAACCCCCTACCGAAGACGAAGTCGAGCAGATCGACCTTGGGGATGGATCTTCTTCTAAATCTATCTTCATCAGCAAGAGTCTAAAGGGACCAGACAGAAAATCTTTAGTCTGACTGGCTAAAGAATATATCGACGTCTTCGCCTGAAGCTACGAAGATATGCCGGGACTTGTTCCCCAGATCGCAATGCATAGGCTTAACATCTTACCTGATGCCAAGCCTATGAAGCAGCAACAACGACATTTTCATCCTGACGTCATGAACGCTATCGATCAAGAAGTGGACAAACTCCTGGCCAGTGGCTTTATTCGTGAAGAACAACACCCGGATTGGGTGGCCAATGTCGTCCATGTCACCAAAAAGAATGGGAAGATACGGGTCTGCATCGAGTTCAGAGATCTCAATACTGCTTGCCCGAAAGACGAATTCCTACTTCCGATTATCGACGTAATGATCGATAATACATGTAGCTTCGAATGCATGTCTTTCATGGACGGGTATTCGGGCTACAACCAAATCAAAATTCTCCCCGATGACGCAAAGCACACGTCATTCAGGATACCGAAAGGGATTTTCTGCTACACGGTGATGCCCTTTGGCTTGAAGAACGCTGGTGCTACATACCAACGAGCTATAAGTACCATCTTTTATCAACATCTACGTAAAACAGTCGAATAATATGTTGATGATATCGCTGTCAAGAGCCGTCTTAGAGGTGATCACCTACAAGACCTAAAAATAGTCTTCGATCTCATGCGAGCGCTCCAACTCAAGATGAACCCCGCTAAATCCTTCCTTGGGGTTTTTAAGGAAAAGTTCTTGGGCTTCATTATCACGGCGAAAGGCATTCATGTCGATCCTGAGAAGACCAAAGCCATCCTTGACATGGACCCTCCAAGGAATCTCCGAGAACTTCGAGGCCTGCAAGGGCGTCTTGCATACATCCGAAGGTTTATAGCAAACCTTTCCGGAAAATGTCAACCCTTCACCCAGCTCATGAAGAAGGGAGTCTCCTACGTATGGATAGAGGAATGCCAGAAAGCTTTCGATGATATCAAGGCTTACTTGACGAGCCCGCCAGTCCTGGTGGCACCCGTCGTAGGCAAACCATTTCTCCTCTACGTCCGTGCCATAGATCATTCCCTCGGCGCTCTGCTGGCTCAGAACAGCGATGCAGGCTACGAGCAAGCTATCTACTATCTTAGTAGGACACTGATCGGGGCCGAACACCGGTACAACCCCGTTGAAAAGGAGTGTTTGGCTTTGGTGTTCGCCATCTAGAAGACTCGCCATTATGTCTCGGGCCAGACAATTCATGTCATCTCCCGAGTCAATCCGTTCAGGGCCCTCATGACGAAGCCATGATCATTGAACTCCTGGCTAGCTACATGGGCGATCCTGTTGATGCCGTACAACATGGTGTTCGTCCCACAAAAAGCCGTCAAGGGTCAAGCTCTGGCCGACGTTTTAGCTGTGTACCCCATCCCAGAGTCCTCCAGACTCTATGAAGACATCCCGGATGAGGTCCAAGAATCAAACGTCACCGAAGAAAGCTTCGTCTGGCGGATGTTTTTTGATAGCGCTTCAAGAACAGGCCCCAAAGGCCAAATCATCGCCGGAGTAGGAGTAGTCTTAGTCTCCCCCGATCAGCTGGTCAACCAGCGTGCTTACTCCCTTTCGAAGCCGTGCTCCAACAATGTTGCCGAATACAACGCTCTCATCAAGGGACTCCAGCTGGCACAATAGCTAGGGTGGATCATCTGGAAGCCTACGGCGACTCAAAACTCTCGTTAACCAGATCAGAGGGCAATACGAAGTTCGCCATGAAGATCTGGTTCCTTACCATGAAGTTATATTGAATATTATTTCAACCTTCACTAAGTTCTTCATAGAACACGTACTTCGGTTACAAAACCTGAAGGCTGACGCTCTGGCTGGCCTCGCAGCCTCATTGGCAGCACCCCTCGGGACTCAATACTACGTCACGGTAGTTGGTCAAGACTTGGTCTGTCCTAAAAATAACCTATGCTCACAAATAGCCCATACCATGACAACAAGTGCTGGTGTTAATATCCGAGACTGGAGGTTCCCATTCATCGACTTCGTTGCCTACGAAATTCTTCTAGAAGACCCGAAAGAAGCCGTCTCAGTCAGGAGGCGTTCCCTTCGATTCTATACAGCTACTAAAATACTGTACCGACGCTCCTACGATGGACTTCTCCTTCGATGCCTGTCCAACGAAGAAGCAGCCGAAGCCCTTCGAGAAGCTCATGATGGGACTTGCGGGGTTCATCAACCTGGCCCTAAGTTGCAGGATCGACTGCGACGCATGGGTTACTAATGGCCAACCATGGCAGCCGATGCTGTCGACTATGCCAAAAAGTGCCATGCGTGCCAACTCTACGCCGACTTCATCCATACACCGTCGGAACTACTACATCCTACGGTCGCCTCCTCGCCCTTCGAAGCTTGGGGCATGGACATTATAGGACCGATCACCCCTCCATTATCGAGGGAATACCGCTTCATCCTGACCATCACCGACTACTTCTCCAAATGGGCAGAAGCAGTTCCGCTGACGGAAGTGAAGAGGTCTAGGGTGATCAGCTTCATCAAGCACCATGTCATCTACCGTTTCGGGGTACCTCGGAGGATTATCCACGATAACGGTCCTCAGTTCATCAGCCATGTTTTTAGCAGATTCTGTGACAAGAACTGCATTCCGAACGTGGCATCAACCGCCTACAATCTGGCAGCAAACGGATTGGCCGAAGCCTTTAACAAGACTATCGTCAAGCTACTCAAAAAAGTCGTGTCATCCAACAAATGCGACTGGGACGAAAAGCTCGGCGAATATTTTTGGGCCTACCATACAACAGTACGGACTCCGACGGGCAACACCCCGTTCTCCTTAGTCTACAGAAGCGAAGCGGTACTGCCTCTCGAGATTCAGATACCCTCACTCCGTGTAGCGATCACAAATCAAATAACAGAAGAAGACAACCAGCATCATCGTCTGCGAGAATTGGAGGCACTTGACGAAAAATGTCTCCTAGCTCAACAGTGCATCGAACTCTATCAAGCCCGTATATTACAGGCTTTCAACAAGAAGGTCAAGCAGAGGACTTTCCAAGTAGGCGACCTGGTTCTGGCAATCAGGAGGCTGATGGTGTTGACTCATAAAACACCAGGAAAGTTCGAGCCCAAATGGGAGGGACCTTTCATCATAGAGACGGTATACTCAAACGGTGCTTACCGCCTCGCCCGATCAAACAGGAACTTGTTCATGATGCCCATCAACGGCAAGTTCCTAAAGAAGTACTACTCTTGACATCTTTCAGATATGTACTTCCACCTCTACCTAGCAAGGGAGTCAGTGTAGCTGATCATCAGAGCTCACATACACCTCCCTTTCACAAAAATTTTATGCTTTCGGAACCCAATTGTTCTATTGCATTCTATCTCCAGTAGAAGGACAACCACGTCCATATTACCTCTGAGTTGCTCTTCTATGTCCTACAAAGCGGAATCTTATGCTCCGTAAGACTATGCTACCCATCATGTTTACCACGTACATATTACCTCTGAGTAAACATCCCGTACAGACAACCCCTGTGTTGCCGTACATCGATCGCAGAACTTCCATGTCCATATTACCTCGGAGTAGTTCCGCGTATCTCCCCAGAGTCACTCCTACCACGTCCATAACACCTCTGAGTAGAAAGATTTTGATATTTGAACCACATATTTGCCACGTTCACATTACCTCTGAGCAAACATGTCGGTTCTCTCAAACTTATTATCTGTACCTAACAACCAAGGTGCACAAAAGATAATAGGTCTACACAAATCACAGGTTCATGACAACAAAAGATGAACACGCCACAAAATTTCTTATTTTTTATCTAAAAAGTAAAGGATTACATCTCCAGCATATAAAAAAATGAGAGAAGACTACAAATCCCTAGGCATCATTGGGATTGGCGGACAGCTTTTCGATCCGACACCTCAAGTCTGCAGCCCGGGTCTCTGCAGTCGCCAGGAACCGGCGTTCAGCTTCCTGTCACATCATCTCCACAGCCTCGGAAGTAGTATCGTTCTCATGCTTGGCGTCCAACTCCTGCCGTTGGTGAGTCGGAGAAAGAATATGGCGAGTAACAACTGCCTCATCCTCCTTGGACGAGATGTGCTCAGCCTGGGCCCACTCAAGATCTAACATAAGTTGGGCCCTCTGGTCTTCTAAGAGGCGGATCCTGGCAGTAACCTCCGCTATACTTGCCTCCAATGAGGCCCGCAGCTCCACCTGCTCCTGTGTGGATTGAGACAGTCTCTCTACTGCAGCCTCAGCAGCGGCCACCTCACCGTCCCAAATGGCCACCGTGGCCTGATAAGACGACTCAACCTCAGCTATCAACTTCTTCTGTTCTGCTTCTATCAGAGCGGAAAAGTCATTCCGCTGGATACTCTGCATTTCAGAAAGACGCTGGTCGAGCTCAACCACCGACTCCTCCAGAATTACAGCCATGTGATCGTGGCCACGGTGCAAATGTATCAAACAAATAGAAGAGAGCGCCATGGCTTTCGCCATCGTAAAACTTCCATTTGCATTCAGCATCGTTGATACACCCATCTGCAGCATCTTGTACACTGCTTCAACAACAAACTGAATGTACTCATCTGCATCTGCCAGCACTTGAGGCATCATGGCAGGAGTTGTAGGAGTTGCAGGAGGTTCTGTGATAGACGGCGAGCCTGAAGAAGACCTACTGACTTCAATCTGCGAGGCTGAAACCTCGGCATCAATGGACTCTCCCTCAACAGGGGCTTGAACTTCGCCACTAGCCCGAGGAACCAAGAGAGCGGAAGGAGCCGAGAGGGGCGTCGATATCGTACTCCAAGTAGAAGGAACAACACGGGTTCTAGCAAACCCTTACCCTTCTCAAGCTCGGAGGGACCACCAACGTCAGGGGCTATCTCCTCCGTCTCTAACACACTATCAGCAGGCCGTACGGGACCTTTCCCTTCTGGCAAAGCAGCGAGATCAGCACTTGTTTCCCGACTCGGGTCCCCTGGAGTCAGGCTCGACGGACGAGTCTCATCTTCCTCACCGAATCCCTCCGCAGGGATAGAATATGTCGCTACCTCCCGGTCGGCAGCCACCTAAGCCTCCGTTGCTGAGTCTGGGGTAGGGCTCGGCCACGCTGTAGTCGACCTTCCCTCATCATGACAAGGAGGAGAATCATCCCTCTCTTCTGTTTCAACCATGTCTGTTGCTCCTGCAATAGGCTCACTCATCTCTGGAGGAACGTCATCTGAAGAGGACGAACTCCACTCCACTTCCTCATCTGGAAGCTCCGTACCTGCTGGGTCCTCAATTCCAAAGGCCTCCACGACGGCTTGCACCCTCCCGGGAACTGCTGCATCCTCAGCTTCCTTTCTAACATAATTTGGAGATACTAAAATCTTTGCAGGAACAACATTGTCAGGATTCTCTTCCACAGGAGATGTTACAATCGAAGGAATGTGTTCGTCAGAAGAGCTCGCCACCTCCTTCGGTTTACTGACGCCCGGTTTCGAAACCCGAGTTTTCTTCTTTAGCGGTTCCTACAAAAAGAAAGCATATGTCACAAAAATGACAGAATGAGCCAGACTATGGGGGACGTCTTTACCTCAGCAGGAACTGATTCCATTGGCATTACAGGCGGCACTCCCGTAGCTTCCACCTTTGGAGTCGTCGCTTTTTTTGGCCTTTTTGGTGCAGACGAACCGGCTTCTGCGTCAGCCCGCCTCTTCCCTGCTGGGGGATCTTCCCGAGTGCCTCCCGTTGACGCTGCAGCAGCAGCCCGATATCCCGCCAACTCTGGTGGACGATATGATCGGGTCGCCGCCAACATGTTTTTCGTAGCCTATAGCTGAGTTCCAACGATGAAACTAGTCTTCTTGTCATATTCAGGAGGCACAGTATTCATGGCACAATACAGCTTAACAGTCGAATACAGAATCTGTGGCCGAGGGTTGTGAACTGGTGTATTGAAACGAACCCCAGTGCACCCGGCATTATAATTTTGCCAACCCCGGGCTCCATCCAGTAAACTTCCAGCAAACCCCAGACTGTTACTGGTGTTCCTTAACATTAGCTGGGTGTAACCAAACTGGCGAGCAAACCGGCTCGGCAAATACGGCTCCAGATAACACTTATTCTGGTTGCGGTAGACCAAGTGGGAAGGTCGAATACTCTGCAACCAACGAAACCTCCATTTCGGCAGAGTGATCGCATCCTCACCGGAGTCTTCCAAATCTTGGTCAGCCTCAAAATCTTTGAAGATGGGACTGACCTTGACGATCTCCCACCCTTGAAGATAAGACAAAACTCTCTTACAGACGGGATCACCGGTGTGCAGCCACTTCCTCTTATAGAAGCGGCGGATAAAGGCGTCACCTTCATTGTGATCGTCTTCAGAACCCAGACTCATCACGTTCGGGTGATGCAGAATTAACCATTCCATCAGATAATGGAATGATAGCTCAGCTCGGGGAAAGTTGTCTTTTTTGCCCTTCTCATGGGCCACATCGTCAGCAAAATCTCTCAAACCCCGCAGCAGGTTACACACCATCACAGGGAGGAGAGCCAAAGGGTGACCAAAAACCAGTTTCACTGCTGACAAAATGAGGTTCCGGGTCACCCTCTCCACAGAGCCTGACCCACCTGAAAACACATAGTGCCGGAGCCATATCATCAAGTAGGCAGTCAATACTGTCTTGGACGACATCCGGTGCACGCAATGCCAGAAACAACTGTATACGTCCTTGCCACTCTCATTTGAACGAGGAGCCTTCTCGCCTAGCCGGCTCATTTCGGAGGTTATTTTTGCGAGCTTCAGTCCCTGTGAAGTCGTAAACCTAATCTTCGTAGAGTCTGGCAGGTCCTGCTTGAAGACATAATCTCTCCAAGTAGTCACATGAGGCTGTGACTTGCCTTTGTCCTTCCGTTGCATCAGATAATGATGGCTCGTCACCTCCTTGAAAATAGCCATCATCTCCGGGTCCTTCTCTTCCAGAACAAGGATCTCTTCATTTGTTAGGAAATATTCCTCATACGGTTCCGAGCCCCAGGGAAGCTTGGATACCTCGTACATCTCATGGAGAGCCAATCCCAACTCCCCTATCGGAGTAAAGAAAGTGCCAATCTGGGTATTGAACATTTCCAGGAGTGCAAGGAACATATGCTTGTTGAGGTCCACGCCTGCCTGTGTGGCACGGATAGCGGCAGTCAGCCCAATCTCTTTAAGCTCAGCCTTGAACTTCGACAAAACCCAAAGGGTCAGATCGTCCCACTTTGGCACGTGGTGACACCAACCTTCAACCCTAAAACCACCTTTCGGATACATAACCTTCGATTTAGCATCCAATTTGCAAAGGTCGAAGCACCAAAGGCAAATGTGTCATTAGGGACATCACTATAAAGGCTCCCAGGGCGCAAAGTTCAACAACTGAACGAAGTCCCGGCTCGCGAGGCGGCCAAGGTATCCTTTTGATTCGAAGTAACATCAATCGAAAGGGTACCCCCCACTGTCCCTCCTTGAGAAGGAGTAAGTTTCCATGGCATCATTCTCTTGGAAGCCAAACGGTAGAAGGCCGTCAGCGGCAATTGACGTTCATGCTGCCGCATGTTCAGAACCATGCCCTTCACAGAGAAGAACCAGTCCTCCTTGATCTTCAGTACCTTCGCCTCGGTGGAGGTCAAGCGGTCACCAAACAGAAAGGCAGGTTTCAAGAAAGTCGCATCCTCGGACTCAGCAGATTTCAGTTTGCCGCTCTCCATCATACTCTGGAGAAAAACAGGCGACTGATCCCGGATTTGCAATATTCTCTCGGAAGGTTGATTCAGTAGGATAGCAGTCTTCGCAGGGTTAATAACCTCATCATCGAAATCAACCCCCATTTGGCAAAGAGAAGCATCCAGAAGGACTTCATTCAGCAAAGGGATAGTCGTCGACACTGACACAGCAAAGACAAAAGTCAGGCAACATAGAGACTTTAAGAAGACAAATTATTGGGTGCGTCAAGCAGCCTGGCACATCATCAGGGTCTAAACCCATACGCGTCAGTAGTGAAGCTTTGACGCATTATCAGGGTCTAAACCCATGCGCATCAGCAGTGAAGCTTCGGCGCATCATCGGGGTCTAAACCCATGCGCGTAAGCAATGAAGCTTCATCGCATCATCAGGGTTTAAACCCATACGCGTCAGCAGTGAAGCTTCGGCGCATCATCAGGGTGTAAATCCATGCGCGTCAGCAGTAAAACCTCGGCACATAATCAGGGCCCAAACCTATGCGCGTCGGCGGAATAGCCTCAACGCATCATCAGGACAGAAGTCCATGCACGTCATCGACAAAGAGTTAGGGAACAGCAACATGATGCAACTCATCCATGTGCTCTAGACTCGTCTAAAAAGTTGGGAGATCACACCCACCCGTCACCGCAGGCCGAACATCAACCGGAGTCTCAATGGCGACGGGAGTTTCCTCCTCGACGAACTCAGCACGCTCCTTCCCTTTGCCAGCACCACCGCGAGGAGTTTTGGGGGCCATCTCGTGAATGAAAAAGAAGTTAGGGTTTTTTGAAAGAATAACTCTAAAGAAAAAGAAAGCAAAAGAGAAGAAGAACTCCCTCTCTATCAAACGCCTATTTATAGGCTTGGGCATACGCAGAAACCGATGAGGAGTGACGTCAGCCACCGCTTGGGGTTCTGTGAAATGATAACTGCAAATAATCAAAAAAGATCATCATTAATCTTTTTTTGATTAATTCGAAGCGTTATCATTTGCATTAACTGAGAGGAGCATGCGCCCCATCACTGATGCACGGAGTAATCATGCGTTCG
This sequence comes from Iris pallida, assembly GCA_029216955.1. Lineage (NCBI taxonomy): Eukaryota > Viridiplantae > Streptophyta > Magnoliopsida > Asparagales > Iridaceae > Iris > Iris pallida. The sequence continues at coordinate 28,451,827 of JANAVB010001800.1, forward strand.
AACAGTCATGCGTCCCGTTGAAGACACCACCATGCTTCTTATTCAAAGTATTCCAAAACTTAACAAAAAGTTTTGAAAACTTTGAAGGGGGTCTTACAGAAGCATAGAATTTCATGGCGCATTTATGTGCCAGAATTCCTATACGCTCAAATACTACTCAGAACATGCGCCAGAGAACTCAAACGAAGTACTTGGCACAGCAAGATAGCAAAAGTATAGACAGTAAAAGAAGATTTTTATTTTCATATAAAAGTCTATTACATGTCTAAAAGAAAGACTTTACAAAGGAGAACTTCTACAAAAAGAAAGATCCTAAGACTACAGCCAGGCACAGCAAACTGTCATGCGCCTCCCACCAGGCACATCATCAGTCAGACGCATCACTTCAGCATCTCAGTCAGGCGTATCTCTTCAGCATCTCAGTCAGGCGCAGCCTTCAGCGTCTCAGTCAGGCGTATCTCTTCAGCGTCTCAATCAGGCAGTCTTCAGCGTTTCAGTCAGGCGCATCTCTTCAGCGTCTCAGTTATGCGCATCATGAAGTCTCAGCATATGCGACTTACTTTGACCCGATCAAATGTTTCGACTAATGAAGCATTTATTGAGCAGAACAGGAGTGGGCAATCAACCCCACCCTAGCTGGAGGAAGAGCTCTCCAAAGCCCAAGGAAGAGGAAAGCACCGCAATTCTGAGGCTAAAGGAGCAGCTTTCAACACAACCAGAATGGACAACACCCCACTCTTGCAGGAGGAAGAGCTCTCCAAAGCCCAAGGAAGATGGGAGCACCATAATTCTGACCTGGGCTCTTCCAGCATAACGGAGACATGGCTCGAGCATCCCGATCTTTGGATGCAATAGGCACCTTTCGCCTGCCTCAGAACCCCTCGACTCTGACTTTTGGATGTAACAGTCACCTTTACGAGCATGAACGAAGACAAGTCGTTGCATCTTCACCCTCAGGAGCATCTTGTCAACATAATGTTCTCGAGCAAATAAGTTCATTCGGGAAGACGTGAGAGAACGAGAAGCAAACTCTCTCCTTGCCACTATTTATAGGCCGGGAAAATCAAACCCATGTGCCAAGTAGCGGGCTCTCCGAATCCGTTGCAATGAATTTGCATTTATGGTGATGAACCCGACGCTTCGAATTCGGCCAAGTCAAAAAGGCTATTTAAATCACTTAAAGAACACAAAAGTCGGACCAATAAAGGCACGTCATGCAAAAGGATGCACCGGTCAGACACCGCACATCGTGCAGACGTGCCCGTCAGTTCCAAAGTATCCCGTATGGATGCGCCCAACAGAGCACAGATCCATGCGTCATAATCAACATGGACCCATGCGCCCGTTTTGGCTCGTCACCCATCAAGCAATTAATGCTCAAGTGACAGAGTTGGCAGCACGTCCCCCGAGGACTGGACAGTTAGCAGCTTTTTCAGAAGACGAAGCGTCGCTGACATCAGCATCATCATTATTTTCCTTCAACGGTTACGAACCACGTGGCCGACCAACCACTCGCATGCGCCTCAGTGACCATGCGCCTGAAGACTCGTATGTGCCTCAAAAGCCGTGCGCCCAGACTGGTTCGTGACTCCTGAAGGTTGTGAGCCAAAGTCTTCTCATGCGCCCTATCCCAGGCGCATCCTATCAGATCACTCTCCACCAAAACGGAGATCTTTGAGCAACGGGTATGCGCCACGTGTCTTTGACTCAATTCAGCCTATGAAGGGGTGCTAATCACCCAAGATCTCAGCAACAGAAAGATCATCTCCCTGCTACGTGCCAGCCCACAAAAGCAGCATGAAGGATTCAACCCATAAATGATGGTACATCATCTATGCGCCTCTCGCAGCTCCAACCATGTGGCGTCCCCACGTATAGGCGCATCCTACATATGCGCGCATGAGCAGCCAGCCTGCAAACTATAAATAGAGGGATCACTTCCTTCTTACGGACCACGTAATATACATATGTACACAGACAGAAAAAGGCATCAGAGTTATCATCCACCAAGATCGGAAGAGACACTCAACATCTTCTTTCCATCTGTAAACTCCAGCACCCATATCAACTCAGACCTTCAGAGAATCGAGAACCGTCGTCAGATCGTCAATGGAGTCAACGCATTACCACTCGCTCCATCGACACAGGGACCCAGATAAACAAAAGTGTTCTCTTAGGACTACATCTAAGTCCTATATTGTAACACCGTTCTGTTTATAATTGAAATTGCAATAAAAAGATTTTATTGGCAAACAGAGTGATGCCCGGAGATTTCTTGACATTGAGTCAAATCATATCATCGAATCTCGCGATGCTGAATACTTTGAAAACAAGTTTGCACGACACAAAAACATTATCCTCCCAGATATTCCGAAGAATGATATAGGTGCAAATGAGACTAAGGTCTCATATGAACCAGTAGTCCAAGATGAAGTTGTTGGTGGAAAAACGAACCAGAACTCGCTGAGCCGTCGATGAAGCGTGCAAGGAGGCCGAAGAGCTTCGAAGATGACTTCGTCACCAATCATGTGGAACCAGATCTGCTTACCTATGATGAGGCGATGAAGACCATAGATGCTATCTTCTGAAAGGAGGTAATAGACAATGAATTGACTCAATTACCTCCAATAACACTTGTCACGACCCGCACCCACTTTTTCGGATACGAGACGTGTCCAAGCCAGCCTATGCCGCAGAGTCGGCGGTAGAACGCTGTCAAGCCCGCAAGAAATAAATGCTCAAAATAAACAACTGCTGCTCATTCACATTTCTAAATTTATTACAACATTTGCATCATTTAAAATTAAAAGAAATACAAAGTTTTACAATTAATGAAATGATACAATGACTATCTACTTCTAGGTCGGCCTCAGCATACCCAAGTCTTCCCCAGTGCTAAGAGTGATCGCGGCTAAACCTATAAAATGTTGGTTATCTAGTCAGGATTGGAACAAGTACACAAACCGACGGCAATACAAAACACAATAGAATTAACAAGACATGAAAACATCATATGGAATATGAAAGCTAGTAAGAAAACTGATGACATAGCACGGTAGAGAAGTAAACAAGGAAAAATCTAATAAAAGACATCTATCTAGGTGATGTAAAATATCTGTTTCGACATGTGAACGGCTAGGGGGTAAATCCGGCTCACTGCACGTGTCGTGCGCAGCTGCTATCAAGCAATAATAGACATTTTGGAGATATTTCTGGGTAGTTCACATGTGTACTAAGATATTTCCCCTCCCGACTACTCCGTGTGACGAGCGTGTCAACAAGCAGCAAGATATATGTATAGACATGAAATGAAAAGACTACTATGAATCAGAAAGCAATCAGAAAGTGCACTTGCCTGAGGTCCTTAGCTGGAGAAACCAATAATACCATACCACTCAATGAGCCACAATCAGTCAACACATGTAGAAGTCTCCGGATGCTGAAATAAACATTACTAACATTCTCAGAATAGTCAAATTAGCTAGGATTGCCTGTCCTTAAGTCCAATTCTGGACACAGGGGCAAAACGGTAATTTCGGGCAAAAATGGTATCCGTCGTTGGACCCGCTTTGCACCGAAAAGCGTGCCAGGGTCAACAGTCTCTAAAGTCGTCAAACTACATGTCTACGGATCCAATTTTCCGATACAAACCCAACCGTATGTCCAGAGTTGGATTCCGGCGGGCCGTGCACAAAATTGCCCGTTGAGTGGAACCGTGGGGCCCGCAAAACGACGTCAAATTCAACTATCTCAGAATTGGACCAAACTTGGTATGCAGGACCAGAAAAACGATACGGTCCTGTTGGCGCAAGTTTCGTCTCAATCTGACGAGTGTGCACAAAGTAATTGGAAAATTTGCAACGTGCACGATACGGTGAATTTCGACGGATACGCATCAAATTCGTCGCGCACACGCGACCAATTTGAATTCCGTCAAAGCCCACACGACCACGAAGCCGTTGCGCAGCTTTCGATGCTTACGGTGCGCGACCACGTTGCCCGGAATGGCGGAACGCACGTCGTGTGGGTGAATTTCTATATTTTTAAAACAGGTTTTTCCTGATTTTTGAGGATCGATTAATCTGTACACAGCTTATGAAATTCAAAACTACGAAATAGGTTATGATCCCCTACATGTCGGCTAACACTCCCTTTAATTAGTTTGTGAGGTTGTGGACTGATCTGATCTATATCTGGCTTCCAAAACAGGGTTTTAACTCTTGAAACTGTTCTATTTGAACAGGTTTTCGTCAAGGTTCGCTTCGATCTATCGAGCAACCTATGGTACCTAAATTCAAACTATTTGAAAGGAAATAATGCCGTATAGGTTAGGAACATACCCTAAAAGACGCATCGCAATTCCATTGCTCGTGCGCGACGGGATGTCGCTGCGAACTTGCCCCCGTCGCGCGGCCTGCTGCTGTTTGGGTTCCCTGTTCTGTTGCCGTGCGCGCGCCTGTCGGCCGGCTCCGGCGATCGGCCACCACGGCGGCGGCGGGGTGGCCGCGCGCACGCGTGGAAGGGTGCGCCCAGGTGGGGGTCGGCGGGGCGCTGGTTAGGATTAGGGTTTCAAAGAGTTTCCCTCGACTCTCGCTCTCTGTTATATCCGCGGTTGGGGTCGGGTTTCGTTCAGCTCTCGGTTTGGCCGAGAGCATGGGGCCATGTGGGCTTCGGGTATGGGTTTTGGTGTTGGGAGTTCGGGTGGTCTATTTACTTCATTGGTCAATCAATAGTTTTTGTATAAATGGCTTACATGGTTGGCCATGATATATATGACCTAGTGAAGTGAGGCGTACACGTTGGAGCTTATAGCTGATGGCAACCAACTACAATTTGGCCAAGCTGACGTATGATTGCATGCATGTTGTTGTTGCAACATGCAACTAATATATATTAAAATGAATTGAATTGAATTCCAATTTAATTCAGTTCAAACATTCATTTCATTTCAATTCAATCTAATTCACTCCTATACTATATAATCGTAATAATAACAGAGGCTACCACCATTTGCACTTGTTGCTTTAGGCAGTGGTACAAGTCATATTTGTGAGGGCCGAGTGTTTGTTGTGTACATATTTTCTTTTATTTTTCCTTTTATTATTATTATCTATATATACATAAATACTCATATACCTATATATACGTATACATATAAATCTATATACACACATATATATTTATGCATATATTTATATACGCAACACACATTTTTATATGTGCATACAACATCGTATATTATATATTTATATTACCATATTCACATATACTCATATATATATATATATATTCATTTATACATACACGCACATACTGTATATATATTTATATATATACATATATATCTTTGATAAAAACACTAATAATTATTAATAATGGATAAGTTATTTATCTAACAACCACGCTATTATCATTAATAATAATACACCTAATAACACTGTAATTAAACCAATAATATATTTATTTGACAAAATATTATAACCCGTAATTCTAAAATAAATTTTATATAAAAATATCCCCATTAATATTAATAATAAAATAAAATGATAATATTGATAACAAAATTTAATAAATCCATAATGGTTTATACAACCGTCACTGATTCTCACTAAAAAATAATATTTTTAATATTAAAATTAAGAATACTTAGAAAAATATTAGTAGATCACCAATACGGGATACAGCATAATCATACCAATAAAATAAATAATAATAAAATATTTTAAAAATTTTGGGAAGGGGAGTTACAAATCTACCCACCTTAAAAATAATTTAGTCCTCGAAATTCTGTCTCATACTATTCCTTAAATTTTTAATTCCTCAAAAATAGTTGTATCCTCCTTCTAGCCATTTTGTAACTACGAAACTCCGAGGACTTCTACCCACCTTTGGTCACACTACTCCTTAGATGGTATGTCCCTAAAACTTGATAATCCACTAGCTACTTGCTAAAAATGGATCTCTATTACTTTTGGCCTCTATAATCCTCTCTTACCCAAAATCTAACAAGCAACAAATTTACACAAGTAGCTACGAAATATTGGTAAATTCTAATGACCATTCGTCGCTCTGGAATAATAAGGGCAGAAAAATAAGGAAAAATAATTGAGGGCAAATATGAAGTCTCAAGAACGGTAGAGAGTTTTCAATGATGCATGTAGAAAGAGAGTTTATGAGCCAAAGACTTATTTGCTAGATTGGGCTACTCTAGTTTAGTCACTTGTTAAATCGAAGGACCCTTCGTTCTTAGCGGGCTTGCAATACATGCAATACAGAAATTCTGTTCTCAAAATTAATCTAAACAAGGTTCCAAAATGTAAATTTGAGTAATCAAGATTGCGATCTTTCTCGTGGTTATTTAAACACACGAGTGAGGAATATAAATGAAATGCAAGATCATATCTCGACTTCTAGGTAGATGGGATAAAAGTTACGACTGGATTTACATTCTAAGGCGTGGAGGCTACATAGTCGGTATAGGGCCTATTTCAAACACTTCGATTCTATAGACCAACTATGGGGGTTGGTCTGGATGGGTTTTACTGGGCCTTATTGGGTTTCCTATTTGGATATCAATTGTTGGTTGGATGAACCTTAGATTTTCATCTATACGAACAGGACAATATCCTAATAATAAAACTGTTTCTACTAGTTAGGATAACTTAGAATAGGTTTCTATCCAAGGGTTGAGCTAGTTGCCAGTCCCGTTCGTTAGCTAGGTCCCTCAAGCCCAAAATGTGCCTTCAGTGACTTCGTGTTTAAGGAGCACATGAGACCTCAATTGGGTGGCACACTAATGGCATGTGCATAGTGGACTCCGCGTAGATCACAACCATATATTGGGTCGAAGGAATTGAGTCGAGGTTGAGTCTCTAATTGTAGTCGAGAAGTTTACCGGTACTATGGTAAGGATTATAACTAGTCCTTTTAACCTGAAAGTCGTACTATAAAATAGAGTACAAGGGGACGTGTTTGAGTGGGACATGATATACCTAAGTGAAGGTGGACTCGTCTAGATCTCGCATATGAAATTTGTTGAAAGATGACAGCTAGTCTCGTGCTCCGAATATTAATGGCACGGCCGGGGCACAAAAGATCTAAATAGAAAGTGGGAGTCCAAGGAGCACTAATTATTATCCTAATAAAAATTATTCTAATCAATCGGTAATCCGGGTATATCCTAAAATTTTGAAGCTTACAGTCTACCCACCTTAGAAGCTAGGCTATGGTTTTAGGAATAAAGAGGTTAGAAGAGTTCTAAAGTCCGGATACTGTACCTCGACTCTTGTTAATAAAGAATGAGGCACCGCGTAACGAAATATGGTAGATATAAGTCAAGCCAAGGACAGGTCGATGGTAGCTACATTTGCGTATACCACTATCATAGCCATGGGAATACTCTGTATCTATCTATCAATTACGAACTTCCGTCTTTCCAATCAGTAAAAGACGAAAATAATAAAGAGTTCAAGGGAGATGTCACTGAACACAATTACGTGATTCAAAGGCGAATGTATACTTCAAGAGGAATGGTCAAAGCAGTCGCGGATGAGATCCTAGAGACATCTACATCTCAATCCACGTAGGATAGTTAAATGAAATGCGAATCAAATGCATCATGGTTGATCAGACCGTAATACAATGATTCTGATTAGACAATATGTTAGCGGGCGTCCCCAATAAACATATGTCTCGAATCAAGCTCGGTAAAGAGTAAGCTTGTAAAAACTAGGCTGTAATAGCAACATTGGTCAAGATAGTCAAAAGTTTAAGTAGGCGAGATTTTTGGAAAGGAGGCACAATAGTTCGGGTTTTGAGAAAATCAAATCCTTACCTAGTGTTCTTGCTTATACAGTCAATCCTACTATCTTCTATTCATAAGGCCTGGGTCGACTATTGGGTTATGGACCTCTAAATTTCATATTCTAGGTAAACCTATTGATGTCAGTAGGTTGCCTCGTTAATAGATCACAAGGACCACATAAGGCTAAGCTGAGAGGCATGCTACCACTTACAAAGCTTCCACTAGTATTGGCATTGGGTCCTAAGGGACATACAGGGCATCTCCTATCTTTTATAGTATCCTAATCTTGTAATCACGTCTGAAGTCATTTCACCAAGAGTTATGCCCCGCCCGTACACTCTGGCTGTGGCAAACCCTTGGTTCCGTGATTCAGGTGTGATAAGCTATCAGGTGCTCTACCTTATATTGACACAAGGATATCTAAGATCTAAAGAGGTCAACGAGAACATAGTTCTAACAATGTTCCCTAGACTATGGTTCTTCGGGATGAGTTCAATTCTGCGGGTTGTGCCTCGCCAGTGTGCTGCTGGCTGCAGTGAACCCACACTCTCTGCTCTCAGGTAATTGGCGACAGTGTGCTGCTGTCTAGTCATCGCAGTCGTTAAACTGCTCCTACTATATTCCTAAGGACGTCAAAGAGCTGCTAAGGATTCAACTTAGTTGACTATGGTAGAAAGCGTAAACACCTGCCTGCAAGTCTCAATCCTTAAAGTAAAAGGTTGACCGAGGGAAATAACTGATGACAAGAAAATAAGAACATCCTAACATTTATCTCATATATATTTCAAATAGCTTAGGGAAACTTCGAATTAAATCTAACTCAGGATTCATACAGGAATAACAAAATCATGAATTATAAACCAATTCCTTACAGCAAAATAGGATTTAAATAGACAGTTCTAATTCATGATATAAGATTTATATCTAATAAAGCAAAAGAAAATAAAACAGTTTATTAAAATTAAAGCCTTAATTATAGGTAAATCTAACATACCAAATGAATAGGATATTCCACATTGGATCACATTGTCATATCAAAAGTAATGGTGTACCTACAGGGTTCTAGCAAGTAATCTAAGTTTAATAATTCTAAATTGTACGGCCTATTTAACAACCTCAGCTACCCAACCGGTCAATTTAAACAAGGGACTCCTAATCTTAGTCATTCTCTTAAATTATTTTAATCCTAATTGTGAATGAGCATTTTTTGGCGCAGGCTCGCAATAGTACGACTAACGTACCATCACGAGTTCGCAATCTTTTGCAAAAACTGACCTGCGTGGGCCACCACAAAAACTTGTCACGACCCGCACCCGCTTTTTCGGATACGAGACATGTCCAAGCCAGCCTATGCCGCAGAGTCGGCGGTAGAACGCTGTCAAGCCCGCAAAAAATAAATGCTCAAAATAAACAACTGCTGCTCATTCACATTTCTAAATTTATTACAACATTTGTATCATTTAAAATTAAAAGAAATACAAAGTTTTACAATTAATGAAATGATACAATGACTATCTACTTCTAGGTCGGCCTCAGCATACCCAAGTCTTCCCCAGTGCTAAGAGTGATCGCGGCTAAACCTGTAAAATATTGGTTATCCAGTCAGGATTGGAACAAGTAAACAAACCGACGGCAATGCAAAACACAATAGAATTAATAAGACATGAAAACATCATATGGAATATGAAAGCTAGTAAGAAAACTGATGACATAGCACGGTAGAGAAGTAAACAAGGAAAATCTAATAAAAGACATCTATCTAGGTGGTGTAAAATATCTGTTTCGACATGTGAACGGCTAGGGGGTAAATTCGGCTCACTGCACGTGTCGTGCGCAGCTGCTATCATGCAATAATAGACATTTTGGGGATATTTCTGGGTAGTTCACATGTGTACTAAGATATTTCCCCTCCCGACTACTCCGTGTGACGAGCGTGTCAACAAGCAGCAAGATATATGTATAGACATGAAATGAAAAGACTACTATGAATCGAAAAGCAATCAGAAAGTGCACTTGCCTGAGGTCCTTAGCTGGAGAAACCAATAATACCATACCACTCAATGAGCCACAATCAGTCAACACATGTAGAAGTCTTCGGATACTGAAATAAACATTACTAACATTCTCAGAATAGTCAAATTAGCTAGGATTGTCTGTCCTTAAGTCCAATTCTGGACACAGGAGCAAAACGGTAATTTCGGGCAAAAACGGTATCTGCCGTTGGACCCGCTTTGCACCGAAAAGCGTGCCAGGGTCAACGATCTCTAAAGTCGTCAAACTATATGTCTACGGATCCAGTTTTTCGATACGAACCCAACCGTATGTCCAGAGTTGGATTCTGGCGGGCCGTGCACAAAATCACCCGTTGAGTGGAACCGTGGGGCCCACAAAATGACGTCAAATTCAACTATCTCAGAATTGGACCAAACTTGGCATGCAGGACCAGAAAAACGATACGGTCCTGTTGGCGCAAGTTTCGCCTCAATCTGACGAGTGTGCACAAAGTAATTGGGAAATTTGCAACGTGCACGATACGGTGAATTTTGACGGATACGCATCAAATTCGTCGCGCACACGCGACCAATTTGAATTCCGTCAAAGCCCACATGACCACGAAGCCGTTACGCAGCTTTTGATGCTTACGGTGTGCGACCACGTTGCCCGGATTGGCGGGACGCACGTCGTGTGGGTGAATTTCTATATTTTTAAAACAGGTTTTTCCTGATTTTTGAGGATCGATTAATCTGTACACAGCTTATGAAATTCAAAACTATGAAATAGGTTATGATCCCCTACATGTCGGCTAACACTCCCTTTAATTAGTTTGTGAGGTTGTGGACTGATCTGATCTATATCTGGCTTCCAAAACAGGGTTTTAACTCTTGAAACTGTTCTATTTGAACAGGTTTTCGTCAAGGTTCGCTTCGATCTATCGAGCAACCTATGGTACCTAAATTCAAACTATTTGAAAGGAAATAATGCCGTATAGGTTAGGAACATACCCTAAAAGACGCATCGTAATTCCATTGCTCGTGCGCGACGGGATGTCGCTGCAAACTTGCCCCCGTCGCACGGCCTGCTGCTGTTTGGGTTCCCTGTTCTGTTGCCGTGCGCGCGCCAGTCGGCCGGCTCCGGCGATCGGCCACCACGGCGGTGGCGGGGTGACCGCACGCACGCGTGGAAGGGTGTGCCCAGGTGGGGGTCGACGGGGCGCTGGTTAGGATTAGGGTTTCGAAGAGTTTTCCTCGACTCTCGCTCTCTGTTATATCCGCGGTTGGGGTCGGGTTTCGTTCAGCTCTCGGTTTGGCCGAGAGCATGGGGCCATGTGGGCTTCGGGTATGGGTTTTGGTGTTGGGAGTTCGGGTGGTCTATTTACTTCATTGGTCAATCAATAGTTTTTGTATAAATGGCTTACATGGTTGGCCATGATATATGTGACCTAGGGAAGTGAGGCGTACACGTTGGAGCTTATAGCTGATGGCAACCAACTATAATTTGGCCAAGCTGACGTATGATTGCATGCATGTTGTTGTTGCAACATGCAACTAATATATATTAAAATGAATTGAATTGAATTCCAATTTAATTCAGTTCAAACATTCATTTCATTTCAATTCAATCTAATTCACTCCTATACTATATAATCGTAATAATAACAGAGGCCACCACCATTTGCACTTGTTGCTTTAGGCAGTGGTACAAGTCATATTTGTGAGGGCCGAGTGTTTGTTGTGTACATATTTTCTTTTATTTTTCCTTTTATTATTATTATCTATATATACATAAATACTCATATACCTATATATATACGTATACATATAAATCTATATACACACATATATATTTATGCATATATTTATATACGCAACACACATTTTTATATGCGCATACAACATCGTATATTATATATTTATATTACCATATTCACATATACTCATATATATATATATATATATATATATATATATATATATATATATATATATATATATATATATATATATATATATATATATATATATTCATTTATACATACACGCACATACTGTATATATATTTATATATATACATATATATCTTTGATAAAAACACTAATAATTATTAATAATGGATAAGTTATTTATCTGACAACCACGCTATTATCATTAATAATAATACACCTAATAACACTGTAATTAAACCAATAATATATTTATTTGACAAAATATTATAACCCGTAATTCTAAAATAAATTTTATATAAAAATATCCCCATTAATATTAATAATAAAATAAAATGATAATATTGACAACGAAATTTAATAAATCCATAATGGTTTATACAACCGTCACTGATTCTCACTAAAAAATAATATTTTTAATATTAAAATTAAGAATACTTAGAAAAATATTAGTAGATCACCAATACGAGATACAGCATAATCATACCAATAAAATAAATAATAATAAAATATTTTAAAATTTTTGGGAAGGGGAGTTACAAATCTACCCACCTTAAAAATAATTTCGTCCTCGAAATTCTGTCTCATACTATTCCTTAAATTTTTAATTCCTCAAAAATAGTTGTATCCTCCTTCTAGCCATTTTGTAACTACGAAACTCCGAGGACTTCTACCCACCTTTGGTCAGACTACTCCTTAGATGATATGTCCCTAAAACTTGATAATCCACTAGCTACTTGCTAAAAATGGATCTCTATTACTTTTGGCCTCTATAATCCTCTCTTGTCCAAAATCTAACAAGCAACAAATTTACACAGGTAGCTACGAAATATTGGTAAATTCTAATGACCATTCGTCGCTCTGGAATAATAAGGGCAGAAAAATAAGGAAAAATAATTGAGGGCAAATATGAAGTCTCAAGAACGGTAGAGAGTTTTCAATGATGCATGTAGAAAGAGAGTTTATGAGCCAAAGACTTATTTGCTAGATTGGGCTACTCTAGTTTAGTCACTTGTTAAATCGAAGGACCCTTCGTTCTTAGCGGGCTTGCAATACATGCAATACAGAAATTCCGTTCTCAAAATTAATCTAAACAAGGTTCCAAAATATAAATTTGAGTAATCAAGATTGCGATCTTTCTCGTGGTTATTTAAACACACGAGTGAGGAATATAAATGAAATGCAAGATCATATCTCGACTTCTAGGTAGATGGGATAAAAGTTACGACTGGATTTACATTCTAAGGCGTGGAGGCTACATAGTCGGTATATGGCCTATTTCAAACACTTCGGTTCTATAGACCAACTATGGGGGTTGGTCTGGATGGGTTTTGCTGGGCCTTATTGGGTTTCCTATTTGGATATCAATTGTTGGTTGGATGAACCTTGGATTTTCATCTATACGAACAGGACAATATCCTAATAATAAAACTGTTTCTACTAGTTAGGATAACTTAGAATAGGTTCCTATCCAAGGGTTGAGCTAGTTGCCAGTCCCGTTCGTTAGCTAGGTCCCTCAAGCCCAAAATGTGCCTTCAGTGACTTCGTGTTTAAGGAGCACATGAGACCTCAATTGGGTGGCACACTAATGGCATGTGCATAGTGGACTCCGCGTAGATCACAACCATATATTGGGTCGAAGGAATTGAGTCGAGGTTGAGTCTCTAATTGTAGTCGAGAAGTTTACCGGTACTATGGTAAGGGTTATAACTAGTCCTTTTAACCTGAAAGTCGTACTATAAAATAGAGTACAAGGGGACGTGTTTGAGTGGGACATGATATACCTAAGTGAAGGTGGACTCGTCTAGATCTCACATATGAAATTTGTTGAAAGATGACAGCTAGTCTCGTGCTCCGAATATTAATGGCACGGCCGGGGCACAAAAGATCTAAATAGAAAGTGGGAGTCCAAGGAGCACTAATTATTATCCTAATAAAAATTATTCTAATCAATCAGTAATCCGGGTATATCCTAAAATTTTGAAGCTTACAGTCTACCCACCTTAGAAGCTAGGCTATGGTTTTAGGAATAAAGAGGTTAGAAGAGTTCTAAAGTCCGGATACTGTACCTCGACTCTTGTTAATAAAGAATGAGGCACCGCGTTACGAAATATGGTAGATATAAGTCAAGCCAAGGACAGGTCGATGGTAGCTACATTTGCGTATACCACTATCATAGCCATGGGAATACTCTGTATCTATCTATCAATTACGAACTTCCGTCTTTCCAATCAGTAAAAGACGAAAATAATAAAGAGTTCAAGGGAGATGTCACTGAACACAATTACGTGATTCAAAGGCGAATGTATACTTCAAGAGGAATGGTCAAAGCAGTCGCGGATGAGATCCTAGAGACATCTACATCTCAATCCACGTAGGATAGTTAAATGAAATGCGAACCAAATGCATCATGGTTGATCAGACCGTAATACAATGATTCTGATTAGACAATATGTTAGCGGGCGTCCCCAATAAACATATGTCTCGAATCAAGCTCGGTAAAGAGTAAGCTTGCAAAAACTAGGCTGTAATAGCAGCATTGGTCAAGATAGTCAAAAGTTTAAGTAGGCGAGATTTTTGGAAAGGAGGCACAATAGTTCGGGTTTTGAGAAAATCAAATCCTTACCTAGTGTTCTTGCTTATACAGTCAATCCTACTATCTTCTATTCATAAGGCCTGGGTCGACTATTGGGTTATGGACCTCTAAATTTCATATTCTAGGTAAACCTATTGATGTCAGTAGGTTGCCTCGTTAATAGATCACAAGGACCACATAAGGCTAAGCTGAGAGGCATGCTACCACTTACAAAGCTTCCACTAGTATTGGCATTGGGTCCTAAGGGACATACAGGGCATCTCCTATCTTTTATAGTATCCTAATCGTGTAATCACGTCTGAAGTCATTTCACCAAGAGTTATGCCCCGCCCGTATACTCTGGCTGTGGCAAACCCTTGGTTCCGTGATTCAGGTGTGATAAGCTATCAGGTGCTCTACCTTATATTGACACAAGGATATCTAAGATCTAAAGAGGTCAACGAGAACATAGTTCTAACAATGTTCCCTAGACTATGGTTCTTCGGGATGAGTTCAATTCTGCGGGTTGTGCCTCGCCAGTGCGCTGCTGGCTGCAGTGAACCCACACTCTCTGCTCTCAGGTAATTGGCGACAGTGCGCTGCTGTCTAGTCATCGCAGTCGTTAAACTGCTCCTACTATAATCCTAAGGACGTCAAAGAGCTGCTAAGGATTCAACTTAGTTGACTATGGTAGAAAGCGTAAACACCTGCCTGCAAGTCTCAATCCTTAAAGTAAAAGGTTGACCGAGGGAAATAACTGATGACAAGAAAATAAGAACATCCTAACATTTATCTCATATATATTTCAAATAGCTTAGGGAAACTTCGAATTAAATCTAACTCAGAATTCATACAGGAATAACAGAATTATGAATTATAAACCAATTCCTTACAGCAAAATAGGATTTAAATAGACAGTTCTAATTCATGATATAAGATTTATATCTAATAAAGAAAAAGAAAATGAAACAGTTTATTAAAATTAAAGCCTTAATTATAGGTAAATCTAACATACCAAATGAATAGTATATTCCACATTGGATCACATTATCATATCAAAAGTAATGTTGTACCTACAGGGTTCTAGCAAGTAATCTAAGTTTAATAATTCTAAATTGTACGGCCTATTTAACAACCTTAGCTACCCAACCGGTCAATTTAAACAAGGGACTCCTAATCTTAGTCATTCTCTTAAATCATTTTAATCCTAATTGTGAATGAGCATTTTTTGGCGCAGGCTCGCAATAGTACGACTAACGTACCATCACGAGTTCGCAATCTTTTGCGAAAACTGACCTGCGTGGGCCACCACAAAAACTTGTCACGACCCGCACCCGCTTTTTCGGATACGAGACGTGTCCAAGCCAGCCTATGCCGCAGGGTCGGCGGTAGAACGCTGTCAAGCCCGCAAGAAATAAATGCTCAAAATAAACAACTGCTGCTCATTCACATTTCTAAATTTATTACAACATTTGCATCATTTAAAATTAAAAGAAATACAAAGTTTTACAATTAATGAAATGATACAATGACTATCTACTTCTAGGTCGGCCTCAGCATACCCAAGTCTTCCCCAGTGCTAAGAGTGATCGCGGCTAAACCTGTAAAATATTGGTTATCCAGTCAGGATTGGAACAAGTACACAAATCGACGGCAATGCAAAACACAATAGAATTAATAAGACATGAAAACATCATATGGAATATGAAAGCTAGTAAGAAAACTGATGACATAGCACGGTAGAGAAGTAAACAAGGAAAAATCTAATAAAAGACATCTATCTAGGTGGTGTAAAATATCTGTTTCGACATGTGAACGGCTAGGGGGTAAATCTGGCTCACTGCACGTGTCGTACGCAGCTGCTATCATGCAATAATAGACATTTTGGGGATATTTCTGGGTAGTTCACATGTGTACTAAGATATTTCCCCTCCCGACTACTCTGTGTGACGAGCGTGTCAACAAGCAGCAAGATATATGTATAGACATGAAATGAAAAGACTACTATGAATCGGAAAGCAATCAGAAAGTGCACTTGCCTGAGGTCCTTAGCTGGAGAAACCAATAATACCATACCACTCAATGAGCCACAATCAGTCAACACATGTAGAAGTCTCCGGATGCTGAAATAAACATTACTAACATTCTCAGAATAGTCATATTAGCTAGGATTGCCTGTCCTTAAGTCCAATTCTGGACACAGGGGCAAAATGGTAATTTCGGGCAAAAACGGTATCCGCTGTTGGACCCGCTTTGCACCGAAAAGCGTGCCAGGGTCAACGGTCTCTACAGTCGTCAAACTACATGTCTACGGATCCAGTTTTCCGATACGAACCCAACCGTATGTCCAGAGTTGGATTCCGGCGGGCCGTGCACAAAATCGCCCGTTGAGTGGAACCGTGGGGCCCGCAAAATGACGTCAAATTCAACTATCTCAGAATTGGACCAAACTTGGCATGCAGGACCAGAAAAACGATACGGTCCTGTTGGCATAAGTTTCGTCTCAATCTGACGAGTGTGCACAAAGTAATTAGGAAATTTGCAACGTGCACGATACGGTGAATTTTGACGGATACGCATCAAATTCGTCGCGCACACGCGACCAATTTGAATTCCGTCAAAGCCCACATGACCACGAAGCCGTTACGCAGCTTTCGATGCTTACGGTGCGCGACCACGTTGCCCGAAATGGCGGGACGCACGTCGTGTGGGTGAATTTCTATATTTTTAAAACAGGTTTTTCCTGATTTTTGAGGATCGATTAATCTGTACACAGCTTATGAAATTCAAAACTACGAAATAGGTTATGATCCCCTACATGTCGGCTAACACTTCCTTTAATTAGTTTGTGAGGTTGTGGACTGATCTGATCTATATCTGGCTTCCAAAACAGGGTTTTAACTCTTGAAACTGTTCTATTTGAACATGTTTTCGTCAAGGTTCGCTTCGATCTATCGAGCAACCTATGGTACCTAAATTCAAACTATTTGAAAGGAAATAATGCCGTATAGGTTAGGAACATACCCTAAAAGACGCATCGCAATTCTATTGCTCGTGCGCGACGGGATGTCGCTGCGAACTTGCCCCCGTCGCGCGGCCTGCTGCTGTTTGGGTTCCCTGTTCTGTTGCCGTGCGTGCGCCTGTCGGCCGGCTCCGGCGATCGGCCACCACGGCGGCGGCGGGGTGGCCGCGCGCACGCGTGGAAGGGTGCGCCCAGGTGGGGGTCGGCGGGGCGCTGGTTAGGATTAGGGTTTCGAAGAGTTTCCCTCGACTCTCGCTCTCTGTTATATCCGCGATTGGGGTCGGGTTTCGTTCAGCTCTCGGTTTGGCCGAGAGCATGGGGCCATGTGGGCTTCGAGTATGGGTTTTGGTGTTGGGAGTTCGGGTGGTCTATTTACTTCACTGGTCAATCAATAGTTTTTGTATAAATGGCTTACATGGTTGGCCATGATATATGTGACCTAGTGAAGTGAGGCGTACACGTTGGAGCTTATAGCTGATGGCAACCAACTACAATTTGGCCAAGCTGACGTATGATTGCATGCATGTTGTTGTTACAACATGCAACTAATATATATTAAAATGAATTGAATTGAATTCCAATTTAATTTAGTTCAAACATTCCTTTCATTTCAATTCAATCTAATTCACTCCTATACTATATAATCGTAATAATAACAGAGGCCACCACCATTTGCACTTGTTGCTTTAGGCAGTGGTACAAGTCATATTTGTGCGGGCCGAGTGTTTGTTGTGTACATATTTTCTTTTATTTTTCCTTTTATTATTATTATCTATATATACATAAATACTCATATACCTATATATACGTATACATATAAATCTATATACACACATATATATTTATGCATATATTTATATACGCAACACACATTTTTATATGCGCATACAACATCGTATATTATATATTTATATTACCATATTCACATATACTCATATATATATATATATATTCATTTATACATACACGCACATACTGTATATATATTTATATATATACATATATATCTTTGATAAAAACACTAATAATTATTAATAATGGATAAGTTATTTATCTAACAACCACGCTATTATCATTAATAATAATACACCTAATAACACTGTAATTAAACCAATAATATATTTATTTGACATAATATTATAACCCGTAATTCTAAAATAAATTTTATATAAAATATCCCCATTAATATTAATAATAAAATAAAATGATAATATTGATAACGAAATTTAATAAATCCATAATGGTTTATACAACCGTCACTGATTCTCACTAAAAAATAATATTTTTAATATTAAAATTAAGAATACTTAGAAAAATATTAGTAGATCACCAATACGGGATACAGCATAATCATACCAATAAAATAAATAATAATAAAATATTTTAAAAATTTCGGGAAGGGGAGTTACAACACATTGGTGTTATTTGATTTACCCGAAGGAGCAAAACCCATCGGATGCAAGTGGATCTTCAAGAAGAAGATGAAAGCGGATGGAACCATTGACAAGTTTAAGGCCAGGCTAGTGGCAAAGGGGTTTTTTCAGAAGCAGGGGATCGACTACGTTGACACGTATGCTCCAGTAGCCCGGATGACCACCATCAGAATGTTGATTGCTCTCGTAGCGATACATAAGATGGTGATACATCAGATGAATGTGAAAACGGCATTCCTGAATGGCGAGCTGACCGAAGAGATCTACATGCAACAGCCAGAAGGTTTTATTGTCAAAGGTCTTGAAGACAAAGTCTGCAAGTTGGTAAAATCTCTGTACAGTTTAAAGCAAGCTCCCAAAATATGGCATGAGAAGTTTGACAAAGTCATAAGGTCAAATGGCTACAAGGTCAGTAAAACAGACAAGTGTGTCTATATAAAGTTTGCTGACGGAAGAGGAGTCATCGTTTGTCTATACGTGGACGACATGCTAATCCTAGGCAACGTGGACGACATGCTAATCCTAGGCACGGATATAAGCTGTGTCACGGAGACAAAGAAGTTCCTCTCGACGAAGTTCAGTATGAAGGACTTTGGGGATGCTAATGTTATCTTGGGACTCAAGATCATCCGGACAGACACTGGACTAGCACTGTCACAGTCTCATTATGTTGAGAAGATGATCACTCATTACGGGTATCAGGATCTTCCAGGGATCGATACGCCGTACAAGTGTGATACGAAGCTGAAGCCTAATTCAGGAGAAAGCGTCAGGCAGCTGGAGTATGCAAGCATAATCGAGATTTGATGTATGCGACTACTGCCACAAGGCCTGACATAGCTTTCGTTGTGGGAATGATGAGTCGTTTCACGAGCAACCCAAGCATTGAGCACTGGAAAGCTGTAAAACGGGTTATGAGATATCTCAAGAAGACTCAGACATATGCACTACACTACAGCGGAGATTTGCCGGTAGTGGAAGGCTTCAGTGATGCCAGTTGGTGCTCAGAAGTGGAGAGCGAGAGGTCCACAGGTGGATACATTTTCATAATGGGTGGAGCTGCTATATCGTAGAAATCGAAAAAGCAGACTATGCTCTCGCGGTCATCTATAGAATCTGAGTTCTTTGCACTTGATACCGCAGTAGAGGAAGCAGAATGGCTTCGAGAGGTTATATATTATCTTCCAGTGGTTGGGGCACAAATATCGGGGATACCGATATACTGTGACAACCAGGCGACTGCGACGGTGGCATCAAATGACCTCTTCAACGGGAAGAAGAAGAATATGTGGTTGAAGCAGAGGACAGTACACGATCTCATCAAGAGGGGTGTTATTACAGTGATTGATGTTCGGAGTCAGAAGAACCTGGCGGATCCGTTCACCAAGGGCCTCAAGCGCCAGCTGGTCGATGACACAGCTTATAAAATGGGCTTAAAGGCATTCTGATATTGTGTTATTACATTCCTACCATAAAGTTTTATGCTATTAGTTCAAAGAGAAATCTACTAGGCATCTAGCTTTTGGTTCAAGGGAGGACTATTAACCGAAAGAATATCAGGAACGGTGGATACTTGTCCTCTGTGGCATGGAGAGGTTACGAACCTACAACCACTGTTATTTTCTACGAAAAACGGATCCTCTAGGAATGTTGGCTTAAAAGCCTTAATGAGTTCTCAGGCAGAGTGAATGCCTGGAGTGCTTTACAGGAAGCACGGTAGCGCAGCACTACAAGGAGTGTAACTCCATGCTATAGTGGGGTGACTCCACCATGATGTTCCCGATTAGGGGTAATGCCTCGGCTTTGTGAGCCAAGTCACAGCGGAGTAGCACCGCAAATAGGCAGGTTGCCTAATGCTGTATGATAATCCTAATGAAGAGAGGTAGACAGCACTACAAAGAGAATGATGTCCTCATGTTACAGTGGCATGACACCACAAAGAGGTACCAGGTAGGGTAAAGCCTCGGCTTCGCGAGCCATGTCATAGCGGCGTAACACCGCACGGAAGCGCAAGGCTTCATGCTGGGTAGTTTGGTACTACGAAGAGGCTTGTGACCTCATACTACAGTAGTATGACACTACGATGAGGTACCCAGGTAGGGTAAAGCCTCGGCTTTAAGCCATGTCATAGCGGCGTAGCACCGCAAAGAAGCGCAATGCTTCATGCCATGAATCTTTATAAAGAACTCACCTATAGTGTATGGACAGAGATATCAGGCCGTCTCTTGAGGATAAACTTGTAGACGCCCAAAAATTATACACTAAAATCAGGCTGGCACAAGGCCTTTAATGTGCAGCCAGAAGCATAGTTGATGTCATTATATGAGTAGGAAGAATTACAGTTATGGTACAGAATTCAAGGCTTAGTCCATTCTTATATCATGCTGTTATTTAATCTATGCGAGAAGATTCAAGTCGCAGCGACATCTCTTATAATGCATGATGGGCAGTCACTGTGGGGAACGCTCAACCCATATATTGAGATATGTGGGGGATTGTTGGTATTTTTGCCTTTGGACTAGAAAAGATAGTCCCACATCGGCTACACCAAATGGTGAGTATCTCAATATAATGCATTACTTGTGTTGAGGTGTACACATGAGGTGTGGTGGGGCACAAGTGTGTGTCATGTGGGAGTATTTTCCTAGAAAGAAAAAGGATTAATTCCAACAAAGATATAAGTTGATTTTTGTTGTGCGGACTCGGACTCGAACTCGGACACGGACTTCCGGATGTCTCGTGCATGCACCGGAGTGTTCGGGGGGTAGGCGTGGACTGGCACACTTCTATGCTGATTGTGGGATGATCTAAAATATCAAACTCTATTTTTGAGTATTGGTATTTTAGTTCCACATCGGATAGGAGAAGAGGTAAAGTCTCAACTCCACTCTATAAATAGAACCCCTTGGCCTCCTTTGAAAGATGCACCAAGAAGAGAGTTAAGGGAGTCTGTAAAGTCCAGGAAGCCCGTTCAAGTCTCAAATATTGACTTATGAGCGTTCCAGAAGTTCTTCGTGAACTTGCTGGTTCCTGGGAGCAGATCGTGTTGGGACAAATCTTGCTTTGAGCAACGGTGATCTTAATCACCCCAGCAAGAACCTTTCCTCTTCTTCTTTCTTCTTTTTTGTCCTTCATTTGAGTTGTAACTCAGTTCTGTCTGTCTGCAACTGCGATTGCAAGGAAGAACGTGAGATTTATTTTTTGAACTCAGTTCTGTCCGTCAGCAACTGCGATTGCGAGAAAGAACGTGAGATTTACTTTCTGATGATTGTTGCTTTTGTAATCAGATTCATATTATAGTGTTCCTCTTGGATCTCGAGAATAATCAGAAGGTGAACGTTTGTTGAACCTCTGATCTCGACATCGAGTCTACCATCTTTGATCAAGTCCCGGGTCTAACAGTTAACACTTAAAAATAAGTTTGTATCTTGACCTAATGGATATAATCGATTAGAATTTAATTATCGCTTATTCTGGATATTTCTCGCATCCTATTGATTACCGATACTACCACTTATTTATAAATCAAGGTTTTGTTTCTAACATCATGTTCGTAAATTTTGTCATGAGTGTGATTTAGGAACATTAAGGTTTTCTTATAATCTTGTTGGTATCAATTAGGTTTTTAGTTCATTTCAATCATTTCTTGTTAAAATCTATTTGTTGGTTATGTTCTAATATATTCGATATATCATGAGATGGTTATGGTCTAGCATGTATTATATGTTATTAAAGGTCTGATTAAGACAATGTAAGTTCTATAATGAGTTGCATCGGGTAAATTTATCAAATGCCATAAAATATCTTTCTATTAAGGAAATTTCATTACCCATTATAAAATGGTCACTAATTTAGAATAGGTATTTAAATAAATTCACGTTTTGAAAATAGATATACACATATTTAATTGATTGTTTTAATTCTTGATTGTTTATATAAATTATGGTGTTTTAGCATTTTTGTTTAGGGATTTTGTAGTAACAACTGCAAAATCATGGATTGCTAGCCTTAAGGTATAATTTGGCCGGGCTAAGAAGCAACGCTTTTATCCCTTCTATATTTTGGAATATATGTATATGAACTGTGTGTGTTTTCAGTGTTGATTTGTTCTACCGAAGGGGTCGGCGTACCCAAGGAAAGTTCTACGGAGGGTTGCTCCGGGTCTTTATATAAATTGTGAAATTTTGGGCTCCAAAATACAAAGGAGACTTTGCCGAAATTTTCAAGAATTTCCAGAGTTATATTTTTGATATCCAAAAATTGGTTAAAAATATTTAACCCTATTTTAGGAATTTTGAGTCAGTTTCCTTAGAGATGGACTTAATTTTTTATTTAAATTATAGGGGTCGAATTTCTTGTAACTTAAGTTACGTATGACACGAACACATAGACACGCAAGAGAAACCTAATCATGTGTATCCTGTATTTATGCTGGAAAATACAAATTATTGAACCTAATGATATTACGGACTTCTATCGGGTCTTAATTTGAAAAGAGACCAAGGTATTGAAAAATTGATATCTTGTGACTACGTCTTGATTTACTTAAAGAAAGAACAAGTATTGAAATTATGGTATCCAGTATTATGGCTTTATCCTTCTGGAAAGAAATAAATAGTGAATCATATTCTCACTATTCGTGGTAATTAGATACACGAACCGAGATTTAAGATTCATGCCACTAACCAGCAGAAACTTAATGTAAGATAATAGAATAGGATTGTTTGTAGCTTTAGGTTAGTACATTGGGCGGGAGAGAACAACATGGATCACACCCAAATTTTCTACAATATAATAAATAACTTTTAAATAGCTGATCAGTAGTTTTTCGCCATCCATAAGGCCTTACAAAGCCGGGGGTGAGGCCTAGCTCACCAACAGAATTCCAGTTCAGTCCAGTAATTGATATAAAATTAGAATTTAATAAATCATATTACAAATTTTCCACAATAAATGTGGGGGGTCGGATCTTTGACACCGTACCCATCCAGACACAACCTGGTCCCTGATGACGGGATTGTTGCTGAGAAATTGGATGAATTTGATCCATATGTGTTCTCTAAATTGTATAAGCATATAGAAAACTTGTTTGTGATTGCGATTGATTGTTGATTTCTTATCTGGGATGTGCTGCTTACTAGTCAACTGGTACGTAATCTGTTCCAGTGCCGTAATTCATTCCCTTGTCCTTATTTGGTGTAGGGGTGGATTATTGTACTGATGTTAGGTTACAAAATTCAATGGACGATGCAGATATTAGTAGATGTTAGATATTACACGGTAGATGTTGTTTCGTTGATGCTTCATATGCTTGTAATCGTGCGTTGTAGTGAGTAAGTGATCTTAATGTATTAATTTATGATTGTGAATATGATTGTGATTATGATTGTGACTGTGATTATGATTGTAAGAAATACGAGTGTGAATTATTAGGACTTAACTATAAGACAAATATCGAGGAAATTACTAGAATAAAATTTAGGCAGAATCATATTTCAAGTTTACACTATAACAAGTCATAGGAATTTAGTATTCCATTTCTTAACCCTTTGGAATTTGATAATCCAATCATTTTCATATTCTCATTTTATTTAATTTATTTTCTCCGTCCTTGACTGAGGGCTTGCATGTCGTTTGACGACCTAGTATTATTCACTAGACTTGTAGACATTCTTCCAAGGAGCTGCTATTGTACATTGAAGAGGACCGAAGAAAAAGATCAAGATGATGTGATTAAATTTGTCATATTGGAACCATATTTTCATCTTATCACCCAATCCAGATATACATTTATGTTATATATATAATTATATTTGGGATTAATTGTTGTACTGGGTAGAAAAGTCTAATTTCCTATTTATAACGTAGAAGGTCACTTTTAGAATGATATTAATTCTATTATGCAAGTTATGACCTATGATAACCTATTATAGAACCTTACGGGCGATAATCGCGTATATGGGTACTGGAGTATTCGTATGTCGCGTAGCCTGGGGATGATATTACGTATTTGGCTCACCGTATTCTGGGAGCGGAGCTTGACACGTCTTTTAGTGGTGGCCCATGCAGGTCTCGACAAATGGAGAACCTAAGATAGGATGCAGGTCACAGAAAATAGAAAACCTAGGATAGGATTGAGGTCAAACTTTTGACGAGACCTATATTGGTTAAGCTATAGAACCTAGGATATGTTCTCAGAAAAAGTCTACATGGAGCCTTAGAATAAAGAATACGCATAGGTTTATCTGTATTTGACTATGTTTCATAGATCCTTGATTAATGGATATAATATAATGGTCCTGTATAGTTTAAAAAATCCTAACCTAAGATTGTTATTAAAGGAATAGATGATATTCAGGAAATCATGGGTAATATAAGGATAGATATGGCTCAAAAATTTAGGTCAAGTAATTTGTTGAGAATTAGACAAATATTCTTATTAGAGTGGGGCCTAGTGAAGGATTGCAGAAAGTTTCTTAAGGGTCTTCAACTTTGTACCCTTAGTAAACCTGGGGTTAGATTTATAAAATATTATATAGATTGAAATATAAGGAAATAAGGATCACATGTAGTCCATAAGCCAAATATGATCTAAGACTTTATTTAGAATGAGTGTAGTACGTTTTGTAGGATCAATATATATATATATATATATATATATATATATATATATATATATATATATATATATATATATATATATTATATATATATATATATATATATATATATATATATATATATATATATATATATATATATATATGTGTCACTTGGAAGAACTATTGGGTAAGCTAGTACTAGTAGTATCTTGCTTGAGGTATTGGCATAAAATATATTTTATATAGTATTGTATATAGCTTATTAAGTGTAATGTGATTCCTCGGTATCTTGATATTATCATTTCTTAAATCCTGACTCGTCCCATTCCTTGTCATTTTTATATATCTATTTCCACAAATTCCCAATTTTCCTAAAATTTCTCAATCGCCTTATTTCATCCATATTTTATTGATTTAGAATTTTGAATGATATTCTTGTTTCTACATATACTTTTAATTTTCAATCGTATCCCTGATCACAGTAATTATCCTTCGCCTAAATACCCAGTATGCATTACTCATTGATTGTTTATTGGATTTTCTGTGAAACAATATTTTTAGTAGATTTTCTATAATTTTATTTCCTGTAAATGAATATTTATTGTATCAAAACACGAAAATCTTTCAACTGATTCGATGATGCGGTGAGAACAACAGTCAATCAATTGAATCATGAAAAGAGAAATAGCTGCAGCCATCCGGACTGGCGAGGCACATATTCTCCAAACGATTCAGTAACTAAGTAAAAAGATTTCGAAAATCTCGACAATGTTTTCATAATTGGTTTACATGCTTGATATTCAAAAAAACCAATTTCGTTTTATCTCAATTTGGATGTGAAAATCTTTGACTTGAATAAATTTAAAATGATATTCAATATTTTTGATAATATCTATATATATGAGATTTCCTTACTAATTTTGCCAAAAGCTCTTATATTATGATATTATATAGTACTTTGATACTTAGATAAAGAAGGGATGGAAAAAAAAAATTTAATAATGGTTCTTGAGTATCTTTTGAATTTCCAAGGACACCCTAACGTGTAGGGCTAATTCAAAATCATAATTCCTACTCATTCTATAGATATCAAGGAAGAGGTAGCAAAATCCTCATAGTGAAATGGTATCTTGATTGCAGCCATATGCGCAATGGCAAGACACAAGATTACTATGTCACACCAGAAAATGAGAATAAGAAATATGATTTTGAATTCAAAGATCATACATGGTTGTGGGTTGAAATAGAATGGCTTCTGACCATTTTATTTCATTATATGAAATTTCAAGAATCTTGATGATTTCAAGTATCTTTGAATTTTCTATATTTTTATTCAGCTTTTAATCAATATGAATTTGAAAACAATTCGTTTAAAACTATATTACTATTTCATCTCTATAAGATGGATAGAATACCTTTTTTTCTCTATAATTGCTTTAAAAATCTTATCTTAAAAATTTTAAATTTTGAGGATAAAATTTTTGTAAGGTGGGAAGAGTGTCATATCTCCATATTGTAAATACGGTATTCGTGTTTAGACATGGTTTGTATATGCGAGTATAATTTATTTATTTATTTACGTTATAGTATTATACATAATAATTTTATTATGATAAATTCATTCTCTTTTAAAAGTAAAATGTTACACAAGCCTTTGTAAATTTTGCAAAATTGCAAAAACTATTTGCCACCTACCCATACACCTGCCTCCATGCATGAAGAGCATGGATAATTTAATAATTTTCTTTTTGGGACGCATGTCACCATGCATGGAATGGAGGGGGGATTTGAGTCTTTTTACAAAAATTTTATAAATTTTATGATTGAAAAAAAAGGATTAAAGGAAGGAAGAGAGAGAGAGAGAGAGAGAGAGAGTAGCCCTTCTCTCCATCCCTCTTCCTCTCCCTCTCGGGTCTCCCTTTCACCTTCATCCCTCTCTATTTCACCACCCTCCTTTTCTCTCTCTCCATCTCACTCCACTCACTCATGCCCGCGCACCCGCGTGTGCCGGCCGGCCGACCACCCCTCACCGTCGACCACACCACCTGCAACACCACCATCTTCATCTTTAACTTCATCTTTATCTTCCTCTCCATCATCACCACCATTATCAAAACCCTAACCCCCTACTTTAAAAAGAAAAGGAAAAGAAAGAAGAAGATGGAGCAAAGAAGGTGTTTGGAGAAGAAGGAAATCTAAGCCCTAAACCATAATTTCAAATCCCTAGTTTTCCCAAGACAAGCCCTCTCTTTCCTCGTGTCAATTTTGTTCTTAAGTTCACCATAAATTGTTTTCCAACTTCCAATTCTTATGATCAATTTAATATACATGTCTCTTAGTGTAGGATTGGGGCTGAAATTTTGTATAGTATTATTCTAGTACAGAAAGTTGGCTAAGATTTTATATATGTCATAGTATAGACTCGTGTTGGAAGTAGTTTTGAACACACGGACACAAGTCCCAGGACATGATATAACTCACCGGTACGAATTGAATGTAGGATTTTTTTTTGACATGTATGTATTTGTGTTTGATTCGTGTATGTGATATCTAAATATAATTACTTTTAAAATTAGGATTTGGTTATGGTAAATTGAATTGTGTGTCTGTGACTTGTACATGTGTCTGCGTGTGTGTGTGTATGTGTGTGTGTGTGTTTGAATTGTGTATGCACACGTGAAACTAAAACTCCTATTTCAAGTTAAAATATCTTACGAAAAGAAGAAGGGTATTTGCTACGTAGGTTGTTTTGGATATCAAATCGAATAAATTTTTAGATTGAGTCGTAAGTGACATACCCATTGTTCGTAAATATGAATAAAGTTAGAATTAATTATGTTTGGTTGCCTAATGGGCCTATTCATGAATATTTAGTATCTCGCTTACATCAGTCACTCTCGATACAGGTTAGAGACCATAATGACTCAATTTTGGGGTCATAATAGGTTTATTGTGGTTAACTGAAATTATATTCAACATGAATAAATGTCAATTTAGTTTCATTAACCCTTCTTGCCTAGTAAATCATAGCCAAAATAAATAAATGAATGAATGAATAAATTTTAGGACGTATCGATGTCGAATTAAAGCTTTCAACCTTTAGTTACAATTGTGTTCGTACTATTCTGAATATTTGATCCTTTAAATGGATGAAATAATGTAAGGGTATGAGATTGTACTGTTGGAATTATTCAATAATTAAGGGGCCACACATGTAAAATTAATTGTGTTTTGGCTATCTAAATAATTAAGCCAAATTAAGGTGGCCTATTTAGAAATTGGCTTAAGGGTATAATTGTCATGGAATTAATGTGTAGATACCGGAGGTAATTCTAATTTGATGAAGGGCCAAATTAGAAATATCAAAACATATAAATATATGTATTCATTAGGGTTATGGTCCCCAACTCATACGGCCACCAAGAGAGTGCTTTCTCTATTCTCTTATGTATTCCCATCAACAAAGAGAGGAACAAAGATTTTATCTTTGTTATTAAGGGCCGTAGCGGGTTGGAAGATCAAAGCCCATAAAGAGACGTCTGCTTCAAGATCTGTCAAGCAAAGACAATAGATTCAGGTACGCTTCCACAATTTAATTTATGTTCTTCATCTCATGAATCGATAGGGTATAATAAATTTCTAACAAGTGGTATCAGAGCCTCCCTGTTTGATTTATGAGATCGAATGTTTAGATTCAATTTTTATTGTTGTTTAGGAACCCTAGATCGTAAGATCTAATTTAATTTAGGATTCCGATTTTTCGATAATAGTTGAGGTATGCATTGATAACTGGATGATGCCTAGGGTTTTCGGTCCGTAGTTCTCTACATTTTTAGTTCCACTTGGAATTTGGTTGTTCATTTAATATTTAAATATTTATTTAATTTGCATGCATGAATGGATTCGATCGATGTGATGTTGCTGATGCATGTTTTGAACCTTCTGTAGTTATAAAGACAATTTGCAGATAAACCCCCGAATTTGAGTACACGTATATTTTATATACACATTAAAGCATCCATTAATCTTTTGGAGAATTAACGTTTGCTAATGTAATGTTTGCATGCAATATCTTTTGGATAATTAATGTTTGCATCCACATATAAAGCATCCATTCATCACAACCTTTTTGTAGAGAGTGGGATTTGCACCCACACCCTTTCGGACCAGAACCTTAATCTGGCGCCTTAGACCAACTCGGCCATATCAACAGGTCATTACTTTTATTTAAAGTGTTTCAATTCGTGTTTTAATTCATAGATGTCAAATTTCATATGGATAAGTAAGGAATTGGCCATTAAGAAAGCCATGAGTTTTTTTTTTTACAAACTCACATGTTGCTTCAAGCATTCGGATTTTATTGTTGGGTCTAAACATTATTTTATAACTTTCAAGTATATCATGAATTAGTAAGGTGATATGCTACAGATATATGCAGACACCAAAATAATATTTTGCTATTATCTATTGTTTTATGTTATATAAAACAGATTTAGCACTTTCTTTATGATATTGTTATTGATTTGGATTCAGCAATTTAGTTTCCGATAAATTCATGCAAAAGGATTCACATACTTATGATTATTTTATTTGATGTAATCTGCTGATGTGTATATCTTTAGTAGATAAATTTTGTTATAATCTTTATAGATTATTTGGTGCAATATGTTGATACATATCTTTAGTAAAATATAATCTGTTAATGCATATATTTGGTCTTCTATAGATTATTCTATTTAAAGTAATCCTTATGCATTATTTGATATTATCTTTGGATGCATATCCTCCGTAGATTATTTCATGAATTTTGTTATAGTGATAATATCCAATTTTGTCAAATTGAAATTCATGATTATGCTTTTGATTACTTTATTTGAGTAATAATCTTATGAATATGCATGTATATAAAGTTTTGGACATGATTCAGTTTTCTAAAATTTAGTCAACATTCAATTTTTTTTGTGCCATTTATGACTAGCAATAGTTGTCCAATATTCTAAGTAGACTCATTGAAACAAGATGTCGCCAAAGTGACCTCTCTTGCGTAGATAGTCTACGAGGGATGTTGGATGTTTGTGTGTACATATTTATGCGGGTATTAGCCGGACCAAAGGAAGGTTAATACTTGGCCGAATTGCAAACATACTTGTGGTGATAAATGTGTGATAATTATAAGGTTTACATATGAATAATAACCCGATCCAAAGATAGGCTTATTATTTGACATGACTTATTGTCAACGTTTGATCATTACACCAAGAATATCACTTACAGTTAATATCACTGTCCAAAGACTTGATATTAATGATGTACTAGGTATCTTGAGATAGGGTTCACCATTATTTGAATTTGTTTGACTATATTTTACGCTTTGGTTATTTATTAGAGCATGTTTGTTTTTGTTGCCTTGTTCTCTTTACAGTTAATGTTGTTAAAATATCTGCCAATAAGATTTTAATTTTCATGTTTAATGGGATAAACTTTAAGGGCAAAAAAAAATGAATACAGTAGTTTCTAAGGGTCCAGGTCAAAAGAAACAACAATATAAAACTAAGGGTTGTTCTTTTGTGATAAAACAGGACACATAAGGAAGAAATATACAAAGTATCATGCATGACGTATAAAGAAATATACATTTCTAAGTTTGGTCTGTTCTGAGGTTAATCTAGATTTAGTAACTAAAAACACGTGGTGGTTACATTCTGGTGCTACTACCCACATTAGTGTTTATAGACAAGCTTGTCGGAGCTACCGAAGCCAATTGATGGTGAAAGATACATCTATGTGGGTGACGGCAAATCGGTAGAAGTGGATGCAATAGGACATTTTAGGTTTTTTTAGGAACCGATTATTATTTGGATTTGATAGACACTTTTATTGTACCGTCTTTTAGACGAAATTCAGTTTCAGTTTTCTTAATGGACAAATCTGGTTACCATTGTTCATTTGGAAATAATAAGTTTAGTCTATCTTTAAATTCAAATATTATTGGTAACGGTTCCCTTAAGGATTATAATAACCTATATTCACTTGAAATTATTGCATCTTATAATAAAACCTTGCAAGTGAAGTCATGTGGTACTAAATACTAAATTAACAAAAAAAATTAGCCTCATTATGACATAAGCATTAGGTCACTTCTCTAGAAATAGAGTTGAACGATTTGTGTCCGATGAGATTTGGATTCCATTGATTTTATAGACTTTAATGTTTATATTGAATGTGTAATGAGAAGACAGACGAAAGTTAAATTATAAGCAGCTACTTTATTGGTTATGCTACAGATCAAGGGGTTAATAATTATATGGTCCCACACTAAGAAATTTTTTTTGAGACGAGAAGTGTAATATAATTTTTGAGGATGTTGAGTTTTGAGGAGAAATAAAGTCAGGATCATTGTCTTTGAGAAGGAATCAATTATGATTCCTACTATCATTTTTGACGATGTGCATGATTCTATACATGTCATGATCAAGAAGTGAATTCGGAGTCTCAATAAGACAATGTCAAATTACCTCTATAAGTCATTGTTGAGATACCTTAACAACGACAACGTAGCGGCACCCCATTCAAGATAAGGTAATTATTTCTAAGGAACAAACTCAACAACCTCAAGAACCGGTAATATTAAGATAATCCACCAGAGAAAGGAGAAATATAATTACGGATAATATTGTCATATTTCTCTAGGAACGTGAGGAAGACTGTGGATACTGGAAGATGATCTAATCAACTTCCGTCAGGCCATGAAAAGTTTCAGTTCTCAAAGTGGATTGATACAATAAATAGGGAGTATAAGTTCATGCAAGACAATAAAGTTTAAGAACTTGTCCCATTATCAAAAGGTATGAAATCCATTGGTTGTAAATGGACATTTAGAACCAAGAAGGATTCGAAGGGTCATGTGGAGAGGTATAAAGTACGTCTTGTAACTAATGACTTTTGGGATTGATTTTAAAGAGTTTTTTCTCTTCGGTATCTTTGAAAAATTCCTTTAAAATAATCATAGCACATGTTGTACATTTTGATCTTGAATTACATTAAATGGATGTCAAAACGATATTTCTCAATGGTAACATTGATGAAACCGTTTATATGGTGCAACCAGAAAACTTTGTGTCGAAAGACCCAAAGAATATGGTTTAAAAAGTGACAAAATCTATTTATGAACTCAAGCAAGCTTCTCGCCAATGGTACGTCAAGTGATTATCTCGTTTGGTTTTGAGATGAACATTGTTGAATAATGTGTGTATCACAAGTTTAGTGGGAGTAGGAATAATTTTCTGGTTTTGTATATTGATTAAAGTATTCAATGCAAACCAGGTGACACCTCTCGTTAAAGGAGACAAATTCAGTCTCAATCAAGTACCCTAAGGTTAGCCTTAAAATTAAGAAAATACAATAGATTTTTCGTTCATGACCAGTTATAGGGAGTCTAGTGTATGCTCAAGTATGTACGCGTCCGGATATTGCGTACATAGTTGGGATGTTCGGCAGATATTTAAGCAAATATGAGATGGATCATTGGGTAGCAGCCAAACTACTTAAGTAATTAATAGAGAACAAAGAATTATATGCTCTTTGTAGGAGATCGGATAATTTTGAAGATCATAAGGTATTTCGACTCCGATTTTGTTGGATGCCAACACAGCAGAAGATCCACATCAGGTCATCCTGACTAATGGAGATATATTTTGGATGAGTGTCAAACATGCACTCATAATTTCTTCCACCATGGCAGCAAGGTTTATAACATGCTGTGGAACATCTATTCAGGGAATATGGTTGCAAAATTTTGTCACAAGGCTGCGCCTACAGTACGGTGTTGAAAGACCACATAAAATTATGGTGTGACAATAAATCAGCAGTACTGTATTCCAATAATAACAGAAACTTGTATAAGTCAAAGGATATTGACATAAAGTTTCTAGTTGTGAAGGAAAGAATTCAGAATGGTTATAGTGTCCATATAGCACATTAGGACAAACTCCATGTTAGTGGATCCGCTCACAAAAGCATTATCACCCAGGGTCTTTCATGAGCATACTGCTCATATGGGTGTTATCTTAATTAAGAATATGGCAATACAATGGGAGTTTGTATTTTATATATTTGTGTGCTATTTGATTTTGGACACATTTATGTATTAAAGTATTTTGGATATTTATCTGATCAGATATATGAAAATTCAGTTCATTCTATTTTCATTATGTTAAAGTATTGATCTCACTAAAGTTAAGGAAGACCAGTTGAAAATAGACATGTATTGATCACATTGCGTGTAATTTTTATGCTACGCATCCATAATTGATCTATGTCATTTAGCTATATTGGTATATGTGACCATTGATAGTTTAGTTACGCTATATGTGACGAATGCCGCTTTGATCCTATGTTGATATGGTTAATGGACGAGATTGTCCGGATATATCCTAAGAATTAAGATAGCAATTTATGAGCTCACTAAGGTTAACACAATTATAAGGTTACATATGTAGCCCAGTGGGAGATTGTTGGAATTATTCAATAATTAAGGGGCCATACATGTAAAATTAATTGTGTTTGGACTATCTAAATAATTAAGCCAAATTAAAGTGGTCTATTTGGAAATTGGCTTAAGGGTATAATTGTCATGGAATTAATGTGTAGATACTGGAGGTAATTCTAATTTGATGAGGGGCCAAATTAGAAATAACAAAACATATAAATATATGTATTCATTAGGGTTATGGTCCTCAACTCATACGGCCACCAAGAGAGTGTTTTCTCTATTCTCTTATGTATCCTCATCAACAAAGAGAGGAACAAAGATTTCATCTTTGTTTTTAAGGGTCGTAGCGGGTTGGAAGATCAAAGCCCATAAAGAGACGTCTGCTTTAAGATCCGTCAAGCAAAGACAATGGATTCAGGTACGCTTCCGTAATTTAAATTATGTTCTTCATCTCATGAATCGACAGGGTACAATAAATTTCTAACATGTACGAATACCTAGATTAACTCACATATAATCTATATTGAGTTGGAACCCGAATCATACATTTTGGCTCGATCCTACATAATTAATTAAAATTCAGAATTCAGAATTAGTTTGATGCTTGTTATTTAACGGTTAACTAACTCTAGGATACGTGTTGTTGGCCCATTGAGTGTATCATTTTTTGAATATGGTTATTCTGTTAAGTTTAGCATTTCATTATCACTAATCTTCATACTATCGCTATAGCATTTCTACTTATACTTATACCTTTGGTGATATATGCCTATTGGTTTACATCTTAGTGATACGAGCTTATCTATCTTAAATTTAATCGGGTTGCCAAAATCAAAACTATGTTTTTGATTTTGGTTATTCAATTAATTTTAATTATTATAATATCATTAACATTTATGCTATCACCTTAGCACTTATACGTAAACTCAGCATTGTCCTAATGTGCATTAAACTTATCATACTTGCTACTATATATATTGCTTTGTTCGTCTAACATGTACATACAGAAAAGCAATAAGCAAGATCAATGTGGACATATGCAATGAAGAAATCATGATGGGCCAAAGACGACGGACGGATCCCACAAGATTTCTCTGAACCACCCGACGACATCTCCGGAGCCACGCACTCGGGGGTTCTGCTGCCCGGTCAGCGGACGGGGGTCGAGGGGGCGGCGCCCCTCGTCGAGGGTTCTGGGGAGAAGCCTCCGAAAGGTATTCAGTTTTCACAAACTGGATATCTTTGGACAGCTGCCGCCAAGGAAAAAGCCAGCACCTATCAAAGGAAGAAGCCAAGCCATGCCTTCATCATTTCAAGACTCTGAAGAAGCCTGCACCTGCTACAGTATATCTGGAGTCTGTAATGAGTCTTAGGAATAATAGTAAACATAAGAAATGAATGGAAAAATCGAAAGCTAGGGTAGAAACTAGTCCAGGATCATTTTCGGCTGAAAACCGGCATACCGACGGTATACCGGTCTATACCGACGGTATACCGATTTTTTTCACAGAAAGTTTTCTGTCTACAAAATCGGCATACCGACGGTATACCGGTTCATACTGACGGTATACCGGTTCAGTAACGTTGAAATTCCAACGGTCGAATTTCGAGCATTTAATGATCCCAACGGCTATATTTATAGCCGTTGTAATTCCCAACCGGCATACCGACGATATACCGGTCCATACCGACGGAATACCGATCGCTGTCTGAAAAGTTGCCTTTGAGCTCTTTTCAATGCTTTGGTTATAAATAGCCTTGAACCCCTTCATTCAAGGTTGATGCTTTGAGCCTAAAAATTTCTAAACCACCAAAGTCTATCCACAAACAACTCTACAATGCTTTCATTTTCCATCCACAAATTGTGTTAGAGTTATTGAGTTGAAAAGTAAGATCTTCATCTTATTGTATAAGGAGATCAAAACCTATTGTGAAAGGTTGAAGTTGGAGAGTCTTCGTATCCAAACTCTCGGTTGAAGTTGGAGAGTCTTCGTATCCAAACTCTCGGTTGAAGTCGGAGAGGACTTCGGATTAAAGCTCTCGTGTAAGAAGTTGGCGAGTTCTTCGGATCCAAACTCGTGTGTAACTATTTACTCAAATAGTGGATTAAAGTCGGAGAGAGTTCCGGGACTGGAGTTCCCCTTGGGAGGATACCAGGATATATCGTGTGTCGGTATTGTTATTGCTTCTTCTCTTGCACTTATATTTTTAAATTGTCCATTAGCTTGTGCTGAGTGCTTGATTAGTTAGCTTGACCCTATTCACCCCCCCTCTAGGGTTCCTACAATTGATATCAGAGCAAGGACTCTATTGTTAGGATTAACATCCTTAGAGTAGATCCTTGTTATTTTTCTATGGCATCGTATTCCTCCTACTCCTCCTCCGATAAAGAGGATTTTACTTCTAGTAGCATAGACAATCATGTTTCTTCTAAATGCAAGAAATGCTCTAAGTGGAAAGCCATGGCTAAACAATTCTTAGAGATTCTTGACAACCTTTATTCTACAAATGAAGAACTTTCTGAAAAGGTTATTCATTTAGAAGAAGCAAATGAGTTTTTGAGAAATGAAAACAATGATTTATTATCTAAACTTGATTCTCAAAACTCATCATGTGTTTCTTTAAAGAGTTTGAATGAGGCTTTAATCTTGAAAATCAAATCTCTTTCCTCATCTATAGAAGATCTTAAAAGTCAAACGCTTGTGTTAACTTTTTTGCACGATTCTTCTATTGATTCTTTAAAGAAACAAAATGATGATTTTATTTCTAGAATTGCTTTATTTGAAAAGAGAATTATGCTTTAAATGCTAAATTTGATTCTCTTACTTGTTTGCATGATGATTTGCTATTAGAACATAATATTCTTAAAACAAAATCTTCTCATGCTCACTCTAGAGATATTCATCATTCTAGTATGTCACATGTTCATAACCATGCTCATTCTGATACATGTGCACACACTAGTATTAGGTGCTTCTATTGCTCTCGCATTGGACACATGAGCTTAACTTGTCCTATTCGTAGGAGTTTTTCTACCAATGCTAGAGTGAATAGTATATGGGTCCCTAAAGCTAAAAAATGTGGATCCAAATTTGTTTGGATACCAAAGTCTTCGTCTAATGTTGTAGGTGAAGCTTCTTATATCGGAACATAGCACCGAGGAGCGTGTTGGTGGTTGCGAAGCTCAAAGATCATCTTCCAAGCAATTGCACCAACACAAATGTGGCCACTAGAGTCACTTTGGTAACATGCTAAACGATTCTCTTTAAATTGTTTATATTTGTAGAATCTAGCATGTTTCTCTTGATGTCTTGCTACTAGCTCACATTGATATCCTTTAGTTGTCTTTTATATAAATAAATGTGAGATTTAATACTAGCATGCTTAGTTAATTTTCTTATTAATTCTTTTATCTAGCATGACTAGTTGCTCAGCTTAAATGATTAGTTCACACTATATAGTTTATCACTCATTTTCTATTAGTGTGACACATTTATATATGCATGCTCCTTATTCTTAATCTTTATTTATAAAGCATGCATATCACTCTAGTCCATAGGAGCTTGGTTTTGATTTGAGTTAATATGATTTTAACTCTCCGTCTTGAATGTTTTTGAAATAGTTACTTCTTGTCGGTTTGTATTTAATATGTCATATTTATCTTAATCGGTATTTGTGAATATATGTGTTTAGCACTAGCTTCTTATCACTTGACAAGTATTTACTTATACTTTCACTTTAACCTTGTGCTCACATAATATATTCATTATTGATTCTCATGTTTTATTTTGATTGAACCTCTTATGAATCAATTATGTCTTTGCCTAATAAAACTTATTTATATGTGTTTTGAATTTGTGATAGATTTTCAAACATTCATTAAGGATACATGACTATATTCATTAAAATTTCCATCTCTATGTAGATCATGTATTTCTTATGTTGATATTTTTTGTATAAATATCTTTATGTGGGCATATGAGTTAAGCTAAAGTTTTATATTGACTTGAAGAGTATTCAATTATACTTGTTACCTTCAAACTTGTGCTTATCTCATACTTAGATATTGATTCCTTTGACCAAATTTGTTCTTCTTGAATCAATTAGCTTCTTCCTTAAAGTCTTATTTTGATGATATCTTCTTGACTTTTTGGTTGGCATTATGGATACATGTTCTTAATTAATTTTTGATCTTTTCATGTATGCCTATTCGTGTTATATATAGTTTCATATATATAAATGATTCCTAACTTTTGATATTTATTTGTTTTATACCTTTAAGTTAGGATATTGAGAGAAAATGTTTATTAATGTCTTGCTCATGACTAATTATGGATGTTCTATTAAGGATCACATAGTTTTGTGCTTTACCTTGCATGTTAAATTTATCTCCTTAATTAGTGCATATTTTCTAGTCTGTATCTTTACAATTTACTATGGTGCACTATGAAAGCTCTTTGAAAAATGTACTTCTTGATATCTTTAACATTTAGCCTTCTTGATCTTAATGATCTTTCTTTGCTCATTCCTTGGGTTTATACTTCCTTTTGAATTATTGTTGCCCAATGATTTTTGTAGCACATGAGAATACATGTAATTGTTACATCATATTTCTTATGACTTTAGCTACTATGGTTTGAGCTTTTGTGTTGAGACTTTCTCATTTCTAGAATACTCTTATTTTATAATGGCTATAGTATTTTGCATTCTCTAGATCGATCTATCATTTCATTATCTTGGGTTAATCTCAATACTTGGCAAAGAGATTTATTTTATTATGTTTTCATGAATA
Source organism: Iris pallida (assembly GCA_029216955.1). Lineage (NCBI taxonomy): Eukaryota > Viridiplantae > Streptophyta > Magnoliopsida > Asparagales > Iridaceae > Iris > Iris pallida. Next base: position 28,490,486 of record JANAVB010001800.1, read on the forward strand.
TCTCTTTTGGCCTATACTTGATAAGAGATTAATTCATTTATTTGTCATCTTATGCTCTTTTCCTTGCTTAGTAAAGAGTCTAAATCATTTTGTTCATTCAAAATGTATTGCCCTCTTAGTGAACTCTATGCTTGAGCAAGTATCTTTAGTGTTAGTGACTTAAGATTAAATGAGCACATTTATCTTGTTAATGACTTAACTCATTAATCTTAAACTAGTTATGTAGCTGGCTTATTTATGATATATTGTTGAGCTACATAATCTATGTTCACTTTCACTCTTCTAGCTATTATTTTTCGTTTCAATCTATATATGATATGCTAGTTTCCAAAAAAAATAAGTTGTGTGAATTGTCTTGTCCTCTAAAACTAGTTTGACAAACATTTGATTGGATCTTGTTTTTCGAAAGAGGTGTGTGATTACTTACTTTAACTTTCCTCCATACTAGTCATTAGTATCTCTTAAATTTCTCTCATCACTACAAGAAAAAACCCCTTTTACAACGTTGTAAAATGTCTTTTACAACATTTAATATAAGCTTGTTATATCCAGGGTTGTAAAAGGGAGGGTATCTTCCACAACGTTTGTTTGAACGTTGTAAAAATGTTGTCAAATTTCTTTCTACAACAATTTACCAACATTGTTGAAATTTATAAAATCAAAAAAAAAACCTTTCTACAACATTTGTCAAATATTGTAAAAAATATTTTTAAAACATATTACAAGTGTTGTAAATATAATTTCAACAACATTTTGTAATAGTAGTAAAAATAATATCTACCACATTCAGTAAACATTGTACATAAATTTTCTACAATAGTATACAAACATTGTAAAAGGAGTTTATACAACTTTTAACAAATGTTGTACATTTTATTCAATCATGTTTACTGAACGTTGTAATATATATATTTTTATGTTATAATTATAATATCAACAATAATTTAAAGTATTGTAAATAAATTTTACAATATTTAGAAAAGTTGTAATAATGTTATTTTACAACAGTTTTGAAACGTTGTTAATTATGTTTCCATTTTAAAAAAAATATAAATAAAAATATATTGATTGAAATTATTACAAATACAAATACAAATACAAATATAAATACAAATACAAGTAAAAATACAAATACAAATACATTATTCGAATTTCTACTCCCGCTGTTGTCGTTGCTACTACTGTTGCTACCATTGTTGTTACCAATGTTGTTGTTGTTACCGTGTCACAATTGTCAAAAACTCCACCGCCAAGCCCGTAAAAATGAAGATACTAGACTGGATTTCAAACTCTACCATGTTTTGTGGTCCCCTCTTCCGTAACCCCTTCCACCTCTATAATTGCCACGACCTCTCCCATCACCACGAAACCCATCCCCTCTATTGGGTGCAAACATTCCCCTGTTATTATTCACTGCAGATAGTGAATAAAAATTGTTAAAGGGAAAAAAATTATGAATGTAGTTATGCAATTCATGAAGAAATAATGTTAATAGAGGGGGAAAAATTCATGAATTGCACAACTACAAGAATTTACATGGCCATGGTGAAAATATGACAATTTTGAAATGTTTACCATATAGAGGTGATAGTCTGGTGATCTACAAAAAAAATCATGAATAATGCTAATGGTAAAAATATGACAATTTTGAAATGTTTACCATATAGAGGTGATAGTGGTGATCTGCAATGTCTCCATTGGTGCCATCTCTTATCTTTCCTGATGAAGGGAGATAATATTAATTCCAGACTCCGAATTTATAAATTGAACTTTGAAACTTTTCATCTAACTTTCTGAAACAAATTCATTGTTGACACAACAGTTAGATGTCATAACCCTTTATTATAATTCTAACGAGTATTATGAGCAGTATCATAAGTTAAGTGGCCTAATTGACCTAGTAAGTGACTGAAAGTGTCCACGGAAAAGAAAACACAAAACAATATTTACTAATCAGCTGGTAAGACAATATTAAGATTTCAATTACCTGGTAGAAAGCATATGATTCCCTTTCATTCGCATACTTCCAACTACTCTGAAAGCCTCTATTTTCACCATGTGATACTACCACTTTTTCTAGACTTCAAATATTCAGGTGAAGCAGAGAGTGGAGTCAGAGACCTCTCATAAGCAATATTTTTAGGTAACTTAGAGACATCATCAGAAAGCAAAGGGGGCACTTTTTCCAGCAGTCACCCTTATGATCCTCTTCTCCCATCAATAAGTACCTTAATATACAAGGAAAACAATATATATGATCACATGATGTTATTTCAGGACAAAGTGGACTTTCTAAGCAAACTGGGCACCTCATGTACTGATGACGGGCTAAAGTATCTTACAAAGACAGTATCTTCTCACTGTAACATGTTTATCAGGATCAATTGATTCAATCAAGAATTGAGAATGTCCAAAGAAACAAATTTTTACTTTGCTTGAAGGAATAAGTCTTTGTTGTAGGGTTTATCTTTCGGAGCCTTCTTGAAGTTGATTGGACTACATTGACATGAAGCTCACTTGAACCAGCGGTCAGGTGATTAGAGTGCAGAGCCCTTCCTGTCCACTTGACATTACATTGATTTTAGGCCCAAATTGATTAAATCAAAATTGAGAGGATATCCCTCCACGAACAGCAGGACAAGACTTGATAAAAGTCCCACTGTCTTGCCCATCTGATGTTCTTTTAGCATCATGATTTCTATGCTCAGTTACCTGAAAGAGTAATTTCATAAGCATTTTAGAAATCCCACCTAGTAAGAGAACAAAAACTCTAAACCCACATCTTCAGAGAAAGTGATTACAAAATAAGCAAATATTGAACCAATGTATGATTTAAGAATCAACTGTAAATGTGTGATAAGTTTCTTGTAAAGATGGAGTTCAAGAATAAACTGTGATTCTAGCCATTTTAGCAACTCCATCTAGTACGGAACAAACATCTAAATTGATACAAAAAATGACATTACAGAATAAGCAAATATTTGAAACGAAGTATGATTCTAGGATAACTATAAATATGAAGAGTTCCTTGTGAAGAAGAAGTTCAAAGAACAGAATATGATTCTAGGATCAACCATGAATATCAGCATGGTTTAAATTCTAGAGGATATCTGAACACTTGAAATTTTGTGTTCATTGAGGACGTGGCTGAAAAATAGGAATGGTGGTTGCATCTAATTTTTGCGTTAATCAATGAATTTCTTCTTTCTTTGACGCTAACAGGCAACAAGTTCCAGTTAGAACACAGATAAAAGAGAACTTTTGCTTTAGGAGAAAAGGGACCATCCACAAGGGACTTTTACCCTGAAATCATTTAATATTGAAAAAATGTATAACCAAGAAGAAGTCAAAAGTATGTCGAAAAAGAGCTGCGTGATTCTTAGGATAATAAATTAAACAAATAAAAAAAAGGGAAACAAGACAAGTTTATTGATCATGAACTCGACAATCAGGATTAATGCATCCAACTAATCCAAAGAAGAAAACTATGTTGCTAAACAAATATCTACTACACACGGAAATCTGCAGACAACTAGAAGGTTATGAATCTCGAACATGTGCTAAAGTATGCAAATTAAGTAAAGTTCTAGAAAACACGAATTACACACCTCGAAAAAATGATCAATTCAATTCAACATGGCATTTGATTTGGCTAGTGAGACCGGTCTGTTTGCTCCTGCTAACTGCATATACCAACGCGTGCACTATCACAAGAATTGTAACAAACATGCAATAAATTAAGAAAGATACAATCAAGATGAAAATTTAGATGAGAACTCTGTGGTCTAATATTGGTGAAACATATTCAATTTCTTAAACTGACAGGTTTATTTTAATATAGGTGTAAGTAGAAGGTACATTGTAACAAGCACAAGCAAATAGGTTCAAAAACTTGTATGATAAATCTTGTCCTTTTGGAAAGCAGCAATGTAGTTTAATTCAATCTTTCAAACTCGAAATAGTCCAAAATGACTTATTCACAATCAAAAGTAAGATGATAGTTAATTATAACTACAATAATTATAATTATAACTAAATCATACACATATAACTAATTCCTTCAGCAACCTACCTATCATTTAAAATACAATAGTATTTTTCTGCGAGTTTCACTTCATGTCTTTAAGACAGTATATATATATATATATATATATATATATATATATATATATATATATATACTCAAAGAAACATTATTAGGACACAAAAATAGGTGTTGTATTCATGTCACCATGTCGTGTCGTATCTATGTCCATTTCTCTACAACATGTGGGATAAATCATGCTGCAAAAAGAATATGAAGGTTTGGGCGTTAAAATTAGTGATGTTTCATAATTCATAATGCATTCAAGGGAGAAGCAATTGTGTAGTACTCTACCAATGTTGTATGAACTAGGGAACTCAAAGTTGGATATGGGTGAAGGCTTCAGTTTGGTAACTCAAAGCCGATACTGGTATCTGTCGCCTAGCTAGGAGTATATCGGTATTTTGGGTGCCAAATGCCAATATTTTTTGGAGTACCTACAATGTCAGATGCAAAAGGGAGCAAAATAAGTAATCTGAGGCAGCCTTAGCTTGGCATCAATAGATGTAAAGCAGTTTTATATACGGGAGCAGGAAATAGGACATCTTTCTCACAAGATTGTTTGAAATCCCATCGTATTTATTCAATCGAGTACCAGCACAAGTGGTGTTCATATGCCTAAGAAATGCACTGTTAAGACAGGTCATGATTACTTAACCAAAGATGATCGAGTTACAACAGAGATCATTTCAGATGGATTCCAGCTACCATCTTATCTATTAGTAGGAGGTATCCCTTATCCAAAGATGCGAGGTAACCCTTAAAAAATCACTGAATGCCAATTCTACACCATATGTGCTAATATAAATATATAGTTAGCACATTGTGAAAGCGTTAATACGTATTATAGTAAATTAGGTAGCACTTTAGAATATAAATTTTTGTTATATTCTTCCTTTCGAACAAAAAAAAGATGCAGTAACAGGATAAGTTAACAACCTTTCACATAGATACTATATTCAAATTCATCATGACTTCTCTCATGCATCTACTCAAGCAGGAACTGATTTTGCTCATTAATTCAAGTATTGGAATGCCACAAAAGCATACAGTGATATTTTTCTTGTCCAATTCAGTATGGAAGGAAATCTAGTGTTGGGCACATATTTTTCAATTTCACTAAAGAAAACAATGTCTACAGATAAGAGCTCCATCAACTTGCATTGATATACAACTCCGGAAGAGAAAATAACTACCCAGTGGAATCAATAGTTAAAATGAGAGGAAAATGTAAAATATGTTTAATAATTCATGATACGAAGGCTAAAAGCCAAAACTTCATACCAAAGGCCTAAAAAATGTCACAAATTCATGATAAAAATATTTTTCTCCTTAAATAACTCATGCCCCTTTCTTTCTGAGAGGACTTGTTGAATCAAACTTCCATATTATTTGCTTCAAATATATAACAAAATAGAAAGAAAAAAATGCTTACAGTTATTAAAGTTATTTTTCCACACAAATCAAAATTTTGGGATTAGCTAAAAGATGACGCCAATCAAATGGAAATCCATTTTTCAAGTGTCGGTGCCAGAAAAAGCATATATTTTCTTTCCATCAAGAAACTTGTCTATCAATTTTAGAAGTTTCGCATGAAATTTGAAGATGTTCCGTTATAATATATCAAAATAGGAGTGACTGAAATGTGAAAAAACTAAGAGCAGAATTAGAAGGGACCTTCTCATGTTTGTCATGTCGAACACATTATTTAGTAACCCAGGCGGAGTGTGTCCCACTTGAATCATGAAGATAATTAACAAACAAAAGAAGTATTCTTTTCTAGTGCAATTCTTCAATCATGTTATGGACAATTCTATGCGAGGACAAATTGATTTCCATTAACTGATTCATCCTTTGCAATATCCTTATGTTCCTGCATTTTATGATAGGCAAGTCACAGATGTGAACAAGTTTAGCTCGTTAACACCCCAAAATGAAGACCTTACAAGCATTAGATAACTATTTTAACATGTTAATATAGCACCCAGTGTTCAAATTTTGTTTGCGCTCATAAACTACAAAATTCAGAGCTCACAAGCATCGGAGAATGATTTCGTTCTATTCCACTTCGATTTTATTTTCGAAACCGACCACAAACACAATATAAAGAAGGAAATCAAACTCACCGGTGTCCTGACGACGGTCGCGAAGCAGTGGTACTCGTCTTGCGACACGAACAACATCCTTATGATTAACATAATCTCCCATACAGTCCTTATGTTTCTATGAGAAATTTAGAACATATTAAATACATACTTTTTAACGGTAAAATCATACGATCGACAGCTCGACAAGTCTAGAAATTTAATTGCATTATGTATAGTAAAATAACAGACATAACAGATTAACATAAATAAATTTAGTGATCTATGGTTAAAATTTATAGTGTTCGATATGCAAAGATTTTTGAGCTAAAAATTCTCACCTGATCCTTCCAAATCAACGGTCGGCACAAATCTATCGATTGATGAAAGGGGACGATTTGCGATCGGAAGGAGAAAGGAGAAGAAGAAAAGAAAAACCCGATTTATTTTTGGATGAGGGATCTGGTTCCTCCTGGATTGGTTTGGGGTTTGTGTGTGTGTATATATAATATATATAATATATAATATATATATTATATAATACATATATAATATATATAATATAATATATATATATATATTATATATATGGAATTTTATTTATGGAAGATATATTTTGGGAGCAAATAGTTTTCTTACTTTGAACATTATTAGTAACACTATTAGTTACTTTGAACACTATTAGTTACGGGAATATATATATATATATATATATATATATATATATATATATATATATATATATATATATATATATATATATATAGCAGATGACCTCTAGCCTAGTGGTTAAGAGAGATGCATGCGGCCCGAGTGTTCAGGAGCTCGAATCCCAGTGGGAGCGATTCCAGAAACAATTTACCTGGTTCCAAAAAAAAAAAAAAAAAAATATATATATATATATATATATATATATATATATATATATATATATATGGAAGATATAATATATATATATCACCTGTCATATATATATAAAGGATGAGGCAGCGGTCGGGAGCCTCTCTCCTCGCCACTCTGGCCCCCGCCCCGGTCGGGATCTGGTGGCTCGGCTGGCCAGTCGGCCTTCCCGGCCCGGTCATGCCCTTCGACGTATTCACCCCCCTAGGCGGCTTTCCTTCCTCTCCAGGCTGGCCGGGCGCCGCCTGGCCCCCAGTCGCCGGCTGCCCGTCGAGCGGCTTCCCCCACTTCTCACCCCCCATCCTCCCACTTCCCCGCCGGCGTCGCTGTCATCCTCGTCGGCAGCGGCGCAACCGGCCTAGGCGAGGCCTACCGCCGGCTACTGCTCCGCCGGGCGCGTCCCCCCTTTCCAGGCTCCCCCACCTTCCGACGCTCCCCTGTCGTGGCCTGCGCCTCACCCCGCTGCGGAAGCACCCCCCACCACGGAGGCGGCGCCTTCTTAGCTTTCCGCAGTTTCGGGCAGTGTGCCCACTGCTCTGTTGGGCCGAGAGCCCACTAAATTTTTTAAATTTTCAAAATTTTTTGAAATTTCGAAATTCACTTTTCAATCATTTTGTATTTCCCACTTTGCATTCCTGGTCCATTTTGTGTTTTTGGGGCCATGGCATCTGTACTGCTCGTTTAGAGCCACTTTTATTTTCTAATGAAATGCTTTTTCCATATATATATATATATATATATATATATATATATATATATATATATATATATATATATATATATATATATATATATATATATATATATATGGAAGATATATTTTGGGAGCAAACAGTTTTCTTACTTTGAACACTATTAGTCATGAAATGTATCCAAAAATTTGTGATAAGTTAAGTCGTTGGTGTTGCTTGTTACATTATGTAGACCTCCAAATGTTATTAAATATCTTGCACCATAAATACAGTAATTCTTGTTTATCATATTTATAGAGCCTAAAAAACGTATAAATATAAATGACTCAAAGGAATTTGCAAGTTGTCTTTATTGTATGTGCTTTTCTCCTTGAGGTAACTTTGTCCACTAATGCTACATATTACTACCAAATATTACGGACCAAGACGGACGAGCGCAAAGGTAGTCGACCTCTCGAAAGAGCTGACCGAACGTTATAAGGGAAGTCCATGATCCCCCATGGACAACTTATCGAGCTACTTAAAAGGCGATGACTAGAAAGGGGTACCCGACCAATGCCCCTCCAAAGATCAAGTAAAATCGAGCATAAAATTTTGATCAAAACTTTATATTAATTAAAATATAAGGTTGAATTAATTCAAATTGGACATTGACTTTGCAAAAAATAAACAAACTGTTAGGAAAACAATATGTTGCAAAGGTTGTTTATTCTTTCAGCAATGATTATAACAACCATTGTCATTTAACAAAAAAATTATAATTAGTTGCAAAAAATTCTTGCACAATCATTACAAATAATAAGCCTACTCACAACAAGTTACAAAAACTGTTACACAACTGTTGCTAATAGTGACCCTTTGTATAAGGCTTTATGTAATTGTTGTAAAATATTAACTAATTTGCAACAATTGCTTAGAATCCTTGCATAATCGTTGTACATTCAGCTCACTCTGACAATACTTTCATAAAACCATTATGTGACCATTGTACAAAAGAAAAATGTTTAGTAAGAGTTTATGAACCGTTGTAAATAGTGTATCAGGCAACGATTAACCTCTAACAGTTGCAAATAGATTTAATTTGTAAACGATTATTTCCACCATTACTCCACCGTTGCAAATTATAGTTTCAGCAACATCCATATAACCGTTACACTAAAACCGTCATAAAATAGGGATATTTCTTGTAGTGAATTACAGTGTAGGCTGATACCGATACGATACGACCGATATATTTTGGCTTTTCCTAATCCGACATCGTCGATATGGATACCGATGTTGCGAGTCTCTTTTCCAGTCAATTCAACAAAGATAATCGTATAAAAAGACCGATCATCAAGGGTGTAAAAGCAAAGTAAGTTGTAAAAGCATATAAATGAAGAAAACTTATTTATCTCAATGATTAAGCTTTAGAAATTCGGATAGTTGTTAGATGTTTTTAATGATTCAGTAATTTAATATATGCCATAATCTAAGCTAAACATTATTTTATAAAATAAAGGTTGATGAGTCATGATTTTTAGAAGAATGAAGATTAGAATGAGCAAGAAGCTATTACATATATTAGGCTTGTGTTTCTAAGTCGTGGAAGGGAAGGGTTTCTGCATATGACATATCCATTTAATCACGAGATGCTACCAAGTGAGGTATTGACCTAATAAGACAACATTTCAAATAATATCATCCTATAAATATTTTAAATATAAATTTATAATATTGTCTAAATATTATGAAATACACATCTTTTACAACATTTTATAAAAGTTGTTAAATATAATCCTTTACAATATTTTTTAAACATTGTAAAACGATATGACATACCCAACATTTATATAAAGTGGTAAAATAAAATTAATTTTACAACATCAAGCAAACATTGTAAAATATAAAAAATTGCAACATTTCATAAACATTGTCGAAGATGACATTTTTACAATATTTTAAATAAATTGTAAAAATTAATAACTTTGACAACTTAAAATAAATGTTGTCAAAATTAATAAATATTACGATGTTAATAAAATGTCATTGAAGACAATAGTACACAACTTTTGTGAATGACCATTGTAGAAGCCTTAACGTTTGAATATAAAACGTTGTTTGCATATGTATTTTACAACATTTTTACTATAAAGATTGTAGAAGACCCCCCTTTTTAACAATGTTTCTAGGGAGTGTTGTAGATGTAACGTTGTAAAAAGAGTTTTTTCTTGTAGTGCATTTTGAGTCATGATTTTATCGTATTATCATTTACATCTCTTCTTGATTATATTTGCAATCATTTAAATGAGAATGACTCTTTTCCATATTTTTATTGATTTATGAGATTTTATTATAAATATGGATTTTTATTTTTCTCTTGATGAGATTCATTTGATCATATCTATTCACTTGCTTTCTTTATGAATGATCATAATGATTGAGTAGTCCTAAACTATCTAATTTTGTAAATGTCAGTTAATCTACTACTCTACTTCGACTACTCGTGGATTATCACATAGTGACTTTGCTATTTAAACTTTATTGGTCTTTCATTTAGATGTAGCAAAGTTTGGATATTACCCGGTTGATGGGTACATATGTGATAAATCATGCATAGTCCATGTAAAGTAATAAATTGGTTGATTCTTTCTTAATTAGATAATCATGGACATGATATTTGAGTTTAAATTTTTATTTTATTTTTGAGCTATATTCTGTATATCATCATGATTGTTCTTAATTGACTTTATTCTTTTTCATGATGACTTTTTCTCAAAGGATAACATACATTGGTCTATCATATTTAAATATGAGATCCTTCTATATAGATAAATGTATGTCAACTTTTGATTAAATGTGCTTAATTAGAATATTCTTTTGATCGTTCATCTTTAGTGGCTATTAATTGGATATCTCTTCTTGACTAAAGATGATATTATTCGTCTTATGACGATGTTATAGCCTTATATGCATTGTGCTAAGGGAAGAAATCCATAGTTGATTTACCCCTAGATCTTGTGGTCATCTATTTATGCTATAAGTGCTTTGGAACTAGATACGCATATTTTGAGGAGGAGCAAATTAATTGGTCCAATTCATGTATACCCTCTAATATGTCGTATATCTAGTTCATCATGGACCCATATTTTTCTCTATTTCATATCCTATTGATTCAGGTCATGATATTTTTATTTGTGAAGGATTTATGAGAGTGTATGCAAGTGTCTTTATTATTTATCTCTCTTTTATATGGATTAAATAAGTCATCTTGTTAATATTAAACTTTCATATCTTATCTTGATGACTATTGCGCTTTCATTGTTTTGGCTTTCCTTATATGCTTAATTGATTTGGCTTTTCTTATTGAGGACTTACCTAATATTCTTATTTATCTATATTGGTAATACTTTGAGGGGGAGCATTCAAGTCGACTGAATGTCTCTTTCTCAAGTATTTTTCTCCTTTACCTTCATGTTTATCTAAAGGATATTCACATAGCATGATAAGGTAATTGAGTTCAAATACATTAACTTGGGTAAAAAAATAGATTTTGTAAATAATGAGATTATTCTATATCAATTACTTTGCAATTATCTAATCCTCATGGCTTTTGACTGAAATCCTTGATTGAAATCTTTTATTTCAATTGATATATCGCTTCTTTCCAAAACTAGAGTTTTAATTCATATCATATTATGTTTTGGAGTTTCTTTCATGGATTTTATGTTGGTAAAACTATTTATTGACTGTTTTCAAGTTTATTTGTTTTACCAACTATATTGTGTTTTGATAAGTTATTTTCTATTTGGCATTCTACATTTGATATGTAGCTTTATAAAACTTGTCATTACACCATTCTCCCATTGTTTTTGTTTAGTATTTCTTGATCATGATTGTCTATGCCTTCCTCATGCTCTGATTTATGTACTTAAGATTAATTTTCTTTTATCTCTTAGTACGGAAGAGCCTATTTTTTATCATGACAAAGGAGGAGAAGTAAGTTTAAGTATGTATTTATAAGTAATCTAAGTAGTATGCTTTTAGTGATATTGCTTATATCTTTTGTAAATTAGTGATACATGCATCTATTGTATCCATACTAAACTTAACCGATTTGCCATAATCAAAAAGGGGGAGATTGTTGGCCCAATGATTGTATCATTTTTTGAATATGGTTAATCTGTTAAGTTTAGCATTTCATTATCACTAATCTTCATACTATCGCTATAGCATTTCTACTTATACTTATACCTTTGGTGATATATGCCTATTGGTTTACATCTTAGTGATACGAGCTTATCTATCTTAAATTTAATCGGGTTGCCAAAATCAAAACTATGTTTTTGATTTTGGTTATTCAATTAATTTTAATCATTATAATATCACTAACATTTATGCTATCACCTTAGCACTTATACTTAAACTCAGCATTGTCCTAATGTGCATTAAACTTATCATACTTGCTACTATGTATATTGCTTTGTTCGTCTAACATGTACATGCAGAAAAGCAATAAGCAAGATCAATGTGGACATATGCAATGAAGAAATTATGATGGGCCAAAGACGACGGATCCCACAAGATTTCTCTGAACCACCCGACGACATCTCCGGAGCCACGCACTCGGGGGTTCCGCTGCCCGGTCAGCGGACAGGGGTCGAGGGGGCAGCGCCCCTCGTCGGGGGTTCTAGGGAGAAGCCCCCGAAAGGTATTCAGTTTTCACAAACTGGATATCTTTGGACAGCTGCCGCCAAGGGAAAAGCCAGCACCTATCAAAGGAAGAAGCCAAGCCATGCCTTCATCATTTCAAGACTCTGAAGAAGTCTGCACCTGCTACAGTATATCTGGAGTCTGTAATGAGTCTTAGAAATAATTATAAACATAATGGCAAAATCGAAAGCTAGGGTAGAAACTAGCCCAGGATCATTTTCGGCTGAAAACCGGCATACCGACGGTATACCGGTCTATACCGACGGTATACTGATTTTGTTCACAGAAAGTTTTCTGTCTACAAAATCGACATACCGACGGTATACCGGTTCAGTAACGTTAAAATTCCAACGGTCGGATTTCGAGCATTTAATGATCTCAACGGCTATATTTCTAGCCGTTGTAATTCCCGACCGGCATACCGACGGTATACCGGTCCATACCGACGGAATACCGGTCACTATCTGAAAAGTTGCCTTTGAGCTCTTTTTAATGCTTTGGTTATAAATAGCCTTGAACCCCTTCATTCAAGGTTGATGCTTTGAGCCTAAAAATTTCTAAACCACCAAAGCCTATCCACAAACAACTCTACAATGCTTTCATTTGCCATCCACAAACTGTGTTAGAGTTATTGAGTTAAAAAGTAAGATCTTCATCTTATTGTATAAGGAGATCAAAACCTATTGTGAAAGGTTGAAGTTGGAGAGTCTTCGTATCCAAACTCTCGGTTGAAGTTGGAGAGTCTTCGTATCCAAACTCTCGATTGAAGTCGGAGAGGCCTTCGGATTAAAGCTCTCGTGTAAGAAGTTGGCGAGTTCTTCGGATCCAAACTCGTGTGTAACTATTTACTCAAATAGTGGATTAAAGTCGGAGAGCGTTCCGGGACTGGAGTGCCCCCTGGGAGGATACCAGGATGTATCGTGTGTCGGTATTGTTATTGCTTCTTCTCTTGCACTTATATTTTTAAATTTCCCATTAGCTTGTGCTAAGTGCTTGATTAGTTAGCTTGACCCTATTCACCCCCCCTCTAGGGTTCCTATACGTGTGTGCTAATATATTCATAGCCAAAAGACGTCATCATTCGAAAAGGACACTACGACTCAAGTTTGACTAATTTGCTATAAATTCGGATTTTAGTCCCAAGTTAACACTTAAAAATAAGTTTGTATCTTGACCTAATGGATATAATCAATTAGAATTTAATTACCGCTTATTATGGATATTTCTTGCATCCTATTGATTACAGGTACTACCACTTATCTATAAATCATAGGTTTTGTTTCTAACATGATGTTCGTATATTTTGTCATGAGTGCGATTTAGGAACGTTAAGGTTTTCTTATAATCTTGTTGGTATCAATTAGGTTTTTAGTTCATTTCAATCATTTCTTGTCAAAATCTATTTATTGGTTATGTTCTATTATATTCGATATATCATGAGATGGTTATGGTCTAGCATGTATTATATGTTATTAAAGGTCTGATTAGGACAATGTAAGTTCTATAATGAGTTGCATCGGGTAAATTTATCAAATGCCATAAAATATCTTTCTATTACGGAAATTTCATTACCCATTATAAAATGGTTACTAATTTAGAATAGGTATTTAAATAAATTCGCGTTTTGAAAATAGATATACACATATTTAATTGTCTGTTTTAATTCTTGATTGTTCATATAAATTATGGTGTTTTAACATTTTTGTTTAGGGATTTTGTAGTAACAATTGCAAAATCATGGATTGCTAGCCTTAAGGTATAATTTGGCGGGGGTAAGAAGCAACGCTTTTATCCCTTCTATATTTTGGAATATATTTATATGAACTGCGTGTGTTTTCAACATTGAGTTGTTCCACCGAAGGGGTCGTCGTCCCCAAGAAAAATTCTACGGAGGGTTGCTCTGGGTCTTTATATAAATTATGAAATTTTGGGCTCCAAAATACAAAGGATACTGCCAAAAATTTTAAGAATTTCCAGAGTTACATTTTCGATATCCGAAAATAGGTTAAAAATATTTAACCCTATTTTAGGAATTTTGAGTCAATTTCCTTATGTCACGCCCTGACCCGAAAAAATCATTCGTCCTCGCATCGATTTACCCGAATCATCATCCTCGCTGGGACGTGAGGCAATACAAGTCTGGAGTTGCACTCGTACAAGGCAAAATCATAAGTTCTCAAATGGTTATCATTAATATTGTTATTTAGCAGCGGAAGAAACAGAGTATACGAAACAATTCTCTTAATTGATAAATGAACTAAGGTTATAAAGGCTTTCAATAGCCCAACTAAATTTGCCAGATTGGCTACAACACTCTGGTTCTCTCTTATCCACAAAGGATTTTATCGTTCCATACATCATGTCTTTTATATCTCGATCGAATCATCATGTTGCAAGTCCGAACGTCAATACGGTCGCACGCCTCAAGCGCTACGGCAATCCATGCCTCAGCGCGTTCAAGCGATGCTCCGCCGCAAGCAGACCATTCTCTGAACCTGCGAGCAAACTAGTGGGGGATTATTACTTTCATCCTTGTTGTACTGATCAAAGACCCACTTTACTAAACCGACATTAAGTAGTGTATTGAATCATGCAACATACAAGTTAGTAATCTTTCTATCCTTGCCTTAGGGTGAGTTTCATGGCATATTCGAAAGCAGTGAAATATGTTATCATGGCAAGCATGTTATTTGATTCGCATAAGCAAGCAGGCAACCAATAGCAATCTCGTGTTGTTTTGTGACTTCTTACCAACATCGACACACTCGTCCTTGCACCGACGCAAGGTGAATACGTCTCATTCCTTCCCTATCATGTTATAAGTTCTCTGTGTAGGATCTCTGTGTTCCTGCACTTTTCGGCCCACCGTTCCTTAACTATATGAAGCTCGTTGGCGTATCCGTGCCAGAATGGACTTAGCTTGTTTCTCTTCTCTTTTTTTTTCTTTTCTTTTCTTTTCTTTTTTTTCTTTTCTTTTCTCAAATTGGGTAGCCCTGCTCCTCGTGAGATGGATTGTTATCCCAATAACCAGAGACTTACCGTTGCATACCAATCATTGTAGCTTTCACATCAATAACCGATCGCTAATCGTCTTAGAGATGTGTGCCCATCAAAGTTTAACATCCCCTTCTAGGCCGAACGGTCCCGGTGCCCCGGGCCAATAACTCGTTCAAGGGAACGCCAGAGCACGGGAGATTATCTCCAGTCCATTCGAGCATGCAATGCGCGTCTTATTCAAACAACCAAACATAGTCTTGAGTTCGAGACTTAGACTTCATGTCGTCTTGTAATTCTCTTACTTTTAATGTTCTCTCTTTCTATGTTCTTACATTCTTTGTACGATTTCATTCTTCATTTTAATGTTCAATGGCACCATGCCTCAACTCAATGTTCGTCAAACGAATGACCCGAAGGTCCTGAATATTTTCAAGGCACTGTGCCATATTCGACAGTTCTGTCATATTCATGCCACAACTGTTTTCTTCGTAACGAAGCCATCTTTTATGATTCGCGTGCACGTACGCATGCTTTAACACAATTTTCCCTATTCTTCGAGTCGTGCATGCGATGCACGCCTCGATACCGTATTTTCATGTTATATGCCTTAGTGTTCAATGTTCATGGCTCGTGCACTAGGACACTCACCTCAATTGTCTTTCAATGTGCTAGCCTTCTAACTCGTACGCGGGGGCACGAATGACTTGTGCACTGAGGCACTCGTCGATACAATTATCCTATGTTCTTACACTACCAAAATACAGTAAATTGGCGACGGCGCTTTAGCGACGGAATAAATTCGTCGTCAGTAGCGACGGACTACCGACAACCTGGTGACGACTTCCCGGCTAATCGTGCACCAATTTTTTTTTAAGGGTGAGCATCCGTCGCCTATCTGTCAGCCAGCCGTCGGTGCAATAGCGACGAAATAAAAACCCGTCGGCAAGTAGTCACGCGGTAGTCACTAATTGGCAGAAAAATGTTAAAAAAATTGCAGAAAAATGTCAATAATTGGCAGGGGAATTGACGACTACTTAGCGACGGATAATCCGTCGACCAGATGATGGGATATTAGCGACGGATATACCGTCCGTCGCTAAGTGGTCAATACGTGGTTGGAAAAATTTTAAAAAAATTGCGTGAGATTAACGACTAAGTAGCGACGAACATTCCGTCGACCATACGACATTTCACGGCGGATTAGCAACGGATTTTATCAGTCGATAGTCCGTCGCTAAGTCGAAAGCCTAGCTTAAGTTGAACCGACGGGGAGAAAATTTCATTCCCTCCAATTTTTCTCTCTCCTCTCTCTCTCTCTCTCTTGGACGATCGATCGAGGTATGCTCCCTCTCTCTTTCGGACGGCGGTGGGGGCGGAGGGGAGTCGGCAGTGGTGGGAGGGGGCGAGCAGTGGGGGGGCTGGCCGCGGGAGGGGGGGTGGTGGTGGTCGCCGCGGGGGGGGGGGGGGGGGCTGATGGTGGTGGGGTGGGGGTGGTGGGAGGGGGCGGGCAGCGGGAGGGGCTTGCCGCTGGAAAGCTGGCCCCGGGGGGGTTGGGGCTGGGCTGCTGGGGGGATGGCCGTGGGTAGGCTGGCCCTGGGGGGGTTGGGGGTGGGCTGGCCGGGGGGGTTGGGAGGGGCTGGCCGCGGGGAGGCTGGCCCCGAGGGGGTTTGGGGGTGGGCTGCGGGGGGGTGGGGCGGGGGGGCTGGCCGTGGGGGTGGAGGTGGGAGGGGGTTGGGGGTGGGCTGCGGGGGGGTTAGGGTCTGGCCGCGGGGGTGGCTGGCCGCGGGGGGTCGGAACACACACACACACACACACACACACACACACACACACACACACATATATATATATATATATATATATATATATATATATATATATATATATATATATATATTCGGCGCACACACACACACACACACACACACACACACACACACACACGCACACATATATATATATATATTCGGCGCACACACACACACACACACACACACACACACACACATATATATATATATATATATATATATATATATATATATATATATATATATATATATATATATTCGGCGCACACACACACACACACACACACACACACACACACACATATATATATATATATATATATATATATATATATATATATATATATATATATATAAATATATATATATTCGGCACACACGCACATATAAAATATATAAATATAAATATATATATATATATATATATATATATATATATATATATATATATATATATATATATATATATATATATTCGGCACACACGCACATATATATATTCGAGGAGTATATATATATATAGAGGAGCATATATAAACTTTGGACCGAAACCAAATAAGTAAATTTAATATATTGAAAACCAAAATAGAACCGAATTTAGTATATTCAAAACCAAAACCGAACCGAATTTAGTATATTCAAAATCGAAACCGAATAAGTAAATTTAGTATATTGAAAACCAAAACCGAACCGAATTTAGTATATTCAAAACCGAAACCGAACCGAATTTTTTAAAATTTAGTATGTTCGAAGCCGAAACCAAAACCAAAACCAAATCAGCGGATTATGGCTCGTCCCACCACCAATCTGTATCGGTATCAGTATCGGTATCGGACTATTTCGTTGAGTATCGAAATTGGTATCGGTATCGGTATCGAAATAATTATGTTTAGTTTGTCTTACGATACAGATTTTTACATCCAAATTGAAATGGATCGTTACTTCGTTGATCGTACATGGATGTACCTGCGGATCAACCTCCTCGACCGTAGTTACTTATAGGTATTGACCGTATCGGATTATTATGGGTCTATCGGTTTGGTATAGGCCGTATCGGTTGGTATTGGTCTTAGCGAATTGGTATCGTCCTATCCGATATGTTTCGGCCATATAGCTAGGATTCGTATTAGCCTTATCGATTCGTTATCGGCCATATCCGATAGGTATCGGCGTATCGGTTTAGTATCGGCAGTATCAGATAAGTATGGTGGAAGGAAGGTTTAGTAACAACTGTACTTGAATTTCTCTCTTCTAGAGCTAGATTACCATTGCAAGAGAGTCACGAGAGCGTAGCTGGCTAGTTACATAACTTATATTCTTCCTTTTCAATCTCGCTTTTCCTGATGGAAATGGAAGCATGTATGTTACTGTAACTGGCCAATCACGATCTGGTGACTCTCTTGTAATGGTATTCTAGCTCAAGAAGAGAGAAATCCAAGTACAGTTGTTACTAAAACTTCTACGATACTAATCCGAAACGGTCGATACTAATCCGAAATGGCCGATACCTATCGGATATGACCAATACCAAATCGATAAGACCAATATGAATCCTAGCTATACGGACGATACATGTACATATCGGATAGGACGATACCAATTTGTTAAGGCCAATACCAATCTGACACGTCATATACCAAACCGATAGACCGATACTAATCTGATACGGTCGATACTAAGTACATCCGGCATATACCAGCGGATCCACCAATTACTGAACGATAGGCCCAAGGACTCCAGTTACATCCGGTTATTGGTGAGTACATGATTACATAGTAATTCTGTTAGTCTTATGATACAGATTTTTACCTCTAATCTGTAATAGATCGTTACTTCTTTGATCGTACATGGATGGACAAAAGATAACACGAGAGCAGAATAGGTGTGAGTGAAGATTTACAGGCAGGCGTGGAAGTGTTTTTTAAGTATGCCATGAGCAAAGCTCAGTACATGGACGGTACCAAAATCAAGTGTCCATGTAGTAATTGTCGTAATAGACGTTACAAAAAAGTGGTGACTGTGAGAGATCATTTGACCCGTAAGAGTTTCGTACGTGATTATGACATGTGGTCATCGCAAGGTGAACTATATACAGAAAGACAAGTTGCGAATGCTGCTACTTATGCTTTTAATGATAACGCTGCAACGGATTTTGTCATCGAAGACGAAGGATGCTCTGTTGATTATGGAGACATGCAGAATCTTGTACGAGATATGGTGTATGATACGGCAGGGCCTAATTTTGATCCGGAGGATCCTAATCCCGAGGCGAAGGAGTTCTATGATATATTTCAGGATGCAGATACTCCTCTACATCCTGGTTGTGATACTTATTCCATACTGTCAGTGACGGTGCGGTTGTTGAGCATAAAGTCTGCTTTTAACTTGCCACAAGCTTGCTATGATCGGATTACACAACTAGCGAGAGAGATCTTACCGAAGGAATCAAATGAGCTTCCAAAAAACTTCTACAAGTCAAAGATGATGGTCCGAAAACTAGAACTGGAATACGATAAGATAGATTGTTGTTACAACGGTTGCATGTTGTACTACAAGGAGAATGAGGACATAGAAAGTTGCAGCTTCTGTAATACGGATCGTTACAAGCCAGCAAAGGGAAAAGGAAAGTCAACTAGAAAACGTCATCCTTACAAGTATATGCATTACTTGTCGATCACGAAACGCTTGCAGAGGATGTATATGTCTCTGAATATAGCTGAACACATGACGTGGCACAACGAAGAATGCACAAAGGACGATGGAGAATTGTCACACCCTTCGGACGGAGAGGCGTGGAAACATTTTGACTTGTGTAATCCAGATTTTGCTGCAGAGCCTAGAAATGTACGGCTGGCTAGCACTCGTCGTGGTGGTGGTGCAGGCCTAGAAATATTTTAACTTGTTACAGATGGCACTCCTAGTTGTTCTTTTCTTTGCGACGTCACTCGTCGCCCTGCTGATGGCTAGCACTCGTCATGGTGGTGGTACGGGACGTGGTAGTACTGGTGGTACTGGCCGTGGTGGTGGTGGTGGTGGTGGTCGTGCTCGTGGTGGTGGTCGTGGTCGCATTCAGCCTTCCTGGACGGTGTCCCCATCTAGCGAGCCCGACCCAGAGAGTACCCCGGACACAGACTCATCCCGCCGTCGATCTACCTAGAGGCTATCGACACATTCGTCGATGGGGTCTCCATCCGCGAGCGGATCCGTTCCGCCAGTGGATCCACCAGCGGCTGAGCGATAGTGGGCCCCGGAGTACCCCCACATTCAGTTACATCCGATGACTGGCGAGTACATGCACGGAGCCGCGGATTCGCCCACGCTACCAGAGAGGCCGATGGGCGTGTTCCGACGAGAGCTATGGCCCGTAGGTAACATGTAAGTAAATTTAAGTTAATTTAATAAATTTGTTTCTTTTATTCAAGTTAATAATCCAGTCGTTGCTTCTTTATAGATTTTTCCCGTGGGATGCTACCAGGCTTCTAGGGCAGATTATCCGGACCAACTACCATGGCCCCTACGTCAATTTCTCTGAGGTGCCCCAAGACTTGCAGTACCTCTGGCTCGACGAGATGAGGGTATATATATATATATATATATATATATTGTGGTTAATTATTAATTACACTTTAATCAAATATTTTTTTAATATCGTGATAATTGAATTTGTATGTCAGAGGACCTACTGGTGGCCCGCCCATCGTGAGGAGGCGATCCGCAAGACCTATAGAAGTGTCGCCGGGAAGAAGATCCGGGATGCGGTTCATGACCTTCGAATGGCGCATTCGAAGAAGGAGTGGCTCCGACAGGACTACTATGAGCATATGTTGGAGAAGATGGATACTCCTGCCTTCAAGAAGAAACCGAAAAAAGTGAAAGCGAACCGACGGGCCGCGGGGCTACATACGGGGGGATTAAAGCCCCACGCAGCGATGCTTGCAGATCTGGTGAGATACCGCAAATTTATTCACTATCTAATTCGGTACTATTAATATACTTAATTAGTTAAATTCTACGAATATTTCGTATGCAGACCCAACAGGCGTTGAAGGAGGAAAAACCTGCTGACTCGGTCACCATGCACGATATATTCCAGCATGTCCATAAGAGGCGGAAGGACGGGAGCTTCGTCGAGAAAAGGGCCAAGGCGAAGGATGTAAGTACTTACATTTATGAGATTTATGTTAGAATTATAAGTACTCAGACAATAACTTAGGTAAACTTAGAATTCAGACAATAACTTAGGTAAACTTAGGATTCAGACTATAACTTCGGGTAACATAGGATTTATATTATAACTTAGGTAAACTTATAGTATAATAAACACATTTATTTGATAGGCTGCGTATCGTGAGGCCCTTAGTCGGATTCAACCATCTGCTTCCGAGGATGTCGACGAAACGACATCCGTCGGAACGTCCTCTTCTATGGCCACTCGCTACGATGACTTATTCGTAGATACCGTCGACGGCTATAGGAAAGGGCGCGTGTACGGAGACGGCTCCTTGGCTAATTTGTGCTCAGCGACTCCGAGATTTCTACCTCCTCCGTCTCCTTTCGCGGTCCCGGTAGACGATGATGTGAGGTCCCAGCTTGTGCATCTGAACGAGGAGGTGTCGGAGATTCGGACGCAGTTGTCCATATACCTGCATCCTTCTACTGGTGTTGTCGGTCCGTCTGCTCCCGGTCCGTCTACTGGTGCTGTCGATCCTTCTAGTACTGTCGGTCCTTCTTCCGTCAGGCATCTTTCTTTTGACCCTACTGCCCCTATCGTACCGCCTCCTACTTTGACGGCCCTCCTTGACATGATGACGCCAGAGCAGCTACGCCAACTTCCAGGCCATGTCTTCGAGGGATTGCCGCCGTACTTGGTGGACGAGTATATGAGTCGGGTGCAGCAGGGAGTACCACCACCAGCGGACGATCGCACCCCTCGTCGTTGATGTTTGTATTTTTGGGATTATTTTATTTGTGTTGGTGGATATTTGATATTTTGAAAAATGTTTAAATATTGAATATTTATGTGTTTTGTGTGAACAATTTAAATGCTTGGGATTATTTGTGTGTTTATTTGTGTGTTGGAATTGTTTGTGTGTTTTGTATATTGGAATTGTGTATATTGAAATTGTGTATATTAGAATTGCTTGGGATTATTTGTGTGTTTTGTATATTGGAATTGCGTATATTGGGATTAATGCCCGATTTTATGCTTTTTTTTTAAAAAAATTCCCAGCTACCGACGGATTGGCGACCAATTTTCGACGGACTATCCGTCGCTAACTGGGGGATTCCCAATTAGCGACGGATGCGCGACTAAAAGCCGACGGATTATCCGTCGCCAAGGTTCTGGAATTATGAAAGATTCACAGGACAGGGCCGACGGATATTCCGTCGGTATGCCGTCGCTAGTAGTCGGTAAAACATTGGCGACGGATAATCCGTTGCTAAAAGGGCGACCGATTGGCGACGGTCTAGCGACGACTCACGACGGAGTAAAGACGGATTATCCGTTGCCAATGTTCTGAAAATATGAATAATTTACATAACCGGGTCGACGGATATTCCGTCAGTAATCTATCACGAATCCGTCAAAACTTGGCGACCATTCGCGACTGATTGGCGACGGAATTTGCGTATCATAAACTTTGTGATACGCATTTACCGACCAAATAGCGACAGATATGTCCGTCGGTAAGTGATACGTCATTACTTCTTTTGATACGTGAATTGACGGTAATCCGTCGGCGAGTCGTCGCAAACTACACGAGTATGGCTGACGGCAGTCCGTCGCTAATTCGTCGCTGGACGACAACTTGTCGATGGATTGTAGTTAGCGATGAGGCTTTTCCCGACGACCTTTTTTAATCAATATCCGTCGACCATCCGTCGGTAATTACATTTACCGACGGATTTTTGACGGATATAGCCGTCGCTAAATCGATGAATTTTTGTAGTGTTATAGCTTGCACACCGAGGTGCTCGCCTTTGTGATATTCAATGTTCAATAGCGACTCGCACATTTGATGTACATTTTATTTCAATTATTCTATCTAGTGTTCGACACGCACTATGTTCATCTCTCGATCGTGCCACGCCCTTGGTCTCGATAGGTTAACTTAGCATACGGTACATTTTACTTAGACATGAAGGAGTAGCAAAGAATGGTCAAAGTCCTCCCACCTTAAGTAGATACGTCTTGTCGTTTCGTCGAGACGATGCCGCTCGACTTCATAACTTTGTTGCACGGCCAACTCTTCTGACTTGGCCATTCGAGCACTTCGTGCATCGTTGAATTATCTGACCGATTTGGCCTATTGTGCCTATGCTTCAGTCCGTGGCAAGGCGACGATTTGGTTTTGCGGACACCATTGCAAATAAGGCAAAAATGTCAACCTTTTATATTTCAGCGTAAACGTATAGCCTGCACATAAAACCAACTAAAATGAATACTTGTTCGAATTGGACTAATGCCTTGCGTCAATTCGATTTATTGGTTCTTCGAACCGATTCAATGCTTTCTCTCGGGCCAACTTAACACTTGCATCGAACTTACTCGATGCATTCCTCGGGTCAACGTAACTCTTTACATCAATTCGCATCGATACATATTTCGGGTCAACGTAACTCTTCGAGTCAACGACTCAGCATAATGCACCGTGCGGAGCGGGACATTACACCTTAGGGACGGACTTAAATTTTTTTATTTAAATTATAGGAGTCGAATTTCTTATAACTTAAGTTACGTAGGACATGGACACATAGACACGCAAGAGAAACCTAATCATGTGTATCATGTGTTTCTGCTTGAAAATACAAATTATTGGATCTAATGATATTACAAACTTCTATCGGGTCTCAATTTGAAAAGAGACCAAGGTATTAAAAAATTGATATCTTGTGACTACGTCTTGATTTACTTAAAGAAAGAACAAATATTGAAATCATGGTATCCAGTATTATGGTTTTATCCTTCTGGAAAGAAATAAAAGTGAATCATATTCTCACTATTCGTGGTAATTAGATACACGAACCGGGATTTAAGATTCATGCCAGTAACCAGCAGAAACTTAATGTAAGATAATAGAATAGAATTGTTTATAGCTTTAGGTCAGTGCATTAGGCGGGAGAGAACAACTGGATTATATCCAAATTCTCTGCAATATAATAAACAACATTTAAAAAGCTGATCAGTAGTTTCCCGCCATCCGTAAGGCCTTACGATGTCGGGGGGTGAGGCCTAGCTCACCAACAGAATTCCAGTTTAGTCCAGTAAATTCTTGATATAAAATTAGAATTTAATAAATCATATTACAAATTTTCCACAATAAATGTGAGTGGTCGGATCTTTGGCACCGTACCCATCCAGACACAACCTAATCCCTGGTCACGGGATTGTTGCTGAGAAATTGGATGAATTTGATCCAGATGTGTTCTCTAAATTGCATAAGCATATAGGAAACTTGTTTGTGATTGCGATTGATTATTGATTTCTTATCTGGAGTATGCTGCTTACTAGTCAGCTGGTACGTAAGCTGTCCCGGTGTTGTGATTCATTCCCTTATCCTTGTTTGGTGTAGGGGTGGATTACTGTACTGATGTCAGGTTACAAAATTCAGTGGACGATGCAGATATTAGTAGATGTTGGATATTACACGGTAGATGTTGTTTCGTTGATGCTTCATGCTTGTAATCGTGCGTTGTAGTGAGTAGGTGATCCTAATGTATTAATTTATAATTGAATATGATTGTGATTATGATTGTGATTGTGATTGTAAGAAATATGAGTGTGAATTATTAGGACTTAACTATAAGACGAATATCGAGAAAATTAATAGAATAAAATTTAATCAGAATCATATTTCAAGTTTACACCATAACAAGCCATAGGAATTTAGTATTCCATTTCTTAACCCTTTGGAATTTGATAATCCAATCATTTTCAGATTCTCATTTCACTTAATTTATTTTCTCCGTCCTTGACTGAGGGCATGCATGTCGTTTGACGACCTAGTATTGTTCACTAGACTTATAGACATACTTCCAAGGAACTGCTTGTACATTGAAAAGGACCGGAGAACAAGATCAAGATGATGCGATTAAAGTGATCATGTTGGAACCATATTTTTATCTTATCACCAAATCCAAGTATACATTTATGTTATATATTTATATTTGGGATTAATTGTTGTAGTGGGTAGAAAAGTCTAATTTCCTATTTATAACGTAGAATGTCTTTTTTAGAATGATATTATTTTATTATGCAAGTTATGACCTGTGATAACCTATCCTAGAACCTTACGGGCGACAATCGCGAATATTGGTACTGGAGTATTCGTATGTCGCGTAGCCTGGGAATAATGTTACGTATTCGACTCGCCATATTCTGGGAGCGGGACATGACATATATGCAGACCAACCTAATCTAATTTCAATCAAATTCGGATCAAAAGAATTATTCATATCAACATAAGTTGGTATATAAATATTGATTAAATTTTGAATATATTATTGAATTTCTCGTTTAATAAGCATTCTCAATAATGATATTATACGAATAAATTTTGAATATATTATTAACATGTGACACATGTTAACAAAAATCAATTTTGTGACGTTTTCAGTCTGTCCATCTGTTTGAATTATTTTATTTGTAAACTTTTTTTAATGTTGATTGTATCACAGAGTTGGTGTATATTCATATTGTATTACTTCTAATTTTATCAAGTAATGGAACTATATTACCGAACTCGAGTGACCCTTGTGGTTATCAGAAAAATGTATAAGGTCATCTCCAACCCATCCCCAAAATTTCTCTCAACTTGAGGATTCAAAAAAAGAATATTTCTATATTATGCTATCCTCAAAATTTTACATCTCCAACCCATATATCAATCATCAAATAATAAATAACCATTATTTATTTCAATGTTGATTCATTTATTCACAATTATTTAATATAATCATATACATTAATGTTATATTATTAATATTATTTACCATGATAATATTATTCATTTCTTCACAATTTTAATATAATAAAAATTATTTAATATTATCATATACATTAATGTTGTAATGCTTTAAGCTTTTTTAATTTTAATGTTGTTTTTGTGGGTGTTATTTCAAATTTCGATGTACTTGTTTATTTTTTTTTTAAGTCAATGTATTTTAATTTTAAAAAGTTTGATATTAATATATTTTCTGTCAAATTATTTAAATGTTATTTTATTAATCAAATGAATCTAATAAATAAAAAATAATACTGATAACAAATATATTCAATATTAGATTCTATTGGAAGATCTCAACAAAAAAATTTAATGGAATAATTATTATATGATCTAAAATTATAAATTAAAAAATATAATAAGTTAATTGAGTTTAGTGTTTGACTTATGTAGAATATATTAGTATTTAGTTACACTTTGAAGGATAAAATAGTCATGAATAATGAATCCTTAAATTTGAGTATTTTTTCTCTCTTCACTCAAATTTGAAGCCCAAGTAGTCTCGGCTTATACCAATCAGGGGCTCTCCACGCATACGCTCATTGCCGTTCGGCCTACACGGAACCCATGTATCAAGATGTTGTGGATGGGGCGGCCGTAGACCGGACCCAACCGGCCTGATTAAACCAGGTCTGGCCTCGGTCCGGATCAATAAAATATCAGACCTAGTCCGCGCACAAGGTTATGTCGGGTTATCCATATTCAAACCCGCCAGGGTCCAAGCTGGGTTTAACCACTCCAGTTCGGTGGCCCGGACTGGTTGAGCCAGGTCAAAGCTTGGTTCCTCTTCAATTGAAGGTAAAGAAATTTATTGATTTAGAATTTTAGAATTTTCACATGTTGGAACTTCCATAGGTAAGACTAATCGTATACTTATAAGTGATTTTAATATTCAACAAAAATTATATTCATATCTTTTTTTGTAATGCTAATGACAAACCGGACAACTGTTCATATCCAAAATTTTGAAAGTCATATATATATATATATATATATATATATATATATATATATAAAAGGGTGAGCATTCGGTTAATTCGGTTCCAACCAAACAGAATAACCAAAAACTCAATTCGAACGAAACCGAATAAGTAACCGAATAAACAAAACCGAAACCGAACCAAAATGGTCCATAACCGAATCAAACCGAACCGAACTAAATCGGTTAGGTTTTAGGTTTATCTGATTTTTTGATTTATTTGCGATATATATATATATATATATATATATATATATATATATATATATATATATATATATATATATTCTACTATATAATAGGAAAACTTAGATGGTGAAACTTTTGAATTCCGAAAATACCCTTACATACTTATACTAATTAAAAATAGTTCATTAATTTTATTAAGGACAACTTAGTAATTAGGAAGACTACCCTTTGGTCTTTCTAAAAAGTCTTCCTACACTAATTAAGAAATGTTAAAATACGTGCAATGCACATGCACATATATATATATATATATATATATATATATATATATATATATATATATATATATATATATATATTGGAATCAGGTAAATTGTTGCTGGAATCGCTCCCACTGGAATTCGAACTCCTGACCACTCGGACCGCATGCATCTCTCTTAACCACTAGGTTAGACGTCATATATATATATATATATATATATATATATATATATATATATATATATATATATATATATATATATATATATATATTATAATATAATATAATATAATATAAACTAAATTTTCTTATTCGGTTTTCGGATTTGGACCGAAACCGAAACTGAATAAGAAATTTTAGTAAACAGAATCTCTTATTCGGTTAGGTTCGGCCATATATGGGTCTTCCACTATCAATTAACTACGGACGTGCTAAGGAATGTCAAAGCTTAGTGGAATATGTTCAACAACGCATTGAAGGATGGCAAGCACAATGTCTTTCATTCGGGGGTCGCATTGAGTTGGTTCGGTCTGTGATCACGGCAGTCGCATCTTTCTGGCTTCAGACCATTTTGCTACCAGCCGCTTCAGTACGCAAAGTAGAGAGATTATGTGCGAATTTTATCTGACAAGGGAGCATACATACTATTGCTTGGGGTGATTTATGTCGTCCAAAGAGTGAAGGAGGTATGGGATTGCACTCGTTAGACAATCTACGTAAAGTTGTCGGTATGAAAATGACATAAAAATTCCTAACATGCTGCTCTTTATGGGCAACATGGATTTGTAACCGGTACCTCAAACAACACAATTTCTGGACACAAAAAGTAGACAATCATCAATATGTGGTCTTTAAGAGCATTCTTCAACATCGGGCCAATGTAAAGCCTAATATCTCCAGAATCATAGTTGATGGGAGGACTACGCACTTGTGGCGAGATTGTCACGCCTCAGAACCAGAATACTGGAGAGCGGGGACAGACATAGCCAGCTACGAATAGTGAAATGGGATCCACTCCACTATACGGTCACGGCTGTCTAGATATATGAGGGTTTATCTACAAGCCATCAGTCTCTTAAGGTCAATAACAAGCCTAGTGTCTCAATCACAAGCAAGTAAATAGAGTTACAAGATGTAAGATCACCAAATATACAATAGTAAGGCGTCCCAAACATTACATATCCAGCTGATCATGAAGCTAGTCGTTACAAAATGTGAGGACTAGCAAGAGTTTAGTCATACATGATCAACCCTAGGTTGCCAATCATGTTACAGCCCGTAGGCAGACAGTAAGTAAAAATGTACACGAGCTAACACTGGTTCGGCGGCTAAACGCCTCAAAAGAATAATTTTACAATAGAGTGAGAGAGCAAAAATAAACCCACTCGTTGCCCTGGTTACGCCTGGTGTTCACCATCGAGCTGGAAAACCGGTAGATCCTCTGGAGCTGCTCTGGTATCTGGCCATACAAAACCAGCTGGATCAGACCCCAAAAAGAGCAAGTGCCACAAAGGATGCTTCACTTAGGAACTAAAATCAGCAATTAGCACAAGTGTATAATTATATAATAAGAGACCGTAATTTTAAAAAAAAGCATGACAGGTGAATATAAAAGACAATCTTGTACAGAATCAATAAAAGACAGGACATATTGGAAAAAAAACATGACAGGATGATATACGATGAGATAACCATGGGACTATTCAGATAACCAGGTTACAACCCGTAAACCAAACAAGGACCGGGGTTGTAACCCTTCGTCTGAACAGAACTTGGATTCTCACCATTTATCGACAGAATAATTTAAGAAATCAGGACATGTTATAATCTTGATATTGAATTAAAGTAAGGCACGAGTAATCATGTCATAACCTTATACAGGATCAGGACGAGACAAAGCTGGACTAGACTCCATCCAATCAATCAATCACGGCCAAGCAAGAGTACGGCTTGATACTTTAACTAACTAGGGTTATCACAGGCCTAATTACTAGCAAGATGCAATGAGATTTTTCCACAGCCACAAGCCCTGCAGACCATCCAGGCTATCCGGACGCAAATCAGGGATTGAATTCAAGTGGGTACATCGTCCAGAAAACGCATGTACCCTTAGGTGACTTAGAGGGTGCAACACATGACAGTGTGCTGGAAATGTGCCCTACTCGACGGCAGGCTACAGATCCCAAGTGGGGCGCCCAGATAACGGAATTGCCTGTAGCTGGAAAATCTCTTCATGACTACTGGATTTATTCTAGTGATTATCCTTAGTCGATTTCAGTGGGTACCCCTGACCGTGGTACTCAGGGATCCCCGTCCTAGACATGATACAAGACAAGACGGGTTCATTTGCACAAGCACAATCGTCCACGGTGTCCAGGTAATTATACAGGTCATGTCATGTCAGGTAGCCGTCACAACAGCTGTTCAAGATAATCATGTCAGGTTTATCATGTCAAGTGTACTGGTCAGGAGTGCGCCACGACGGGCCACTATCAGGTCATGTCATGTTTACTTGTCAAGAGTGCACCACTACGGGTCACTATCGTGTCATGCTCAGGTATCATTAAACATATTAAATAAATCCATGATTTTCAAGTTCAGGATAAAAGGCGTAAGGATATAAAATGGACGTAAAATATCTAATAAAATATCAATAATCGGGGCTATAGAAGAGCCATGCGGCTAAAGCATATGCGGCCAGGAGAGAATAAGACACATGCGGCTCAAATATGAGAGCGCATGCGGCCAGGGCCGCTGGATCTCATGCGGCCAAGTTCAGGAGGGCGCATGCGGTTCCAAAAGAAATGGGTCTCATACAGCTGGAAGGTGAACAACCCATACGGCTAGGCTAGGAAAAGTTCATGCGGCTAGGCTAGGAAAAGTCCATGCGGCTGGAAGTGCAAGGGCACATGCGGCCAGGAAACTAATCCCCATACGGCCAGAAAGAAATGGGGCGCATGCGGCCAGGGAGGTGATGGCGCATGCGGCTCCAAGATGTTGGGCCTCATGCGGCCAACGGAAGAGTGGCTTCATGCGGCTGGGGGGAGGCAAGCTCATGTGGCTAGGAAGAAATACAAGTTCATGCGGCTCAAGAAGATGGGCGCATATGCGGCTCGAGGAGCAATGCCTATGCGGCCAGACTGGTCACGGGCCTATGCGGCCAAAAAATGAAGGGGCTGCATGCGGCTAAGGGAGTTCAGAACTTATGCAGCTGGGAATTGAGCGAGTTATGCGGCTGAAATAGGTTCGACTCTCATGCGGCTCAAGAACTTCCAGTCATGCGGCTGAAATAGAACACTTGCCGCATGAAGTATTCATGCGGTCAAGTCAAGCACTGTTCATCTTCTCCAAAATTTCAGAGAAGAGAACACCATGAGAGCCAAGTCCTCAAGCTCCATAACTCCATCATCCGGAGCCTAAATCCGAACTTACATAGGTCAAAATGGGGTAGAACGAAATTCTCTACAACATGGAACCATCAAAACTTGGAAACAACATGATTAAGTAGATCAAAACTCAAGAAATCTGAAAATGAAGTAAACTTAGATCTACAAGAATCTAGCCATGGAAAGTGAAAATGCCAAGTTCTAAAGTGTCTTAGAATGTAGTAAAGAAGAGAATGGAGCAATAAAATCAGAGTTCCTCCATGAAGCAAGTTGCACTTGCCTAGACCTCTCTCTCTCTGGTAGGTGCAGGAGTAAATGGGGAAGAAGAAGATGATTAAATGAAGAGAGAGAAAAGAGAATGGGTAATAAATACTATGGGTGGTGGTAGGTAGGGGGTTCACCTTGGTTCATGATGAACCAATAGCAATCCCAAACCGAATCAAACCAACCCGAACCAAGAATAACCAAGCCAAGGAAAGGCAACACAAGACAAAATACGTACACGTATTCCAAAAATACGCAATACGAACCACAGGCATTACAGAGATCCATGGGTCCACCATCATAGCCTTATTGACAAGGCGGGTTGGCATACATTCTCCATAGAGGGGAGAGAAGAGTCAGTCAGCAGCAGCATTGATCATGACGGAGCTTGGAGACTCGATGGCACCACTATACGCCACTTTGCAACATACATAGGTTCGATTTCGATCAGTCAGGTATACATATCGGACATCTGGGTTTGGGATAGCGCTGCCTCCGGTAAATTCGAGTGTCGACTTGCTTACAACCATTCATTATTTGTTCCACTATTTATTTGTGGACAATTTTGGCTTTCAAATGGCTTTTTGATCAATGTTTCAAGTTTATATTTCAATTGGTATTAAGTTTACATCTTCCAACTATCTCAATTGATATTTTTTTTAATATCAATTACTTTATAATTATCTAATCCTCATGTACTTTTGACTGAAATTTTTGATTAAAATCTCGTATTTCAATTGGTATATTGCTTCCCTCCAAAACTAGAGCTTTAATTCATATAATATTATGTTTTGGAGTTTCTTTCTTGGATTTCAAGTTGGTAAACTATTTATTGACTGTTTTCAATTTTATTTATTTTGCCAACTATATTGTGTTTTGACATGCTTCTTTTAAAATTTGATGTTCTATATTGGTAATGTAGCTTTATAAACTTATCATTACACCCTTCTCCCATTATTTTTTATTAGTATATCTTGATCATGATTGTCTATGACTTTCCCATGCTCTGATTTCTATGCTTGAGATTGATTTTATTTTATCTCTTAGTACGGAAGAGCCTTTTTTTATCATGTCAAAGGGGGAGAAGTAAGTTTAAGTATATATTATAAGTAATCTAAGTAGTATGCTTTTAGTGATATTGCTTATGTTTTTTGTATATTAGTGATACATGCATCTATTGTGTCCATACTAAACTTAACCAATTTGCCATAATCAAAAAGGGAGAGATTGTTGGCCCAATGATTGTATCATATTTTTGAATATGGTTAATATGTTAAGTTTAGCATTTCATTATCACTAATCTTCATACTATCGCTATAGCATTTCTACTAATACTTATACCTTTGGAGATATGTGCCTATTGGTTTACATATTAGTGATATGAGTTTATCTATCTTAAATGTAATCGGGTTGCTAAAATCAAAACGATATTTTTGATTGTGGTCATTCAATTAAGTTTAATCATTATGATAGCACTAACATTTATGCTATCACCTTAGCACTTATACTTAAACTCAGCATTATCCTAATGTGCATTAAACTTATCATACTTGCTACTATGTATATTGCTTTGTTCGTCTAACATGTACATGCAGAAAAGCAATAAGCAAGATCAATGTGGACATATGCAATGAAAAAATTATGGTGGACCAAAGATGACGGATCCCACCAGATTTTTCTAAACCACCCGACGACATCTCCGGAGCCACGCACTCGGGGGTTCCGCTACCCGGTCAGCGGACGGAGGTCGAGGGGGTAGCACCCCTCGTCGGGGGTTCGGGGGCGAAGCCCCCGAAAGGTATTCAGTTTTCAAAAACTGGATATCTTTGGACAGCTGCCGCCAAGGGAAAAAGCCAGCACCTATCAAAGGAAGAAGCCAAGCCATGCCATCATCATTTCAAGACTCTAAAGAAGCCTGCACCTACTACTGTATTTCTGGAGTCTGTAATGAGTCTTAAAAATAATTGTAAACATAAGAAATGGATGGCAAAATCGAAAGCTATGGTAGATTTTAGCCCAGGATCATTTTCAGATAAAAATTGGCATACCGACGGTATACCGATCTATACTGATGGTATACCGATTTTCTTCACAGAAAGTTTCTGTCTATAAAATCGGCATACCGACGGAATACCGATATATACCGACGGTATACCGATTTAGTAACAGTAAAAATCCAACGGTCGAATTTCTAACATTTAATGATCCCAACGGTTATATTTCTAGCCGTTGTAATTCCAGATCGGTATTCCGACGGTATATCGATTGATATCGATGGTATACCGATCGCTGACTGAAAAGTTGCCTTTGAGTTATTTTCAATATTTTGGTTATAAATAGCCTTGAACCCTTTCATTCAAGGTTGATACTTTGAGCCTAAAAATTTCTAAACCACAAAAGCCTATCCACAAATAACTCTACAAAGCTTTCATTTGCCATCCACAAATTGTGTTAGAGTTATTGAGCTGAAAAGTAAGATCTTCATCTTGTTGTATAAAGAGATCAAAACCTATTATGAAAGGTTGAAGTTGGAGAGTCTTCGTATTCGAACTCTCGGTTGAAGTTTGAGAGTCTTCGTATCCAAACTCTCTGTTGAAGTTGGAGAGTCTTCGTATCCAAACTCTCGGTTGAAGTCGGAGAGGCCTTCGGATTAAAGCTCTCGTGTAAGAAGTTGACGAGTTCTTCGGATCCAAACTCGTGTGTAACTATTTACTCAAATAGTGGATTAAAGTCGGAGAGAGTTCAGGGACTGGAGTGCCCCTTAGGAGGATACCAGGATATATCGTGTGTCGGTATTGTTATTGCTTCTTCTCTTGCACTTATATTTTTAAATTGCCCATTAGCTTGTGCTAAGTGTTTGATTAGTTAGCTTGACCCTATTCACCCCCCTAGGGTTCCTACAATCCATCTAGGTGTCCCCTAGCTGTAGGTGAAGTTTGGTAGGAATTAGAATTAGTTTGGTGTCCGTATCGGACACGTATCATTCAGTAGGTCTAGGTGTTTGTTGAAATACCTCAATAAAGTTTTTATTACTATTTTCAAAAACTAATTTTATAAAAAAGTAGATCTATATGTATGTTTTCATTTCCCCTTGGACTGAGCATACTTTCGTGTCGTGTCCGTGTCCAAAATCGACATGGACACGCAGCACGAGCAGTGTGTTTGGTGCCCTGCTACTCGCGTGTCCTAGCGGACACGACACGGCACCCCAACACCTGAAATTTGGTGTGTGGGCACGGACAATAACTGACACGACACATATCAAATTTGAGGTGATTTAATCGAGTGGATTGAAAGAAATCCCACTCGCATCGATTTTGTACTGCACTGCACGAACGCGAGATTCGCGTCTGATACGCGTCTCGTTCACTTGACATGACTCACGTGGACACGAGACAGACACATAAACGTGTAGCCCTATCCCTGGCGAACCCCTAGACACTAGCACGACGTGTCATATGTCGTGTGTCTTGCGCACGAGTCTATGACACGCGTGCACGAGAAGTTCTTTTGACTGTTTCTGACACTATTGGATTTTGACTTTTGGACACTTCGTGTACTAATTTTTGGACACGAACACCCCCTCTGACACACGAACTCATGTTCCTAGCATCTGTGCACACATTGGTTGAGTTTTATTTGATTTTCGTTTGGATTTGGGTTCTCAGGATTGGTCTGAACCTGAGAATCGAGTTTTTCTGATAACTGAGTTGTTTCGAATAGAAAATTGGGTTTATTTTAGGATTTTGATTATGATGCCTTATATGTTTATGATTCACTAAGTTGGTTTTATTTTATTTGTATTTAGGTTGGTTTGTTTGATTTCGACTTTTGGTTTTGGGTTTCGAGGTGATTTGGGATTTCGATTTGTTTTAAACGAATATACTGATATTTCATGAAACTAAAAACTGATTTTTTTTTAATGTTTATTGATAACTGAGTTTATATGTAACATATTATCTGAGAATAGGTTAACTGAGAATTTGATTTGTTTTGAGGAAACTGAGTTATATCCAACCTATGTTATCCTGAGAACTGATTTATATATATACATGCATGTTTGTACATGCAATTTGAAAACTGAGATTTGGTACTTTAACCTGAGACTGCCCCCTGCATCTGTGAACCCCTTTTTACTGTTGTACACTTTCACCCTACTCCAAATATCTGTACACATGACCCCCATGATACACACACACCACTCACTGCCACTCCACACACACACAGCCAAACCTGAACCCCCTACCCCTGCTATACACACATACCACACACTCGTTTCACTATACAAGCACAAATCCTTCCCTAATACACCCTTGTATCAGAATACAAGATTAGTCACTGCACTTAACCTTCATTTCCTGCATTTCCCTTCTCAGGTCCTGCATCACCAAACATTCCACTACATGCTATTAAGCCACTGCAAACATCATTCATGCACTTCCTCATTAGCCATTGCATCCACCCTTGACTTCACTACATATTAGCCACTACAACTCAATGGTCTTGGAGCAGGACATGTCCCAAATTTCACCTAGCCACTGCCCACACCATATTGCATTAACCCCTTCACTACAAATAAGAAATCCTGCCATATTCTTTACTGCATATCATTTGCATGCACACTCTCATGATACTCTGTGACACACATATTCTTTCCACTGTCACTTTCTCACTCACTCACCTTCACTTATACACTCACTTGTCACACACTTGTTTACATTCCATTTCCTTGCCTCCCTTCCATTTTTCCTTCCCTCCTTGAATGCATGATAATGTATGTTAACTGGATGCATGTTTGAAACTGAAGGTGAATAATATACAAATACTGAAACCTTGAGTATATAGATAATCATGTAAATATGTATATCTATATATATATATATATATATATATATATATATATATATATATATATATATATATATATATATGTATTAAAGATATGTATGTGTTATATATAGAGGTGATAGAGTTGGGCTTGATTTCTATGTAATGTATGAGCATAAGCATGTATGAATGTATACATGTATGTTATATATCCATGTATGCAATGTGTGGATATATGAATGCAATGTATGTATAAATACATGAATGCATATATATATACACATATATTTATTGTGGAAAATTCAACAGAATCCCACCCAAATTCCCCTCCCGTCCGCTGCTTTAGGGCTGGGCATATGGCCGGCCTGAAGGCAGCGGCTCCTCCGCCAGCGACCTCCTTTCAGTCTCTCCCCCTCACACCCTACCCTCCTCTTCCGTCGGTCCTACCCTCCTTGGCCTGGACGACCCTCTTCTCGGTCGCTCAGGACCGGAAGTGTCTCCTCCCCCTCGCCACCCTCACCATGAGTCGGTGGCTCCTCCTTCCCCCCGCTCCCCCGACGTTCCTTCTGCTCAGAGGTCTGCTGACTTCTCCTGCCCACGTATCGAGCCTGGTCTTATGGCTCCTCCTACTGGGGAGGCTCAGTTGAGCCGACCCTTTTTGGCGGCATTCTTCGCTGTTCGGCGGTGTGGGTTCCTTCACCTTCCGAGGGGATCTCCTCCTTTGCGCCCCTTGGCTGCCTCGTCTGCAGCAGTTGCGCCTGCACCCACCTCCCCAGTGGCTCCGGGGTTGGCGATTCCCGGCTCCTTCTCGAAGTTGGTTGGCACGTCTGCGCGCTCCTATCTCGCGACGGCGGGTGGCGCTGTTGCGGCGGTTCCAGCCTCCCAGGCAGCGGAGGAGCTTGTGCTTCGTCCCCGGGCCTCTGTCTTCGTTCAGGGTATTCCAAAGGTCACCTTCGATGAGGTTGACGTTGCTGCCCTTGCCATCCCATTCAAATTTGCTCTGATCGGTAAATTGTCGCACTCGTGACCATCGATGGAGGTTATTCGGCGAGCTTTTGCAGGTTTCAGATTTGAAGGGTCTGTATCTGTCGGGCTCATTGACGATAGACACATTCTGATCTGCCCTCGCCTTGAAGTGGATTTTTTTGAGATTACGGTCGAAGCAACTTTGGTTTGTTGCTAAAGCGCCGATGCGGATCTTTAAATGGACACCAGAGTTCTCGACGAAAATCGAATCACCGATGGCCCCTGTGTGGGTATCTTTTCCCGACCTTCCGAGCTTTCTCTTTGCGAAGGCCTCCGTTTTTCTGATTGCTGCGGGCTTAGGATCGCCTTTGAAGTTGGATAAGGCTACCGAGACCCTATCTCGACCAAGTAGAGCACGTGTCTTGGTGGAAATGGATATCAGCAAACGCTTGGTGGATCACATTCGCATCAATCTTCCAGGAGAGCGCAACTTCTGCCAGGTCGTGGAGTACGAGCAATTTCCCGCCTATTGCAGCTACTGCTTTCATATTGGACATTCCTCCTCCAACTGTAAGTCTACTTTGAGCACAACTACTGTTGGAGACCCCTCCACTGGCACCAATACAGTGTCCAAGCCTCTTCCACCCGTCCTCCCTGCGGGTGTTTCTTCTGGTGTCGCTAATGCTCCTAGTGTTCTGGCTTCCACTGTGTCTCCTACGGCTCCTGAGCCATGTGATGTGGATGGGGGCAGAACTAGGGTGAGGATCGGAGATGCTTTGTATAGTGGGTGTGTTTCGGATCCGTCAGAGGCTATGGAGCCCCAGAATCTTTATATCTCACCTTCTACTATAGTTGGGTCCTCCCAGGTTTCCCACGAGGAGGGGAAGATCATTATTTCTCCGGTTTTCCCGGCTATCCGAACATGTTGGGTGGATAAAGATGCTATTGCGGCAACGGTGATTGGAGACATGGAGAGATCTTTGGCTTCCCTGCTTGGGGAGGGAACTCGGATCCTGCGCGACGGCAAAGGCGAGAAGGGCCTGGACGATAGGGAGTGGATCAAGCCTAAGAGAAAAAACAGAGTGACAGCTCAACTAGGCATGAATTTTCGGTCTTCTTCCAAAGATCGTTTAACTGGGTGATAGTAGGTTGGTTGTTTGTTTGATTTTGGGTTTGGGATTGGTTGTTGGACTTGGATGATCATGTACTCTTTTGAAAACCTTCCTAATATCAGGCTATAATATATGTGTGTGTGTGTGTGTGTGTGTGTGTGTGTGTGTGTGTGTGTGTGTGTGTGTGTGTGTGTGTGTGTGTGTGTGTGTGTGTTGTGTGTGTGTGTGTATGTGTGTGTGTGTGTTGCCCTTGGCATTGTATTTGTGTTGATGTGCTAATATAGGCTTGGTTAGGCTTAGTGAGACTTGTTAGACTAGAATTGGACCTAATATGGCTTAGTTGACCTAGTTTGACTAGTGTAGTTGACTAGAGTTGACCAAAAGTTGACTTTAGTCTATAATGACCTAAAATCATATAGAATGCATTGTAATCTTCAATATTACCATCCTGGACATGTTGTGACCTGTGTTGCTCTAAATAGGACTCATCTACTCTGTCTGGACATCTACACTTATCAGATACTCAGGATATCAGGCGAGTACATTCTCTGATCATTTCATACTTGTTAGGATTTATATTCTTGCTCTAGATTACTTTACTTGATGCTGTCACGTTGTTAACACGGATTAGTACTATACGGATCTTTACATTGAGATGTTATCCCCCTCGGGAGCATCAGGTACATCATGTCATGTGAGTTTCACTTTCATCATGTACTCTTGTGCTTTCATTATTCATGTACACTCTTGTGATTCATGTACTCTCATGTTCACAGAGCCCTCATGTATACCTTAATGTGCACCCATTTATGGGCCCTCATGTGAAATATTGTATAATAACATAACTTGTCTGGATCCTTGTGTATTGATTAGGGTACGGGGGAGTAGAAGCAGTCATGTGAACAATCCTATTGTAGTCATTGTATAAACTCTTTAGTGTAATCATGTGCAAATTCAAACCGTTCATATGTCTATCTTGTACTCTACATCACTATTTACTGTTAGTTTTCTACTTATAATAGCTATTTACATTATAGTTCTTTTTTTTACTACATGTACTTTCTTTCAGCGTTTCATGTATTTTACTCTATTGTATGCTTTATATTCCTACCTTGATATAAACAGTTGAGATTATGTGCTTGTTCCTGTCCTGACTGGACCTATTGAAAATATTACAGAGGATGACGAGGAACTTTGCCCTACCTATTATGGAGCTGCCATAGATGACACCTGTGACTTGAACTTTCAGCAGGATCCATCAGCAGTAGAGGATGACACCCCTATAGTTTAGGCTAGATAGCTTAGACTTCTATCTTATTTTGATGTCTTGTCTTATTGGATATATTTATGTTATATTTGGGATCTTGTTGTTATTCTGGAGTTTTGTGGAGATGTTATCTTAGACACTTAGACTTCTTCTCTTGTTCGTATCTCATTTGATGATTTTCATTATCTATCTATCTTATCGTACTTCTACCTTAGTTGTGATTGAGCTATACATTTCTGTATTGTCCTCCGTTTGGAGTGTATATACTGTACAGGTACCTTATAATTGTTACATGTATGTGACCTAGGACAGCGTTCTACTGCCAACACTGCGGCGTAGGCTGGACGTACCCACTTCTCGTGCCCTATACTGGGTGCGGGTCGTGACATATGGCGGATTCGAAATGCATGTATTTTTGAAGAGGCAAGTATATCGTCTGTGGGGGTTCTGCATAACTTAGAGGCGGATATTCTCTATATGTTATGATCTTGTAATATTTGTTTTTCTGGAATAAATTGATTTACCTTTTTCAAATATGTGTGTGTGTGTGTGTGTGTGTGTGTGTGTGTGTGTGTGTGTGTGTGTGTGTGTGTGTGTGTGTGTCTGTGCTTAATTACAACTTGATATCCTAAAAAAAATTGGTACAACTTGATACCCTAAAAAAAAATTGGACAAAATTACCTTATTTCAAACTTAAAACTACCCCCCTATACCACATTCCCTCCCTCTTGCCCCATCCCTGCCAGCCATCGCCCACCCCCCTCTCACTGGCCACCCCTCGCTCCACCCTCAGCTGCCCCAACCCAATCCTGGCTGCACCAACGTCCGCCTCCTACTCTCTCTCTCTCTCTCTGTGTGGTGTTATTGCTACTGCCGCCGCCGCCGGCTGTGAGCACGTCTGGAGAGAGAGGGGGTGGTGTAGCCACAGGTGGGGGGAGCAGGGGTGGGACGGGACAGCGGGAGAGGTGAGGGCAGGGTGGCCGAAGAGAGAGGGGGTGGGCAGTGGCTAGAGGGGGCGGCCGGATGGGGATGGGGGATGGGGTGTTGGACGGGGAATGTGTAGTGCCCCGCTCCTCGCTGTCACGACCCGCACCCGCTAAAAGGGCACGTGACGCGACAACGTCCAGCCCTCACCGTAAAAACGGCATGGAATGCTGTAGATTTTCTAGTCTGACAACAGTTTATATATATAACAAAAACCTGTCGAGAATATGGTCAACTCCGAACGGAGGACAAGCAATGAATATATATATATATAAGTACTCAATCGCAAATCTAAGATGATAAAGTAAAGACTGAAAGATAAAGACAACAAGACGATAATAAAATAATAACCTGTCAAGTCCAAACACCAAATAATATACAAGTCCAAGTCTCTAATACAATCCATAATAATAACAGTCTCAAAAGTAGCTGGAGACAAAGTCCAGTATAAAAGACCTACTCTAACTAAGCAATAGGTAAGGTCTCGCCAGGCGGAGCTAAGCCCTGCTGGACCAAAGTCTCCAAGTCTAGGCCCACTACATCATCCGGACCGTAGTAGGTACAGTAATCTCCCTCATCTGCATCTGTAATATTTTCAACATATCCTGTCAGGATGGAACGAGTACAATCTACTAACAACAGTTCACAAGATATGACAAAAGCTATAAGACTGTAAATAGAGAGTATATACAAGAAAATCATGGAATGTACATGTGAGTAACATGGCAAGGTAAGCTGTAAAACAAGAGCTAGAACAAGGCAAGTAAACTGATCATGGCATGTACAAGAAGTCAAGAATCATATATCTAGGTGTGTGAATACTAACTACAACATGTGGCCGGCTTGGGTCTTGCACAAGGTCTACTGGCCTGGTTAATCATACGTAAAGTATATGATTAACACTCACAAGGTCTACAAGAGTAACAAGGTGGATAATGACCACACATCTACACTAGTACTCCTCCGTCCCCGACTGGTAGAGTGGATCCAAGCAAGACACATTATGACACGGGATTCTACGAGAAGGGAGCAAGTCTTCTCGAGAATCGGTGTCCATATACTGCACAAGAACTACAAGGGGGCTTGCACAAGATAT
Organism: Iris pallida; assembly: GCA_029216955.1. Classification (NCBI taxonomy): domain Eukaryota; kingdom Viridiplantae; phylum Streptophyta; class Magnoliopsida; order Asparagales; family Iridaceae; genus Iris; species Iris pallida. The sequence continues at coordinate 28,532,083 of JANAVB010001800.1, forward strand.
ACCAAGATAACGAGGAATAACATCTCATGTCGGGATCCATGAATACCAATCCGTGTGACCAATATGTCGAGAACAAGCACATCTACACTAATTACATGAATTATAACAGTTATCGTAAATTGAAAAAGTGTCAGCGAATGTACTCGCCTGTAATATGGTATGATATGTCTACTGGAGCAAATGCAGCGTCTCGAGGACCTATAGAGAACAAGACGTATCAATACCCTGTTTAGGAATTAAAGTCAAGACAATTTTAATCCTATTATGTCATTCTAGGTCAAGACACGTCAAACTAGACTGTACGAGGTCAACCTAAGTCATATTAGGTCTAGCTAGGTCATACTGGGTCAATGCAAGTCAAACGGAATTAATCTGGGTCAATTTGAGTCAACGGTTGACTTACAGTTGACTTTTGGTCAACTGGTCAACTCTGGTCACTCCGGTCAACTCTGGTCAACCCTAGGTCAATCCTAGGTCAATGGTGACTAATAGTTGACTTTCGGTCAACTACACAAGTTTAAAGGAATTTGGAACTAAATTGGGTAAAGTGTTGACCCATAGTTGACTTTTGGTCCAAAAAGTCAACCGTGGTCAACCGGGGTCAAGACTAGGTCTAGGCGACTATTTCTAACTATTACCAACCTCTACAACCCATATCCAAGTCCATCTTGGACTTCGAAACTCAAATCTTGGCCATAGGCCAATTACCTATTTTACCCTTAAAAAGGGTAAAATTCTACCTTCGACGATTATCTAGTTAGCCTACCTACGCTTGATATTTTGATCCGATCTCCCCAGGGTAGTAAGGTACTAGCCTATAGATATATTACCTACCAAAATACCTAGGTAAAGTGGACGTCTAGTCCATGTTACGGCTCATTGTCAAAATCTTGAATATTTCAAGATACGTACTGATACGGCGCGATACCGGCGCCCTACGACTCCGATTTCCACTCGGGAGCCTACCCGTAAAATCTAAATCACGTATTCTAACTCCACGCCAAGTTTCATCGCGTTCCGATACTCCGGGCTCAAATTCGCTCTCTAACTCGATTCTTCTAAATCATATTCCTATACTTCTACCTCTCTTTCCTCTTCAAATTCCTATTCTAACCTTTCTTTCCTAATTCTTCTAATCCTTCTTCTTCTAATTCAAGTTCTTCTTTTTAATCTTCTTCTTCTAATTCCTTCCCATTCCTATTCCTATTCTTCTCCTTCTATTTCTTCCAACTTCTTCTAATCTCTTCTCCTTCACTTCTTCTTATTCTCTCCCTCTAATTCCTTCTAATTCTTCTTCTCTTTACTATCTAATTATCTACTATACATATATATATATATATATATATATATATATATATATATATATATATATATATATATATAATGGGGGGGTATATATAGGCTTAATGGCTTATAGGGGGCTTAAAAAGGGGGGGAGCATGTGCTACTGCTGCTGCTGCTAGGCTAGCTGCTGCTGCTGCTCCTGGCAATGCTGCTGCTGCTGTTGCAAGCAGCTGCTGCTGCTGCCCCTATTGCCACAGCTGCTGCTGCAGCTTCCCATTCTTCTTCATCCTCTTCTCCTCTTCATCTCTACTCTCTCTCTCTCTCTCTCTCTCTCTCTCTCTCTATATATATATATATATATATATATATATATATATATATATATATACATAATCTAATATCCATCTATCTCCACAAATACACACACTCCTCTATATACATATACATACACACACACACACACACACATCTCCATATACATATATATATATACACACACACACACACACACACACACACACACACACATATATATATATATATATATATATATATATATATATATATATATATATATATATATAAACACACATACACATATATATATAAATACATACACACACACCCTCCCACAAACACACACTCACACTCTCACACACTCACACAAGCACACTCACACTCTCACACCACTCTCACAAGCACACTCACCACCACCATTCTCTACACACACACACAAATACATATATATACAAATACTACATATATAAATATATATATATATATATATATATATATATATATATATATATATATATATAAATATATATATATATATATATATACCACTTAATATATAAATAACCCCTAAATAAATCCTTAACCTAGATTTCTAGGGAACCCTACAAATTTATGGGCAAAAGGTGGAGAATCTCATTCCCTACAATTATTGTGAAGCAATAAATGGAATAGAGAAATTTATTAGGGATTTAAAGGCATACCTATAGGTTCTTGGAGAGAGAGAGAGAGAGAGCTTGGAAAGAAAAGATTTTTGAAAGAAAGAGAGAGAGACTTAATGAAGAAGTAAGGGGGGGGGCTTCACTTGGCCGGCCATGGCTTGGGGGTCTTATTGGGTTTTGGGTAGAGACCCATTAGGCCCCCAACCCAATAAACTTAGTTGGGTTTGGTTCGGATTTGTTTCGGGTTGGTTCGGTCTAATTTCTAAATACTAATTAAGCTCTAAAATGACTAATTAAGCCATGGAAATAGGGTTTATAATTTCTAACCTAATTATGATGGTATGTGGGCCAAGTCCAGCTAGTATGTGGGTCCCACTAGGGTCCAGGCTACCCGGGTCTCCAATTTGAGTCCGAATTGGATAAAATCCAAACCAACCCAAATAAATCCCAAAAAATCACATAAAATAAATAAAAATTCCTAAAAATTATAAAACTTGAAAAATGATGAAAATACCCCTAATTTAAAAACTGGGGGTGACAAATCTTTCCTCCTTAAAAAATTTCGTCCTCGAAATTCAAACGGTCGTACTCTTCTCTAGGTCAAGCACCCAACAATCAAGGTCTACTAAATTTTATCCTAAGTTATATAACATGCAATCCAGGAAATAAGAACACATGCATAGTTTTAAATCTCTACAATATCGTGTTATTGCAGTCTTCATTGGGGTTTTCTATTTAATCTAGCATGATCATCACATATGCAAACTAAAGGTACTAAGAAAGCAATCATCAATCAATGGGCGGAAGGAACAGGTAAAAAAAAGAGCAAGACCCTACCTCCTAGTCCAATGCGTGCAGGATCCTCAACTGTCATCGCAAAAGCCCTTTCCTGGCGGGATATATCCCGCTGCTGGTGGAGGGCGTGATGCGGTGCCATATGTGGCCTACCCTGTGCTCCCTGAGCTGCTACCGCTCCACGGGCTACCCTGCGAGGGTTCGCAGGACAATCTCTCAACTGATGTCCAGCCTTCCCGCAGTAGAGGCACAAACCCAGCCTCTTCCCGACAAACCTCCCAGACGTGACCAGGTCTCCTGTAGAAGTGACAAGGAGCCCCATGTTGTGCCTGTCTCAGCTGAGTGTGCTGCACCTGCTGAACCGGTACTCTTGTCACGACCCGCACCCTAGAGTTAGGGCACGAGAACGTAACGACGCCCAGCCTACGCCGCAGTGTCGGCGGTAGAACGTTGTCCTAGGTCACAACATCTAGCATTATAAGACTAAACAGTTTATACTCTCCGAATGGGGGTGACATAGCAGATAAAGTCTCAATCACATCTAAGGTAGAGCATGATAAAGAAGATAGATAAAACATGAAATCCCAGAGAGATACAGGAGATAGAAGTCTAAGTGTCTAAGATACATGAACCCAGAAGTACATCTCAAAACTCAAGTAAAGATACAATAATCCCCAAGTAAATACAACTCCAGACAAAATAAAAACTACCTAAACAAACCCTACTGTGTCTCCTCTAGGCTAGCAGGCACCTCCAGGCTATCTGTAAAATTTATCAACAGGTCCAGTCAGGACGGGAACGAGTACAACTCATCAAGAAAACCCAAGTAAAAGACATGAAACTATAAAGCAGTTATAGACAGTTTTATTGATGAATATGGCAGTTTATATACATGTGATGGCATGGAGAAACAGTAAGATACAAGAAAAGTAAGTAACTAAAACAAGAGGAGAATGATGGCAATGAAGACTATAAAATAAATCTAGCTGAACTACGTAACATAATGAGTCCAGGCAGTAAATGTAAAACAAGTGTAAAATGCTATAATCCAGTACGAGATGAATCTAATACAAGATGAATCCAGTACCAGATGATTCTAGGTAGTGATCAAGAATCCAGGTGAGTCCAGCTAATCTAATAGTGTGTTTTAAAATACCGAGATCGACATGTAGACGGCTGTGGGTAATCAGGCACACCTCTCACTGATCAGGCGAGAGATGGCTATGCTTCCAGTAGATTCCAGTAGGGAGATTCCAGATTTGGGGTATGTCTACATGTCTTACTCAATATTTCCCTGCCCCGTAAACAAGTGAATCCAGAATTCGACACGAGAATCGAGATGAGTCCAGCCAAAATATAATGATTCCAGAAATAGATTCCAGAATGATTCCAGTGATTCCAGTAATAGAGGCCAGATAACATGGTGAGTGTGTCGCATACATGAATCCAGAAATACCCATACGTGTGGTATCAGAGAATCACATAAAACTAAATAGAACTGAAATACAGTAACTGGCAATTAAATGAGAAAACTATCAGAGAATGTATTCGCCTCGATAACCTGAACAGCTGATAAGTATAGGGGAGGTCCCACTGAAGCCACAGAGTCCTATTTAAAGCAACACAGGTTACAAGGGTTTTCAAATTGTAATAAAAGAAACTCCACAAGCAATCTACATTATTCTAGGTCCTTCTAAGTCAAAACAACTCTAGGTCAACTCCGATCAATAATCTAGTCAAACTAGGTCAAGTGTTGACTTACAGTTGACTTTGGGTCAACTGGTCAACTCTGGTCAAACAGGGTCAATCTAATCTAATTATTAAAGTGTACTTCGTTATTTGTACGTCGAAACTTACGGCACGCAAATCGAGATAAGAAGATTATCGGTAAGGTTGATAATCTTATTATAGTGATCCACGTGTCCAACTTGTCAATTTCAGCGATATGAGATCACTGGAATTGGCTGATCTCAGTTTCGTTGTACTAATCTCGAAATATGAACATTATATGAATTAATTATTAATTAATTATAAAAAGGTTAAACTCAGAAAAATTATCAACAAACATTATCGGACGATGAAATGAACATCGCCAACGTGTCCAGAATGGTCAAATTAGCTAGGATAGCCTACCCAACGGTCCAATTTGGACACAAGGGCAAAAAGGTAATTTCGGGTCAAAACGGTGTCCGTGTCGGAGCCGTTTTGCACCAAAAAACGTGCAAGAAAACAAGTCTACAAAATATAATAAATTATATGTCCACGAAACCAGAATGTCGATACGAACCCAACGGTATCTCCAGAATTGGATTCCGTTGACCCGATCTCATTTTAGCCCGTTGACCAGAACTTAGAATTCCGATTTGCACGGAAATACGTGCCGGAGCCAAAGTCCTCAAAACTCAGCAAACTACCTGTCAACGAGTCCAGAATGAAGATACGAACTCAACGGTATCTCCAGAATTGGATTCCGATGAGCCGATCTCAAAATGACCCGTTGACCCGGATATTGGTATCCGACTTGCACCGAAATGCGTGACAGACCCAATGTCCACCAAAACCTAGCAATTTATATGTCAACGAGTCCAGAATGACGATATGAACTCAACGGTATCTCCAGAATTGGATTCCGATGAGCCGGCGTCAAAAAGTCCCGTTGACCCAGAATGTGGGACCCGCTTTGCACCGAAATGCGTGCCCGGGCCCACGTTCTCTAAATCTAACAAATTTTATATGAAAACATGCCAGAACGACGCCACGAATCTAATGGTGGTGTCAGAAATGAAATCTGGAGTCCCGTGTTCAAAAATGGAATTTTACAAGTTGGAAATTACGAATTCGGACGACCAACTTTGGCGTCGAATTCAACCAATCAAACAAGCTCAAACTGAAATGAAATCTAAAGAGGGCAGGAAGAGGGTTATACCAGCTTCGCACTGGAACTGGTAGCACGCCAAACGGAGCTGCGGTGGAGGAGATACAAGCTAACGAAGTTGGTCCCGCAAAACTGTCCAAATTTAATATAATTTAAACGGTCAACTTGGTGGCCGGTTTTCAGGTATCAAACGATAAAATTAACGGATGAAAATTGACAGGGGTGAAGGTGGATATACCAAGATTGCGACGGAGCAAAGAAATCGCCGATCCAACGGTCGGATCTCCGGGAAAACGTGCGCAAAGTCGCTACGACGGAGCGCCAAAACGGACTCAATCTCGCGCGCGTCACGACGGGATGTCATTCAAAACGCACGAATCGCCTATACGTCGCACCGGGGAGCGAGGTGGCGGACCCAGGGGGTCGCCGGAGGGGCGCCCAGCCTAGGGGGAGGCACGGCCACGGCGGGCGTGGCCGGCGGTGGCGCGTACGCGCTTGTCCGCACGCGCGAAGGACGCGCGCTGCTGCTGCCCGTTGCTGCTGCTGCGGCAGCTGCGTGGCGCGGGAAGGCCGGCCTGGCCACGGCGAGGCCAGGGGCAGCGCGGCGACGCAGCCATGCACGCAGTGGTGGCAGCGAACGTTGATGGTGGTTGCATGGTGTTCGGTGGTCGCCGTTGGTTTAGGGTGGCGATGGAGAATGGCAATGGAAGAAGGAGATGAAGGAGGAAGGGAATGGCCGGGGTTGGGCCGACGGCGGCGGAGTGAGGAGGAGGAAGTGGTGGTCGGGATGATGAAGTTGAATGTTGCTGTCGGGTGTGGTGTAGTCGGTTTTGTGTAGGAAGAGTTAAGTTGTTGTTGGAAAATTTGAAAGGGAGAGAGAGAGAAAGAGATAAGAGAGAGAGACGAAAAAGTTATCCAATGTTGGGATTTGGGCCGGCTGTGCTTTGCCAAGGGGTGAGGAAAAGTTTCTATGTAGGATTTTTAATGGTTGAGATTTTGTTAGGGAACAAATGGCTAGGATTAAAAATGGAGAAAATAGTTAATTCCACGGGAATTAAATAATTAGAAATTTCCAAAAATATAGAAAAATATGTAGGGGAGTACCTAATATTTTTCAAGGGAAAAGAGGCTTAGGGTGGTGATGGAGGATAATGGATGGTGATGATTAATTTGGGGAATCAAAATGCTACGAATTAATTTGAGAAAAGATTGTCATTCATAAGGGAATTAAATAAACAAAAAATTCCAATAAATATTAAAAATATGTAGAAGGATATTTAATATTATTTTTGGACACGGAAAAATAAGGGTGTCCCGATGGAGGGTAACACAAAGCTGGACTGGGCTCGGTGGAGCCGGATTGGGTCAAAATTGGACATTGTGCGAAAATAGAATTAAAATTAGGTGTCGATGATCATGAGTAAATAAGTAGCACATGGGGATTCCAATAAATGGGACACAAGTGACGGACGGATAGTAGGCTCAATGTGGGCCATGTCCATAGTTGGGGCTGACAGGTTTTGGTCGACAGGGGACCCACAAATCAAGTTGGAAAATGAATGTGACGCCGTGGCGTGAAATAAAATCGGGTCACGTCTCGGAAAAGTTGTGCGAATCAAATGGAGCTCAAAATGACGTATCTGAGTGGGAAACGAAGGTCATGGGTGACGAGCGTCTCGAGTAGATCATCAAGGAGGAGTTGGTTTCAAAAAACTGACTGGTCTTGCGCTCCCAATTTAAATGTCATGGTAACGCGCTGAAAATGATCAAGAAAAAGAGTGGGAAAATAAATATCACTCAAATGGTCTAAACCGACCCGAAGTTCAGCGAAGCAGAAAGAGCACAAGGGAACAAGTTTGGGTGGGACACCATATACCGTCATGAAGGTAATCATGTCCACTCCAAAACTCGTGAAGAAGATTTCCAGAATTGAACATCCCTGATACTCCAAATATCAAAGGCATGGGAAAGTACACTTAAGGAAAATAACAAAAATAATTATTTATTGTAATTAAAATCAATCAGTAAATAAATAAAAATAAAAAATCAACCGAAAATTCAGGGTGCTCACATCCTACCCACCTTATAAAAATTTCGTCCTCGAAATTAAAACGTCCATACTCTCTCTAATACCATCAAGTCTGTCATTTTCTAAATCATATTTTTTTTTCACAAGTCCCAATATGAAATCAATCTCTATATAACTATCATCGAAATTTTATAACCTTTAGTCATCTAAACTTTTACCATGATCACCATAGACAATTTTCTACTTCTAAAAATATTTTTTCCCCGAACATACCCCTCTTATTTAGGAGTCAACACTTATTCGTTTAACCAAAATCCCAAATTCCTTCACCTCGTTTTAATTTAGATCCGAAACCTCTAAATTCAGTTTATAAAATCCTTGTACTTGTTTAAGTTAAGCCTCGTATTTATTCAACCCTAATACCACCAAGTCATACAAAATTTTATTCTTGTTTATAAATCAACCTTCATAATTTCTTCAACGTTCACCTTCAATTATTTTTTCCCTTTTGAATTCTACAATTTCTCCAATCATCTAAAACAATTCCTATAGCTTAAAATCCTTGTTTTCTCTGTCTCTAGTCACCCTCTTACAATATCTGGTTCAACTTCGCATAATCATAGAAAATAATCAAATTCTCATTTCTATCTCTAAATTTCTACATAGCCTTGTAATAGTTCCCAAGAATCAATAACAAAGATTTTCTAAGTTCTCAAAACTAGATTAACCTCTGATATCCTCATTAGTTTTGAAATACATCCATGAATCACCCATCACCAACTTGCTGTGATTGTTTCTAAATTGATAACATTTATCCTTCGATTTCATTTTAAACCTTTACCACATCTCCATTTCGAATTTTTCACATTTGACATCCAACATTTTAATTTCTACAAAATTATCACATGATAACCAATTACGTCATTTCCATACTAGATGATTTACGTCACTTCCTCAACATTTCTCAGGCAAAATGGTATGAAGGTTCAAGAGTTTTCAAGGTATAGCTGACAGAATTATATACGAGACAGAAAATTGATGTAATCATGATAATTGTATATGACAAGGAATGATGGAAATAAAATATTGGCAGGAAAGAAATGGTAATAAAATATGTGCTGCTTATCCGTTTTAAAAAAGGAAACCATTTTGAAATCCAGAACAAAAATATCACTCCCAAGATAAAGTCTAGCAAAATCATTGATTTGTTGAATTAAGAAGAAATTTATGGAAGAAGTTACCCAAAGGTTTATGAAAATAGCTAAAGTTACTCCTAAGTTAAATAATGAGAGGCAAAGCAAAACAGAACAATTAATAATTCTCTTTTCTTTTTTTTCTTTTTTTGAAGGACTGAAACAAGGTAGAGAAAACATGTTCGAAATATTTAAAGTACAATCTGATAATCATATGCGTCTATCCAAAAATCATGATAGTCTAAATCCTCGTCATACTAGTAGCAAGGTCACGATAATCACAGAGTCCTCGACTTGGGCACATACCTCTAGAATCATGGTATTTAACATTTTCGCGATGCCGCTAGCTTGGCTGCGAAAACCTTAAATTCCCACACCCGAGAAATATATCCAAGTCAGACTATATGTCCTCACCATGCTGACTAATATGACTGTAGAAGACTAGATTCCCATAACTTAGATGACCTAGCCCATATAATTTCATCTTGCCAAAAATTAAATTAATCATTAATGAATACTCAAAAATCAATCAAATTTATTAACGAACATCGAAATTCAAAAATGAACAAAATCCATCAAATACAAACTCGAATGCAACCGCTATTATCAAAATTCAAAATTCGACAATCATTCATCAAAATTATTAAATACAAACTCAAATTCAACAATAATCCCTTAAAATTAAATTTAACAACAGAAAATAAAGATAAATCAAATCAAGGAAAAGAGAGTTTTCAAATCGAAGTTAAATAAGATTCTCGAGGGTCGTCCCAGGAATCTCTCAAGGGATCCTAGTTGTGATTGAGTATCTTCAAAAATGTATCATATTCCTACTGCAGGCTGTAGTGGTACTCTAGTTCGAATACCACTACACTTTAGTCTCGACCTGCATGGGCCACCACTAAAAACGTGTCACGACCCGCACCCTAGAGTTAGGGCACGAGAACGTAACGACGCCCAGCCTGCGCCGCAGTGTCGGCGGTAGAACGCTGTCCTAGGTCACAACATCTAGCATTATAAGACTAAACAGTTTATACTCCCCGAATGGGGGTGACATAGCAGATAAGTCTCAATCACATCTAAGGTAGAGCATGATAAAGAAGATAGATAAAACATGAAATCCCAGAGAGATACAGGAGATAGAAGTCTAAGTGTCTAAGATACATGAACCCAGAAGTACATCTCAAAACTCAAGTAAAGATACAATAATCCCCAAGTAAATACAACTCCAGACAAAATGAAAACTACCTAAACAAACCCTACTGTGTCTCATCTAGGCTAGCAGGCACCTCCAGGCTATCTGTAAAATTTATCAACAGGTCCAGTCAGGACGGGAACGAGTACAACTCATCAAGAAAACCCAAGTAAAAGACATGAAACTATAAAGCAGTTATAGACAGTTTTATTAATGAATATGGCAGTTTATATACATGTGATGGCATGGAGAAACAGTAAGATACAAGAAAAGTAAGTAACTAAAACAAGAGGAGAATGATGGCAATGAAGACTGTAAAATAAATCTAGCTGAACTACGTAACATAATGAGTCCAGGCAGTAAATGTAAAACAAGTGTAAAATGCTATAATCCAGTACGAGATGAATCTAATACAAGATGAATCCAGTACCAGATGATTCTAGGTAGTGATCAAGAATCCAGGTGAGTCCAGCTAATCTAATAGTGTGTTTTAAAATACCGAGATCGACATGTAGACGGCTGTGGGTAATCAGGCACACCTCTCACTGATCAGGCGAGAGATGGCTATGCTTCCAGTAGATTCCAGTAGGGAGATTCCAGATTTGGGGTATGTCTACATGTCTTACTCAATATTTCCCCGCCCCGTAAACAAGTGAATCCAGAATTCGACACGAGAATCGAGATGAGTCCAGCCAAAATATAATGATTCCAGAAATAGATTCCAGAATGATTCCAGTGATTCCAGTAATAGAGGCCAGATAACATGGTGAGTGTGTCGCATACATGAATCCAGAAATACCCATACGTGTGGTATCAGAGAATCACATAAAACTAAATAGAACTGAAATACAGTAACTGGCAATTAAATGAGAAAACTATCAGAGAATGTATTCGCCTCGATAACCTGAACAGCTGATAAGTATAGGGGAGGTCCCACTGAAGCCACAGAGTCCTATTTAAAGCAACACAGGTTACAAGGGTTTTCAAATTGTAATAAAAGAAACTCCACAAGCAATCTACATTATTCTAGGTCCTTCTAAGTCAAAACAACTCTAGGTCAACTCCGGTCAATAATCTAGTCAAACTAGGTCAAGTGTTGACTTACAGTTGACTTTGGGTCAACTGGTCAACTCTGGTCAAACAGGGTCAATCTAATCTAATTATTAAAGTGTACTTCGTTATTTGTACGTCGAAACTTACGGCACGCAAATCGAGATAAGAAGATTATCGGTAAGGTTGATAATCTTATTATAGTGATCCACGTGTCCAACTTGTCAATTTCAGCGATATGAGATCACTGGAATTGGCTGATCTCAGTTTCGTTGTACTAATCTCGAAATATGAACATTATATGAATTAATTATTAATTAATTATAAAAAGGTTAAACTCAGAGAAATTATCAACAAACATTGTCGGACGATGAAATGAACATCGCCAATGTGTCCAGAATGGTCAAATTAGCTAGGATAGCCTACCCAACGGTCCAATTTGGACACAAGGGCAAAAAGGTAATTTCGGGTCAAAACGGTGTCCGTGTCGGAGCCGTTTTGCACCAAAAAACGTGCAAGAAAATAAGTCTACAAAATATAATAAATTATATGTCCACGAAACCAGAATGTCGATACGAACCCAACGGTATCTCCAGAATTGGATTCCGTTGACCCGATCTCATTTTAGCCCGTTGACCAGAACTTAGAATTCTGATTTGCACGGAAATGCGTGCCGGAGCCAAAGTCCTCAAAACTCAGCAAACTACCTGTCAACGAGTCCAGAATGAAGATACGAACTCAACGGTATCTCCAGAATTGGATTCCGATAAGCCGATCTCAAAATGACCCGTTGACCCGGATATTGGTATTCGACTTGCACCGAAATGCGTGCCAGACCCAATGTCCACCAAAACCTAGCAATTTATATGTCAACGAGTCCAAAATGACGATACGAACTCAACGGTATCTCCAGAATTGGATTCCGATGAGCCGGCGTCAAAAAGTCCCGTTGACCCAGAATGTAGGACCCACTTTGCACCGAAATGCGTGCCCGGGCCCACGTTCTCCAAATCTAACAAATTTTATATGAAAACATGCCAGAACGACGCCATGAATCTAATGGTGGTGTCAGAAATGAAATCTGGAGTCCCGTGTTCAAAAATAGAATTTTACAAGTTGGAAATTACGAATTCGGACGGCCAACTTTGGCGTCGAATTCAACCAATCAAACAAGCTCAAACTGAAATGAAATCTAAAGGGGGAAGGAAGAGGGTTATACCAGCTTCGCAACGAAACTGGTAGCACGCCAAACGGAGCTACGGTGGAGGAGATACAAGCTAACGAAGTTGGTCCCGCGAAACTGTCCAAATTTAATATAATTTAAACGGTCAACTTGGTGGCCGGTTTTCATGTATCAAACGATAAAATTAACGGATAAAAATTGACAGGGGTGAAGGTGGATATACCGAGATTGCGAAGGAGCGAAGAAATCGCCGATCCAACGGTCGGATCTCCGAAAAAATACGCGCAAAGTCGCTGCGACGGAGCGCCAAAACGGACTCAATCTCGCGCGCGTCACGACGGGATGTCGTTCAAAACGCACGAATCGCCTATACGTCGCACCGGGGAGCGAGGTGGCGGACCCAGGGGGTCGCCGGAGGGGCGCCCAGCCTAGGGGGAGGCACGGCCACGGCGGGCGTGGCCGGCGGTGGCGCGTACGCGCTTGTCCGCGCGCGCGAAGGACGCGCGCTGCTGCTGCCCGTTGCTGCTGCTGCGGCAGCTGCGCGGCACGGGGAGGCCGGCCTGGCCACGGCGAGGCTAGGGGCAACGCGGTGACGCAGCCATGCACGCAGTGGTGGCAGCGAACGTTGATGGTGGTTGCATGGTGTTCGGTGGTCGCCGTTGGTTTAGGGTGGCGGTGGAGAATGGCAATGGAAGAAGGAGATGAAGGAGGAAGGGAATGGCCGGGGTTGGGCCGACGGCGGCGGAGTGAGGAGGAGGAAGTGGTGGTCGGGATGATGAAGTTGAATGTTGCTGTCGGCTGTGGTGTAGTCGGTTTTGTGTAGGAAGAGTTAAGTTGTTGTTGGAAAATTTGAAAGGGGGAGAGAGAGAAAGAGATAAGAGAGAGAGAGGAAAAAGTTATCCAATATTAGGATTAGGGCCGGCTGTGCTTTGCCAAGGGGTGAGGAAAAGTTTCTATGTAGGATTTTTAATGGTTGAGATTTTGTTAGGGAACAAATGGCTAGGATTAAAAATGGAGAAAATAGTTAATTCCATGGGAATTAAATAATTAGAAATTCCCAAAAATATAGAAAAATATGTAGGGGAGTACCTAATATTTTTCAAGGGAAAAGAGGCTTAGGGTGGTGATGGAGGATAATGGATGGTGATGATTAATTTGGGGAATCAAAATGCTACGAATTAATTTGAGAAAAGATTGTCATTCCTAAGGGAATTAAATAAACGAAAAATTCCAATAAATATTAAAAATATGTAGAAGGATATTTAATATTATTTTTGGACACAGAAAAATGAGGGTGTCCCGATGGAGGGTAACACAAAGCTGGACTGGGCTCGGTGGAGCCGGATTGGGTCAAAATTGGACATTGTGCAAAAATAGAATTAAAATTAGGTGTCGATGATCATGAGTAAATAAGTAGCACATGGGGATTCCAATAAATGGGACACAAGTGACGGACGGATAGTAGGCTCAATGTGGGCCATGTCCATAGTTGGGGCTGACAGGTTTTGGTCGACAGGGGACCCACAAATCAAGTTGGAAAATGAATGTGACGCCGTGGCGTGAAATAAAATCGGGTCACGTCTCGGAAAAGTTGTGCGAATCAAATGGAGCTCAAAATGACGTATCTGAGTGGGAAACGAAGGTCATGGGTGACGAGCGTCTCGAGTAGATCATCAACGAGGAGTTGGTTTCAAGAAACTGACTGGTCTTGCGCTCCCAATTTAAATGTCATGGTAACGCACTGAAAATGATCAAGAAAAAGAGTGGGAAAATAAATATCACTCAAATGGTCTAAACCGACCCGAAGTTCAGCGAAGCAGAAAGAGCACAAGGGAACAAGTTTGGGTGGGACACCATATACCGTCATGAAGGTAATCATGTCCACTCCAAAACTCGTGAAGAAGATTTCCAGAATTGAACATCCCTGATACTCCAAATATCAAAGGCATAGGAAAGTACACTTAAGGAAAATAACAGAAATAATTATTTATTGAAATTAAAATCAATCAGTAAATAAATAAAAATAAAAAAATCAACCCGAAATTCAGGGTGCTCACAGCTCTGGTCTGATGCTGGAAAGTCTGATGCTGAAGCTGAGGGCGCTTAGCAGCCCCTGCGCTGCTACTAGCCCCCGAGAAAAGATCACGCTCCCTCTTCGGCTTCAAGCCCCACTCCCTCTCTACCTTCCGAGCCTCCGCATAAATCTCTGCATATGTCGCATAGAAGGAAGGGATCAGGATCTTGATATCCCATGTCAATCCCTCCCGGAAGCGCTCTGCTCGGATCACCGGGTCACTCACCATGTACTCGGCGTATCGGCTCAGCCGGCCGAACTCCGCCGCATACTCCTCCACGGTCATACCGTCCTGCTGCAGGTTCTGAAACTGTCGCACTAGGCCGATCTTGTCCGTAGAGGAAAAGAACTTCTCCTTGAAGAGGAGCTTGAACTCTGCCCAAGTACGTCCCTCTCCAGCTAGGGCTGGGTCGTTTCTGAACCAGGTACGTACAATGTCTAGCAATTGCAAACCTACCGCCTCGACCTTCAGGTCGTCTGCCAGGCGGGAGGCCCTCATCTGCCGCTCGATATCCTCGAGCCAATCATCTGCATAGACCACACCCTCGGTCCCGCTAAAGTCACGGGGCCCGAGCTTCTTGAAGTCCTGGATATCTCCGTACCTAGTACGCGTCCCCGGATGAGGAGCCCTCTGCTCCACGGCTGCAAGGGCCAACTGATGGGCATCCTCCATGCCCTGGCACATGGCCTCGATCTGCCTCATCTGAGCCTCGTGCTGGGCCCGCTGGGACTCCAACACATGCTGACAGAATGCGAGCATCTGCCCCATCTCTGTGGGCATAGAGGGCAACTGAGGAATAGCTCCCATCGTCATCGGAGGAGTCCCCTGCTGAGGAGGAGGAGGAAGAACGCCCCCGACAACTTCCGTCGTGGCCCCTGGCACTGCGGGAAGTGCACTCGCAATGACCACAGGGACAGTCATCGAAAGCGCTGGAGGAGTACCCCCGAGGGCTCCTACTGAAGTCCCATCAGCCGGGGAAGTGACCAGAGCCTGTCCGCCAGAGGTGGCAGACCTCTCCGTCTCCCCGTGCTCCTCGCCAGAAGAGTGAGTCATAACTATCCTGGAGACAGATTGAAAGGAAGATATCAATATGGCACAAGAAAGATTATATCAAAGGAGGGCAGCTAGAATGTATTAAATCAATATCAAAGATGGTAAGCAAGATAAGCAAGGAAAGATCCTACTATGATTGAGTACTCTTAGCCTATAGCATATCCTAGATACGTACCGAAGGCTCGTAATAGCACTCTAAGTCGAGCGCCACTACGACATCGCACTAATTGCGACTTCAGGACCTGCGTGGGCCACCACTAAAACGAGTCACGACCCGCACCCGCTAAAAGGGCACGTGACGTGACAACGCCCAGCCCTCACCGTAAAAACGGCGTGGAACGCTGTAGATTTTCTAGTTTGACAACAGTTTATATATATAATAAAACCTGTCGAGAATATGGTCAACTCCGAACGGAGGACAAGCAATGAATATATATATAAGTACTCAATCGCAAATCTAAGATGATAAAGTAAAGACTGAAAGATAAAGACAACAAGACGATAATAAAATAATAGCCTGTCAAGTCCAAACACCAAATAATATACAAGTCCAAGTCTCTAATACAATCCATAATAATAACAGTCTCAAAAGTAGCTGGAGACAAAGTCCAGTATAAAAGACCTACTCTAACTAAGCAATAGGTAAGGTCTCGCCAGGCGGAGCTAAGCCCTGCTGGACCAAAGTCTCCAAGTCTAGGCCCACTACGTCATCCGGACCGTAGTAGGTACAGTAATCTCCCTTATCTGCATCTGTAATATTTTCAATATATCCTGTCAGGATGGAACGAGTACAATCTACTAACAACAGTTCACAAGATATGAAAAAAGCTATAAGACTGTAAATAGAGAGTATATACAAGAAAATCATAGAATGTACATGTGAGTAACATGGCAAGGTAAGCTGTAAAATAAGAGCTAGAACAAGGCAAGTAAACTGATCATGGCATGTACAAGAAGTCAAGAATCATATATCTAGGTGTGTGAATACTAGCTACAACATGTGGCCGGCTTGGGTCTTGCATAAGGTCTACTGGCCTGGTTAATCATACGTGAAGTGTATGATTAACACTCACAAGGTCTACAAGAGTAACAAGGTGGATAATGACCACACATCTACACTAGTACTCCTCCGTCCCCGACTGGTAGAGTAGATCCAAGCAAGACACGTTACGACACGGGATTCTACGAGAAGGGAGCAAGTCTCCTCAAGAATTAGTGTCCATATACTGCACAAGAACTACAAGGGGGCTTGCACAAGATATACCAAGATAACGAGGAATAACATCTCATGTCGAGATCCATGAATACCAATCCGTGTGACCAATGTGTCGAGAACAAGCATATCTACACTAATTACATAAATTATAACAGTTATCATAAATTGGAAAAGTGTCAGAGAATATACTCGCCTGTAATATGGTATGATATGTCTACTGGAGCAAATGCAGCGTCTCGAGGACCTATAGAGAACAAGACGTATCAATACTCTGTTTAGGAATTAAAGTCAAGACAATTTTAATCCTATTATGTCATTCTAGGTCAAGACACGTCAAACTAGACTGTACGAGGTCAACCTAAGTCATATTAGGTCTAGCTAGGTCATACTGGGTCAATGCAAGTCAAACGGAATTAATCTGGGTCAATTTGAGTCAACGGTTGACTTACAGTTGACTTTTGGTCAACTGGTCAACTCTGGTCACTCCGGTCAACTCTGGTCAACCCTAGGTCAATCCTAGGTCAATGGTGACTAATAGTTGACTTTCGGTCAACTACACAAGTTTAAAGGAATTTGGGACTAAATTGGGTAAAGTGTTGACCCATAGTTGACTTTTGGTCCAAAAAGTCAACCGGGGTCAACCGAAGTCAAGACTAGGTCTAGGCGACTATTTCTAACTATTACCAACCTCTACAACCCATATCCAAGTCCATCTTGGACTTCGAAACTCAAATCTTGGCCATAGGCCAATTACCTATTTTACCCTTAAAAATGGTAAAATTCTACTTTCGGCGATTATCTAGTTAGCCTACCTACGCTTGATATTTTGATCCGATCTCCCCAGGGTAGTAAGGTACTAGCCTATAGATATATTACCTACCAAAATACCTAGGTAAAGTGGACGTCTAATCCATGTTACGGCTCATTGCCAAAATCTTGAATATTTTAAGATACGCACTGATACGGCGCGATACCGGCGCCCTACGACTCCGATTTTCACTCGGGAGCCTACCCAAAAAATCTAAATCACGTATTCTAACTCCACGCCAAGTTTCATCGCGTTCCGATACTCTGGGCTCAAATTCGCTCTCTAACTCGATTCTTCTAAATCATATTCCTATACTTCTACCTCTCTTTCCTCTTCACATTCCTATTCTAACCTTTCTTTCCTAATTCTTCTAATTCAAGTTCTTCTTTTTAATCTTCTTCTTCTAATTCCTTCCCATTCCTATTCCTATTCTTCTTCTAACTTCTTCTCCTCCTATTTCTTCCAACTTCTTCTAATCTCTTCTCCTTCACTTCTTCTTATTCTCTCCCTCTAATTCCTTCTAATTCTTCTTCTCTTTAGTATCTAATTATCTACTATACATATATATATATACATATATTTATATATATATATATATATATATATATATATATATATATATATATATATATATACATATATATATATATATATATACTCTTAGTATCTAATTATCTACTATACATATATATATATACATATATTTATATATATATATATATATATATATATATATATATATATATACATATATATATATATATATATACATATATATATATATATATATATATATATATATATATAATGGGGGGGTATATATAGGCTTAATGGCTTATAGGGGGCTTAAAAAGGGGGGGAGCATGTGCTACTGCTGCTGCTGCTCCTGACAATGCTGCTGCTGCTGTTGCAAGCAGCTGCTGCTGCTGCCCCTATTGCCACAGCTGCTGCTGCAGCTTCCCATTCTTCTTCATCCTCTTCTCCTCTTCATCTCTACTCTCTATTTATATATATATATATATATATATATATATATATATATATATATATATATATATATATATATATATATATATATATATATATATACATAATCTAATATCCATCTATCTCCACAAACACACACACTCCTCTATATACATATACATACACACACACACACACACACACATCTCCATATACATATATACACACACACACACACACACATATATATATATATATATATATATATATATATATATATATATATATATATATATATATATATATATATACACACACACACACCCTCCCACAAACACACACTCACACTCTCACACACTCACACAAGCACACTCACCACCACCATTCTCTACACACACACACAAATACATATATATACAAATACTACATATATATATATATATATTTTATATATATATATATATATATATATATATATATATATATATATATATATATACCACTTAATATATAAATAACCCCTAAATAAATCCTTAACCTAGATTTCTAGGGAGCTTGGAAAGAAAAGATTTTTGAAAGAAAGAGAGAGAGACTTAATGAAGAAGTAAGGGGGGGCTTCACTTGGCCGGCCATGGCTTAGGAGTCTTATTGGGTTTTGGGTGGAGACCCATTAGGCCCCCAACCCAATAAACTTAGTTGGGTTTGGTTCGGGTTTGTTTCGGGTTGGTTCGGTCTAATTTCTAAATACTAATTAAGCTCTAAAATGACTAATTAATCCATAGAAATAGGGTTTATAATTTCTAACCTAATTATGATGGTATGTGGGCCAAGTCCAGCTAGTATGTGGGTCCCACTAGGGTCCAGGCTACCCGGGTCTCCAATTTGAGTCCGAATTGGATAAAATCCAAACCAACCCAAATAAATCCCAAAAAATCACATAAAATAAATAAAAATTCCTAAAAATTATAAAACTTAAAAAATGACGAAAATACCCCTAATTTGAAAACTGGGGTGACACTCGCGGTCCACTATGTAATACCCACGGCTTGCTGACTCAGTCTTGAACTGAGTATTTGGAGAAACCATTGCCGGTATCGATTGATCACAGATAAAATGCAATGAACCTTTCCAACTGATGGATCGGCTTCTATTGAAATGAGTCCAATAGTTTTTGTTGGATGTTTTCTTTCGCTGCTTGGTTTTGATGAATGTGTTTTCGTATTGGTTTTCGATGATTGGTTTTCATCGTTCGCTTTCATCGTACATCGCATTCATTCCGAATCTTGAAAGAAAGAGACCGAAGTATGCTAATCGAATGTTGGTGCCTGTGCAGGGGACGCATAGACATACACAGGACGTGAACGGCGCGTGAAGTCCCTCCTTCTCTCAACTAAGATTCATCTTAGTGAGTTGCTCTAACCGGACTTGCATTTATTTGTACGCCCTAAAAAAATGATCTCTAGTCCACTCTGTTGCCTCGTCCCTACGATCAACGATACCACAATAACAAAAGATAAAGAGAAAGATAATGAATTGAATCATTTGCTGGATTATATGTTGCCGCTTCATCTGTTTCCCTATGAATAATATTTGTTGCCTATGAATATGCCTCAAATGTTTAGATGTGTACAGACGGACTTGTACACGTTGCCACAGCAAAGAGAATTGTACCAAAGCTAGGAGCTATAAGCACTATCATAAACCAAAAGTAAAGCATAAATACATGTGTTTCCCTTACAGAGTATGCATAGGTCCTGAACAACTTGTATACAAGGAAATTAGATCACTCGGACGGTTCTGGGGGCGCCTAGAATCGTTCGGCCTGGAGGAGATTGTCTAGACATTTCGAGGTACAAGAAACCTCGTGTGTTGCATCAATGTCCAAATAGCGACGAGCTGAACCCATGTGTCACAGCGGCTAATCACGGAAAATGACCCATGGACCAACATATATATAGGTGCATTTATGAAATCAGAGTGCATTGCAACCTAACAAGAGATGCAGAGTTAAACAGTATACCTTTATATCATATGCAAATTGTGCTAACCTGTTTTGTGCAGGGATGACTGTCGGCGATGGGTAAGTCGGTTATGAAATATTCTTCTGTCTTGTTTCTTATGAATTGTTGAAAAGAACCTAGACAAGTAGAAAGAGCACTAGTAAATATGTAGCTTCATATGTTGAATTAGTGCAGATATTTGTGAGTTTCGGCGAAGAGCCGCTCGCCAATACATGATGTGTGCTGACCCACGTTGTGGGCATCCTTTTTAGAAAGCAAAGGAGACAAGGGGATTTCAAGTGAGGCACTAAAGCTCGTCTAGCCCAGTAGAGCTGTGGATTGCCTCGAAGCTTCTTTTTATTTTCAGTCAAAGTTGCAAGTTTCTTTTCCTTTGAAGGCGTCTTTACATTCCAGCATGTAATAAAGGGATATCATCTATGGGTATTGCGACTATTTTCAAAAGAGAGTTTTAAAGAGAATCATGTAGCCAAGATAAGGCAAATCTGAGTTTGCAAAACTTTGTACTTCCTATCAAGTTATCAATAAAAGAAGTATTTCTATTTCAAATCTTTGTGTCCAATATTTGGTTTTCTACAATAAATGGGTACGTGCATGTGTTTTGCTTGACTAGTTGTTTTGTGCAGGTACTTGGCCTTGTGCAAGCGCAACTTAGGCTTGCACGGCATCACGCCTTAGCGAGGACGAACGATCCCGCAGGGATCCAGGTAAGGCGGACGACCCTAGCGGGATCGGGGCGTAACAGAACGGAAAGGGATGAGTAGTTTTATCTTTTTTTTAACTTTTGGGTATTAAATTGAAAATATTAAATAGTTAATGGTATCAAGTTGTCGAGTAAAAAATTTAGAGTATCAAGTTAAAAAATGGAATAGTTGAGGGTATTAAGTTGTAGTTAAGCGTGCGACACACGCACGCGCGTACACACACACGCACACGCGCGCGCACACACACACACACACTATATATATATATATATATATATATATATATATATATATATATATATATATATATATATATAATATTCTGAGAGCATCCACTGAAAATACTCCAAACATATACTCCAAATTATTAGAAATTGTGTAAATTACTATTTTTGGAGTGTCTTCTTGATATTGACACACAATGTACATTCCAAACAAATACTCCAAATTAACCTCCTCTTTTTTATTTTATTTTTTTCATGTTTGATAAGAACGATTAATTTTGGTGGACCCATGAATTAATGTAGAGAAGATAGGACAAGCTCTAAATCTGGAGTGTCTCTTAACTTTCAGCCATTTTTAAATATGGTTAAGTGTCCACTGCAGCTTTCGAGTACTACAAAATTGACTAAAGTAAAATGTTGCACTTGAAAGCTCTCCCATCGTGGATGCTCTAAGAGATTTTTGTTTCAAATCATAGAGGAAGCATTTTAATTTTCAATAATTTTCAAGTGGTGAAGAGTTAAAGTGAGCACGTCCTCCTCCTATGTGGCTTTATCTTTTCTAAAAACTTTTATAAAAAAAAATTGTATATATTTTGAGGGACATTATTTTAATCTTTCTGGCGGATTTTCAAAACAGAAATTTTCACACAGAGCATCCAAACTTTGGTAAATTCCAACCAAAGTATCAAATTTTACCAAATTCTGAAAAAAGCACCAGGAAGGGCGTTTTGCATTTTTTAATATTTTTTTATTTCTGTGTTAATGTCGTTAAATCCAAAAAAATTAAAAAAAATGATAAAAAATAGAAAATGCCCTTACGAAGGGCGTTTTCCTAAGGGACTTTTATTATTTTTATTTTTGTTGGTTAAACGAAGGAAACTGAAAGTAAAAAAAAAAAAAGCAAAAAGGAAAGAAGGAATGCAAATATGTCAGTAATGCAACCATTCCATTATTATTAATATAACCAAATTAGAGGGAGAGCAAAGATGGAAAAAAGGAAGCATTAATTACACTCGACTGCAAATATGTCAATAATGCGACAATTCCATTATTAGTAATATAACTAAAGTAGAGGAAGAGCAAAGAAGGAAACAGAAAAGAAAGGAAGCATTAATTACACTCGGCTGCAAATATGTTAATAAAACAACCATTCTATTATTATTAATATAACTAAATTAGAGGGATCGTAAAGAAGAAAATATAAAAAAAAGGAAGCATTAATTACACTCGGCTGCAAATATGTCAATAATATAATCATTCCATTGTTATTAATATAACTAAATTAGAGGGAGAGCAAAGAAAGAAACAGAAAAAAAAAGCATTAATTACATTCGTCTGCAAATAATGGTTGACATATTTGCATTCTTTCTTTCCTTTTTTATTTCTACTTTTTTTTTGTGTTACTTTCTATTTGTCGTTTAACAAAAAAAAAATTCTAAGGAAAACGCATTTCCTAAGGGCGTTTCCTTTTTTTTTTTTTTTTTTTTTCGGTTTAACTTCGTTAACAGAAAAAAAAAAACGGAAGATAAAAAAAATATTAAATAATAGAAAATATTTTTCCTAAGAACGTTTTGGTGCTTTTTTTAGAATTTAGTACAATTTGATGTTTGGATGAAATTTATCAAAGTTTGGATGCTCTGAATGAAAATTTTCGTTTTCAAAAGCTTTGGACTAGCCCAGATTTATCACCATTATCAATATTCTTCTTCATCCAGACCGTCGTACACATTCATCTCGATCGAGAATCTGGATAATTTTTGATCGTGGCCCGTACTTGATAGAAATCCTCAAAAGTAGATGCTTGTTATTCCAAATAGGACACGAGAATGAGTTAGGTGCAACCTCAAAATTGGAAAGCCTATCATTTAATTGACAGATAGGAGTAGAGTTACAGTGCCGAGTCGGCTAGCTTTGATTTGTCCTCGACATCATTTGGGGGTACTATATATTTAGATACGTTTGGATCATAACTTTGAGCTTAATCATCAACTCCAATATTCTATTAGATTATATGTTGCTTGATTCACAATCAGTCTACAATGAGGTTTTGCATTTCCCAAATTTTGAAACACCTTTAGGTATGCCATGTACGACACCATAGGAGTGAAAGAGTTTATCTAATTTGTAGGACAATTTTAGGATATTTACAATATACGGGAGCTAACGTCAATACAATTGGCGCCAGTCAATAAAGGAGCGTTTGGATGAAGATTTTATTCCTAGAAATTCATTTTTTCATTCCATTTTTATGGGAAAGCAATTCAACATTCTCATGTACATGTTTGGTTACGTTAGATTGAAAATATGAAATTGAAATCTTAATTTATTTAGTTTTCATAAATACCATTTCATTAATTTCGTAATGCTTCTACTACATGTTTGGGATATAAGCTAAAATTTTGAAATTAAAATGAGGATACTATTGTTCAAACTGTTTTCTATGAAAACAAAACTATTCCTAAGGCCACGTTTGGTTCACAGAATCATGGTCTAGGAAAAGAAAAGTTATTCTTTTCCTATGTTTGGATGTATGAAGGAAATCTGGAAATGGGAAGGAAATGACAGGGAAGCAAATGGTTTCCTCCACCCGTCCAAGGATTCACTTTTCCACATTAAGGATTCACTTTACCTTTTAATTTTTTTTGGACTTCCCAAACACCGGAAAAAAAAAGATAGGAATAGCAATTTCACAAAGAAAAGAAAATGACAAGGAATTGATTTCTTTTCCTTTCCTTTATATTCCGTGGACCAAACGAGGCCCCTAAGGCCTCGTTTGGTTCGCGGAATCTCCGGGTTGGAAAAGGAAAGTGATTACTTTCCTATGTTTGGGTGCCAAAGGAATTGAGGAGGAAAGGAAAGTAATTCCCAATGGAAGGGAAATTAGGGGGAAAAGTGATTCCATCCATCCAAGCAAGGAATCACTTTCCCACATTGAAGTAGTCACTTTCCTTTCCACATTCCTTGGCATTTCCAAACATCGGAAAGGAAAATCAATGGGAAATAAAATTTTCCAAAGGAAAGGAAATGACAAGGAATTGATTTCCTTTCCCTTCCATTCCGCGAACCAAACGAGGCCTAAGTATATATGAAACCCTCCTTATTCCTTGGATTTTATATTCCCAAGGAAATGACAAGGGATCTTGGATTTTATATTCCTACAACAATAAAAATATGAAACCCTTCTTATTCCCAGGGGCGGATTTATAGAGGGTCCAAGGGAGGCCATGGCCCCCGTAATTTAAAAAAAAAATGTCCATTACTATATAGAAAAGTTCTGTTATTATTAAATATATATTAATTTGCCCTTGTTATACACAGGTAGTAAGCTAGCTCTAGTGGTAGTACTATTGGTTTTTGTATTATAGATCAGGAGTTCAAAACCCATCTTTGTAAATGTAAGTATTTTTTTACGTATGTTGAATACTTTTTTTAGACTTTTTATGTACAAGTTTTCCCTTCCTCTTTTATAGCACTTTAAAAATATTGACTTTTCTTTTTTGCTCATTTTTGTTTATATTTTACTATTTTTTTGCTATTAGAATTTAATTAACAAAACAATTTTTAAGATTTCTATATGTAGTAGCACGACCTCTCCAGAATTTAAATTCTGGCTCTGTCCCTACTTATTCCTCCCCTAATTTCTAATTCCACCAATAAAGAATCTAAAATCCATTTTCGTTCAAAACTTTGAACAAAACGTCCCCTAAGTTTCATTCTCCTATGTTAGTTTTACCAGTAGAATAATACTTCTGAGTCCGTCCGTTGAATCGAAACCGATTTTTTTTTTTTACCCCGTGTTCGATCCTGATTGATCAGACCAAATTTGATGATGTTACCCTTCTTCTACTAATGTAAACAATAAAATCCGATTTGAACACGTGTCCCGCGGTTTCAGCTACTATTTAAACTGCCGTCCGTATTGTTACCAATAGGCGCCGCCCAACACTGGAACAATTGGAGTTGAGATTGTTTCAGACTTTGATTGAAAGATGATCAGTGCGTAATTTTCGCTTCAGGATTACATTAGACTTTTGACTTGTACAAGCCAGACTAGGCTAGTTGCCAGCAATCTCAGGGTGTAACCCGGGCCGGTTCACCCTTGGACCAGCCCCGGCCCGCAGCTGGCCCGGCCCGTCCAAGCCCGCAGCTAGTCCGGCCCGTCCTAACCCGAGTGCACTGCCGGTCGGAGCTGGGTTCACCAAACCGAGCCCAGACCGGCTCCTTTTTTTTTAGTATAAACGGTAGGCCTGGTCAGGCCCGCGCGAGCCCGGCCCGGACTGGCTGGCTGAACCGGTTTTTGCTTCTTCTTCTTTTTTTGAATTTTTTTGAATCTTTGGCCCCTATTTACCAAAATACCTCCATTACATGACCGTTTTATGACTGTTTTAGAGGGTATTTTGGTCATTTTAAAAAAAGTTAAAAAATAAAGTTAAAAAAAATTATAAAAAAAAACTTAAAAATAAAAATAAAACAAAATAAAATTTAAAAAAAAGTTAAAAAATAAATTAAAAGAAAACTTAAAAAGAATCAAATAACAAAATTAACTTCAAATTTAAAGAATATAAAAGAGGAGGGAAAAACATAACAAAAAAAATATAAAAAAATTAAATTAATTAATTAAATTAAAGGAAAACTTAAAAAGAATAAAATAACAAAATAAACTTAAAATTTAAAAGAATATAAAGTTAAAAAAAATTGTGAAAATCGAAAAAGGAAAAAAAAAAATAATAATAAAACCGGACCGGCCCAGCCCTACCCAAGCCGGGTCACTGGGCCGGGCTAGATTTCCTCTCCCCAGACCGGGCCTAGCCCGGCCCGCTTACACCTCCGGTCCGGGCTGGACCTGGATCAAGTCCGGTTGGACCCGGTTCAAAAGGCAGCGGTCTAGCCCGGACCGGCCCGGGTCACAACTTGACAGCAATCAAAATATCAATCTCCATCGTTATGATCCAATTCCTACAGCGGCGTTTTTGTTGCCCGGCAATCAAGCCCAAGCTTTGGGGGGCCAAGTTCCGATACCAAGCAAACACGATCCCTAGAGTGATACGCCGAATGATCACGACTTTACTAAAATATTATTACCGGATTTATTTATTTAGATTGCATAATAGATGAATCTAGCAATGGAGATGTGTGTCGTCCACTAAGTGCATAATAATAAGTCCATGTAAGACTTTCGGAAGCACGTTTGCAGCACTCATTTGCATCCGCAGAACTAGCGATTTGCTGGGTGTACTCCCAATAACATAAGAGGAGGGCTCTTTCTCATGGGTATGTATATTCTGGTCAGGAAGGTGGCAGTATCGGATTGCTCAACAATAAAAACATCTTCATTACAAACACTAACGTGGTAGGGATATTCAGTAATAGGTCTCACATAATAAGTTAATATTAGAATTTTGGATTTGTCCAACTTCAGTGTTTGATTCTCCAATCACAGTCCACAAGTCTACGTGAACAGTTATTTTAAGATTTAAATACTAATGTTCGACAATTTGGAAATCCAAATCATAATATTAACTTATTATTTGAAACAAAACTTTTATATATATATATATATATATATATATATATATATATATATATATGTTCAAAAAAGTGATCTCTACTCAAGATCAAAAGATAAAACGTGATCTTCACTATCACCGACATTCACATTTATATATATATATATATATATATATATATATATATATATATATATATATATATATATATATATATTTTGTCTATTTAAGACTAGCACATAGAAAAATTAAGACTTTATATTTGAGATACTCTAAGACTTTGTTTGGTAGGAATGATAGAAAAATGTAAGGAAGAAAAAAAATCCAAGAGATACACTTTTCATCCATATGGAAATGAAAAACTATTTTCTTCCTTTGTGTTTGGTAGAATGGAAGAAAAATGGAAGTGATACATTTTTTTTTTGTTTGGTATGAAAAGAGAAGTGGAAGGAAGAAAAACAAAAATATAACCTTCGCCAATTATATCCTCAACTAACAATATTTATTATCATTTGACTTTATTGAATTATTTTAAATAATGTAATTCTTACATGGTATAATTGTAAATTAAGATGAGCATCCACTTTTGGAACAGGTCAGGAGAAAAACTAATCCCTCAACTTTTTCTTCCATCCACCTTCTTACCAAACACACCTTAAGATTTTGTTACTGCGCATGTCTCTTATATGGTTGAGAGTTGAACTCAGCATGGTAGAGTTATATTGGGAACGCGGTGTAATCCGAATGGGAGTTGGCCCATGAGGTGGGATATTAGACTGACCCCATATGCCTTAAAAGAGAATTCTAATGTAAGGCCTGAACCGATGCCAATTATCGACACCTCACGATCCCGCCTCCTACCCGGTGTGGAACTAAATTACTAACTCCATTGTCATCCCATTTGAGCGCTCAACCGGAAACATAATACAATCTAACAAGTTACAAGTTTAAAATTGTAGATTATTCAAGCACATGAATCGCAGGTCTCAAATTAGTACGATAAATTGATGGTCTTGCTTCTTCTTCTTCTTTTTTCAAGGGTTATGGAAATTCGACATTCACAGCATAAGTTTCTGCGAGTAGTCTGACATCTTGCTTTATTTGAGAAAAATACTATATGTACCTCCAAAATTTTATTCCTCCATGTCCCTTCACCACGTGGCCTTCTCTTATTCGCTCATGTGTTCCCCCAACATCCCCCCTCTATTTGTTTCGGCCAATAAGGGAGTGCCACGTGGCGGATGGACATGGAGGGATGAAATTTTTGGAGGTACATATAGCATCACTCAATAAATTTGAAGACCAACAACATTTCTAAGTTGGTTTCCGAGAAGCTGATTTTGAAGGAAGAAACTTGGTTTCAATAATCAAGAAGGCGATCAAGTAAGTATATATTTCAGGCATCCGAGAATATCGATCAGAAACTGACAGTCGCTGCAGCAAGAGAAAGTGCCAGGTGATGGCACTATCAGAGCTGGCATGGCTCCCAGACATTGGAATATCCACTGCCTCCCGAATCAGAAAACTGCCATTTGCAGCAGCAAGAGAAAGTGCCACTGCCCCCACAATCGCTGCAAGCTGAGGCTGGGCATGCTGGCATGTCTTCCACTTGTTAGTCCATGTCACGTGGGCTCTACAGCTCTACACCTGCAACAAGAACCAAAAGCTAAGCCACAATGGTCAAACAAGTCACCCCTGTCTTTGTGTTGTAGTGACTTGTCACCCTCACAAATTGCTTCTCCACCACACCACATCTAGGCACACAGCGATAACTCTCTGAAGCAGTAGCCGCAACCATTGGAATCGACACAGACTGATACAGAATCATATAAAACCAAAACATTCCCCCAAAGGGAGGATAAATGAATCATGAAATCACATTCAGCGTGGATGCATCCATTTGCTGCCATTATGTGTCACCATCCTCGCATAATGTTCCATTATTACTGAACTGGAAAGAGACTCGTGATCTGTCTATAGATGACAAGTTCAACTTGTGACCAGTTGAAGGTTTAATAAATGAAAAGCTATGTTATCACTGAGCTGAAAATGGAAAAAAAAAAAAAAAAGAAGAAATATAAAGAGAAAAAAAAAAAAAAGCTCCTGTACAAACTCCCTTACATTGTGTAATAGCCCAGAAATTCCTATCGAGCTTCTGAAAAATTACAAAACTAATTACAAAAAGAATGATGTGTGTTACACATGTTTACCCTCGGGTAAACCATATACAGATGCACCCCCCTCTCTCTCTCCTCTGGTGTTGTACACTCATAGTTACAATTTTCCTCTATAACTCTAACGGAACACTTGAGTATATCTTCGTCTGTAGTAACGAATAACTTAGAAAGTATTTATCTGTCAATATATACGGTGTGTTAGAGAGATCCTTACTGATTTCATCCTCTATCGGCTTCGGAATGGCTAAAGCCTAGAGGGCCCGACCTTTGCACTGAGGCTGCTGATTGAGTAATATCCACATGGCTAGAAGCTGAGCTTTCTGCCAGTTGTAACATGACCGGCTCCTCCAATGGTATTATCTCCAAGTTTTGACTAAACCCAGGACAGAATGCAGGAATGTGTCCTACCGGTATGCTTTAAGTATCCTCTGCAAAAGCTCTGTATATAAAATCCTTGAAGCGCTTTGAGTACTGCCTCGGATCCACAGCAGATATTGAGGTTGGGTCATACTGGAAGGACTTGTACGCGTGCTCAAGCTTCTTACTGATATCATAGTCTTGAAGTATGTCTATGATGCCAAAGAACAAGACCACATCATAAAACACTCCAGTGGGTTCTCCAATCAGCTGGGGCTCACCATCGTTCCTTCTTACTGTCTTTTCAACTCTAGCAGCCATGTTTATGCCTAATCCGATTGTTCCCAACCTAAAGTACAAGTGTATTTCGTAAAATAAAAAATAAAAAAATTGGTTCCAAATTGAAATGTATGGTACATTACTTAGAAATGAAATGTTGGTTCACTGAATCATTTGTATGGAAGCACTACAAGTACCATATATTGTTACAAATCTTGCAGTAAAATTATATAAAAAGTAAAAAAAAAAAAGTGATATATTTCTCTGTTTGGAAGAAAGGGTGTGAAATAGAGCAACATTGCAATGTAATCAGCCAATTAACTTGTAACAGTTGGATTGAGCAAGTTACTGGAAGAAGCTATGAAGCATGAACATGGACACTCTCACGAACAAGAGATAGATGACACAAACATCATAAACTCAAAAACATCACATGACAAGGACAAACCATGAAAACAAACAAATACTATTAGAATGGACTAAACCTAATGAGCATGGAAACATAACATATCTAAATAATGAAACAACTTGAACTTGAAGACTCACATGTGGTGTGCATTTATCAATATAATTTTATTTTAGGGCAGTTCTCAAGCAGACCATTTGTATCCCACTTTTTAAATTTTGGCATAATGCCGTGTCTAAGTTCTATAAGACAACTATAAAACCAGCCATGCTTTATGGATCGGAATGTTTATGAGACAACTATATGACCAGCTATGTTTCATGGATCGGAGTGCTAGGCAAATAAAAAACAAGATAAAAGAATGAGCTTAGCTTAAATGAGAATATTAAGATGGATTATGGACAAGTGGCAATACATTAAAAAATAGGATAAGAAAAGAGTATATTCATGGGAAGTTTGGAGGTGACGTCAATTGAGGATAAGATAAAGAAAATCGTCCCAGGTGGTTTGTACAGGTCCAAATTGACTAATAGATGCACAGCTTAGGAGTTAAAGGTATTAGTCAAAGGTGTTGTTAGAAATAGGGGTAGGCCTAAAAGAACTTGGATTGAGACTTTAACAAAGGACATTGTTTTTGTTGATGTTACGCAGAGCATGGCTCTTCACATGGCTGAATGGAATAAAAGGATTTAAATGGTCGACCCCTGGGATAAAGGCTTTGTTGCTGTCGTATTTCCATCTTACACAAAATTAGTTTGATATATCTGAATTTACAGATCTATAGATAGCCTAAAACTTAACCTACCTTCAATATTTTGTTCATAAATCATTATACATTATGTCGTCATTAAGTTAAAGTCTTCACTACAATAGTTTAAATAAATTCATATCTAACAGTGTAGCGTGTAGTAAAGAAGAGTTTGAAATGTGACAAACATGTTGCTAAGTTTGCAATATTGGATTTTTTTTCCCTCCCAAACTAGGGACATGATTCAACAGTTCCTACCACATTCCCAAGGACTGCCTAACATGTGTCCAGTCGGATGCTAGTCTGACATGGACATGAAAGACCTACCTAATTGGTCACACTTTGACCTCCTCTAGTTTTCACCAAAGATGCCAGAGTCCAGACAAAGAATGAGAAGATTACAAGATCCCAATATGTATGCGAATGAATTCTAACGAATAACTTACAAATAGATTTGCTTGAGAATTGGAAACGATATAAAATGTGTTTTGATGAGCATTGTTCTTGAATTGTACCTAGTTGAATCTGAAAGAGATGGATCTGTGTCTGCTCTCAAAAGGCGAGAAGCTGCTTGTTTTCTGTTTTCCATCTCACTATTACCTTGAAACAAAATAAATATAATAATATCGGCTGTGAGCTTGGAAGATTTTAAGTCTAAACTTGTTGGATTTACAAACCAACCTTCACTTAGAGATGATTCTCGGCAAGTATCTCTAAAATGAAGTCCCACCAAAAGACTGTAGTCCATGATCCTCTCCTGCTCAAGAAACTCACAGTCCTTGTCTACTTGCCTACATAAACACAATAATATACTCAAAATTAGTTCTTCAAAATATATACTCAAATTAGCTCTTAAACTGTTCGAGCATACAATCATAGGGAAACCAATGCATATGAATTTGGCTGGTGAAGAAAACATATGAAGCTTGTAATTTACCTGCAAAACTCTTGGAACCAGGACTTTTGCAATCGAAATATAAAGTTAAGGTCTAGATCTTTTAGAGTAGTGGTCTCATCAATTTCTGATTCAGGCTTGAATGTAGTACGGCCATGTGAGGACCCCTTGAGGTCAAAGCGTCTATGGATATGATACTCAGAGCAGAACAGGTTTCCCATGATTACAAAACGAACCTGATTCAGCAGAAGACAAACACTTTTAAGATAACAAAACGGAAGGCTTCGTGTTAAAACTGCAGAAGAAAATCATGGTGTCACACCCTGCTCTAACCTTCTTCTGAGCTGTCCCAGTCAATTTGACACAGTGCAAACCAAAGAACTTGGTCACCAGAGTATTTTCAAAAGTCCGGACATGGTTATAGTAAGCTGGAAGCATCCGCAGAAGTACCTAGAGGATTAAAGGGTGAATCTAAGAAATTTGTAGTCTTGTTTTCATAAAAGAACGGAAACAGAAGGGAGCTCACTTTTACTTCAGCCTTCTTCACCGTTTTTATCATGTAGCGGTCATCATTGGTCAAGTAAAAGAAGCTTCCACTCTTACCAGGGGATGAGAGTTCTCGAAGTGCATCATTTCCACAAAGTGAGATCATATAATCAGCTGCATCGACCTTAAACAATCTGCGGAGTGTCCTGAACATTTAATTCAGGAAAAAGTGGGAACATCAGTCCAGTGTTAATGGTAGAAATCATTGACAGCAGATACATACAAACTTAACAAGTGGTAAGAAATAAATGCCGCGGCTTACCTGAATACCACAGGGCAGTAGTCCTTCCATCTGAAATCAGAGGACTGGTGAGGGGGTGTATATTTTGTTCCTTCAGGAGGAAACCTGGTCCATATTTTTTCTCTAGGGTCAAAAGCAGATGCTTTCAAATCAAGCGTTGCAGCTTGTGAAGCTTGTCTTCCCACAGCATGCCTGTGTTGTTGCACCCAATAAGGAATCATTAGGATGGTGACTAGTTGACAATAAAACTAGGAAGAGGGCACAATACAAAGTAACTTCAATACATAGAGGCAATGAAATCATGTCTTTTTTTTACTGACTGGGAACTGGTAGTGATGACTGAATTGAAAGAAGAAATTAACAACACTCCTATAAATAACTAAGGTTGCTAGACTATGATTTTTTTTTTTTTTTCCATTATAGTCTACCCCATAGTTGTCAGATGCGGAAAGAGCACTTAGGCACCAACGTCCTTTGAGACTTTGGCACAAGCACAAAAGTAAGACTCACACTTGAGCAAAAAAAAGCACATGTATAGTAGGAAACGTATAATAAGAAGAAGAACAAAGGATCTCAACCTCAAAATTGCTTTGTCTAGAGGCTGTACTTGTCCGCAACGAAACAGGAATCTTCAATCGAACTTGAATCCATGGGGAGGGTAAATGATGATATGGGTCCTAGTTCGGATGTATTGAATCCTTCTCAATTGGCTAGTACCTAGCTGGTTCAATCACCTATCGTCTAGGACCTTACCGATGTTAAGCAAATCCGACGAGCGTATCAGGTGGTAGATCCTTCAACCCAAAACTTTTGGTGTATAGTGTCTTTTGTATCCGTATCTTGTGAAAGGGTATTTTGGGGACTTTGTTTGTAATTTTCCCCAAGTAGGGTTTAGGAAGAACTTACTTGAGCTACTATATGTTTATCAATTCTATGTTGTATTCTCCTACATCTTAAAATAGTGCAAAAGAAAAAAATGATCCTTTTAAAAAAAAAATGCAAAACGATCTTGTTGTTGCCCTTGTTTTTCCCGATTTGGAATAAATCTTGACATCTGTGTTCCATATTCTTGTTTGTGTTTTTGTCACTTTTTATCTCTATTATCAGAAATGTTCCTTGTGTAAGTCCCACTTTTTCTTAACAAAGCCAATCATGCACATTGTTGCAGAGAGGCTCAACCTCCCTTAAGAGTTGAGCTTCTCATGTAGGCATGTTTTTATTAACTATGGTCTACCCATAGATAACAAAACAACAACAAAAATCATACTCTTCTGTATGATTTAGGTTTTTAGAGTATGATTTCTTTCTTTCAAGTACTTGACACCAATACAAGCAGGACAGAAGGGGGAAAACCAAATATAGATGCAGAAAATTTTAACTTAGGCACCAGCATACAAGCATATATATGGTATCCTGTTAACTCAAAGTATACATGTAGCAAGAATATACAGGAAACAAGAATATTATACATAGTTCTCAAAATACACTTCAAAAAATAACTTTGAAACAAAACAAACACTATATTTTTGTTTGTCTTAAGATCTTCCTAATTTAGATGACAGGTGATGGAGGCAACCAACAAGGCAATGCTTGTACATTTAAGGTAAGAATGTAGTTTGTCTTAATTGTTACAAGCATATGACCTTTGGGCAAATTTTTGATATAATATAGCAAACAAATGCCAGGAAAAATTGGCATACAAAAATAAAGCTATCCTTCTACAGACTGTCTGGCGGTCATAAAATTAGTAGAAATTAAAAAAGAACACATGAAGATTATTTGTCTAATTCCCTTTTTTTTCCCCTTATACACTTCCATAGTTGACCACCCTTTCCTTCAACTTGAATATGTTTAGGTCAAGCTGGTATCCTTTTCAAATCATGGAAGAAGATTGATTAGGAAATAATCACGAACAGAACTTGACAAAGTTACGTTAGGTTTCCTCTACCATTCCCTAAGTTCTTTAAGGCCTCGAACTACAAGAATATGGGACACGGATCCAGGATACAGACATTTTCAAATAGGTACAATAAGTAGTCATCAAAATTGCAGGAATACGGACACGGTTACAATTACGGATACAATGATGATACAGACACCATTTTGCTAGGACCTTCACATCATTTCGGTTACACATGATAGAAACTGTAAAAGAAAGCAACGAACATAGAGAAGTAAGAGACCCGTGTACCTGATCCCAAGCTGGAGATTAAGCATGAGCTCATAATTCTTGTGCCCCTTACAAATAGTCTCTCCCTGCTTCTTCACCGCCTTGGGTGCCCACCTAACGTGCGGCTGCTGATTCCTCGACGATCCTCTCGACTCTGCATCCTCCGAACCATCGCTCGACACCCTCCCTCCACCTGACATAACCGAATTCCCGTCGACAATCTCACAAGTAATGTCCCCGTCCGACTCCCAAATGCAAATCTTATCGAACCCCCTCTCGCTCCCGCCGCTGCTCCCGCCGTTGCTCCCGCTGTTGCTCCCGCTGTTCAGCCCGATAATCGTGTGCGTCCTGCCGTTGGGCCTCCTGGGCGCCCCTGCGCCGGAGTCGATGGAGCCCCTCCTCCTGGGCCTGGGGGCGTCGGGGTTCCTCGACCTCGAGGCGGCCTGCTTCTGCAGGTAGTCCGCTTCCATCCCGAGCCAGTTGAGGGTCTTCTGGGAGGGCAGGAGGGTGAGGGCCTCCCCGGGGCAGATCCTGCACTCGGGCAGCTCCCTCGCGAAGATGTCCTGGGGGTCCCTCGCGGTCGGGGAGGTGGCGGTGGGGGACTTGTAGTAGATCCCCTTCTGCTGCTCCTCGCCGTCCCTGCTCCAGATGCCGATGTAGAGGCCCCCGTCGCCCCAGCGGAAGCTGCCGCTGCCCATGGGGAAGCCGTCCTCCCAGCCGCCGTCGTAGCGGTTCCCGTTGGCCCAGATCATGGAGCCGCGGCCGTGGATGGCGCCGCTGCGCCACTGGCCGACGTACTCGTTGCCGTTGCGCCAGACGTAGCGGCCGTGGCCGTCCTGCATCCCGTTGCGCCACTCGCCGTCGTAGGTGTCCCCGTTGGAGTAGCACTTCCGCCCGGAGCCGTGCTTGAGGTTCATGGACCAGCCGCCGCGGTAGGACTCCCCGGCGGGGCCGGCGTAGGCGCCGAAGCCGTCCATGAAGCCCGACTTGAAGTCGCCCTCGTAGGAGGCGCCGGAGGGCCAGGAGAACTTCCCCCGGCCCATGGTCTTCCCGTGGCGCCACTCGCCCTCGTAGACGCAGCCGTCGGCCCAGAGGTACCTGCCGGCGCCGTGGGGGAGCCCGGAGTGCCACTGGCCGGTGTAGAAGTCGCCGTTGGCGAGGAGGCGCTCCGCGTGGTAGTACGCCTGCTGGTGGTCGTCGTCGGGGTCGTCGGTGGTGGCGGTGGTGGCGGTCGTGGTGGAGGAGGTGGGGACGCTGCCGCGTCGGCGTCGTCCGTGGTCGGGACCACCGACATCGAGCTGAAGATGAATCCGAGCCCGCGCCGGCCCGACTGCGTGTGCTGCGTTGCTGCTGCTGCTGCTGCTGCCGCTGGCTCTTGCGCACGGTGGATTCCCACGCTTTCGACCGCTGTTGCTCTTTGTACATTATAATAATTATTACAACAACAACAACAACAATGCTTCTTCTTCTTCTTCTTCTTCTTCTTCTTCTTTTCTCAACTCAATAACACCAAAACTGAGCAATTGAATGGAGAGATGCGAAGCATTCAAACAATTGGGAATGGAGACGATCCCTCCCAACTCTCAACATGGGTTGCTTTAGACCCACTCCTCTGTACAAACTAACAGAAGGAAGGAAGAAATCAAAACAAAGGGAACTAATGGCTTCTTCTTTTTTTCCTTTTTTATTTGTCTTTCTCTCCTCTCTATGGGGTTACAACCATACCATGAAAGAGAGAGAGGAAAAAAAAAAAGAAATTTGGTAAGAAATGATTTGATTGGTAGCGACTATTTTGTATTTTTCTCTTTTTTCTTCTTCTTAATTTCTCAATTTTTTGGCTTAGTTCGGAAATCAAAAAAAATTAGGACAACACGGACACAGGATTTTTTTATTTTTAGTTATTTTTAAATTTATTTAATAAGGACCGTTTAATTTTAGCGCTTTGTCTATTTTTTGGCAACTGTCTGTTGGTTGCTCCTACAATGGCTGGGCTTTGGGAGGAGGAAACGAGGACGTATCCCTACTTTCTCGGTTTCCTACAGCTATTATGCCTATCGACTCTTTTTTATAGTTAGTATTTGTCAACAGGTATTTAGTTTGTTGGGAATCCTTCGGGTGGGGTGCTTGCTTTGATTGAGCGATGCAAAATAGAAGAGCAGTTGGTCTGAAAATGCCCATACAAAGCCGATCTCCAATTCCTAGTTCGCAAGAGCGATCGGCTTCCAATAGTCTTTTGATTTAGAAAGCAGAAACTAGACGTTCAGCTGTATAACTTTAAGGCTGTCTGGTTCCCAAAATCATTGGATTGAAAAAAAATTAATTATTTTTTTGTTTGAATATTTAAAATTTTGAGGAAAAAATAAAAGTAATTTCTAATAGAAAAAAAAATTAGAAAAAAAATGATTCTTCCGCCCAAATAAGGAATCATTTTCCTACATTGAAATATTCACTTTCATTTACAAATTCTTTGGTATTTCCAAACAACGGGAAAGTAAATAAATGGTAATTGTAATTTTCCAAAGGAAAGGAAATGCCAAGGAATTGATTTCATTTTCCTTCCATTCCGCGAACCAAACAAGGCCTAAGTTCACATTGACCTCGTCTTCAAACAAAAATGTGGATCGTGGGGACTGTATGTCAGTCTGAAACTGATGTGGCAGGTTTTCATTGGACCCACCACCCCTCCTCCCCCACCCGTCGGGACCCACCCTCTTCTAATGTGGAGCCACTACGTTAACCTCGAACTGACGCGTCTGTAAAGCTGAGTTGGTCTTCAAATGACCATCAATAAAGTCACTATAATTCAGCGGTATTATATTTTTGGCGGTCCTAATTTATTTGGAGGACTATCAAATTTTTGTAGTCCTTGCTATTTCAAAATTTCGACAATTCTTGTCTTTATATGAAATGTCAAATTTTGACAGTCTTGGAGATGCAGAGAACTGTTAAAATTTTAACAATTTTATTTTTTCGTATAGTCAAATTTTGACAGTCATAATTTTGATGGTCCTAGCACTATCAAAAACTGTAATACTCCCTAACAAATTTTATAGTACCTTTATCACTGGTCATTTAAATAGTCTAATATTTTGTTTTTCTAAAATAATCAAACTACATATTTTTGTGGTCTAAAAAGTGAAGTGGAACGATCTTAATAAGATAAGTTGTATCACCAAATTAATGCAACTATGCCGCACAAATTTAAGACAGTTAAGGATATGTATGGTTGAACTACACTGAGGGGCTGTTTGGATAGATGTAACTCTTTGGAAGTGTGAAAGTGATACTTACATCATGATAAGTTGCAGGGCACTTGCAGCAGGTGGCACTTTTCAAAATATGTTTAGATGTAGTACTTTTTGTCTCCAGCAAGTGGAAGAAAAATGAATTTAGTGTTTAGATGGTTGTTCAAAGTGGAGAGAAAAGGAGTTCGGTTGTTTGGGTGGTTGTTGAAAGTAGAGATTGGAGTTGAAAATATGATAACCCAAAAATAAATTAACGGTAATTAAACAAAAAAAATGCATTAAGTATTATAATTAAATTAATTGCCATAATATTTTTTAAAATATAATATAAAATTGACATATAAATAAACAAAAATCATTAACTATCTTAATTGAAAAATACATTAATTATCATAATTAAACAAATAAAATTATAACTAATTTTTTTATTGATTAAATTATTAAACAAACCAAAATTCATTAATTAGTAGACAATTTAAACAAATTAAACTGAATTAATTAATCCTAACAATTAAACTAATATCTTATATATATCATTGCTTCTTTCTCTCTCCCACAACAACCTCTCCTCTCCCCCAAAATAAATTAGTTCTCTTCCCACCACCACCGCCACCCCGTCCTCTTCCCACCGACACCTCCTCCTCTTCCCATCGGCAACTCCACCCCGTCCTCTTCCCACCGGCACCTCCTCCTCCTCTTCCCCACACCACCCCCCACCGCCACCCCCTTATTCTTCCTCTTCCCACCCCCTCCTCTCACCACCGCAGTCGGCGGTGGCGCAACGTCCCCACGCGATGGCTGCGATCCCGGCCGGTGGCGCAACAGTCATAGTCGTCGTTGGCGCATGTCACCATCCCCCTCCGCCATCCCTGCAGATCAAAAAATAAAAAATAAAAAAATCCACTTGCAGGACAGTTCCTTCAGTTTTGAGCCGCAGTGAAAATGGAAAGATGAGGGGACAGGAACTCGTTTATGTCAGAAACGAGTCACTTGCAGCACAATTCTTTCGGCAACCAAACGCAGCAAGTGGAGAAAATACGGGACAGTTTCATGGAAGTGGTCACTTTTCATATACTCTCAATCATCCAACAGCCCCCGACTGTTCGAACCATTGGAAGGGTTAGCAAATATTTCATGTCATTGCATAATATGACGTTATATTGGGCTGTTTGGAAGCCGGAAGGTGAGATAAAAGTGGAGAGTTTTGATATAAGTGTATTATATATTTTTATCTCGAGCGTTTGGGTAACGGTAAGTGTATGAAAAATGTCACTTTCAAGTCACTTTCAATAGCATTAAACACTTACGATGTTTAGTTAAGTATTGAAAGTGCATTGAAAGTAAAGATTTTGATGCAAGTGCAGTGATTTTGAGTTGCAGTAGAAATGAGCTGAACTCGTTAAAAGTAGAAAGTTTTGTTGCCTTTTTTAGTTCTTTATTAATTATTTAGTTTTTTAACGTTATTTTTTGTTAATTAATGTTAATTAAATATTATTGTAATTATTGTTAACATTAATTAGTTAATTAAATATTCTATGTCAATAAAATTAATGTTATTTAATGTTAACGTTAATTACTATTTTCGTTAATTACTATTAACTATTTTATCGTTAATTAGTCTTCTTAAATTAAATTTTGGTTAATTTTTCTTAAACAAATTTCATTAATATAATTTCTTTAACTATGTATTCTTAATTACATTTTTGTTAATTTCTTTAGTTATGGTTAATGTTAACGTTAAGTTTTTATTAATTATGTTATCTTAGTTAAGTTTTCGTTAATTAAACTTTTCTTAATTAACTTTTTGTTGATTAAGTTTTGTTAATTAAATTTTCATTGTTTATTTTTTGCTAATTATTTTTAATTAAATTTTGTTAATTAAATTTGTTAATTATCTGTTGGTAAATTGGTTTTTGTTAATTATATTTTTAATTAATTTTTTTGTTATTTATTGCTACTTAATTTCGTTAATTAGCAGTAATTTATTTTTTTTCTTAATTTTGCTAATTAAGTTTTGTTATTTTTAAATAATTTATTTTGTTATTTATTTTTAAATTAATAATTATATAATTTTAATTCTCACTTCCACTTTAATGTTGTCATCCAAATATTGGAACTATAAACTTTCAATTTCACTTTCAGGTTGTTATCCAAACAGAATGATATAAAACTCGGACAAAAGTACATATATCCAAACAATTTTAAAAAACGACACCACTTGGATTACATGATTTAAAAGTCTCACTTTCACACTTAAGAAGTATATCAATCCAAAAAGCCGTTCATATGTATTAAACATTAGGCATATTGTGGAGGAGTTCCATGGTCTATGGTGTCCATTTAGGATACTGTATTCGTCAATTGGATAGAAAAAAAATAGATGGGGAAGAAATATATATGTGATAAACTTTATATTTAGAATCAATCTTTTATTATGCTGAATTTTTTTTTTAAAAAGATGTTGTACGTAAGATTAAAACGGGATTGTTAAAGTTGATGAGAAATAATAAATACTTTGCAATCATATGATACTGTACAAGTTAAAAAATAATAATAGAACAACATAAATTTTCATCTACAGAGAGTTTTAGTAAATCCTAAGAAAGATGAGAAGTTCAGGATAATTGCAAATGAGGTAACAACGCATAAACTGAGATGGCGTGCCATAGGACGGAGAGGAGAGAGGAAAGGAGAGCCAACTGAGTTGACGCTCGGAATGGGAGCGCGCCATCAGTTGGCGTGCTATGTTAAGGGGGGTGGGCACTACCTGACGTGAGACAGTGAGAGAGGGGGAGGGTGGGGGCCAAGTGAGTTGGCGTGCGGGTGGGGGAAGGGGGCGCCAACCCACTTCGCGTGCGGGCAGAGGGAAGGGACATACGGAAAGGAAGAGAGAGAGTGAAGGGACAGAGAGGTGTCAGGGAAGAGAGTCATTGAGCGGGAAGGAAGAGGGAAAGTAAGGGAGAGAAGAGAGGGGGGGGGGGGGGGGAATATGTCTTGAAGACCACACTCTGTTGGAGGCCCTCCTTATTGGAGACTTCCCCGATCTCGAAGACATATGTCATGAAGACCACACTCTGTTGGAGACCCCCCCCCCCCCCCCCCCCCCCCCCTTCTGGAGACCCCCATCCGAAGACCCCCACCTTGGTGACCCCCCCCCCCCCCCCCCCCCCCCCCCCCCCCCGTCCCCCCCCCCCCCCCCCCGGTCTCGAAGACACCCCCCTCATCTTCTTCATAAATTTCCTTCCTTCCCTCCTCCTTGTTCTTCACAGAAGCTTCTCCACCTTCTTCTTCTTCTTCTTCTTCTTCTTCTTCACAGAGTAGCAACATCTTCAACTTCTTCTTCTCCCCGAAGAATCATTGTTCTCTCAAAGTAAGTAATAATATATTATTTTTAATTAATTTAGATTTTCTATTAATATATATTGCTAATCATAGTTTTGAAAAATTTTACAGATGGCTCAACAGGTTGACGGACGTATTTCTTGGGGACTGGTTACAGAAGTCATTATACAGGAATGAAAAAATCATATATCTGAAAGGTTTTGACGGTCAGGTAAATTTAAAAATGCCAACTATGGTATTTGTTGTTGTTGCATAAATATAATAAATAGTTCGTTTGTAGCTATACGATTTATACTCCTGATTCAAGAATACAAGAGCATAGAAATTGGAGAATGCAGAGAGGATACCACAAATGGGAATTAATTGCTCCCCAAAAGGAGCTGCTGCGTTCTTTGGATTTCAATATCTGGATGAAATTCAAATTTTAATTCACGATGTGCATCTCATTTTTAGTCTCGCTAAGCGTTGGTGTCCTCAATGCAACACTTTTCAATTGTCAGTTAGTGAAATGACTATCACACTTTGAGATGTTGCAAATATCCTAGGGTTATCTATTACAGGTGACCATATAAAAATTCAGGAGTGTTAGAATTATCAACATCATCATTATCTATCCCATAACCGGTATTTTCAATTAAATCGTCACTATTTTCGTTGTCCTCCTCCTCCTCATCAGC
This sequence comes from Iris pallida, assembly GCA_029216955.1. Lineage (NCBI taxonomy): Eukaryota > Viridiplantae > Streptophyta > Magnoliopsida > Asparagales > Iridaceae > Iris > Iris pallida. Next base: position 28,574,297 of record JANAVB010001800.1, read on the forward strand.
ACATCATCTTCATCATCACCATCATCATCATCTAGCAAGGGAGCAATTGTTTGAGAAGAAGAAATAGCGCCCGTATTAACATGCTGGTAATTAGAAATAAATCACCAATAGTTCTATTAGCAAATGATGATACTTGAATAATATAAACTGATATAAGGTGATTGCGAATCAATCTCAAGAATAAAATTTCATACTTCTTCACCATCTATCAATAAAATGTAGAACTAAAAACAAACTTTAAAATAAATTGGTAACTAATAGAAAAACGTTCAGCAATAAAATTGCATAAATTTTCTAAGGTAATATGACGATAAGCCGTAAAAAATTGAATTTCACCTTCTTCGTAAGATAATTTATTTACTCTAACTCCATGCGAGCATACTATTTTAATACTTTGATCCATGAAGAAAAAGAAAGACTTTGCGAATGTTTAACTACAGAAGAGTCGTGATCCAAGGAGCGGGAGCTTCTAAGATGGAGAGATTAGCTTCTTTGGTAAAAGATAGACATTCGAAGCTTCAGAGAACAACTTCTGTGAGAGGATCTAAAATGGAGAAGAGTAATGTGTTGGTGTGGAGAGAGATAGAGGTGAACGCAGCAATAAATAGAACGTTGAAATGTAGCCGTTGAAATGTGTCTGTTGGATATGCACGCGCCAACTGGATTGGCGCTCAACAACTATGCTCTGACACAAACACTCTTCTCTTCCCTCTGACACCCTCTCTCCTCTCTCCCTCACTTTCCCCATTCCCTCTCTTGCCTTCCCGTTCACTTTTCCTCTTGACACCACAAACACACACATCCAGCGCGCACCAAGTGAGTTGGCACGCCACCCCTGCACGTCAACTCACTTGGTGCCACCCACCCTCTCTCATTCTCTCACTTCCGCGTCCCAAACTTCCCACTTTTTTTTTTTAGAATTTAGGTGAACTTATGTACTGTAGATGAAAATTTCTGATAGAACAATTATAAGACCAATTTTATTTCAGAGTGTTAGAAAATCAAATAAATGTAGAAAAAATTTAGTGTAGCTGAAATATTAACACTGAGTAACTAAAGAAATCATGGTTTGGAGTATCAAAGGTGCACTTACAAAATTTCATATAATTATGTCAATCTCGATACTCTTGACAGACAAGATCTTGGTTATGTCAATCAATGTGTTTGAGATCCCTATATAAATGTATTAAATTTTGGCGTGTTTGATCCCCTCCAAAGTAAAGATAAGATATCTATAAATGTAACCTCGAACAAGGCTTTCAACCAAGTCACAACTGAGACAATAGATAATAAATTAATTGATTGTATCCAATCCTATCGATAAAATAAATATAGGATGGATGGGGATTTTGTTACCTCGAACGTAGGTTTCAACCTTTACCATTAAGACAGTAAGGAATTAGGGGTTTTTTTTTTTTTCTTTTTGAGGGTGTCCATTTCTTAATGGTGCTTGGAGACATGCCTCCAAGGGGGCTCGAACCCGCGCACTGCGCCGGGGTGCTCCACCGTTCCCAACGGACTACAACCACTGGGACAGAAATAAGTTATTGATTGCATCCAATCCTTTCATTATATATATACTAGTATATATGCCCGCGCGCCACTGCGTCGGGGTTCCCAACGGGCTACGACCACTGGGACAGAAATAAGTTATTGATTTGCATCCAATCCTTTCATTATACATATACTAGTAATATGTACGTGCATTACACGTATTTTAATTATCTCTTAATTAATTTTGTATATATTTGAAATGAATAAAAGACGTCCAAAAAGTAAACTGATGCATTGGAATACCAAAAAATAAATCTTTTAAATACCTAACTATCTATAGTAGAATAAATTAATTTTGTATTGGAATAGATACATAAGGATTTTTGAAGAAGAAAAAATTCACGGTGAAGCTTAAGTTTTGGCATATATAGTGAACACACACACACACACACACAACCACACTATATATATATATATATATATATATATATATATATATATATATATATATATATATAATATATATACAGAGCCCTTCTGGTACGGGACTCCAAACTACGGGAAAGTACGGGAGCAATAGCTTTCTCAGTTGAAGCTGAAACAACACAATCAACATAAACCTCTCATCCCACGTGGGACCCACCCTATTGCTATATTGTATAATTTTTTACTCTTCTATAATTTTTGCTGTGTACGGAGGTAGAGGTGTATGTATGTATGTGGTCGTTATGAGCTCTTCGATTTTGTTGTCTCGAGCATTGACTTCCTCTTCGATGCATGAGTATTGTCACGCTCCAGAACCAGAATACTGGAGAACGGAGAATGACTCAGCCAGCTACGTATTACGGGTAGATGAATACCGTATAATACGATCAATGCTGTCTAAAAGACAAGGTGCATACTACATGAAAGTCTCGCTATGGTCACTTCACATCTATTGTCTCAATCATTCAAACAAGAAGCAATAACAGAGAACATTTAAGATAAAGCAATAAGGCGTCCCAAACGCTTAGTCAAAATGTTCTTGAGATCTGGCTTTACAAAACATAGTCAGATGATATAGCAACATATACACAATTGTTATCAGCTGCAGTCTGACTTAATTACAATTATGTAAAAGTAAGTACAAGACAATCCGACTAACATGTCGGTGCCAAACGGCAAAATATAAGTAAGTAACAAACGAGCGGGAAAGTAAGGAACCCCTCGAGTCCTCCGGCGATCATTCCTCTAGTATTGACCATCTTGGAGGTAGAAGTAAGCTGAGTCCTCGGGAACCGGATCTAAATCTGGCCATGCAAAACCAGAGAGGTTAGACCTCTAATAGCAAGTACCGCAAGGAAGCACGATATGAGGAGTTAAAACCAGTAATAAGAGAATAGGATATATAGATCTCTGCTTGCTACTAGGATTCACATAATGTCACGACACTTCGATCCAACCCCCAACTAAATAAGGACAGAGGTTGGCCCGTCATGTCTCGACACTCTGATCATCTTAGTTAGCTAACAGAGTAGGTACAGTACACAAACAAATCAACTTAAACGACCATCCAACTCCTACGGCTTACTACTGTGAGTCCCAAGTTATCCTGGAATTATGCAATAAGGATTTCTCAGTTCTTACTATGGACAAGCAAGGCTAGTCGATCCAATCAATCAATTGCGCCAATCATGAATTAGACGAGTCCCAGCGGGACGTCCGTCATCAATATACAATAATATAAGCAGATACCGCTTCCTGTCCGTGTGGCAGAATTGCAGTATCTATGGGAACCAGCCGGCCTGTTGGGCGCTAATAGTCCCAAAGATGGCTGCCATGTAAGAACTCGGAAATCCATTCCCTCCATGCAATCATTATTTTATTTAACTTAGTAGCCTCTATGTTAAGTGAAATCCCATGTCGTGGATCATGGTCATTCAGAATGAGTACTTCCGTACAAAGTACGATATGCCCAACTTTACAACGATACCCGTGCGGTTAGGTTGTAGGTCTTACATAGCGTAATGCAACAATTAAAACTAACCATGGAATAATCATACCTTGACCATAGAGTACACATGCTGCTTTCGTAAAATAAAAAATAAATTGTAGCCTGCATGTATCTATATATAAATATTTGGGATTGGCCAATCGATTGCAAATATGAACGTGTCTTATTCCATTTAATTCAATAAGACGACTAGCCAGTCTCTTAGTTCCATCTAGGAACGCATGATTAATAATTAATCAAGATAACAATCAATGTTAATTAATGCCAAATTCGGAAAATAAAAATTGGGAAAATAAATAATGATTGGGAAATAAATAATCTCATGCACTGTGGGAAATGATTGGAAAATAAATAATATCATGCGCCTGAGGGAAATGATTGAGAAATAAATAATCTCATGCGCTGTGGAAAGGGTTGGAAAATAAATAATATCATACGCCTGAGGGAAATGATCGAAAAATAAATAAGCTCATGCGCCTGAGGAATGCGGTTGTGGAAAATAATATCATGCGCTGTGGAAAAGGTGGGAAATAAGTAATCTCATGTGCCTGTGGGAAATGATTGAGAAATAAATAAGCTCATGCGTCGAGGAATGATTGGGAAATAAATAAGCTCATGCGCCTGAGGAATGATTGGAAAATAAATAAGCTCATGCGCCTGAGGAATGCGGCTGTGGGAAATAAATTTCATGCGCTGTAGAAAAGGTTAGAAAATAAGTAATCTCATGCGCCTGTGGGAAATGATTGGGAACGCTGAGAAATGATTGGGAAATAAATAAGCTCATG